>OU342739.1:526213711-526813711 GCA_910589765.1 Avena atlantica | reverse complement strand
TCATCATCAAGGTAGGACAGTACTCTCGGACAGGCAACAATTCTCCACATCTTCTTGGATCTTCTTGACTCTTGCTTTTGTTTGCTCGTTTTGGATCAATGCAACTCGATCGTCATCTTTGAGATAAAATGAAATTCATGGCAGGAATTGAAGCTAGGTTCTAGGGTTATGAGGGAAAAACTGGGTGCCTGCGGCGAAGGCGCCGATCGGCGTCGGGTAGGGGTCCATCAGCACCGCTGCGGATGTCGCCACTGTCGCCCCGTGACCGCCGCCGACCGCCTCGCTGCTCCCGGCCGGCGATGACCCCTCCCTCCCGGCCCCAGTCAGCTGGTGGTACTCCGCCGACGTGGGTGGGAGCTGCCCGGCCGCCTCTTCCGCCGGCCCGTGGTCGCGCAGTATCCCCTTGAACATGTGACCGCCGATGCTGACAGCCGTCTGGTACGCGAACTCCGCGTCCGGCTCGTCCACCGGCCCGATCCGCACGCACCGGAACACTGCCTCCAAGCTCAGCTCCGGCGGGAACCTCCCGTCCCCCTCGCCTGCGAACACACACCGGCGTCGTCAGCGTTCTGAACGGTGCGGTGACTGACTCTGATGGTGCTATAATTGAGTAGCTACCACACACGTACCTGAGGATGTGGTGTCGACCATGGCGGTGGTGGCAGAAGGCAAGCGGCCGAGGGAACGCACCAGCTCACGCGGCCTCTTATTAGCCACGGCAGCGGCTGCGGCTGCGGCGGCGCTGGCGCTGTTGTTGGCGGCGGCACCGCGGAAGAGGGCGGCGAGCTGCTGCTGGCGCTCTCGGCGCTTGGAGGCAGGCACCCAGGTGCTCTTGACGTGCGTGGAGCAGTTGAAGCCGCGGCTCCGGCAGCACGTGCGGCAGCGCTGGTGGGTGCAGTCTTTCTTGGCGTTGTTGCCGCAGTCCTGGCAGCTCGTTCCGGCCCTCCCGCCCCCCGGTCCGACGCCGCCTCCCACGCCGACGCCGCCCACTCCCCCGTCATGCGGCGAGAAGCCCAGCACGACGCCCGTGGCCACGCCGGAGGAGAAGAACTGCGAGGTGTGCGGCACGGCCGCTGCCTGCTGGTGGTGCGGGTGCCATAGCTGGAACCCTATCCCCCCTCCGCCGCCGCCGCCGCCCGCCGTGTCGGCGGCCGCGGCGGCCGCGCCTCGCGCGTACAGAAACAGGCTGTCTGCCCCGATTGGATGATCACCCGCGCGGTCCCCGCTCCTCCCGCCCCTTCCTCCTCCTCCTCCGCCGCCGCCTCCCGTCAGAGAGAACCCCGCCATCCACGGCAGCCAACACCCATCAAGAAGCTCCTGCCGCGCGCTGGCTTCCTTGCTCTCACTCACACCTCCTACAGGAAGATAGCAGTACAGACAAACCAAATAAATAAAAAAGTAGATCTTGGGTGTAAGAGAAAAGCAGAAGAAGCAGCTAGCAGCAGAACATGGCAGACTTGTTGGGATTGCAGCTTAGATTTCAAGATAGCTCGCCGCCTGCTAGATCAGATAGATCTGGCACTGAGATGCTGATAGACACACAGGGATTTGCACGCAATTACGCGCGCACCAGTAGTAGCTTATATATCTAGGCTTGGTAATTAGGGGCGTTGACACACACGCATACATGTACTCATCCTAGCTGCTAGCCGGTGACAAACTTGAGGCTGCCTAACTAGTTAGGAAACTAACTAGTTACTACCACCACCACCACCAACACAACTACATCTATCTACTACTCACCTTTGCGAGTTGCTGGGAGGATAATAGGTAGCTCGATCTTGCCTCTAATTCTCGATCTCCTCTTGGATAATTCCTCCCTCTCCTAAGGCTGCCTTGGCTTTGTTCCACGCACTAGGAGGCTGGAGGAGGGAGGAGGAGTGGGGTAATAAGTTGCTTTTTGGGGGTGGTGAGGAGAGTGAAGTGTGTGGCTAGGCTATATAAAGAGGGAGGATTGGAGGAGGAGGGAGAAGAGGGCTGATGATGATGATGGGCTGGAGTGGGTGCTAGCTGCTGCTGCCTGCTGCCTGCTGCCGGGGAGGAATTCTAGATCGAGAGAGCGTCTGCAAACGCCGCCATGGAGGCGGCTCGAACCTTAATTCCTATTTATTGCTTCGCGCGGCTCGGCGCTCCCATCTCATCTCGTCTCTCCTCCTTCCCTCTCTGTCTACCCAACCGGATGAAAGAACAGCAAAGGGCCGAGGACGCGAGGAGAGAGAGAGAGAGGAAATAAAGGAGAATGTGTGTCTACTAGTAGCAGTACCACCTCTTTTTTTTTTCTCTTCAAGGTTTTTTGTTTTGTTTTGCCTTTTTTGCGTCCCCGTGCCTTGCTTTCATGCGATATTACAAGAGCTGCCCCGTCAAAGACAGTATGAGTATGACTGCATGGCGACAAAACGGTAGGGAAGAGGAGGAGGAATTTTTCACTGACAGGAGAATGCACCTTTGCTCCATCTCTTGGTCGTCGTCTTCCCGCGGCCCAGCTAGCCCCCATGCACTGCATTTCTTAATGCCATCAGGCCTCTCTTACGTGACTATGGCTATGTGTGTGTCTGCTTTACTTTCAGTTTTATTCATTAGTTGTGATGATGTTTAGATTAACTTTTGACATACAAAGTGGTATTATTATTTTTCTCCAACTGCCAAGATGGAACAACCTATTAGGATGATGTGGCAACCTATCAAACGGACAACATCGCCATCATCATATATATAGCTGATGTATCAAATTGTGTCTAATTATCTCAAATATAATTGAATTTGATGATGTGGCAACCTATCAAAAGGACAACATCATCATATAGCTTCATATAGCTAGCGTACCAAATTATGTCGAATTATCTCAAATTTCATTGAATTTAACAAGATTATGTTCAATTATGCCGAACGGTAGAGTTAATACCACCTCATCCTAGCATGTCCAGTTCCGGCATATTAATTCGAAGAAATATAGGAATGGGAAAAAAGTAACCACATTGTCGCAACCAATCAGTAAAATGCTGCACATTTTTTAATAGAGTAAAAGTCATCGAAAGGCCATACCTACAAGGCAAAGTGGTAAACAATAACTATTAGCTTTGAGTAATTCCACTTTTTACCCCTAAATGTGATATATGATAGCTTTTACCCCATTTAAATTATTTTTTCGTGTTTTACCTCTCCTTAGTGGTGAATATGTGATTTTTCTTACGCCCATATTATTGTTTTTCCCAACTGAAAGGATAGATCCACTTGTTAGGAACACAAGGAAGCTAAATGGGTAGACAACTTAGACGTGTGCTTGTTAGCGGCATACCAAGTACAAATTTATAAAATTCATTCAGATTCTATGAATTTTATCAAATGTGTCACTATGTGCACCATACTGCTCGAATGTCATACAACCCCGGGTAAAGGTGACATTGAGTTGTCCATCTAGTCGGCTGGCACATCATCCTATCAGATCGGTCCCGTATTGTTATTTTGAGAAAATGATAAAATATGGTAAAACACATCTTGATGTCCCAACTAAGAGGTGAATTGCGAGTTTTTTAGGTAGAGCAAAACATTTTCAAAACATTATAACTACTCGCATGTACTAAATTAATTGAAGACCTGGCTTTGTCTCAAGTAAAACTTATGGACTAGGATGAACTTAACGATCTTTGACTTCGGACAAAATTAGGATTTATATTAATTTGGAACTTAGGGAGTGAAAAATGAGAAGTGGAGAATTTACATATACAAGATAAGTTCTTAGATAAATGAAAACTCCTATATAAACAAATTTTATGAACCCATGGAGTAATTAATTACTTAAATAGTATCATCTAAATGACCTTATAATACTACCAATTCGTGACCGTCAATAAAATGAAAATACTTCCGAGCACAAGTATGCTTGTTAGATGATTCACAAAATATAAAAAAGTATGCTTAGTTAGATTTACAAGGGGAATTTAAGCAAGCTGTAACTTGTGTTCAATAGTAACCGATGTAAATGTGCATGGAGCCCCTTCTACGTAGCTGCAACAATCCGTGCATATATATCATCTTGTCCTAAATAGAGGGCAAATGCGCTATGTAGATATAGATACTTATATAAATGTAATATGTATGAAATATATTATTCTTATAGTGTGTAGATAGAAGGTTCGGTGAGCTTGTCCGACAAAACAAGTAATTCCTCACAAACTCCTAATATGCATTCCCAACTCCAAAGTCCTAGGTCGTTAAGTGGACAGTTAGGTCCAAAGTGACTAGAGCACTCACACGACATGTTGACCAGAATCAACGGCATGTTGGCCAGGGCAAGATGAAGTCGTGTGTGGGAGATTGTAGGCAATGCAAACAACGGAAATTCCCAGTACAATATGGGTCCACATGCACCCGAATTTCAGAAGATATAAAATATTGTATCAAAATTTTAGAGAATATTCAAAATAAATCAAGAACGTACATATTGCCTTGATACTTATCATGCAAAGTTTAAACAGGAAATGTGATCCGACGTACGTGTTCTATAAAAAAAGAGAAAATAGAACTTTGTATTTCCTGCATAGTAAAGTCCAGGCCATTAAAGTATTTCTTATACATTGTTTTTTTCTGCACGAGTTAAAAAATTTATACTCCCTCCGTCCAAAAATAACTGACGTGGGTTTGACTAGATTTAAATGTATCTAGATGTGTTTTAGTGTATAGATATATTCGAATCTAGACAAACTTAAGTCAGTTATTCCTAGATGAAGGGAGTATTTTACTTTCAAACTTTATATGCACATATCTGGATACATTCTCTGCATGCATATTTTATGCCTTTTTATTGTATCCATTACTTTTATGATTTTACTATTTATCAGGGTTCACATAGACCCATGTGTACCGAATCCGCGTCACATTTTATTTTAATCCTGTTTGCATTATATGTTCACTCATAAGGGCATCTCCAGCCCGATGCATCCGGTCCGAGCATGTTTGAAACGGTCTGCGTGGACGCGCGGGGCGTGCGAGACGCCTTAGTGGGCCAACCCATCCGGACAAACGCGTTCGGCTCGACCCATCCATGCACCTAATCTGGGTGTTTGCGTCGGCCCGGACAGGGCTTGTCTGAGCGGGTGTCCTCCCAATAATTCACCCGGGCCCTCTCACCAGTGGCAGAACAGAAGATATCCTCACCCAAACCCTCAGACTCCATATCCCGCGCCTCGAGCAGGCGCAATCTTTGCCATCGCCACCGCCACTCGCTGCCGCCGACGCCCCCGCGATATCGAGCGCCACCGCAGGCCAGACATGTTGCCGGAGTTGTCTGGACGCATCGCAGGCAATCCCGTCGCCCTCTTTCTCCGCCTATGGACTGGACGCACGACACCCTCTGCGTGGCGCACAACGTGCTCGATCATTTGCCTGAGGTACGGTCAGCCGGTCTTTGTAGGTTTTATCCGGCCCTCTACGAGAGTTGGCTTCGCCATTGACGGCCGCATACTTTGCAAATGGGCGCTAGGAAGGATGTGGAGCCAGCATTTGGTGTGCTTCAGTCAAGATGGGATATGTTCGATACCCTTCTAGAACCTGGAGTACAAAGAGGATGTAGGATGTGATGACTACTTGTGTCATCATGCACAACATGATCGTTGAGGACGAGCATGATGATAACATCTTGGACCAAGGCTGGGACTTTCAGGGTTAGTTGGTTGAGCCAGAGCCAGGCCTAGCGTCTTGAGAAGATTTCATGCAAGTCCATGAAAATTTGCGTCACAGGCAAACCCATGAACGAGTTCAACTAGATTTGGTTGAGCATATATAGGCTCGTGCAAGAAATCTCAATGTTTAATCCTTTATTTGTTTTGTGTAATTTGAATGATGGTTTAGTTGTATTGTATCGAACCATGCGAGCCTAAACTATTTCTATGTAAGCACTATTTCAATTTGATTACCTAATCTAGTTTATTTGCATTCCAAAAATTAATTTTGTCACAAAATTTATAAACATATAAAATCCCCTAGCGCTGGCCAAGCGCGGACAAATGGGTCACACCGTTGGACGTGGTCGGCTGGACAGGCCGGACGATGGTCTCAATTCAACTGTGGCCCGATCCAAACGGAAAGAAATAGAGTATTTGGGGTGACCGAATGAATAGGCCCGGTGGAGATGCGTTAAGGAGCTCTACGGTGTGTCGATCAAGCGCTACCTGGCGAGACCGATGGCAACGTCCTAGCTTGATGATTGTGCTGATGAGCAACGTTGGAGTAGCTACCATTTGTACACAAACCATCGTACTGGCTACATAGGTATGTTTTGTAACTCTCTTTGGAGAAAAGCAAATTCTGAAGAAAGGAACATGAAGGCATTCGCAAGGATATTTCCTACAGGACATGTTCAGGATGGTAAAATTACTTCAAAGGAGTTCGGTAGAATAGGATATTGTTTCTAGGAAAAACATTGCACACAAACTTTAAATTAGTAAAGCCAACAATGACAAGAACAACTCACAAGTATCAATTGAAAGATGCAAATAAAAGGAAAACAAGATTCTTGTCGACGGGAAAAAACCCTCGTACGCAACCTCTGGCTCGTCGCTCCCTAGGGCGACACCAGGGGCCCCCGCGCCGCCGCCAGATCCCCCCCCCCCATGTCTGCCTCTCTTGCCGCCACTGCCGCCGGCCCTCGCCGCGGTGGCGGCGGCCCCTAGCCTTCGAAGGAGGTTTGGGGTGGTGGTTGCCAGAGGTTCCCGTTGGATCTGCTGGGGCAAGGATCGTCGGTGTACTGACGTGCAACAGCTAGGGCGGCGTTCCTGGTCGGGGTGGTGGCAGAGATCCTCTCCCGACGACGCCATGGCCGGCAACGGAAGTGGGGGTGGACCTGGTGGCCATGGACGAAACCCTAGATTAAAATCTGGGTGTCTCCTGTGTCGTTCCCCAATTCCTCTTTGATGCATGGTTGGGCCGGATCCGGTGGAGGGTCGATCCTGCTCTGCCGCTGCCTTTCTCGATGCTAGCCTAGCCCAAGGACTGCTGCTAGGGGTTGGAGCGGCGGATCTTGCAGGTTGCCGGGCGGTGGCGTGGGGGCTGCCGGCTAAGCATGAATAATGGTGGTGGTCCTCGGATCTCTTGCACATCAGGACGAACATATACTTGATGCGTGCCTAATGGATCTGTCTGAAGTGTCTAGTTCCAAAAGGCTCTGCCGGCAAACTCTCATGGACGCATCATGCCTAGAGATTGCTGGATCAGAAGGAATTCGGTCGTGCGCACCTGTGTTTTGTGCTGGCCGTTTGGTTTTAGATGGAGCGTGGCGAAGCTCTGCTACCTGTTACCATCATGTGTCATGTCTTTGACGATCCATGGTGAAGTCAGATATGGAGAATTTCATGAGGACATGAACATAAGGGCTAGCTATGGTGGATTGAGTCTTTGGGGTGTTGAGGATCTGGCTTGGTGATCTGTGACTCGCAGCAGCGTCCGTTAGAGGGGATGACAACACAGGAGATGTTCGCAGTCTTTCCTTGCAGGGTGAAAACCCAAGGTCTGGCCTTCATTGGTTGTGCCTGGCAATGGCCTTGCAGAAGACATTGTTTTGCGAGCGAAGACTTCCTCTAGGGTGAAAACCTAGGATCTTTGATCGGGCGACGACAACGCTTGGGCATTGTTTCCTTCTTGGAGGCGTTGTTTTTGGAGGGGATGGACTCTGGTGTTGTTTTGGTGGTGTTAGTGTCGTTGCTGCTAAAAATCTGATCGCTTTAGCGGGACTTTTTTTTTGTAATTCTTTTTCTTTCTTTTTTGGCTGTGTGTATCCGTAATACCAATAGGATAGTCGTTGTTGCAGAGGCCGAATGTAATTGGTATCGTGCGGTATTAATATATGCTCCTTTAAAAAACATGAAGAGCGAGAGATAAACGAAGAACGTCAAACTAGCTCTCCATTAGGCAGCATTGACAATGCCATCCGTCTCTACCAATGAAGACAGCCACCGACGAGTGTATTTTGAACTCACCATTTCTTTGTACTTAATCCTGATATTCTTGGGATGTATCTCGGATTATGCCATTGCTACTTCTTTAATTCGTTTTTAAATGAGTTCTAGGTTATACTCATTGGTGTGAAAATGTTTAGCAGTGATGGTCGAGGAATCAACTACACCGAAGATAGAGACGATCATCAGCAGTATAAAGTCACTTGTAACACCTGTCATTACATATTCACCGCTGACTAGCAGATATTATGTCAGGTTGTCGTTAGTAGATTAGTTCTGTTGTGGTATGTTTTTTCCCTATTCGTCTCTAATAGTTTTAATGGTGATGAGTCATGTCATTTATGTTCGTCACTCTTTTGTTTGAAGCACCAACCTATATATTTTGTGGGATCATCACAGGTTAAGTTTTTGGTTTAAAAAAATAAATACATGTATTTGTCTTTTATGTACAATCTAGGATCGGGTATGTACATAAGCATATGATTCATACTCTCTCCATTCCATTCTATAGTGCCTATAGTTGTTGGCATAGAAATTAAGAAACACATGTGAAGAAAAAATTAAATAGTTTTGGATGGGATTTCCCTTGATTAATTGACATGATAAAATAGAGGAATTTGTCGGAGACATGAAACAATATATACTTTATATATGGGAGTGTCTAGATCCCAGGCGCCTGAAAACTTCTTAGGTCTAAGTCGCTGATGTCATCATAATATTTGCGTTAATTCTCAGTTGCAACCTAGTTGCAACTCATAAGATTTGTACTAATTTTCAGTTATAACCTAGTTGCAACTCATTAAATTCTCAATTACACCCTAGTTGTAACTTATATATAACTTCCACTTTGCACGAATCACGAGGTAAATCGAATGGTGAAAGAGGAGACTGAGACCTAAGAAGTTCGCATGCGCCTGAGAACCAGCAAAACCGTTTATATATAGTCCCCAAAAAAATTGTCCTGGTGTGTTGCGTAATGCAATATACTTTATATCTTAGATTTTTCTCTCAAAAAACTATAGGCACTTTAGAAAGGAAGGGAGGATAGAGTATGTATACAAATACATAAATACATCCATAAGTCCCCATTTGCAGCAACTGATAAAGAAAGGCAAAATATCACATGAAGATCAAAATATCACTTTTTAGATGATTGTAGCTCATCATGTTCATAGGTTTCCATAATAATATCATAAAACAAGAAGGTAAATACTATAAAACGGAGGCCAACGGGAAATGATTCTTCGGACTATTTCAGCAGCGTTGATTTCTTCCTCAATCCAACGCTTTGGTGTTCTTGCTTCCTACGCATCAGTTTTTTTTCAATTAATATACATGTTGCCATATAACACCTCCACTAAATTGAGCATACGCTGATATACTTGATCTTCTTCCTCCGCCGGCCACACGCACTGTCCTCTCCCGCCTCTCTACGGATCTTTCATAGCACGCCGACATGGATGAAGCTCCGACGCGAGGAGACGCCGGTGAGGACGAAGTGACCGGAGGGCGGCAATAGCAGGCTTTGGAGGTATTCTATAAGAAGCACTCTACCCCATGGATTTCTCTATGAGAGCTTCAAGATGGATCATCTGCTTTGTGAGGGAAGGTACGCCTATAGGTTGTTTGATGTCCTCAAGCAGTATCATAATTTTAATTATATATCTTGTTTGCATCAAGGTCTTGGACGGCCGTAACAATGAGGTCGACTAGAAACTGCAGATACCACCAGGCAACTCCATGCTCCATGGAGGGCGTGTATTGTCGTCGTCGGCTTTGTTGCCTTTCTTGGTCATGAGCATGGCGACGGTTGCAACAAGTGTGAGCTGATCTTCCAAGTCTCAAAGACGACAACGATTAGCGAGCCGCTCGGATGCTTCCTACAATTGACGCTGTTGATTCCTTGATGTGACTAACTGTGTGCCTTAAATAGTATAGACAATGCTTCAGGGTTGTGTATATTAAGTTTACTAGTTCCTCACTAGTAGAAAACAGGCCATCCGTTCGCGCCCCCTCAGAGCATTAGTCCGGGTTGCGCACGAACCGGGACTAATGCTGGCACGCGTCCCGGTTCGAGCGGGCACGGGGCCTGGAGGCATACATCCCGGTTGGTAAGGGGGCATACGTCCCGGTTTGTAACACAAACCGGAACTAAAGGTTGGACGTCAGCCACGTGGCGTGGCACACACCTTTAGTCCCGGTTTCTGTTACAAACCGGGACGTATGCTCTCGCCCTCTATAAATGCAACGCCCCAGCCCTCTGCCTTCACTCTGTTTTGTTGGAATTATGCCCTAGAGGCAATAATAAAGATGTTATTATTATAATTCTTGTTCATGATAATATTTATATTCCATGCTAGAATTGTATTAAGCGGAAACTTTAATACTTGTGTGGTTTGTGAACAACACCGTGTCCCTAGTACGCCTCTATGGACTAGCTCATTGATTAATGATGGTTAAGGTTTCCTAACCATGGACATGAGTTGTCGATTAATAATGAGATCATATCATTGGGAGAATGATATGGTGGACAGACCCAAACCAAGCGAAGCAATTAGATCGTGTCATCGTGTTCGTCTTTGCGAAGCTTTTCTTATGTCAAATATTGTATTCCTTAGACCATGAGATAATACAACTCCCTGGTATCGGAAGAAAGCTTTGAGGTCATCAAACGTCATCCTATGAGAGGGTGATCATAAAGGTGTCTCTCAGGTGATCGGAAAGTATCTGTTGGGTTGTATGTATCGAGATGGGATTTGTCCCTCCCAAGTCGGAGAGATATACTTCGGGCCCACTCGGTAATCGATATCAACATCGCTTGCAAGCATGTGGTTAAGGAGTTAATCACAAAGTGATATCGGATTACGGAACGAGTAAAGTACTTGCTGTGAACGAGATTGAACTAGGTATGACGGTACCGACGTTCAAATCTCGGGCAAGTAAAATATCGCGAGACGAAGGGAATATATATGAGATTGATTGAATCCTGGCATCGTGGTTCATCCGATATGATCATCGATGAATGTGTGGGAGTCAATATGGGTGTCTAGACCCCGCTGTTGATTATTGATAGAAGATCATGTCTGCATATTCTCGAACCCGCAGGGTCACACACTTAACGTGTCTCGACGCTAGGATAGATTGGATAATTGGTTTATGAGTTTTTGTTCGGAGACTCGGATGGGATCCGGGACATCACGAGAGGTTCCGGAGTGGTCCGGAGAATAAGATTCATATAAGGCAGTGCAGTTTTTGGAGTTCGGAATTGTTCCGGGTTAATCGGTATTGTACCGGAAGCTTCTAGAACCTTCCGGAAGGGGACCAACGTGGCCACACCTTCCGGGAGGGGGCATGGGCCTATGAGGGAGTGCCCTGTCCGCATTGGTCCAGGGGCACAAGGCCCCATAGGGCCCAGCCGGCCAAGAGGGTTTAAACCCTAGATAGAGCTTCTAGAAGGGGGGGTCCTTGCCCCCCACTCCTCCTCCTTGGCCGCCGGCCTTGGCTTGGGGGAGGGGGCTAGGGTTGCCGCCCCACCCCTCTATATAAAGAGGGCTGGGGGCGCACCACCCCCCACACCTTCCCCTCCAACCCTAGCCGCCCTGCTGCCCTCCTCTCTCCCTCCCGACTGTTTGTAGGCGAAGCCCTGCTGCAGAAATTCTCCACCATATACACCACGCCGTCGTGTTGTAGATCCAATCTGTCTCTCCACCATACTTGTTGGTCCGAGGAAGGAGGAGACGTCGAGGTGCTGCACGTGTGAATCTCACGGAGGCACCGCCACTTGTGGTGCTAGATCGGATCGGATCGCGAGGAGGAGAAGCGAGTACGACTACATCACCCACGTTCCGACGAACGTTCCGCTGTGCGAATCTTCAAGGGTATGAAGATTTAATCCAATCTCTCTCGTTGTTTGCATCTCCTAGATTAGATCTTGGCTTTCCCTCTGTTCGCATCTGTAGAAAATTTTGATTTACTATGTCGCGAAACCCTTCAGTGGTATTAGAGCTAGATCTGTGCGTAGATGTGTTTCACGAGTAGAACGCAACATGATTGTTGCGGGCGTTGATGTTTTCTGTTGCAAGCCTCTTGTTTGTGTTCTTCTTATGACGCGGGATAGTGAGATTGAAGCGGTCCAGGCCAACCTTACGCGACGTCGTTTGCGAGACCAGCTCCGCACTTGACGTGTGGCTTGTTCCACACATGCGGCTGGTGGATGTCTGTTTCTCTCACTATAGTTGTCATGGGATTAACACCGGAGTTTGGCAACCATAATATCACCGTTGTGGCTTTCCGTAGGTAAGAATCGTTCTTAGCATCTACTCCCATAAGCCACGTAAAACATGCAACAACGAAGTAGAGGCGTCTAACTTGTTTTTGCAGGGAGTGTTTTCTGTGATATGGTATGGCCCAAGATGTGATGTGTATAATGTATGCGATGATCATGTTTTGTAATGTTTCACGACTTGCATGTCGATGAGTACACAACCGGCAGGAGCCATATGGTTGTCTTTATAATTGTGTATGACCTGTGTGTCAACTTCTTATGCGCCATGTAATAGTTTCACTTTATCGCTAAGTAGTTAGCAATAGTTGTAGTTGCTATTCGTGGTGGAGGCAATCATGGTGGAGTGATGGAGATCATGCCGGAACGCACAAGATGGAGATCATTGCGCGAAGATTGGCTATACCATGTCACATAAAGTTATATGCATGTGATGTTTATCCTTTTATGTATCTTATTATGCTTAGATCGCGACGGTAGCATTATAAGATGATTCCTCACTTAAAGATCAAGATAAAAACTGTGTTCTCCCCAAGTATGCACCGTTGCGAAAGTTCGTCGTGTCCAAGCATCACGTGATGATCGGGTGCTATAGACTCTACGCTCACATACAAAGGGTGCAAGCCAGTTTTTGCACACGCGGAAATACTTGGGTCTAACTTGACGAGCCTAGCATGTACAGACATGGCCTCGGAACACATGAACCGAAAGGTTAAGCATGAGTCATATGAATGATATGATCGACACTTCGTTGTCCACCATTGAAACCACATCTCTTCTCGTGAAGATCGTATTAGGTGTGGTGAATTTGGATCGTGTTCACTAAACAACTTGAGGGATGTTGAATTTAGTGGGAGTTCATCTAGTAATTTGATTAAAAGTTGAACTAGTTATCATGAACATAGTCTAATTTGTACTTGCAAATATTGTAGATCAAATGGCTAAGTCCAACTTCAACTTCAACGTTTTTGCTGAGAAGGAAAAGCTTAAAAACAATGGGTCTAACTTCACCAATTGGTTCCGTAATCTAAGAATCATTCTCTCTAGCGGTCAAAAGGACTATGTCCTTGGGAAAGCGTTAGGTGACCCCCCTGCTGCAACTGCGCCGGCTGATGAGAAAGCTGTCTATCAGTCGCGCAAAGATGATTATGGTGTGATTAAGAGCACCATGTTGTTTGCTATGGAACCGGATCAAAATCGTTTTGAAGACTATCCCAGGCCCTTTGATATTCTCGAAGAGCTGAAAACCATGTTTCAGACTCAGGCCCGTTCTGAGAGATATGAGATCTCTGAGAAGTTCTTTAACTGCAAGATGGAGTAAGGGAGTTCCGTTAGTGAGCACGCCATTAAGATGACGGGCTACACTCAACGCCTTGAGCAACTGGAATGCACGATTCCAGAGGAGCTCAAGATTGACAGGGTTCTGCAATCACTCCCTCCCAGCTACAAAAGTTTTGTAATGACTCATAATCAGATTGGTTCCACTGATACGATCACCGAGCTCTTCACAAAGCTGAAGGCCGCGGAAGTGGACATCAAAAAGGATAATCATGTGTTGATGGTCAACAAGCCCACCTTCAAGAAAGGTAAGGGTGCAAAGAAGCCCTTCAAGAAAGGCGGCGGCAAGCGCGTTGCCCCTGCTGAGAAGAAGCTCAGGTCTGGTCCTAAGCCGGACACTGAGTGCTTCTATTGCAAGGACAAGGGTCACTGGAAGCGCAACTGTCTGAAGTACTTAGCGGACAAGAAGGCTGGCACCATCAAAGGTATATTTGATATACATGTTATTGATGTTTTCCTTACTAGCTCTCGTTGTAGTGCCTGGGTATTTGATACCGGTTCAGTTGCTAATATTTGTAACTCGAAACAGGAGCTACGGAATAGACGGCGGCTTGCGAGGGATGAGGTGACGATGCGCGTTGGCAACGGATCAAGAGTTGATGTGATGGCCGTCGGCACGCTCTCCTTAGTTTTACCTTCGGGGTTAGTTTTAAACCTCAATAAATGTTATTATGTTCCTGCGTTGAGCATGAACATTATTTCTAGATCTTGTTTATTGCAAGACGGTTATTCATTTAAATCGGAGAATAATGGTTGTTCTACTTATATGAGTAACATATTTTATGGTCATGCACCTATTGTGAATGGTTTATTTCTTCTAAATCTCGAAAGGGATGAAACACACATCCATAACATTGAGGCTAAGAGATGCAAAGTAGGTAGTGATAATACTACTTATTTGTGGCACTGTCGTCTAGGTCATATTGGTGTAAAGCGCATGAAGAAACTCCATTCTGATGGACTTTTGGATTCTCTTGATTTTGAATCATTTGACACATGCGAACCATGCCTCATGGGCAAGATGATCAAAACCCCGTTCTCCGGTATGATGGAGCGAGCAACGGACTTGTTGGAAATCTTACATACCGATGTATGCGGACCGATGAGTGTTTCGACGCGCGGTGGATATCGCTATTTTCTCACTTTTACCGATGACTTGAGTAGATATGGGTATATCTATTTAATGAAACATAAATCTGAAACGTTTGAAAAGTTCAAAGAATTTTAGAATGAAGTGGAGAACCATCGTAACAGAAAGATTAAGTTTCTACGATCCGATCGTGGAGGTGAATATTTGAGTTATGATTTTCTCACGCATCTTAAAGCAAGGGGAATCGTTTTGCAACTCACGCCACCCGGAACACCACATCGCAATGGTGTGTCTGAACGCCGGAATCGAACCCTATTAGATATGGTCCGATCAATGATGTCTCTTACTGATTTGCCGTTATCATTTTGGGGTTATGCATTAGAAACCGCTGCATTCACTTTAAATAGGGCTCCATCTAAATCCGTTGAGACGACACCTTATGAACTGTGGTTTGGTGCTAAACCTAAGTTATCATTTCTTAAAGTTTGGGGATGCGAAGCTTACGTCAAGAAGTTGATGCCGGACAAGCTCGAACCCAAAGCGGAGAAATGCGTCTTCATAGGATACCCTAAGGAAACTATTGGGTATACCTTCTATCACATGACCGAAGGCAAAGTGTTTATCGCAAAGAACGGTTCCTTTCTTGAGAAGGAGTTTCTCTCGAAAGAAGTGAGTGGGAGGAAAGTAGAGCTAGACCAGGTCATTGAACCTTCTCTTGAATTGGAGAGAAGCGCAGCACCTGAAATTGTTCCAGTGCCGCCTGCACCAACGATAGAGGAAGCTAATGGCAAGGATCATGAAGCTTCGGACGATGCTGCTACTGAACGTCGCAGGTCGACAAGGTCGCTTGCCCCTCCTGAGTGGTACGGCAAACCTGTCTTGACTGTCTTGTTAGTAGAAGACAGTGAACCTACGAACTATGAGGAAGCGATGATGAGCCCAGACTCTGAGAAATGGCTAGAAGCCATGAAATACGAATTGGGATCCATGAGCGAAAACCAAGTATGGACTTTGGTGGACCCTCCTAGCGACTGAAAGGCCATTGAGTGCAAGTGGATCTTCAAGAAGAAAATGGACGCGGATGGTAATGTTACCGTCTATAAAGCATGGCTTGTCGCGAAAGGTTTTCGACAAGTTCAAGGTGTTGACTACGATGAGACTTTCTCTCCCGTAGCGATGTTTAAGTCCATTCGGATTTTATTAGCAATTGTTGTGTTTCATGATTATGAAATATGGCAGATGGATGTCAAGACTGCTTTCCTCAATGGCAACATTGATGAAGAGTTGTATATGATGCAACCCGAAGGTTTTGTCGATCCTAAGGATGCTGATAAAGTATGCAAACTTCAGCGTTCCATTTATGGACTGAAGCAAGCATCTCGGAGTTGGAACCTTCGTTTTGATCAAGTGATCAAGAGCTTTGGATTTGTTCCAAATTGCTACGAAGCTTGTATCTACAGAAAGTGAGTGGGAGCTCGGTGACGTTTCTGGTACTATATGTGGATGACATATTGATTATCAGAAATGACATCAACATGCTTAACGATGTGAAGAGATATTTGAACAAGTGTTTTTCAATGAAAGACCTAGGTGAAGCTGCTTATATATTGGGCATCAAAATCTATAGAGATAGACAAAGACGCCTGATAGCTTTAAGCCAGAGTACATACCTAGACAAAGTTCTGAAAAGGTTCAGAATGGATAAGGCAAAGAAAGGTTCGGTGCCTATGTTTTCAGGTAAGATATTGAGCAAGGCTCAGTGTCCAGCTACGGTAAATGATAGGGAAGCTATGAGCAAAGTGCCTTATGCCTCGGCCATAGGTTCTATCATGTATGCCATGTTGTGTACTAGACCGGATGTGTCCAATGCTCTTAGTTTGACGAGCAGATATCAAAGTGATCCAGGAGTGGAACACTGGACAGCCTTGAAGAACATCCTAAAGTACCTAAATAGGACTAAAGAAATGTTCTTAGTCTATGGGGGTGATGAACAACTCGTCGTAAAAGGTTACGTCGACGCTAGTTTTGACACCGACAAGGATGATTCTAAATCTCAGACAGGATACGTGTATATTTTGAATGGAGGAGCTGTGAGCTGGAGAAGCTGCAAGCAAAGCGTGATCGCGGGATCTACAGTAGAAGCGGAATACATGGCTGCTGTAGAAGCGTCAAGTGAAGGAGTTTGGATCAGGAACTTCATCACTGAGCTTGGCGTGGTTCCAAGTACATTGGACCCACTGGAGATATTGTGTGACAACACTGGCGCCATAGCACTCGCTAAGGAACCAAGATATCATCCAAAGACCAAGCATATCAACCGCAAGTTTCATATAATCCGAGATTATATAGCAGATGGAGATCTAAAGATTAGCAAAGTACATACAGATCTGAATGTCGCAGATCCATGACTAAACCTCTTCCACGTGTAAAACATGATCAGCACCTCAGTGCCATGGGTGTGAGATTGTTGCAAGATGTAAACTAGATTATTGACTCTAGTGCAAGTGGGAGACTGTTGGAATTATGCCCTAGAGGCAATAATAAAGATGTTATTATTATAATTCTTGTTCATGATAATGTTTATATTCCATGCTAGAATTGTATTAAGCGGAAACTTTAATACTTGTGTGGTTTGTGAACAACACCGTGTCCCTAGTACGCCTCTATGGACTAGCTCATTGATTAATGATGGTTAAGGTTTCCTAACCATGGACATGAGTTGTCGATTAATATTGAGATCATATCATTGGGAGAATGATATGGTGGACAGACCCAAACTAAGAGAAGCAATTAGATCGTGTCATCGTGTTCGTCTTTGCGAAGCTTTTCTTATGTCAAATATTGTATTCCTTAGACCATGAGATAATACAAATCCCTGGTATCGGAAGAAAGCTTTGAGGTCATCAAACGTCATCCTATGAGAGGGTGATCATAAAGGTGTCTCTCAGGTGATCGGAAAGTATCTGTTGGGTTGTATGTATCGAGATGGGATTTTCCCTCCCAAGTAGGAGAGATATACTTCGGGCACACTCGGTAATCGATATCAACACCGCTTGCAAGCATGTGGTTAAGGAGTTAATCACAAAGTGATATCGGATTACGGAACGAGTAAAGTACTTGCTGTGAACGAGATTGAACTAGGTATGACGGTACCGACGATCAAATCTCGGGCAAGTAAAATATCGCGAGACGAAGGGAATATATATATGGGATTGATTGAATCCTGGCATCGTGGTTCATCCGATATGATAATCGATGAATGTGTGGGAGTCAATATGGGTGTCCATACCCCGCTGTTGATTATTGATAGAAGATCATGTCTGCATATTCTCGAACCCGCAGGGTCACACACTTAACGTGTCTCGACGCTAGGATAGATTGGATAATTGGTTTATGAGTTTTTGTTCGGAGTCTCGGATGGGATCCGGGACATCACGAGAGGTTCCGGAGTGGTCCGGAGAATAAGATTCATATAAAGCAGTGCAGTTTTTGGAGTTCGGAATTGTTCCGGGTTAATCAGTATTGTACCGGAAGCTTCTAGAACCTTCCAGAAGGGGACCAACGTGGCCACACCTTCCGGGAGGGGCATGGGCCTATGAGGGAGTGCCCTGGCCGCATTGGGCCAGGGGCACAAGGCCCCATAGGGCCCAGCCGGCCAAGAGGGTTTAAACCCTAGATAGAGCTTCTAGAAGGGGGGGTTTCCTTGCCCCCCACTCCTCCTCCTTGGCCGCCGGCCTTGGCTTGGGGGAGGGGGCTAGGGTTGCTGCCCCACCCCTCTATATAAAGAGGGCTGGGGGCGCACTACCCCCCACACCTTCCCCTCCAACCCTAGCCGCCCTGCTGCCCTCCTCTCTCCCTCCCGAATGTTTGTAGGCGAAGCCCTGCTGCAGAAATTCTCCACCATATACACCACGCCGTTGTGTTGTAGATCCAATCCGTCTCTCCACCATACTTGCTGGTCCGAGGAAGGAGGAGACGTTGAGGTGCTGCACGTGTGCATATCACGGAGGCACCGTCACTTGTGGTGCTAGATCGGATCGGATCGCGAGGAGGAGAAGCGAGTACGACTACATCACCCACGTTCCGACGAATGTTCCGCTGTGCAAATCTTCAAGGGTATGAAGATCTAATCCAATCTCTCTCGTTGTTTGCATCTCCTAGATTAGATCTTGGCTTTCCCTCTGTTCGCATCCGTAGAAAATTTTGATTTACTATGCCGCGAAACCCTTCATGTTTTTTCTTGGTGGAAGGTTTGAGGGGTGTGCTAGTTTTTTCCCTTATGCATGCATTCAAGGTGTTTGATGAAATGTTTGAGTGAATGATCCCGTTCAATTTCTCATAAAACAAAAATATAGAAGGTGTCTGAGACGCACTTGAGCTTTCTCCTCTTTATTTTCCTCGATCGAGGTTAGCAATCTTATCTTTTCTCTGTCATTGATACAATGCATGTGTCGATGTGAATTGGTCATTTCACTATTTATGATGTCCTGTTTTTTGATAAACTTACTTATATGATGCAGATGAACGGTCGGAAATGGATGTACGGTGACCGGCGCGTAGCCGGGTATATGAAAGGCATGGATAAATTTATCTATGTGGCTACGGCAAACAAATAGAATGGTTTTATATGTTTTCCATGTGTTCAATGTCGGAACAACAAGGAGTAATCTTCCTCGAAAATCATTCGCGGCCACCTGAGTATGAAAGGTTTCATGCCCAACTATAATTGATGGACCAAGCACGGGGAAAGAGGGGTTATGATGGAAGATGGTGAAGAAGAAGATGATGATAACAACTATCATCATATGTTTCCTGAATACAATGATACTGCAATGGAAGACAATGGAGAGTAAGGAGGTGAAGAACGGGCATCAGATGAGCCGGCTGATGAACTTGGTAGGGTCATTTCTGATGCAAAGCGAGACTGTGAAACAGAAAATGAGAAGTTGAAGTTAGAGGGCATGTTAGAAGATCATAAGAAATTGTTGTACCCAAATTGTGAAGATGGCAGCACAAAGCTTGGTACCACACTGGAATTGTTGCGATGGAAGGCAGAGTGTGGTCTAACTGACTCCTCATTTGAAAAGATGCTGAAAATAATGAAGCCGAAGTTTTCAAAACATAACGAACTTCCCGAGAGTACCTACGAAACAAAGAAGACTCTTTGTCCTCTAGGATTAGATGTGCAAAAGATACATGCATGCATTAATGACTGCATCCTCTACCGCGGTAAGGAGTATGAGAATTTAGATAAATGCCCAGTATGCAATGCATTGCGATATAAAATCAGACGAGATGACCCTAGTGATGTTGAGGGAGAGCCCCTCCGGAAGAGGGTTCCTGCTAAGGTTATGTGGTATGCTCCTATAATACCAAGGTTGAAACGCATGTTCAGAAACAAATAGCATGCCAGGTTGTTGCGATGGCACAAAGAAGACCGTAAGAAAGACAGGAAGTTGAGACACCCTTCTCATGGGTCAGAGTGGAGAAAAATCGAGAGAGACTTTCCAGACTTTGCAGCTGACGCAAGGAACTTATGGTTTGGTCTAAGTACAGATGGCATGAATCCTTTCGGGGAGCAGAGCTGCAGTCACAACACCTGGCCCGTGACTCTATGTATCTACAACCTGCCTCCTTGGTTGTGCATGAAGCGTAAGTTCATTATGATGCCAGTGCTCATCCAAGGCCCGAAGCAACCGGGCAACGACATTGATGTGTACCTTAGGCCATTAGTTGAAGAACTCTTACAGTTGTGGGGCAAACTAGGTGTACGTGCGTGGGATGAGAACAAACAGGAGCCATTTGATCTATGAGGGCTGTTATTCGTAACCATCAATGATTGTCCTGCTCTTAGTAACCTTTTAGGATAGACAAACAAGGGATATAAGGCATGCACACACTGTTTAGATAATACTGAAGGTACATATTTTCATAAATGCAAGAAGGTTGTGTACCTGACGAATCGACGATTTCTTCCGACCAATCATCTCGTAAGAAAGAAAGGCAAGCATTTCAAAGGTGAGGCAGATCACCAGAAGAAGCCTGAACTCCCTGCTGGTGATGATGTATTTGGTATGGTCAAGGACATAGAAGTAATCTTTGGAAAGGGTCCCGGCGGTCAATCAGTTCCGAACGACGTCGCTACAGGACACACACCCATGTGGAAGAAGAAATCTATATTTTGGGAGCTGCCATATTGGAAAGTCCTGCGTGTCCGCTCTTCAATCGACGTGATGCACGTGACGAAGAATCTTTGCGTGAACCTGCTAGGATTCCTAGGCGTGTATGGGAAGGAAAAAGATACACCAGAAGCACGGGAGGACCAACAAATTATGAAAGACCTAAAGAACATGCATACACAGAACAAGACGGATAAAGGGTGTCACTTAAGTCGTGCCAGCTATGCTCTTACCAAAGAAGAGAAGGAATTCTTTTTTGAAGTCCTTTACAGTATCAAGGTGCCGTCGGGCTTCTCATCTAATACAAAGGGGATAATAAATATGGCAGAGAAAAAGTTCCAAAACCTGAAGTCTCATGACTGTCACGTGATTATGACGCAGTTGCTTCCGATTGCATTGAGGGGGCTTCTACCGGAAAATGTTCGAGTACCCATTGTGAAGCTGTGTGCATTCCTCAATGCAATATCTTAGAAGGTAATCAATCCAGATATTCTGCCAAGGTTACAGAAGGATGTGTTACAATGTCTTGTTAGTTTTGAATTGGTGTTCCCACCATCCTTCTTCAATATTATGACGAAGTGGAAGAGATTGCCATTCTCGGTCCGGTATTTCTACACAATATGTTCCCCTTTGAGAGGTTCATGGGAGTCTTAAAGAAATATGTTCATAACCGTGCTAGACCATAAGGAAGCATCTCCAAGGGATATGGAACAGAGGAGGTCATTGAGTTTTGTGTTGACTTTATTCCTGACCTTAAGCCGATTGGTGTTTCTGACTCGCGTCATGAGGGAAGACTAAGTGGAAAAGGCACGCTGGGAAAGAAAGCAATGATATGTAGGGACGGGGATTCTTTCACTAAAGCAATTCTACATAATTCCACCTTGACAGCTCCGTATATCGAGGAACACAAGAATATTCTACGCTCCAAAAACCCGGGGAAGCCTGAATCACTGATTACAAATGAACACATGAAGTCTTTCGGTGGTTGGATGCGGACACATCTCTTGAATGACACCACTATTGGAGATCAGCTATACTTGTTGGCCGCGTCACCATCTTCTACTGTATTGAATTTCCAAGGGTACGAAATAAATGTTAATACATTCTACACGATCGCCCAAGATAAAAAGAGCACCAACCAAAATTGTGGTGTCCTCTTTGATGCAATAGACGAGAATGGACAAAAGGACACATATTATGGTTACATAGAGGAGATATGGG
The DNA here is from genome assembly GCA_910589765.1 of Avena atlantica. Lineage (NCBI taxonomy): Eukaryota > Viridiplantae > Streptophyta > Magnoliopsida > Poales > Poaceae > Avena > Avena atlantica. Next base: position 526,791,652 of record OU342739.1, on the reverse strand, counting down.
AACTAGACTATGGAGTCTCTTTTAAGGTCCCTTTGTTTCGCTGCAAATGGGTCAACCTGAATGGGGAAGGGGTAAAGATAGACCAGTTGTACGGAATGACAACAGTGGATCTCAACAATCTTGGTTATAGAGATGAACCATTCGTCCTAGCCAATGATGTGTCTCAGGTTTTCTATGTGAAGGACATGTCCTCCAGACCGAAAAAAAGAAAAAATATGCAAACGAATACATCATATGATGAGCCAAAGCGTCACATAGTTCATTCAGGGAAAAGAAACATCGTGGGAATCGAGGATAAGACAAACATGTCAGAAGATTATAATAAGTTTGATGAAATTTCGCCCTTCACAGTGAAAACTGACCCAAGCATTCCGTTAAGTAAAGAAGATGCTCCATGGTTACGTCTGAAGCGATCATAAGGAAGGACATATGCCAATAAGTTCATTCTCATATTATGTAACTCTAGTTCATGTCTTTCGCGGTTTGTGGCTTCACCGAAGGATATATTTCGCGGTTTTTGGCTTGACCGGGACTATATATAGGGGGGCCTTTAGTCCCGGTTTTGTAGTCTCAGTTTTTAATATTAATAAATGTCTTGAGTGTTAGTCCTGTTTTGTGGCTGGACCGGGACTATGAAGAAGTTGTCCCGATTTGTATTTACCATTAAGATCTGATCTCCAAACGCGCGCGGTCACATATTAGGGAGTTCCTCTATGACCAGTTTCTTGGAGATGCCGGAGGGCTGGGATCCGGCGGCATATCCCTGAAACTGGTCGTAGTGGTGTCCCTGCTCTCGAAAACCATCTTGCAGCTTGTAACTTCTCTAACTAGATCGATACACCTGGGAGCTAACTAATTTCACATATTAGGGAGTGCCTCTATGACTAGTTTCTCGGAGATGCCGGAGGACTGGGCTCCGTCGGCATCTCCCTGAAACTGGCCATAGTGGTGTCCCTGCTCTCGAAAACCATCTTGCAGCTTGTAACTTCTCTAAATAGATCAATACGCCTGGGGGCTAACTAATTTCATATATTAGGGAGTGCCTCTATGACCAGTTTCTCGGAGATGCCAGAGGACTGGGCTCCGTTGGCATCTCCCTGAAACTGGCCGTAGTGGTGTCCCTGCTCTTGAAAACCATCTTGGAGATGCCTCAAACTGGCTGGAGGACTGGACTCACAAGGATGCCTATTTATAGTACAAGCAGCTCGGCATAGTGTCGACACTAACGAAATAATGTCGACACTCACCCCTATTATTAGTGCTAACTCGTGTTTTGTCCTGGTTGGTGTCTCCGAACGGGACTAAAGGTTCTTCTTTAGTTCCGGTTGGTGACACCATCCGGGACAAGGTACACGCCGCATGATATAATGTCGACACTCACCCCTATCATTAGTGCCGCCTGGCCCAGCCTGCCGAAATCCCTCCAACCGGGACTAAAGATGAACCTTTAGTATATTGAAAATCCGAACAATGAAAATCCTTCGCGTGGTGTCATATTATGTTACATAGTTGAAAGGAAAAATACCAGACTTGGTATATTGATCATGTTTCGAAAAAACCTTCACAAAATGACCTATCATGTTCGAGGTTTCATGGCTTTCGGTCCAAATGACCGATGTTATGTGCTGAATCACGACATATTTTGTTATGTTGTGCCCATATTATTCATGTGTGTGGACATTGGTATGGAGAACAATGTTGCGGGAGGAAGTTTTCCTTTTTGTCGCACGGAAATGCCCTTTTCCATTTTCCGAGCGCAAAAAATGGGTCATTTTGTGAAGTAACCACCAAAATGCCGTTTCAGAATGCTACCGTCCCATTTTCCTAAATTACTAGACCACCTTACATGGACTATCTCCCAACCGGGACATCTCAAACCTTTTCGTCCATCCCGGGTAAACAGGACAAATGTCTGCCGAATCGGTAGGAAGTGGGTCCGTTTTGTACTACAGGTACATGATCTATCGCCCATGATTTTTTGAAAAAATCATTTTTAGACTCACAATATGTGGTTTCTTCAGAGATCCAATGCAAGTTCTAACGATGCTCGTCCCTTATCTTCATGCACACCGGTTCGACCATAGTTAGAAATTCAGATAATTCAAAACGGGCATAATAAATTCAAAAAAATCCGAACAATGAAAATCCTTCGCGTGGGGTCATATTATGTTAAATAGTTGAAAGGAAAAATATTAGACTTGGTATATTGATAATGTTTCGAAAAAACCTTCACAAAATGACCTATCATGTTCGAGGTTTCATGGCTTTCGGTCCAAATGACCGATGTTATGTGCTGAATCGCGGCATAGTTTGTGATGTTGTGCCCATATTATGCATGCGTGTCGATATTGGTATGGATAACAATGTTGTAGGAGGAAGTTTTCCTTTTTGTCGCACGGAAAAGCCCTTTTCCATTTTTCGAGCGCAAAAAACCGGTCGTTTTGTGAAGTAACCACCAAAATGCCGTTTCAGAATGCTACCGTCCCATTTTCCTAAAATACTAGACCACATTACATAGACTATCTCCCAACCGGGACATCTCAAACCTTTTCGTCCATCCCGGATAAAAAGGACAAATGTCTGCCGAATCGGTAGGAAGTGGGTCCGGTTTGTACTACAGGTACATGATCTAACGCCCGTGATTTTTTGAAAAAATCATTTTTAGACTCGCAATATGTGGTTTCTTCAGAGATCCAATGCAAGTTCTAACGATTCTCGTCCCCTATCTTCATGCACACCGGTTCGACCATAGTTAGAAATTCAGATAATTCAAAACGAGCATAATAAATTCAAAAAAATCCGAACAATGAAAATCCTTCGCGTGGTGTCATATTATGTTACATAGTTGAAAGTAAAAATACCAGACTTGGTATATTGATCATGTTTCGAAAAAACCTTCACAAAATGACCTATCATGTTCGAGGTTTCATGGCTTTCGGTCCAAATGACCGATGTTATGTGCTGAATCACGGCATAGTTTGTGATGTTGTGCCCATATTATGAATGCGTGTGGATATTGGTATGGATAACAATGTTGCAGGAGGAAGTTTTCCTTTTTGTCGCACGGAAAAGGCCTTTTCCATTTTCCGAGCGCAAAAAACCGGTCGTTTTGTGAAGTAACCACCAAAATGCCGTTTCAGAATGCTACCGTCCCATTTTCCTAAAATACTAGACCACCTTACATAGACTATCTCCCAACCGGGGCATCTCAAACCTTTTCGTCCATCCCGGGTAAAAAGGACAAATGTCTGCCGAATCGGTAGGAAGTGGGTCCGGTTTGTACTACAGGTACATGATCTATCGATCGTGATTTTTTGAAAAAATCATTTTTAGACTCGCAATATGTGGTTTCTTCAGAGATCCAATGCAAGTTCTAACGATGCTCGTCCCCTATCTTCACACCGGTTCGACCATAGTTAGAAATTCAGATAATTCAAAACAAGCATAATAAATTCAAAAAAATCCGAACAATGAAAATCCTTCGCGTGGTGTCATATTATGTTACATAGTTGAAAGTAAAAATACCAGACTTGGTATATTGATCATGTTTCGAAAAAACCTTCACAAAATGACCTATCATGTTCGAGGTTTCATGGCTTTCGGTCCAAATGACCGATATTATGTGCTGAATCACGGCATAGTTTATGATGTTGTGCTCATATTATGCATGCATGTGGACATTGGTATGGAGAATAATGTTGTAGGAGGAAGTTTTCCTTTTTGTCGCACGGAAAAACCCTTTTCCATTTTCCGAGCGCAAAAAACGAGTCGTTTTATGAAGTAACCAGCAAAATGCCGTTTCAGAATGCTACTGTCCCATTTTCCTAAAATACTAGACCACCTTACATGGACTATCTCCCAACCGGGACATCTCAAACCTTTTCGTCCATCCCGGGTAAAAAGGGCAAATGTCTGCCGAATCGGTAGGAAGTGGGTCCGGTTTGTACTACAGGTACATGATCTATCACCCGTGATTTTTTGAAAAAATCATTTTTAGATTCGCAATATGTAGTTTATTCAGAGATCCAATGCAAGTTCTAAATGAGCAATTTTTCTTCCCGCCATTTTTTCCCGGCATTTCTCCCGCCAGTTTTTCCCGCCAGTTCTTCCCTCCAGTTATCTTCCTGCCATTTCTCACTATATATATGCAGGGTTGGCCTCCATTGTCATTGCACATCTCTAGACTCATATCTGCAACCTCATCACTCTTTCCCATGACTTCCACCGTAGCACTAACTCCCAGGGAGGCGGAGGCGCTTTGCGCCTCGAACTACCCCTGCCCGCCGGGCGACTGTGTCCCCGTCGGCTGGATGCTGAGCGCCGGAGGCGTGCCGGTTCCTCCTGTCCCTCTAGGTGTGGCGCGTCAGATGGCCATCACGAACCACTACTACTTCGAGCTCACGCCGGAGCAGCGGAGGAATCCCAGATGGCATCCCGACTATTTCCCGACTTGGGAAGCCTTCTTCGTGGATCGGCGTGAGAGGGCACTCGCCAGGAACGAGAAGGATGGCACACCTCCTCCGAACTTCAACAAGGCCGGCCGTCGGTTGTGGTGGCGCGATCGGACTCTCCAGAGCGTCATGGCCTACGAGACGGCCGCCGACTATAGCCCCCGCCTGCGCTACCCTCAAGTCCAACCCACCCGTACTCAGCCTTCAAGGTTCAACTACGGCGACCCCGATGACGACAGCGACGATGGCCACAGCGAGTACGACGACTACAGTGACGAATATTACAGGTGTAGGCAGGAGCATGACTGAATCACTCCAACATTGCAAAACAAGTTCGGCCGAATGTGGCTTAATCTGGCCATGTATCTTAATTTTCAGTTCTTCTATGTAACTTTCTGTTAGTTGTGTTATGTACTTTAATTCCAGTTCTATCCTAATAAATTTTTCTTTCCGCCCATTATCTCCCGTCCTCTTTTACCGCCCATTAATATATAAAAAATATAAGTTAATTCAAATCCAAATTAAAAACAGAAAATGGTTTTGAATTATTTATTCATATCCAAACACTTTTTATGTTTAAAGTTTTTCTAAATTCCAAATTAATATTAAAAAAATATAAGTTAATTCATTTTTAATTGTAAATAGTTCATATTTTAAATTGTTACATTAATTATTTTTTAAAATAGAAAATGGTTTTGAATTATTTATTCAAATCCAAACACTTTTTATGTTTAAAGTTTTTCTAAATTCCAAATTAATATTAAAAAAATATAAGTTAATTCATTTTTAATTGTAAATGGTTCATATTTTAAATGGTTACATTAATTATTTTTTAAAACAGAAAATGGTTTTGAATTATTTATTCAAATCCAAACACTTTTTATGTTTAAAGTTTTTCTAAATTCCAAATTAATATTAAAAAAATATAAGTTAATTCATTTTTAATTGTAAATGGTTCATATTTTAAATGGTTACATTAATTATTTTTTAAAACAGAAAATGGTTTTGAATTATTTATTCAAATCCAAACACTTTTTATGTTTAAAGTTTTTCTAAATTCCAAATTAATATTAAAAAAATATAAGTTAATTCATTTTTAATTGTAAATAGTTCATATTTTAAATTGTTACATTAATTATTTTTTAAAACAGAAAATGGTTTTGAATTATTTATTCAAATCCAAACACTTTTTATGTTTAAAGTTTTTCTAAATTCCAAATTAATATTAAAAAAATATAAGTTAATTCATTTTTAATTGTAAATAGTTCATATTTTAAATTGTTACATTATTTATTTTTTAAAACAGAAAATGGTTTTGAATTTTTGATTCAAATCCAAACACTTTTTATGTTTAAAGTTTTTCTAAATTCGAAAATAATATTAAAAAAATATAAGTTAATTCATTTTTAATTGTAAATGGTTCATATTTTAAATGGTTACATTAATTATTTTTTAAAACAGAAAATGGTTTTGAATTATTTATTCAAATCCAAACACTTTTTAAGTTTAAAGTTTTTCTAAATTCCAAATTAATATTAAAAAAATATAAGTTAATTCATTTTTAATTGTAAATGGTTCATATTTTAAATGGTTACATTAATTATTTTTTAAAACAGAAAATGGTTTTGAATTATTTATTCAAATCCAAACACTTTTTATGTTTAAAGTTTTTCGAAATTCCAAATTAATATTCAAAAAATATAAGTTAATTCATTTTTAATTTTAAATGGTTACATTAATTATTTTTAAAAAGAGAAAATGGTTTTGAATTATTTATTCAAATGCAAAAACTTTTTATTTTTAAAGTTTTTCTAAATTCCAAATTAATATTCAAAAAATATAAGTTAATTCATTTTTAATTTTAAATGGTTCATAGTTTAAATGGTTACATTAATTATTTTTTAAAACAGAAAATGGTTTTGAATTAGTTATTCAAATTCAAACACATTTTATGTTTAAAGTTTTTCTAAATTCCAGAGTAATTATCATTTAAAAAACATTACAAATTTAAACCCCAAATAAAAAATAAGGCGGGAACAGAGAGAAAATTCTTGAAAAATTTTTGAAAACAGGTTCATATGTCCCGGTTGGAGCCACCAACCGGGACTAAAGAGCCCTGCGCGCGCCCCTTGGGCTGATGAAAAAAAGTGGACTATACGTCCCGGTTGGTGGCTCCAACCGAGACGTATGACCCTTTAGTCCCAGTTGGAGCCACCAACCGGGACAAAATGTCCTTTAGTTATTACTGTTCGCCCCTTCTCCTTCTCCTTCTTCCCCGTTCCTCTTCACTCAACCGCAACAGATCGCCGCCGCCGCGAGGACAAGCGCTCGGACGCCGTCAGGCTGCCCAACTGCCGCCCCGCTATCGGCCTCCACACGCTGCCCCGCCATCGGACTCCACTCGCTGCCCCGCCGTCGCGCCTCCACGCGCTGCTTCTTCCTCGACCCCGACGAGCTCCGCCGCGCTCCACGCCGGCGCTCCGAGCCTCGCTTTTCCTCACCGTCGTCCCCAATCGCTTCAGGGTGAGCCGCTGAACCTCTCTGACCCAGTATTTTCTTCCTGGCGTCGCGCGTAGATGCTCGCCGTCGTGCTTGCTCCGGCGACCATTAGCTAGCGGCGCTAGGTTAGATAGGTTCCTCTAGCTCGCACGGTTTGAACAGACCCAACGACGCTCCCTAGAATCGCCGGAAACATCGTCGGCGACCACCGCCTGCCGCTCCGGTCGCGTCGCCGCGAGTGACGTGGCCACCACGTGGCCACGGGGTGGACCCAGCGTGGCCTGGGGCCCGCTCGTCAGCCCCTCTAGCTAGATCCAGCCCCGGTGAGAAACGCCCTGACCCCCCCCCACTTTGCGTGTGGGGCTGCTGATGTGGCTCCGGCCCCACCAGTCAGTCTCTATGGGTAGGTTCAGTCGTGGTAACAAAAGCCTTGGGTTCTTTATGACGTCAGCCTGATGTAATAAATTGTTTTATAATTCCAGAAAATAATTATATATTGTAAAATTCATATCTTATTATTTATAAGTCAGAAAAATACAAATAATATACCAAAATGTTTAGAAAAATGAGTTCTACCTTTTTAAGCTATAATCATGCATTTCTAATCAACTTTAATGAAAAGTTTAATTAGAGAACTAAATAAACCCCTCTCATGTGTTTCCGAAGTTTCCCGAGTTAGGGTTTTCAACCCTCGGAACCCCGTTTAAATTGCCGAGCAAGTTTTAGGGTTTCATTTCAGTGCAATTCAACTTGTCATATCATCATCCTTGTTTGAGCATTCCGCCTATCCCTCCTCCCCGACCGCCACAGCGCCTCCGTCTCCGTCCATCGCCACGCGCTCCAGCCGCCCCTTCCCTTTTAGTGTGTATGTATATATTGTGTATGTATATATAGTGTGTATGTATTATATTTTTATTATTGTGTATGTATATATTAGGGTTTCTCCGTTTTGACTTATCCGTTTTTCCACCTATGCAGAAAATATGGACCCACATGACAGAGACGAAGAAAAGGAAGAGTTGATCCAAGGTGTGATCCGCGGGGAAGAAAATTTAGATGTATCGGCGTTTCTGAACAACTCCGATGAGGGTGATCCTCTTTTTGCCGGAAGAGACGACTTGTTTGAGGTTGAAGGTGATGCCTTCCGCGAGGGAGAAGGCGATGCCTTGTGTAATCGAGAAGACGACCGCTCTAGCGAGGTGCATGTAATATAATTAATTCATTAATTAATCATCTGCTATCTATATAGAAATAGTAACGACGATCTTTCTTCTTTTAGCCCTCCGGATCGAACAAATCTACTGAAAAGAGCGGACGAGGCCCAATCAAAAAGTTGGAAGACCATGAGAAGTTCAGGATCGAAGATATCGCTGAAGACGGCAAACCAACGGCTCCCGAAGTTGTCGCAATCAAATTTGTGGCACAATGCGGAGTAATCGTTAGGGACTTAATCCCGATCACCATTCAAAATTGGAATAGGCCTGCTGATGCGGAAGAAGAGGGAACATGTTTTTTTGTCCCTAACAAGGCCAAAGATTTACTGTGGAAGAGGCTCATGGTTAATTTCAAACTACTGAAGATAGAGCTGGATCCAAATGCGGAGGATCCAGTTGAGGATGCCTTAGAATATGGGAGAGCCATGGAGGCTAAGGTCAGGGAGTGGCTATGAAGAAGAAGGCCCAGTGTTTCACCAACTGGAAGAAAAGATTGCACCTTGACTATGTCGTGAAAGAGAAGACTCCGGATTTCAAGAAGATTCAGTTTGAGAAGATAAAACCATTCTGGGCTGAGTTTGTAAATTACTTCAGTTTGAGAAGATAAAACCATTCTGGGCTAAGATAAAACCATATTGTCATGATGATCTTGTGTAATATAATGGTTCCTTCATTGATAAGTGCAAAACACTAAATAAACAATAAAACAACCTAAATGAATTCTCTGCCGCGGCACAAAAAGTGGCGAAAATGCTGCCGCGGCAACAAAAGTTGCCAAAATGAATTCTCTACCGCGGCAGAGAAATGTGCCAAATCTCTGCCGCGGCAGAAGGTTATTTGTCCCGGTTCGTGTTACGAACCGGGACGGTTGCTCCACCCCCCTCGCCCTCTGACGCCGTCACGTGTACCCCCATTTGTCCCGGTTGGGGGGGCAACCGGGACTAAAGGTTGGGGCTTTAGTCCCGATTGCCCCGTCCCGGTTGGGTAACCGGGACTAATGCCCCTTACCAACCGGGACCAATGGGGCGTTTTCTACTAGTGCCTATGTATGTGCTTTCTGGGTTTTAGTAGCCGTATGTTCTTTGGCATCATTTGTGACATGTTTCGGACTTATGTACACATGTTTCCAAGTATCTATTTTATGTGTTTCGTTCTTACAAGATTGGCAATGCTTCGGTACTATTTACTTCCTGCTTCAACAATCATCGAACTGTATTTCTATTGGCTAAATACCACATAAACACAAAAGACTCACATATGATATGCTTAAAAAACACAATATGTTTTCTAGAACATGCATACACACATGCTTCCTTCCTTGCACTCACGCTACGTTAACATTGTTTGTTACAACATTATTCATGCTTCAAAAATCATAAAACCGTGTTTCAAAATGCAACAATATGTCTTCGTAGAAGAACCTGATCATGACATTGCTTGGAGAAAAACGTGACTGAATAATGAAGCATGGATTATAGCATTGGACGCATGTTTATTGTATGATGGAAACAATAACAGTCACGGAATGAAAATGAAGCATTGTGTGTAGATGGAATCATACATGATTATATGGATCTGGCCAGGACAGTAGTGTATTAGGAGCATATATGGAAGCAAGGTGATTAAAGAAAGTTTCTTTGAAAACTACCGAGGAAGTGATTAATGGAGGATTTTACGGGAGTGATTAATAGGTGGTCCGCTATTTAACGGATCCAATTATTATGCTGGTTATTATTCCCACACGCTGGGCCTAATTAACATCCTACTGCCAAAACTGCTTCAATCGTACGACCACAAGATGGTCCGATGGGAAGCAAATATCGGGAGACGATCCCTAGCAGCGCCCCCTTGAAACTAAGCATGGCATCAGATCATTATGGTGTACGTATGGATTGGCAATGCAAAAAGTATGAGAAAAATATTTAAACTTGAAATAACACTCAACTTTTTATGAAATCGGATCATTGTGCATAGATGCATAGATATATTGAAAGAACATCAGTTTTAATCACAAGAGCAGTATGTACTGGACCTATGCAACATACATAGCAAATTGTTGAACTTGCAAACAAAGGCGAGAAGATAAGGTTTAAGCAAATCGACCAATAAACAAAGGCAACACGAAGGATACCTGGCTGTGGGTGAACATCATGCCGGGACAATCACTTGCTGCTAGTCCAACTCTTCTATATCAGGCCATCTCTTCTTTATATGTGTCTCGAAATCTCTGTCCTTCAATCTTTTTATGATGCTCCGCCACCAACTCAGTTTTCTTACCATCACTTTCAGAGATCTTTGTTTGACTTTCTTCATTCTATCTTCACCAACTTCACAGCTGAATAGATACTGGTTGAACAACTTCTTCAAGAGCTCTTCCCTCCGGTTACTGTTCTCTTCCATTCTCAAGTCTGTGCACGTGAGCTATCATAAACGATTCGTTCTATGGTCCAACTTTACATTTTAGCATCCTATGACGAACTCACAGAAAAACCTATTTTATCAACTCATGTAACCACATGCCTCAATTCCACACAAATTATTTTTGACACCCCTCGTGTGGCGCACCCCAGGGCGCCACCGGGGGGTCCCTGATCCCACCGTTAACCCTCCCCCTCTCCAATCTACCACCCTTCTGCCGCTGCCGCCGGCCGCGGTGCCTGCGGGCGGCGGCTGTTTGCTGGTGGCGGCTGGGATCGGCGATGGTGCTTCAGATGTCGCGATGGCCAGGGCGGCGCCCTGGTCGTGTGGCAGCGGTGGCTGCTTCCTGGGTGTGAGATCCGATCGTGGAGGTCGGCTGCTTGCAGAGGCTGGGCGCTGGGCCGGTGCCCGGATCGTTGCGGCGGCGGCTTACCCATCAGGTAAAGACGCAAGGTGTGGCAGTTGTGGTCGTAGGTCTAGGCTTCCGCCTAGATCGGCCATCCGCGCGGCCTTTTGGTTTCCTGAAGGTGCGTGGGGAGGCGACACGATGTTTTTTGCTCGGACCGACGGACCGGCAGGGGCGCATGGTTATTTGCAGGTTTGTCTCCTCTTTCGCCGGAGGGGGCGGGCGGTGTACGATGGCGTGGGGCCTGTTGTTCTGTCCAATAATTGTGGTCGGTCCTAGGGTTCTGTCAGCGTGAAGACAAAGATGTGATTTTTGCTTGCACTCATTGATCGGGCCTGAAGGGGCGGGTTCCAGAAGGCTTCGCCGACGAACTCCCATGGGCGCAGTATGCCTGAAGATTGCTGGATCGGAAGGTATTCGGTCGCACGTACTTTGTTTTTCTGGCCGTTTGGTTTTAGCGGGTACATTGCGAAGCTCTGCTTCTTGTTCCCACCAAGTGCCACGTAACGATTCGTGGTGAAGTCAGATGCGGAGAATGTCAGAAAAGCGGAAATATGAGAGCGTCAATGGTGATTTGAGTCTTTGTAGCGACGGTGAACTGGCTGCGGGATCTGTGACTCATAGCAGCGACTGTTTGTGGGGGGAGACAACATAAGAAGAGTTCTTAGTCTTAAATTGCAGGGTGAAAATCCAAGGTCTGGCCTTAACTGGTTATTCCTGATAATGGCCTTGTTGAAGACATTGTTTTTGCGAGAGAGGACTTTCTCCAGGGCGAAAACCTATAATCTTTGATCGGACACGACGGCGCTTGTGCACCGTTTCCTTCTTGAAGACGTTATTATTGGAGTGGTGGACTACTGGTGTTGTTCTGGTGGTGTCATTGTCGTTGCTATGAGGAATAGTTCCTTGTAACGGGACTTTTTTTTAATTCTTCTTCCTTTTTTCTTGGCTGTGTATATCCGTAAGCCCGCTAGAGTATGCGTTGTTGGAGAGTCTGAGTGTAATTGATATCTCCATGATATTAATATATACTCCTTTCAAAAAAAAACATGCCTCATTTCCATAACTCCCTGCGGCTTCATAGCTTGAGAGGCAACATGTAGTGCTTTTTCTACAACTAGCATGAAGGCCCTCGCAATTGCGAGGACTCGTCTTTACTGTGTTAAATTTTAAAAGGTTTGAGTGTACACCTTTTGTATGCCATCTAGCTAAGTAGAAGTAGTATCTACACCTGAACTGCTAAAAATGTTAAAATTAGACAGAGCATCAGCTCAAACATATACAAGTATAACCGTGATTTTTTTTTACAAAATGGAGTACCTCATGGACGTGTGTTTAAAATGAGATATATGCACACATCTTTGCTTCTTGTTTCCTCCAAAATCACTCCTAATGAGCTATTTTAGACCATTATAATGACCTATTTTCCTGGATAATAGTAGTATCCCAGGAGATTAGTAGAAATGCAACAGAAACAAACAGGCTCTGTTGCATGCTTATCATGTCCCCATGCCATCCTTGAGATCGCCACCGTGGACAGCATCTCCGATCGGGAGCCTATTGTTGCGCCGCATCATCTGGCCATCTTAGTAGTTTGCGTAGGACATGGTCATGAGAACGCGAGTTCATTTGACTTGATATTTCTCTATGTTTCTAATCTAATCGATATACAACCCATATACTGAACAAAGAGGTTTAATCCACAGCATCCATTGATTTCCATGGCTTTTCTCGTGTCCTTTTCTCAATCGGGACTGATCATGTTAATTATGTCTTTTAAATTGGTTTTTTATCTAAGCCATTGTATGCGGCTGATTTTGAAGTGTTGGCAATGGCGGCGTTGCCTCCTACGGCTGGTTGACCAAGGCCAACAAGCGTCCCCACTACACTAGTGAAAACAGTGCCTCTAGTCCCGGATCACAAGGGCCTTTAGACCCGGTTTTTGAACCGGCACTAATTAAACGGGACTAGAGGCCCACCACTAGTCTCGGCCTAGTTACCAGCCGGGACTAGTGGATGTCCACGTGGTTTTCCCTGCGCGCTCGTGGTGCACCCTCACTAGTTTCGGTTGGTGTTACGGACCGGGACTAGTGGATCTTTGCCGCGGCAGCATTTTGTCTTTTTTTTCTGCCGCGGCAGAGCATTACCTTGGACTAGTGGTTCTCTGTCACGGCAGTATTTTGTGTCTTTCTCTGCCGCGGCAGAGATTTCATTTTTATTGTTTTATTTACTTATTTTTCATTTCAACATAGTTTTTGATATTTCTACGCCACCACATATCGTACACATTCGTGCATATATAAGATAACTTGTATTACGATATCAAGCATACAAATATATACAATTTACATCGTTACATGGAGATCACAAAATCTTGGGACTAGAGCACGTATGTTCGATTATATGGAGATCAGTAGCGCCTTTTCACACTAAATTCTCCGACATCGTCTACGATCTCTTTGAAAATAAATCCCGTCAGCTCATCTGCAATTGCTAGTACGCGTTGCGCTGGTAGTAGTTGATCCCGCATTCTCTCGAACTATATATAAGAAAAAGGAGATCAATATGAATATCAGTCATGATAACAAAATGTGACGGCAATAAAATGATGGTGTGAGTGTATTGCTTACATCGACTCTATAATCATTGTGTTCAGTGGTAAACGTGCGAATGAACTCGCATACGTACACTAGAGGGAAAAAGCCTATCTGTGGCGTACGCTTTTTGGAGTTAGTGACGCACCCCCGTGCGCCACGAATAAGACGTCACTAACTACAGGAAATTCGTGGCGCACTGTGACGTGCGCCACTAACTACCATGTTATCCGTGGCGCACACTAGTGGGAAAACTCTTATCCATAGGCCCCTTGTTCGTGGCGCACCAGAAAGAATGCGCCACTAACAAGGTTATCTATGGCGCACGCGCAAATTATGCGCCACTAACTCCAACATATCTGTGGCGCACGCCGGATCGGTGCGCCAGGCATAAGGCGGGGCCCACCTCTGACGGCCGGCTACCACTATTCGTGGCGCGCGGAAACTGGGGTGCGCCACGAACTACCCCGACTTAGCCAAAATAACAGCGTCGCCTCGCTCCCTTCCCTCCCATTCTTCTCTCCCCCAAAATTCCCGTGCACTCTCGCCTGATCTCGCTCCCCCGCCGCTCGCCGGACCTCCTGTCAGCGTCGCCGCTCGTCGGACCGCCTGCCCGCGCCACCGCTCGCCGGACCGCCCGCCACCGCCTCCCGTCTGCAGGTACTCCGCCGCCCTCTCCCATCTCTCTTCATCCCCCTCGCTGACGAACCGACGAACCCTAACCTCTGCGCTCGCCTCGATCTCCCCTCCCCTCCGCCCCTCCCCTCTTCCCACCCCTCTCTAACCTCTCCCCTCTCCGGCAGCCACCACAGGAGTCGGATCACCTCAGGAGGAGGCCCGCCCACACCTGCAGGAGGAGGAGGCCCGCCCGCACCACCGTCCTCGAGAAGGCTAAGCTCGCCACCAAGACGACACTCCACCACGTGAGCCTCTCCCTCCCCTCCCTGCCTCTCCATCTCCTCCAGGGGCGGAGCCAAGGGGGGGGGGGGCTAGCAGGGGCTAGATCCCCCCTAACCATTGGCCCCCCTCAATACATACGTACAAATTTTAGTACTAAACTAATGGCTTTATAGGCTCAATTAGCAAACACTAAGCCTAAATTTAATTGATTAGTCATGCTGCACTCTACCGAAGGCGAAGACCAAACGTAGCCGATGGTTTTTATGTATTAGTCAATCATAGTAACCTGTCTCTACATTTCTTGTTTGTGTAACTAGACCTAGTAGACGTTGCCGCCGTCGCTCGCTCCTACTTAGTCGCCAGATGCCACACGATGTCGCGACTGTGGCAAGCCAGCCCTATTATTTGCCATTTCTATCTTTGTTAATCATACCGCAACACCGGATAGGGTGCCATCGAGTATATGAATCCATCTTCCTTATTCATATTGAAGGTACCATGTCATTAGTATTTTGTTGACAGATTGCATAACCTATAGTCTAATTGATTAATTTACAAAAAAGATGTGTCTTTTGTTTGATGTTTGCTCGGTCACGACGACTTCTTCCATAATAATTGCTATATTGAAAAAAAACTAAGAAGGTCACCTGCAATGGAATTATCAAACTTTATACTCGTAGAGACAAAGTTATCCAATATAAACTTATCTTCTGCTTTGTACTATCCAAGATTTAATGCCGCACACATTAATATTAGTTCTATGTTGAGACATTGATACATTGTTATGTTTTTTTGTTCAAACAGTTCTTCCAACACAAAATGACATGTAGTTATAGTCTTCTTGGAAAAAATCTTACATATGATCATCAATATTTTCGCCCCCCTCAATATCAAATCCTGGCTCCGCCCCTGATCTCCTCCATCTTACAAAATTTTTGAAGGCTTCCTGTGGTATTGCACGAATCATGGTAGGGTAGTGTTGTCGGCTGTTTCTGGTTAAGGTTTCCTGGAAGTGAATAATTCAAATTAAGATGATGTATTGTTATGACACTGAAAGATGCTGTAATAATTCTGCTATGACACTGTTATAATTCAATTAAGATGTTGTAATTATTCAAATTGGAATTTGTAATACTAGCAGAGAGATATGTTTTCCACTATGAAAGGCATTTGGGAAAACCAAAAGATGGACCAGTAGCAATTGGCTACCTAAAGATATACTAGTTGATAAAATTTCAAAGAGTGTTTGGTTGGGGCTTATTTTACTTCTGCATGAGCAATTTCAAAGAGTGATATATATTAGGATCAATCCATCAGTTAATCATACTCAATTTGCTAATTACATATATATTAATTTCAGTTTGTGCACTTCCAGTATAGTTACTAAAATTTCAAAGAGTGCACAAATAGTTATCTATTTAGGGAGATTTTGTAGGAATAAACAATCCATAATGTAGTGCAAGTTAAATATTTGTGTAAGCTGTAATATATGCAAAGGATCTATATTAGAGAGTGATAATCATGATCATGGGCTTGTTGTAACATATGTGTGGAAGTGAGTGTTCTACATGGTTGATGTTGAACTAGGAATCGCCATCATGAGTATAATAGTTGTACTTGTTTGTTAAGTTGGTGTTTTCTACAAGTTTTTCCTAATATTGCCATAGCACTGTATGTTCCATGCTGCAAGATGTTACTGAAATCCTTAGAGGTTTGATAACACACTGTCAGACTTGGTATGTGCTACATTGTTCAGTAGTTTTTCTAGGTCAGGAGCTATTCATATGAATCTTCATGTGATTTTGTGTTTCCTATGTTGATATTCTGAGTGCTTGATCTAGCAAAGTTTTCCATCTTCTTAACTGGATAGGGTGCCTTGCCTTCTCCTTTTAGTTGTAGCAAATTCTTTATGTTAGATTTTTAGTTGTAGCAAATGCTTTATGTTAGCAAATGCCAAAGATCATTCTTATGGCCTAAACAAAAAGTCTCTAGCATAGGGTGTCTGAAGAACATATCTTATTGTGACCGATTCTGTGTTCTGCGTTTTGATTTTCAATTCATTGTAATATTGTAAGCATACACTAATTAAGCTGTAAGAAAGTGCATACTTATTTATACCATGTATACTACTTTAGACCTGCCTAGTCGAGATTATCGATTTATATTTGTAAGAAAAAAACTTAAGAAAAATGATTGCAATAGCCTGCCATGACCAAGGTTCAATACATGTCCTTCACTACCAGCCTTCTACACAGTGTCGTAAATCCGCTTGGTTATGAACTCTTTCGATCCGAAAAGAA
The DNA here is from genome assembly GCA_910589765.1 of Avena atlantica. Classification (NCBI taxonomy): domain Eukaryota; kingdom Viridiplantae; phylum Streptophyta; class Magnoliopsida; order Poales; family Poaceae; genus Avena; species Avena atlantica. Next base: position 526,774,870 of record OU342739.1, on the reverse strand, counting down.
CACCAGGGTCCACATTTCCTTGAACTGCTATGTTGGATCCCAATCTTTTCCGGCCATCAACCATATCAACCGTCCAGTCCAAATTAACAACATCAACACCTGTCAATGGAAGCCTTTCCAGTAATCCACCAGATCCACTTGCATATAATATCAGAGGCAAGTCAGGATGAGTTTCTTTAACATAATCCATAATTTGTTTCAGAGTGGAGTGGTGCCCTTGGAGGTGGCAAAGGGATTCGATGCAGCAGCTGGCTGCGCCGGAGAGGGAAGGAGTGAAGACCCTGATGGTGCTCGCGGAGGTGATACCGGGCGAGGACAGAGGTTCCACAGGGCAATTTTTCCGGAATATGACCTCCGAGGTGGTCCACGCGATGCAGCGGCCTCTGCATCAGCGAGCAGCTGCCTTGGAGGAGATCTCAGAGAGATGCAAGGTGCAGGGCTGGCCGCTTCTGACTCAGAGGGACTCTGGTAGGCGACTGCTGCAGGCCCTAGCGGTGAGATCGGATGTCGTGGTGGAGACGCGTCAGGCTGCGTTAGCCGACTTGTCGTCGGCGAAACACTCGGTGGTGTTGATGGTTAGGGACACCAACAACTCGGAGCAGTGCCTGATGGCTATGGAGCAACAGATCACGGTCCACCTACTGGATTCCACCCATGCCCAACGAGCGTCCCCGAGGTTGAGCAGAGTGGAGCTCGACTCGCTCCGTCTGCAATTCATTCAGGAGATAGAGGTTGCGGGGGCTCGTCTGGAGCAGTCGAATCTGCGTCAATCGTGAATTCGTGTGATGGTGGGGAAATTGCTTTGAGGCGGAGCTCGGTTACTAATTCTGAGCACTCATGGCCAGATTCCCCTCCGCCGACTCCGATTTCAGGGATGAAGAGTCTCTGGATCACTCCCCCACAGCCTGAGAGACTTGCTCGCGTCGAATATCATCTGTGGCGCCGCCGCCGTTGTCCTCTATTCAGTCATAGTCTAGGTCATGATCGACGATGATCGAATATGTATCGAGATGCATGTGTGATTTCGAACTTGTACTCTCCCATGACTTGTGTATAACACTTGGGCTCTCTATATTGATGTATTTTGGCACTTTGTTTGAATTTCAGTGAGTTTCTGGGTATTCCTGTGAGTTTTGTGCATTTCTGTGATATATTGCTGTATTCTGGTATATTTCCTGTGTATTCTATGTATTTCTGCCGTATTCTGGTATTTTTTTTAAATCCTAAGACAAGTTAGTGGCGCACGAATTTATCTAGTTAGTGGCGCATAGAAATAGGGTGTGCCACAGATGATATTCGTGGCGCACGTCAGGACGGTGCGCCACATATAACATGGTAGTTAGTGGCGCACGCCGCGGTGCGCCACGAACTTCCTGTAGTTAGTGGCGTCTTATTCGTGGCGCACGGGGGGTGCGCCACTAACTCCAAAAAGCGTGCGCCACGGATAGACTTTTTCCCTCTAGTGGCACCGTCCTGACGTGCGCCACGAATATCATCTGTGGCGCACCCTATTTCTATGCGCCACTAATTAACAAAATCCTAAACTAATTAACAAATTACAAAATCCTAAAATAATTAACAAAATCCTCACCGGAGTTGGCGGCCGGCGGTGGCGCTGACGCGGGCGCGGGCTTGGTTGGCAGGGGCGTGGCGCTGGCGGCGGCTGGCGATGCGCGGCGCGGCGGTGGCGGCTACCGGTGCTAGAGAGGGAAGTGCGGCGGGACGGGAGAGGAACGCACCGGGGGAGAAGCCCCCATTTATAAACCCCCTCTAGTCCCGGTCCATGGCACCAGCCGGGACTAAAGGGGGGTCTCTAGTCACGGCTGGTGCCACACACCGGGACTAGAGGGGAGGGGCGTTTCCTTTTCGCGCGCTGGGGCCAGACCTTTAGTCCCGGCTGGTAAACTTGGTCGGGACTAAAGGCCCAAATTTGCGCGCGCTGGGACAAAAACCCCAGCGCGCGCTGGGCCTTTTTTTCAGATTTTCCAATATATCATTTAAAACATTTAAATTATATTTTTGCATACTTTTGAATTTGACAAAACTTTCAACATGAAAAGTTCTTGAATTTGAATAATTAATCCAAATCCAATTTCTGTTTTATCAAATAATTATTTTAAATAGTCAAATTATTAACCATTTTGCCATTATCAATTTAAAAACGCATTAACTATTATTTTTGCATACTTTTGAATTTGATAAAACTTTCAACATGAAAAGTTCTTCAAATTGAATAATTAATCCAAATCCATTTTCTGTTTTATCAAATAATTATTTAAATAGTCAAATTATTAACCATTTTGCCATTATCAATTTAAAAATGCATTAACTATTATTTTTTGCATATTTTTGAATTTGACAAAACTTTCAACATGAAAAGTTCTTGAATTTGAATAATTAATCCAAATCCATTTTCTGTTTTATCAAATAATTATTTTAAATATTCAAATTATTAACCATTTTTCCATTATCAATTTAAAAATGCATTAACTATTATTTTTTGCATATTTTTGAATCTCGCTAAACTTTCAACATGAAAAGTTCTTGAATTTGAATAATTAATCCAAATCCATTTTATGAATAAGCTTTAGTCTCGGTTGTATCCACTAATAGGGACTAAAGACATTTTCCGCAATTTCTCACCGCTTCCCGCCAAGTTGTTCCGTCCTTTCCTCTGAACCGAGCTTTTAGTTCCGGTTGTAGCCACTGACAGGGACTAAAGATATTTCCCGCCATTTCCCACCTCTTACCGCCATGTTTTCCCGCCCTTTCCATTTATATATAGGCCGACCGCGCCATGGTTATGCACACATCCGCACCTTCCTCTCTCACAGAAATGGACAGCACCTACTGGGCCATTTTGACCCTCGAGGAGACCGAGGCGCTGTGCGCCTCAAGCTACCCTTGACCACCAAGCTACCGGCCGCCTGACGGCTGGATGATGAGCGCTGGAGGTGTTCCTGTCCCTCCTGTGCCTCAAGGCTCCGCCCGACAGGCGGCCATCATTAACCACTTCTACCACGAGCTCACACCGGAGCAGCGGATGGATCCCTAGTGGGATCCCGACAACTACGACACCTGGAATGCCTTCTTCGCTAACCGGCAGGAAAGGGAGCTCGCCAGGTACGATGGTGATGGCCCGCCCCCGGTGAACCACAAGAAGCTGGCCGCCATCTATGGTGGGCGAACCGTACTATCATCGGCGTGATGCGCTACATCGCCGGGGGAGACCATCCTCCCCTGCGGTGCCCACAAGTCCACCCGCCCGCCGTGAGTCCGAGGCCGGAGTGGCATGTGCCCCCGGTATATGCCATGGCTAGGCTCAGGATCCCTGGAGTGGCAGGTGACGATGACGATGATGATGACAATGACGAAGAAGACCCTAAAGCTATGTACTATAGGACTAGGCATGATTATGGCTAAAGGGGGCGGCTTTAGTCCTAAGTGTTAGCTAGTCCCGGTTTGTCCCAGTTTTTAATATTAATAAATGTATTGAGATGTTGTCCCGATTCGTACTTACCATGAAGATCTGATCTCCAAACACGTGCGGTGACATATTAGGGAGTGGCTCTATGACCAGTTTCTTAGAGATGTCGGAGGACTGGGCTCCGGCGGCATCTCCCTGAAACTGGCTATAGTAGTGTCCCTGCTCTCAAAGACCATCTTGCAGCTTGTAACTTCTCTAACTAGATCAATATGCCTAGGAGCTAACCTAATTTCACATAATAGGGTTCAACCCCTATTATTAGTGCTGCCTGCCTAGCCTACCCTGCCCTTTACCTCTATTTATAGTGCGGCTATCATGGCCACCCACACATACACACATTCCTCGCTGCCTACTTTACGATGCCCATCCCGCAACCTCGTATTTGACTCGGCGGCAATATGATTCACAATATGATTACATAAAAGGTTTAATATATTACACCAACATCCCTATCTAGTGTTGTTGTTTTCTTCTGCGTCATAGCCATGGAGAATCTTCATCATTTAACAGGAGGTTTGGGTCAGTTTTTGCTTTGAAGGGCGGGATTTCATGAAACTTATTATAATCTTCTGACATATCTGTCTTGTCATCCACTCCCACGATGTTTCTTTTCCCTGAAAGAACTTTGTGGCGCTTTGGCTTATCGTATGATATATTCTTTTGCTAATTTCTTTTTCTCGGTTTCGTAGACATGTCCTTCACATAGAAAACCTGAGCCACATCGTTGGCTAAGAAGAATGGTTTGTCCATGTATGCAAGATTGTTGAGATCCACTGTTGTCATGCCATACTTTTCGTCTACATATACCCCTCCTCCTGTCATCTTGACCCATTTGCACAGAAACAAAGTGACCTTAAAAGTAGGTCCATACTCAAGTTCCCATATCTCCTCTATGTACCCATAATATGTGTCCTTCTTCCCATTGTCATCTGTTGCATCAAAGCGGACACCACTATTTTGGTTGGTGCTCTTTTTATCTTGGGCGATTGTGTAAAATGTATTACTATTTATCTCATACCCTTGGAAAGTACATATAGTCGAAGATGGTAACCGTGCCAACAAGTACAGCTGATCTTCAACAGTGTTCTTATGCATGAGATGTTTCTACAACAAACTGCCGAAAGTGTCCTCGTGTTCCACTTTAATCGAGGAGTCAGGCATCCCTGGGTTTTCCGAGCGTACAATAATCTTGTGTTTCTCGATATACGGAGCCACCAAGGTGAAATTGTGTAGAAATGTGTAGTGTGCTTTATTGAAAGAATCCCTGTCCATACATACCATTGTTTTCCATCTTAGTGTGCCTTTTCCATTCAGCCTTCCCTCATACCGAGATTCAGGAACACCAATCGGCTTAAGGTCAGGAAGAAAGTCAACACAAAACTCAATGACCTCCTCTGTTCCATAGCCCTTGGAGATGCTTCCTTCTGGCCTAGCACGGTTATGAACATATTTCTTTAAGACTCCCATGAACCTTTCGAAGGGGAACATATTGTGTAGAAACACATGACCGAGAATTCTAATCTCTTTGACTAGGTGAACTAGGAGGTGCTTCATAATATTGAAGAAAGATGGAGGGTACAACAACTCGAAGTTGACCATACATTGGACCACATCAATCTGTAACCCTGATAGACTTTCTGGATCGATTACCTTTTGAGAAATTGCATTGTGGAATGCACATACCTTCACAATGGCCAGCCGAACATTTTCCGGTATAATCCCCCTCAATGCAACCGGAAGCAATTGCGTCATAAGCACGTGGCAGTCACGGGACTTTAGGTTTTCGAATTTTTTCTCTTTCATATTTACTATTCCTTTCATGTTAGACGAGAATCCAGACGGGACCTTGATACAGAAAAGGGCTTCAAAAAATATTTCCTTCTCTTCCTTGGTAAGAGCGTAGCTGGCAGGCCCTTGAAACTGCCTTGGATGCTTGCCGTCTCGTCCTTTATGATGTTGCTGGTCCTCCCGTGCTTCCGGTGTATCTTTTGACTTCCCATACAAGCCCAACAAGCCTAGAATATTGACGCAAAGATTCTTCGTCAGGTGCATCACGTCGATTGCAGAGCGTACCTCATGGACTTCCCAATAGGGTAGCTCCAAAATTATAGATTTCTTCTTCCACACGGGTGCGCGTCCGTCGGCGTCTTTCGGAACAGGTTGTCCTTAGGGACCCTTTCTAAATATTACATTTAAATCTTTGACCATACCAAATACATTAGCACCAGTACGGGGGGCAGGCCTCTTCCGGTGATCTGCCTCGCCATCGAAATGCTTGCCTTTTTTCCTTAAGGGGTGTCTGGGCGGAAGAAAACAACGATTGTACGGGTACACATTCTTCCTAGATTTATCCAGATATATACTTTCAGTCTCATCTAAACAATGTGTGCATGCATTATATCCCTTGTTCGTCTGCCCTAAGATGTTACTAAGAGCAGGCCAATCATTGATGGTTACGAACAGCAACACTCGTAGGTCGAATGGCTCCTGTTTGTGCTCATCCCACACACGTAAACCTGGTTCGGCCCACAACTGTAAAAGTTCATCAACTAATGGTCTTAGGTACACATCAATGTCGTTGCCGGGTTGCTTCGGGTCTTGGATGAGCACTAGCATCATAATGAACTTCTGCTTCATGCACAACCAAGGAGGAAGGTTGTAGATACATAGAGTGACGGGCCAGGAGCTGTGACTGCAGCTCTGCTCCCCAAAAGTATTCATGCCATCTGTACTTAGACCAAACCATAAGTTTCTCACGTCACCAGCAAAGTCTGGGAAGTCTCTCTAGATTTTTCTCCACTATCGACCATCAGCGGGGTGCCTCAACATCCCGTCTTTCTTACGTTCTTCCATGTGCCATCGCAACAACTTGGCATGCTCTTTGTTTCTGAACAAACGTTTCAATCATGGTATTATAGGAGCATACCACATCACCTTGGCAGGAACCCTCTTCCTGGGTGGCTCGCCATCAACATCACTAGGGTTATCTTTTCTGATCTTATACCGCAATGTAGTGCATACCGGGCATTTATCCAAATTCTCGTACTTCTCACCGCGGTAGAGGATGCAGTCATTAGGGCGCGCATGTATCTTCTGCACATCTAATCCTAGAGGGCAGACGAGCTTCTTTGCTTCGTATGTACTGGCGGAAATTCGTTATTTCTTGGAAGCAACCTCTTGATGAGTACCAGCAACTTCTCAAATCCTGAGCCAGTCACACCGGTCTCTGCCTACCACTTCCGCAATTCTAGTGTGCTACCCAGCTTCTTCTGGCCATCTTCACAAGTTGGATACAACAATTTGTTGTGGTCCTGTAACATCTTATCAAACTGCAACCCCTCCTTTTCTGTGTCGCAGTCTCGATTTGCATCAGAAATGACCCGACCAAGATCATCAGCGGGCCGGTCTGGTTCCCGTTCTTCACCTCCTTCTTCTTCATTGTCTTCCATTGCGGTATCAGCGTATTCAGGGAACATAGATCGGCAGTTGTCATCATCGTTCTCTTCTTCATCGCCGTCTTCCATCACAACCCCTCTTTCTTCGTGTTTGGTCCAAACATTATAGCCGGACATAAAACCAGACCGAAGCAGGTGGCTCTGAATGACTCTTGCGGAAGTGTGAGCCTTCTCACTCCTACAGTCAACACATGGACAACACATAAAACCATCCCGCCGCTTGTTCTCCTCGGCCATAACTCGAAAATAACGCACGCCTTCTCTAAAAGCGGTAAAGCGTCGGTCACCGTACATCCATGGATGGCTCATCTGTATCATACAAATATATGTCAAATGCAATCACTTTGCTAAAATTAGTACCGCACGGCGGTCTAAACGAGAAAATAGTTGCTAACCTTTTATTACACTTGGAAACAAAGATGAGAAAACTTAAGTGTGGCTCGGGCACCTCATATCATGTCTGTCTTGTGTGACCTAAACCCGCATCGCTCTAATGGACATTTCACCGAACACCTCTAGTGCATATGTATGAACAAGAAAAAAAATAGCACAACAACACTCTCTCCCACCAGGAAAAAAACAGTTGAGAGGAGGAGGGGGCTGTGCGTATATATAGGGCCAGACCTCTAGTTCCGGTTGGAGATACAAACCGGGACTAAAGGGGTGCCCCCAGCGAGCGGCAGGCCAAGGCCCTTTAATCCCGGTTTGTGTCTCTGACCGGGACTAATGGGGTCTAACGGGCCGGGACCTATGGTTCTGGGTGTCTCGGGCCGTCCGACGAGGGCCATTAGTCCCGGCCCCAGCCACAGCCGGGACTAATGGCCTAGACAAAAGGCCTGTTTTCTACTAGTTCTAGTGGGGAAAATCTTATCCACAGGACCCATACCCGTGACGCACGTAAGAAGGGTGCCCCACAGGTACTTATATGTGGCACACGTTGTGGTCGGTGTGCCACTGACCTGCACTTATCCATGGCGCACGGCAAGGTCGGTGCACCACAGAGAAGTGGTCGCTACAGCTAGTGGTCGACCGCGTCCCACACGTCGGTGGCGATGTCCAGGGCAGTAACAGCTGGGCACCAAAGCCCGAGCCGAGGGACAACAACGACAACTGTGACTACATAGTTTCTACTAAAGGATGGGCCTGTAGACGGATGTTTTACTTAAATCTTACCTTTTTAGTTTGAACTAGCATAGTGGCCCTCGCAAATGCAAGAGCATTTTATTTTGAGAAACAAGTTAATAGTTTCACATATGTTTAACAATATTTTTTTTGGTTATATAGTCACATGACATGATTCATCTAAGCTGTAATACTCTTGGATGATGATATTGTTTTAATAGTATGTTATGTGTATTGATTGATGCAGAAGCTAGGGCGATAATCCCCTATTTCAAGAAAGTTGCATAACATGACTAGTAGTCCTCGATATGCTCTCAATGGTTGGATGCAACAACTGAGGTCTTGCTTGCGGTTCTCATTTGGCAACATTACTTTGCAGAACCATTGTGTTGTCAGGAGGTTTGTCAAAGGAGGTGGTTTACGTTGAAGATTTTCGATTCATGCCGATGCTCTCTAGGAATGTACAGAATACAGATGGTTGTCATTATTTCCTTTTTAACTAATTGGTTGTGTGCATACTTTAATTTCTTCTTTGTTGAAGTATTATGTATAATAAAAGTAGTGTTTTACGTGTGTGTGTGTGTGTGTGTGTGTGTGTGTGTGTGTGTGTGTGTGTGTGTGTGTGTGATTGTACATCTGAAACACAAATCATTATAGGTAGGACAACTAATTATTGAGAATTTTCATTGCACCTTGTACACATATTTCTTCCTCCCGTTTAATCTGGTTGTATAGAATATACATGATGTTTTCACCATCTTTTCTTAAATACATGTCATTATAGACATAGAAACTGGTCTCAAATATGGAATTTCGACAGCCAGTTTTTTACTCGTGAACCATATACATGTAATGCTCGGTGAATAAAAATCCTTTCCATCTGAGTTTGATAGTAGCAAAAAACTCTTATAACTTGGTGGTTTCATAGTCCCTTGGTTGGAGCCACCGTATCACTACTTTTGGGTCGTGACATGTCCATAATTAGGGTTATACATTTATCAGAATGACTAATTTTCTGTTTTAAAATGTGTCTAGGGTAATCAAAATTTAGAGCAGTTCAATTTTGCGAGGCTACTCAGTGCTCACAACAAATGCATCGATCCATTTGTCCTCACACTTCATTTTTCTCCTTTTAGTCTTCTTTTAGGATCCAAGTTTCTTAGTTGTTCAATATAGCTTATTCTCTCAACGTGGGTTATAAAATTTGTTGTAGCATGAACCTAGTTTCTAGGAATTTGTGCTATTTTCAAACTTAGATATGAAAATAACACATGGTGCGTTTTTTTTTGCAAAACCAAGAGCTGATAACTTTCACCTCCATGAATGTCTTGTGATAAATATGTGTCGATATTATTAGTGTATTGTGGTAGGTTTGAGCTATTTTCTTAGGAAACCAATCACGTCTTATCCTTACAGTGTGGAAAACGACATCTTCAACTTCATGCGTATAACCCTGCTAGCCGTTATTTTGGTACTTATTTTGAGGAAGTTTGTGATGCATAAATCTATAATATACTACATATAGTCATTCATACATGAAAGATTTTATTTTCATTGAATAATCACTATTGTGAACAAATGATTATGCTTAATGTAAGCCAATATAAGATCATTAGACATCCATAAATTTTCTTCCCGAATGTTACTTTGGTACTGTGCTCATAACAAATGCATAGATTCATTTGTCCTCGCCCTCCGTTTTTATGCATTTAGTCTACTTTTAGGATCCAAGTGTTTTAGTTATACAATATATCTTAATATTTCAATATTTGTCATAAAATTTCTTGTAGCACGAACCTAGTTTCTATGCATTCATAGTATTTTCAAACTTAGATATGAAAATAGCACACGTGCATTTGTTTTCTAAAACCAAGAGCCGGTAACTTTCACCTCCATGCATGTCTTATGCTCAATCTGTATCCATATTATTAGTGTAATGTGTAGGTTCGAGCTATTTTCTTGGAAAACTAAGATTATCCTCATAGTGTGAAAAAACGACATCTCCAACTTCATGCCTGACACTTCTAGCCATTATTTTGGTAATTATTTGGAAGAGGTATATGATATGTAAACCTATAATGTACTATATATAATCATTCGTACATGGAAGATTTTCTTATCATTGAATAATCACTGCTGTGAACAAATGATTATGCTTAATGTAAGCCAAAATAAGATCATTAGATACCCATAAATTTTCTTCCCGGATCATTAGATGCTTAATGTAGAAGAAAATTCTCACATCCGTATATGAAGTCATTTTCTCTCTCTAAACAGTGTTGAATAATAGAGCAATTTACCAAGCGAATTACCCATAATAAACGCTAGATAAAACATGATTAGAATAAAAGACAAAATACTAATCATGTGAAATAGCGAAAACATATTAAGACAGATAACCAAACAGACTGCAAGACATAAGTCTTGAGATGCGATCAGGACAAGATTGATAAAAAAACATACACGGCAGCGGTAGTAGAAGAGGAACCGCCGGTGTTCGTGTTGGCACCGTCGTTAGCCATGTCATCGAGGAAGAGGGTGCTGATGTCGGGGAAGACGTCGGCAGAATCGGTATCCGAGAGGGAGTCCGTGATGAAGCCAGTAGTCGCACCGATAGCGCTCTCCAAAAACCTTATCGCCCTTCTCCCTTACAGGACTCAAAGCAGCGGGGTCTCGGAGGCCTACTGTCCCGGCTCGCGGTGCACGCCACAAGACGGGATGGGGAAGATCTAAGTAGCGTAGTGCTCTGGAACTGGAGGCGCTAAGGGTTTGTGGCAGTGTATCTTAGAGGAGGCGATATATAGACATAGAGGGGTAGGCAGACAGGCTGCTCTGAAGATGAAACGAACGGACAGAAGTTAAAACGAACAGGCAGCAGCCCACCGGTCAGCCTCCACTCAGTTCATATTTATTTAGCTAGTATTAAAAGTCCAAAACGTTTCAACTTCTGTACGACTTTTCATATACCATTCATGCGTGGCAAAATAAAGTTCGGCTCGGCGAGATTCCCGCAACCCGCGGCGCGCGCGCGTCGTGACATGACGTGACGTGACGTGACGAGGCCAGGCGAGGCGAGGCGTGGCGAGGCGAGCGAGGAGGAGGAGGAGCGCGCGTGTGGAACTCTCTCCTTCTCCTTCTCATCCTTTTACCAAGTGGTAGGAGAGCTCACCTTATAAGCTGGTCCAACTTCCACTCAACTAGCAATATTGGAATAAACATTTGTTCCAGCTCTTGCCTTGCATGAATAGGCCACATGGGCCTCTAGGATTTTCAGGAATTATTGAAATGGAAAATGGGCTAGACTATTTGGGCCAAAATTCCAACAATCCCCCACCAGATCCCAGAGGCACATGTAATTTGCCTTTGGTTTCAAAACACTGTATATATACCGGTACTATAGTGGAGACTGTTAAGTTAAACTTCCACCTAGAATTCTATGCTACACTAGGTTGCGACTTGTACAGTGGACTATGCCTTGAACTGCAAGTTTGCGGTAACCTAGCTTCAGACGAAGCCTTGACCGATACTGGGCTACCGTGTAACTTCCCCGCGGGTGGAGCTTATGGGTCATACTCCATGGCCTTTCATGAGTTTATTAGAGAGCACCCAACTCTCATAGACTGCGAAGTTTGACAGTCAGACTCATATAGGTGTGTTCTTCAATAGATGTTCTGCAAGACAACATCTCTGTTTAAGATTAAGCCATTTAGAACACATTAAGATAAAATCAACCTGCCGTGTAGAATAGGAAAGTATTGCATCTTCATGGAGTGGTGTTCATTAAAGTGGGAATACTTTCCTCTCAGTCTACCAACAGCTTGTCTCCCAATTCTAATTCACGGGATCTCCGATCACATAGATTGGTTTGCCACTGTGGAAAACTCATAGTGTGGGTCTCATACCCATCTCATTCGATGCATTTTCTATCACATTGCGTGATAGTCCCTTTGTGAAGGGATCTGCCAGGTTCTTAGATGTTTGGATATAATCAAATGCAATAACTCCGGAGTTTCTCATTTTCCTGACAGATTTTAGTCTCCTCTTCACATGTCTTAAGGACTTCATATTATCCTTAGAACTGTTCACCTTAATAATCACAGTTTCATTATCACAGTTCATTGGAATTGCGGGTATAGGTTTTTCAACCATAGGTAAGTCCATCAAGAGTTCATGAAGCCACTCTGCTTCAACAGTGGCCGTGTCTAGTGATGTGAGTTCTGCTTCCATAGTTGACCTCGTTAAGATGGTCTGTTTGCAAGACTTCCAAGAAACAGCGCCACCACCAAGTGTGAAAACATATCCACTCTTGGCCTTTATCTCGTCAGCATCAGATATCCAAATTGAATCACTATAACCCTCTAGTACCCTCGGATACCCGATATAGTGTATGCCATAGCTCGCAGTGCCTTTTAGATATCGCATAACTCTCTCAAGAGCATGCCAGTGATCATCTCCTGGATTTGAAACAAATCGACTAAGTTTTCTTACAGCAAAGGCATGTCAGGCCTCGTGGCACTAGCTAAATACATAAGCGAGCCAATGATTTGAGAGTATCTTAGTTGGTCTCTAGCATTTCCTCGATTCTTTCGAAGCAACACACTAGGATCATACGGTGTAGGAGGAAAATTGACGTTGCTATACCCGAAACGACTCAAGATCTTTTCCACATAGTGGGACTGAAGCAGTGTAATCCCACCATCATCATCTCTCAATAGCTTGATGTTCAGGACGACATCAGCTACTCCCAGATCCTTCATATCAAAGGAACGAGATAAGAAATCTTTGACCTCCTTAATTGCATTAAGGTTGGTTTCGAAAATCAGTATGTCATCAACATACAAACAAAGGATGACTCCCTCACCCCCACCATGGCGATAGTATACACACTTGTCAGCTTCATTTACAACAAAGCCTGCAACGGTTAAGGTTTTATCAAATTTTTCGTGCCACTGCTTAGGTGCTTGTTTAAGACCATATAAAGACTTCAATAGCTTGCACACTTTTCTTTCTTGACCATTTACTATAAAACCATCTGGTTGATCCATATAAATTTCCTTATCCAACTCTCCATTTAGGAAAGCCGTCTTAACGTCCATTTGATGAACGAGAAGACCGTGTGAGACAGCCAGAGAAAGTAGTACTCGAATGGTGGTCAACCTTGCTACAGGTGAGTAAGTGTCAAAGAAGTCTTCACCTTCCTTTTGGGTATAACCCTTGGCCACAAGCCTTTCCTTGTACTTCTCAATAGTACCATCAGGCCTTAGTTTCTTCTTAAACACCCATTTACATCCTACAGGTTTGCACCCATAAGGACGATCAGTGATCTCCCATGTTTCATTAGCTAAGATGAATTTCATCTCACTATGAACAGCTTCCTTCCAGTAGTCAGCATCAGGAGATGCATAAGCTTCTGAAATGGAAGTGGGAGTGTCATCGACAAGGTACACAATGAAATCATCACCAAAATACTTTGCAGTCCTTTGTCTCTTGCTCCTTTTAGGAATTTCATTATCATCCTCCTTAGGACTTTCAGAGTGTTCAATTGGAATGGTAGGTTCAGAGAATATAGAAAATTCCTGATTAGATGAACTAGGTATCTCCAGATTTGATGAGTTATGTTTATCCTTCATTGGAAAGATATCCTCAAAGAAAGTTGCATCAGTCGACTCCATGATTATACCGACATGAATGTCAAGCACTTAAGATTTTACTATCAAGAATCTATAACCAATGCTATGAAAAGCATAGCCTAGAAAAATACAATCAATGGTTTTTGGTCCAAGCTTGCGGTTCTTGGGGATTGGTACATTAACCTTTGCCAAACAACCCCAAGTACGTAAGTAAGAGAGTTTTAATCTTTTCTTCTCCCATTCTTCGAATGGAGTAATTTCTTTGTTCTTTGTGGGAACTCGGTTTAGGACATGACACGCGGTCAATAGTGCCTCCCCCACCATTCCTTAGACAGACCCGATGTGTCTAACATGGCGTTAACAAATCTGCTAGAGTACGATTCTTTCTTTCGGCTACTCCATTTGACTGGGGTGAGTAGGGAGGCGTCCTCTCATGAATTATGCCATGTTCCGCAAAAAAGGAATCAAACTCGTTGGAAAAATACTCTCCACCACGATTAGACCTAAGCCTCTTAATCTTTCGAACAAGTTGATTTTCTGCCTCAGCTTTATAGATTTTGAAAAAACTCAAAGCCTCATCTTTTGATTTTAGAAGATACACATGACAATATCTCGTAGATTCATCGATCAAAGTCATGAAATATTTCTTTCCACCTTTTGTCAACACCATTCATCTCACAAAGATCAGAATGTATGAGCTCTAGTGGTGTTAAATTTCTCATTTCCGCAGTCGTATGTGACTTGCGAGGTTGTTTAGCTTGCACGCAGACTTGGCACTTAGATCCCTTAACAGTTGAGAAATCAGGGATTAAATTCATTTTGGCTAGCCGCGTCATACAACCAAAATTAATATGACAAAGACGAGAGTGCCAGACATTTGATTCAAAATTCATGTAAATATAATTAACAACTTTATTACAAATGTCTGACAGAGATAAGCGGAACAAGCCTCCACACTCATAGCCTTTACCAAAAAAGGTTCCATACTTCGAAATTACAAATTTATTGGACTCGAATACAATCTTGTAGCCATCTCGACACAGAAGAGATCCGCTAAGAAGATTTTTATTTATTGAGGGAACATGAAGCACGTTCTTCAGGCGCACGGTCTTTCCCGAAGTGAACTTCAGATCGACCGTACCAACACCATGAACAGAAGCATGCGAGCCGTTCCCCATCAGCACGTTTTGAGTCCCTCTGACCTAATATGAAGAAAACATGGAAATATCAGAACATACATGTACATTAGCGCCCGTGTCAATCCACCAATCAGGAGAATGACATAATGAAAGAAAAGTAGGTAATATACCATACCCAACATCTTTCATCTCAACGTCGCCCATGACAACATTAGCAGTCTTGCTTCCCTTCCCATGCTGGCGCTTGTCAAAGCGGTTGGGACAAGCAGGAGCCTAATGATTAGGATCACCGCACACATGACAAGCACCTTTCCTCTTATCAGTCTTCTTCTTGAAGCTGGTGGACTGTGAGGCCTTGTTCTTTCCATTGAACTTTCCTTTGTCACCAAACTTGCCTTTGTTCTTAAACTTATGAGGCTAGAAGTTCCTTTTCTGTACCAGGTTGGCATTAGAACCTCCCTCGTTACCTTGAGCACGTGTGTCTTTTTCTCTCGCCTTCTCTTCCACATCAAGAGTCCCAATGAGATCCGTCACGGAGAACTCTTGTCTCTTGTGCTTCAGAGAAGTAGCAAAATTCCTCCATGACTGGGGAAGTTTGGCAATGATGCCTCCGGCAACAAACTTGTCCGGTAACACATAAGTGAAGTGCTCAAGCTCCCTGACAAGTGACTGTATCTCATGAACCTGCTCCACAATGGGGCGGTCCTCAACCATCTTATAGTCATATAATTGTTTCATGACATACAATTCACTGCCAGCATCAGAGACTCCAAATTTTCTCTCGAGCGCATCCCACATATCCTTGCCATTGCTAAATGACAGATATAAATCGACAATATTGTCGCCAAGAATGCTGATCAGGGCAGCCTTGAAAGTGGTATCAAGTTTTTGGAACGCCTCTTCCTTAGCGGGATTAAGTTCTCCCTCAGATGCGCCATAGATGGCGTTATAGCAGCTCATGGTCTGAAACCAGAGCACTGCTCTCGCACGCCATCGTTTGTAATTCACACCTTCGAACACAGGTGGCTTCATAGAAGCAACAAAGCCACTTGGGGCAAATTGCCTGAAATAAGGTTTTTGGATTGTTGAATAATAGAGCAATTTACCAAGCGAATTACACATAATAAACGCTAGATAAAACATGATTAGAATAAAAGACAAAATACTAATCATGTGAAATAGCGAAAACATATTAAGACAGGTAACCAAACAGACTGCAAGACATAAGTCTTGAGATGCGATTAGAACAAGATTGATAAAGAAAACATACACGACAGCGGCAGTAGAAGAGGAACCGCCGGTGTTCATGTTGGCACCGTCGTTAGCCATGTCATCGAGGAAGAGGGTGCTGATGTCGGGGAAGAAGTCCTCGTTGGGGAAGACGTCGGCACAATCGGTATCCGAGAGGGAGTCTGTGATGAAGTCAGTAGTCGCGCCGATAGCGCTCCCTAGAAACCTTATCGCCCTTCTCCCGTACAGGACTCGAAGCAGCGGGGTCTCGGAGGTCTCGGAGGCCTACTGTCCCGGCTTGCGGTGCACGCCACAAGACAGGAGGGAGAAGATCTAAGTAGCGCAGTGCTCTGGAACTGGAGGCGCTAAGGGTTTGTGGCAGTGTATCTAAGAGGAGGCGCGACCTCTCTCTTATATAGACATAGAGGGTGTCGTGTCGTGTCGTGACGAGGCGAGGCGAGGAGGAGGAGGAGCGCGTGCGTGGAACTCTCTCCTTCTCCTTCTCATCCTTTTACCAAGTGGTAGGAGAGCTCACCTTATAAGCTGGTCCAACTTCCACTCAACTAGCAATGTGGGACTAAACATTTGTCCCAGCTCTTGCCTTGCATGAATGGGCCACATGGGCCTTTAGGATTTTCAGAAATTATTGAAATGGAAAATGGGCTAGACTATTTAGGCCAAAATTCCAACAAACAACACGTGAAAACGTTAGTATGTATATTCGTTCATTTTTGCTCGAAATAGTAGCGTAGCTGTTCACCTATATTTGGTACTCCCTCCGTTTCAAAATATAGTCTAGATTCATTTTCTTCACAAACCTAAAACATCTTATAAAGTCTAGATTCATTTTCTTCACAAACCTAAAACATCTTATATTTTAAAACCGAGGGAGTACTTATGTGTTATGGCCCAAACCTCTCCGTGAAATTCATTGTGCAGCTGGCGGGATATCCCAATCTCTTCTGCTACATGAACTCGTCCTTGTCTTTTTTTTCGGCTAGTCATGTCCCGTTTCTTAGGTGGACTTCTCTTTACGGTCGCAAGAAACATATGATTAAATTTTCTTTCCTGATACCGTCATAGGCACATATTAGTCTTTTTCCTCTGACATACAAACGGGTGGTAAACACGGACTCTTTTTTTTCAGAAATTTGACATGGTCTCTTTTTTTTTCTTTTGAAGAAAATTAGACACGGTCTCTTTTTTTTCTGGGGAATTTGACACGGTCTCTGACTTATAGTATTTTTCCTGGGAACGTTTCAGGGTCTATTTTTCTTTGATACGTGACGGTTGTTACAGACTTGACAAAAAGTTTACGCAATCTCTCGCTAAATCCTAACCGTCAACGACATATCTAATAGCTGAAAATATTTGATGATGTGGATCAACCTAATGCCTCGAAAAACAGCCTTATAACTTTCTAAAGGTTCACCATGCACGTAGAAAAAAATCGATATCTATATAGTACAAAATATGTATAAGATTTTTCACGAGAATAGCATTAATATTAATTGATTTTGTAGTATAGTGCATTGATTTTTTTGATATATTTGATTAATCTTGAAATTTTTTGACTTTGGAAACAACAGCTCAGGGTAGTGATTTGCCTTACTTAATTAACTCGATGGTGATGTAGTCGTGCGGCACACCTGCATATTCTCTCTCTAATACACGTACTACTAATTGCAGGAGAATTTTAAGAGTCGTTTTTTTTGCGATCAAGAATTTTAAGAGTCCAAAAACCAGGATAGTGTAGCAAAGTATATCTGGACGATAGTTCGAAGAAAAATTGAACCGGAATCTACCGTGAATTATTGCTATTTTTTGTGGAAAATAAAGGTTTCTAAAAGTCATGATTAGATTATTTTGAGTTTGTTCGTAATTTTTCGAAGTTTAGATTTTTTTCTTGGAAAATCACTAAGAAGTATTAAAAAATTCATATCATGTGGAATATTTTTCTTTGTTTTCACTATTATTTTCTAAACTTGGATCATATGATTTTCTAAGCCATCCATTCAACACATCAGTTTATGAAACTTTGGTTGGACACATTTTGAGCCATTCCTTAAATGTCTAGATTATTCCTTTCCTTGTATCATTTTAATATTCCCTAAAATGTTTATATCCACCTATATTATTTCAGTATTAGATTATTTCACTATGCACGTTTGGCTATTGTAACATGTATGGTTTTTTTTCTTTGTGAATCAACACATCGGGGCTCAGTTGGAAAAAGAAACCTAGCCTATTAGATTATTTCACTTTGTAGGTTGGTTATTGTAGCACGCACGGACTCTTTTTTTTTCCTTTGTGAATCTACACATATGGACTCACTTGGAAAAATAAATCTAGCCTATCAGTTGAAGTATTTCACTTTGAATGCTAGCTATTGTAACATGTACGGACTCTTTCTTTTATTTGTGAATCAACGCATCTGGACTCATATGACTAACCTCTCTCTCTGTCTCTCTCCGAAGTTGGAAATTTAGTCTTTAGAGTTATATATAGAACATCATGGTTTTGGCCTTTTGGGTAAGAATAGATTTGGTTCAACAACCTCTTTGATCGCGTTTATAGTTGAACGCCCATTGAATTGTGTGCATAAACATATTTATAGTTGAACGCGTGTATAAGCATCTTTATATATCTTTTCCATACCAGTTCATGCTTATCAATAGGATAAGATACAATAGTAGAAAATTTATTTTCATTCCTATATCTACACTACTCTAGCAAAATACTGCTTACACTCTTGCTTATCCAGCAGTGTACCAATTTTCATCATGTTAAGTTTTCACAAGGTGACGATCTAATATTTTAAATTTTCAATGATGTAGCATACACACTCCAATTTCTCTATATTTCTTCATGTTCTCAAAAAATTACGAGCCAACTGTGCTTTAAAGGACATACAAATTAATTGGAGGAGTGACATATATACTCGGAATTCTTAGGAACAAATCTTATGTGGAAATCGTTACTGATATCTCTCCTAGACAATTGTATTACTTATGACATTGACTAGAAGTTGCATCCTTTCAGAAACTCGAAAAACAACCTTATATTGCTTTTAGTATATAATAGATTTAATTTTATAAAATAGCATATAATAAATTTTACGTTACATATGTACGCTGAAGAAATGTAATAGCATCAATTGACTCTTTGTTATTCTGTCATGTGGGATAAATTTTTCTTATGTAGAGAGATGAAGAGTTCTGGATTAGAGAATTTTCCCTTCAACTATGAAGGGTTTAATGTAGTAAGCGGTTATGCAAAGGATTTGTTTTAGGAAATTAATCAAATAATTTGTTGTACAGATGAGACATTGTGAACATGGACAATTTCAAAAAGAGAAAAGAGTCGATTCTCTATTGAAAAACATTCGTGCTAGCCCATTGCCGAATCATTAGAAGGCTCTTGGGTGCATGCATATATATAGCTAAAGGCGAATTAAAAAATATTATCGCGATCAAGCTTACCGATCGATCTCGGCACCTCTACACCTAAGGCAGTTTATCCGATTGCTCACGGCTGCAACATCTTCTGACTTGTTTTTTTTTCTGTGACATGAATATCCATGGTAGTGATTGTAGGATGAGAAGAGCTCGGGAGAGATATGAACTACGGGGAAGATTATACAACACAAATTTTTTCTATAGAAATCGATGCATGGACAACTTTACATGCATGTATCGTGGGATAGTCAAGCTAAATCTCATCCGTCCTATACACGTACGTTTTTTTTTAAGGAAATTGATTCCCATCCCCGGGACGGTCATCGTCCGGGTCCGGGTCCGCGTCAGCGCAGGCTTGCGTTTCTCCACGATAGCACCACGCGCCCCATGGGCCCCACCACCAACCCACAACCTTCTTGTTCATCTTATCCTCTCCCTCACCTCCTTTCTCTTCGTTTTCTTCTCATCCCCTTCCCATGGGAGAGCTCCTCTTCCCCGCCCGCAGCTGCAGCTTCCGCCTCCTTCCTCTTCCTCCGACGGGCATGCTCTTCCCCCTCCCCATCTCTCCCGCGGCGTCCCCCGCCCATCTCGGATTATTTCCCCGGGCGATGTACTGCGGTTGGGGGAATCGCTTCAATTGACATCCGCCGTCGGGGCTCCACCTCCGTGAGCTCTCCGTGGGGTGGCGGTGCTGCGGTGGAGTGGTGGTTGGCCGGCCTTTCTACAAGGGGCGGCCCGTGTCAACACCCGGATTTTTAATCCCAGATGCCTGTTATGCCATACATCGCAATCCCAGGATTACCATTTTTGCGAGACATAACAAAATTGGATACCATAGTACATCATCCATAACAAACCGTACATAAGTTCTTACACAAATAGGGATCTCATGATCCAGTTCTTAATACAACTTCAGCAGCGGAATACGTAATAATAACGGTAGCATAGGCGAAGCTCCATCCTCGGGGTCACAGGCAATGCTGACGATGGGAGATGATCCTAGTTGTCGTAACCTTCCTGGGGTCCATCCTCCAGGTACTCCTCTTCATAGTCTGGCCATGGGAATAGCCAGGGACAAAGCCATGAGTACTCTTTAAGTACTCGCAAACTAATACTAATAAGTGAAAGGGGTTTTTGATAATAGGACACTAAGCTCTAGAGTTGTTTTGCAAAAGCCAGATTTATCTCTACTAAGTTTGGAAACCACGAATGCTAGTTAAGGTTTGATAACACCTAAGTGGGAACTTGTATCTCATGCCACAACCCTGTTGTGGTCAAGTCAAAGTCTCAATACATTTCACAAGTCTTTTGAAAAGTCTGACGGGGGAACAGTATGACCACTCCAACTGTCCATAACTGCGGACACGGCTATTCGAATAGTTTGACACTCTGCAGAGATTTTACACTTTCAGCACAACATTCGATACATCCGTCAAGAACAAATCCTGAATTCACCATACTCAGTATGCGGATAATCAATCCTAACCTTTCAATTACATGCCCTAGTATAAGCACCTCTCCTGTGAGTTTGGCCTCCCAACCATGACCAACTGTCATCTTGGGTACTGCACATGTGGACAATCTTCACGAGGTAGCCTTAGCTCAGACCTTGGCCGTGAGGGAACTAATACTAAGGTATATAAGTTTAAAGTCAAGCCCTACCCAATCTTCGGGTATTGTGGTTGTACGATAAAATTGGAATGGTATCGCATCCAGACAACCATCGGTTTTATAAAGGGCTAAGTCTCATGCCTCAACATTTTCATCACCATAATCATCTGGTGTTCAGAAACACATGTCAAAACATCTCAGTAGAATGATCCATCATTCTAAGGTTTTTATAACCATTTTTCCACCAAGTATTCCCATCTAAAGTTGGTCAAGTTTTATGCTTAGCACTAGCATCTACAAATGGGGGTGAGTACTAATGAGGGGTGGTACACTAGTGGGTTTTGACTAAGTTTAATCTCATGCCTTAGGAGGACGTCAAGATTATCTAGCTTAGGCCAAATTTTATGCTCTTTATGCAACCTTCAAGTATCCTTCTAGTATCTACCATTTATTCCAGTAAACTCTAAGTAAGAGCTTTGATAAAGAAATAAAGTAATAGACTTGCAAGTAAAACTAGGATTGGTTTATCAAGGGTTTATGATCATATATGCTTTAAGGCATATAGTGGGCATGATAGCAAGTATTGGCTTGCAAGGTTAACTTGTATAGTAAGGCTTGCTAAGGTAGAGTATCTTGCAAGTGTTAGCTTGCATAGGTCAACTTGATTAGTAAAGCTTGCAAGTATTGGCTTGCACACTATCAGTATAAGCTTGCTAAATTGCAAGTGTTAGCTTGCACATTCAACTAGTAGTATTAGGCTTGCCTTATGCAGAGTAGTGGTTGAAGTTCTCCTCGACTTCCTCTTCGTAGTATCCTCCTTCCTCCTCGTATCCTTGGTCGGTACTAGCGTCTATAAGTAAATACGATGTACACAATCACCAAACAATACTTAACTACTTGCAATCATCACACCAAAGGGTCCTATAGATGATCTAGCATCATCACTAACATTACAAGATTTAAAGTTTGGTTTAATTCCTTTTATTTTTAGAAGAATAATTTCTACTCATTGAAAAACTACTTAAGATTTAATATTTTCCAAACCAAACATGGGATCATGTTGACACATGTCATCACCACATATTTTAGTTCATGGGAAAGTGTTTTAAAATGGTGTCACAATTTAATAAGGTTTTACCCTTTTATTTTAATTAATTAAAGTGGCTAGAAATGCCTATGTAGCATTCTTTTATTACTTGAACATTATTTCTGTAAGTAAACCTATATATTTTTATATATTCTGAAAGGTATGGTTAAATGTGATTTTTGAGAGTTGGAATCAACTCAAAAGCTATTATGGTTTTAATTTGAAAAATGTTTGAATGCAGAAAAGCTTCTGCCTTGTTATTTTTACCATGGATGATCTACAGATCCAAATGACTTGAATCCAACGGGCTTGGATTCAGCATTCCCCGACCTTTCTAACAAAATTGTTTTCATTCAATTTGGTTCACTGAATCGATCTGGGTTGATTTTTGAAACTGGGTACAGAAGTGTGTTTGAAATAAAATGGAAAAGGTTAAATTCAAATAACTGGGCTGCGCGGGAAAGGTTAACGGGCCGGCCTGCTAAGCGCAGCTCTTCCGCTTGCTGTTTAAGTGGCTATCCCCACGCGTCAGTGAGACAGGGGGTGCGAAACGGTATGGGGCGATGTGGTGCGTTTGATCTAGTTCTAATCCAACGACTGAGAGTCATCGTCGACGTTGGGCAACGCCGGCGAGACAAAAACCTAGCGCGGCCAGTGGGGGTCTTTGGGGGCTCAGCGGGGTTCGGGCGAGGGTCGGCGTGGCGGGCGAACGACGAAGTCGACGACGGCGAACCTCCTGGTACTGGTAGCTTCTCCTGGGGCAGCTCCAATCGCTGGCTTCATTCTTCTCTAGAGGCGGCGAGCTCCGGTGAAATTCCGGCGATGCGCTGCTCGCCTTGCTCCGGGAACGGTGTGGCACAATCAGTGATGAGAGGGGAGTGATATGGTGTGCTCAATTCGGCTGGGGGCGGCCTCTATTTATAGTCTCGACGATGAGTCCGAACGGCATGGGCAGACGACGGTGGCGACATGGCTACGGGCTGCTAGAAGCATGGCCGGCGGTGGCGATCGCTTGGTGGTCTCCTGGCGATGCTCTACGGCTATAATGCGCGCGTAGGGACGGTGCGTTTTGGTCTGGAACACGAGACGCTCTGCGCGGCAGAGGCGGCGTCTTCGACGGCGAGCGGTGGATGTGAGGCATGGGGCGGCGAACGGGGATGTCTGGCGGTCTCCTGGGTCGGTGGTGATCGCGTATGCACGCAGCGAGAGAGGCGCGCGGTCTGTGGGCTTCGGTCGAGCGTGGCGCTCTGGCACATGCTCGGCACGGTTGACAGAGGCACGGGTGCGGCGTTCCTGGGTGCTGTGTTCGACGTCTTCAAGGCAGGGCTGGTCGAGAGGGGGCGGTGAGGCATGGGTGATCTTCTAGACAAGGTTGGCACGGCTAGTTTCTCTCCTAGCTTGCTGTCTACACTGGGGTGGCATGGTGAGCTTCGGCTATTCACCATTGATGGCATTGCCAAGCTTACAGTGGGGCTAGTGCTTGGTTTAGTTAGCTAGATGATCTACTGAGGTTGCTGTGAGCTAGAGAGGGAACAAGTTAGGCTTCAATCACTGCTCACAATAGTGTTTAGGATTTTGATGATTTATTACTGCCAAGTGTTTGATGAAATGGCCACAAGAATTCAAGTTTTGAATTTTGAAAAGATTTTTGGTGGGTGTGCTAGGTTGGTTCTGGTGAGTCTGCAGATGCTTGGGTTTTGAAAGTTGAGCTTGTTTGAGTGGTTTTTGAAAAAGTGGGATCTTCCCATATGATAAAGATTCAATTTTGAATTGTTATTTAAACTATGCATTTGAAAGTTTATGGATGATCACAAAGCGGGCCTTGATACTTTGTTATGAGTACTATCAAGGGGTGCAAAGATCCAGAAAAGTTTCTGTTAAGTTCTGAAAGTTTGAGACAGCCAAAGTAGGCATGGGAGTTAAATTGGTCAAAATGACCATTCCCTCATTTAGCTTTGTTTTGATTTATTTGTCTTTGAGAAAAGTTTGGGAATTGTTTAGATGATGTTTATTTCATCTAAGAAACATTTTACAAGCAAAGAAACACATAAACAAGTTGGTTCAAAAGAATTCCAAATGAAATGCATACTCACATGCATGCTTTCATATTTTTATTTAGAAAAGTTTTTGTTAACCCTAAATTTGATGATTAGAGTTTGATGATCCAAGTTTAGTATTTTTGGGATGTTACAAACCTTCCCTCCTTAAACAAAATCTCGTCCCGAGATTTGAAAAGGACTAAAAAGATTACCTAGGATTTGAAGAGATCGGGAAACTCTGTCCTGATGTGATCTTCGCGCTCCCAGGTAGCTTCCTCTTCTGTGTGGTTGCTCCACTGAATCTTGAGAAACTTGATGCTTCGGGTTCGGGTAGTTCGAAAAGCTTCTTCCAAAATACGGATGGGTACTTCGGGATAGGTCAGGTCATCGTTGATCTCTATGGTCCGGTGATCGATATTTTTGAACACTTCGGTCTTCTAGGGGACTTCGAGACACTTGCAGAGTAATGAGATATGGAACACATTGTGCACGGCTGACATCTCTTCAGGTAGTTCCAATTGATACGACACTTCTCCTCGACAGTTCAAAATCTTGAAAGGTCCGATATATCTGGGGGCTAACTTTCCTTTGAGTTGGAAACGCTGCATTCCCTTCAGTGGCGCCACTTTCAGATAAACAAAATCTCCTATGTTGAAGGCGAGGTCTCGACGTCTCTTGTCGGTGTAACTCTTCTGTCTGGACTGGGCGGTCTTGAGGTGCTCACGAATCTTGTGAACCTTCTCTTCTGCTTCTCGTAGGATGTGGGGTCCGAAATTCTGACTCTCTCCTACTTCCGACCAGTTCAAAGGGGTGCGACACTTTCTTCCGTACATGAATTCAAATGGGGCCATTTGCAAACTGGCTTGATAACTATTATTGTAAGAAAATTCCGCAAACGGCAGACAGTCTTCCCACTTGGATCCATATTCTAGCACACATGCTCTCATCATATCTTCGAGTATTTGGTTTACTCGCTCCGTTTGTCCATCGGTTTGAGGGTGATATGCGGTGCTGAAATCTAGGCGGGTTCCTAAACCTTCTTGTACTTTCTTCCTGAATCTCGAGGTAAACTGAGTTCCTCGATCCGATACGATGTTCTTGGGGACTCCATGCAAACTAACTATCCTAGCGATGTACAACTCCGTTAGCTTGGAACTCTGATATGTGGTCTTTGACGGGCAAGAAATGGGCGACTTTGGACAATCTGTCCAGTAGGACCCAGATAGAGTCATTTCCCCTACTAGAAGTAGGCAGTCCAGTGATAAAGTCCATTCCAACGGAATCCCATTTCCATTCCGGAATCTATAAGGGTTGCAACAATCCAGCGGGTCTTTGATGTCCTGCCTTCAGTCGCTGACAAATATCACACTTGGCGATATAGCTTCCGATTTCTCTCTTCATCTTATGCCACCAAAATTGCTCCTTTAAATCTTGATACATCTTAGTTCCTCCGGGATGGATAGAATAAAGAGTATCATGAGCCTCCTTCAGAATCACTTCTTTCAACTCAGAATCTGCTGGTACACAAAGGCGTCCTTTGTACCGCAGAACTCCTTCTTCGTCTTCGGTGAATCCGGGTACTTTGCCTGTACCGATACGACGCTTGATTCCGTCGATACTAGCATTTCCCTTCTGCGCCTCTTTAATCTGACTGATCAAAGTGGGCTGGAGTTCTATGCTACCCAAAAATCCTTCACTTACTAATTCCATTCGAAAATCTTCCATCTCTTTGTGCAAGCTTGGTTGCTCCTTCAAAATCATGGAGTTCAAGCGGCACGGCAATATGCTAAGGTTATCGGCTACCACATTGGATTTACCAGGGTGATAGTGAATGTCCAGGTCGTAATCCTTGATTAGCTCAATCCATCTCATCTGTCTCATATTCAGCTCCTTCTGAGTGAATATATACTTCATACTCTTGTGATCTGTATAGATCTCACAACGGTTTCCCATTAGGTAATGTCTCCATGTCTTCAGGGCTAGAACTACGGCTGCGAGTTCGAGGTCATGGGTTGGGTAATTTTTCTCATGTTTCTTCAATTGTCGAGATAGATAAGATATAACTTTGCCTTCTTGCATTAGCACACATCCGAGACCGATCTTGGATGCATCACAATACACATCGAAGGGCTTCGTGATATCTGGCATGATCAAGATTGGGGCTGAAATCAATCTTCTCTTGAGTTCTTGAAAACTTGCTTCACATTTGTCGGTCCATTCAAACTTCTTGTTCTTCTTCAGCAATTGGGTCATGGGTCTGGCGATACTCGAGAATCCTTCTACGAATTTGCGGTAGTATCCCGCCAATCCGAGAAATGCACAAACTTGGGTTTGAGTGGTTGGGGCTTGCCAATCTTCTACATCTTTCACTTTGGTAGGGTCAACGGCAATTCCTCCGGCTGATACAATGTGGCCGAGGAATCCTACCTCCTATAACCAGAATTCACATTTGCTAAACTTTGCATACAGCTGATGCTCTCTAAGGGTTCCAAGAATGGTACTTAGGTGTAGCTCATGTTCTTCTTCTGATTTGGAATAAATCAGAATGTCGTCGATGAAAACAACGACAAACTTATCCAGGAAGTCCATAAAAATCTTATTCATGAGATTCATTAAATAAGCGGGGGCATTGGTTAATCCAAAAGACATGACTGTATACTCATATAATCCATATCTGGTGGTAAAGGCAGTCTTTGGAATATCCTTTGCGTGAATCTTGAGTTGATGATAACCAGTCCTGAGATAAATCTTAGAAAACACTTTGGCACCGATCAACTGATCAAACAAATCTTCTATCTTGGGCAAGGGGTACTTGTTCTTGATGGTGACATCATTCAACTTCCGGTAATCCGTACACAAACGGTTACCTCCATCCTTTTTGTCCACAAACAAGACAGGTGATCTCCAAGGTGACGCACTTGGTTGAATCAATCCAATTTCCATCATGGCATCCAGTTGCTTCTTCAGTTCTGCTAGCTCCGACGGGTTCATACTATAGGGTCTCTGGGCTATGGGTCCTGTTCCGGGGAATAGTTCGATGATAAACTCGATATCCCGATCTAGGGGCATACTGGGCAAAACATCTAGAAATACATCGGGGTATTCACAGACTATCCGGACTTGGTCAATGGTAGTTTGGGCTATACCCTTGTTGCATTTGAATTGGCGAGGTAAGGTTTCAGTTATATGCTCGACTAATATTCCGGCTGTACTGATCATGGTTATGGCTTTCTTGGCACAGTCAATCAATCCTTTATGTTTGGACATCCAATCCATTCCTAGTACTACTTCCAAACCTTTAGTTCTGAGTACTATCAGATTAGCATAAAAATATATGCCATGGATTCGGATAGGGACGGCTTTGCGAATTTGCCTAGCCTTGGTGGTTGATCCGGGAATTTGAACAATCATGACATGCTTCAGTTTGGTTGGTTGAATTTTACTAGTGCATGCAAATTCTTTGGTGACAAATGAGTGCGATGCACCAGAATCAAACAACACTCTTGCAAGTACTGAATTAACAGAAAACATACCCAGCACGACGTCTGGCGCTTCCTGAGCTTCTTAAGCATGCATGAGAAAAAGACGGCCGTTGCGGTTGACCGAATTCCCTGGGGCAAATCTTCTTCCTGGCTGAACACGACGTTGTTGCTGAGCTGGGGCATTGGTATTGGAGGCTGCGACATTCTTCTTGTTGGGGCACTCGTTGGAATAGTGGCCTTTATTTCCACAGTCATAACAAGTCACTTGCGACTTGTCCTTTGCTGCTACAGGCACAACATTGCTTCCAGTTCTCGGGGCAGTGTTGGTGTTGGCGGTAGCATTGTTGTTGTTGAACTTGGGTGGGGCACGGTTGAAATTGCTAGAGTTGCCGGGGTTGTTGTGATTTCCTCCGGGTCTAGGGTTTCCACGGTTGGGATAAGTCGGACGGTTCATCGGGGGTATGTTGGTTCTTGGGGCAAATCCGGAAGATGGGTTAGGGCGATACTTTGGGGTCTGATGGGTTCCTGGCTGATGCATCATGCGACGCTTGCGGTTCTCGTTGGCTTGGTTGATCTTTCCTTCCATCTAGATAGCAGAGTCGACAAGGGCTTCAATATCAGCAAAGGGGATATTGACTAACACCGTCTGCATCTCATCATGCAGACCATTCAGGAATCTCTCCTTCTTCTTGGCTTTGGTGTCAATCTCATCCGTGGCATACCTAGCTAATGACAAGAATTTGTCACGGTATTCCACTACGGTCATCCTTCCTTGCTTCAGCTCTCTGAACTCGTCTCTCATCCTCTTGATCAAACCCGGTGGCACATGGGTTCTGCTAAACTTGACCTTGAATTCCTCCCAGGTCATCATCTGGCCTCCGGTCATTGCGCGAACACTGTTCCACCATGCCCTAGCATCTCCGGCTAGATAGTGGGTGGCGAACAAAACTTTCTCGTTGGCTTCCACTCCGGCGACTTCTAGGTTATTTTCCATGGTTTGCAGCCAATCATCGGCGTCTAGGGGTTCTTCTGACTTAGTGAAAATAGGTGGGTTGGTATTCTGGAAATTCTTGAGCTTAGATCCATGGTTCTCCTGATTTCCGTGGCCTTGGTTGTTGTGGGCTAGCTGGGCTATATGCTACAGGGTGGCTAGGTTGGCTTGACGTTCCGCTCTTTCAGCTTCGCGGTCAGAGGTCAACATTTGCAGAATCTGCGACATCGGGTCCGGGGATGAACCACTTCCTCCACGTGGCTTCTGAAGATTGATATACATCGTGAGAAAAGAGGGAAATTTCTAAGGTTTCGGGGACTTTGAAAAGTTTTTAAAGTTTGACTCAGATTTTTCTAGCAACTTGCTTTTCATTCATTCACTCATAGCACACGATACAACACACACCACAACAAAAAAACAGATGGTTTTAAGAACCATTCTGAAAACTACGATACAGTGGGACCGAATACTACTCACTACGCTAGTGCTCAAGTGCTACTACTCCTCGGAATCGGTGGCTTCTTCATCTTCACAATCATCAATGAAGGCGAAATCATCCTCATCGGTGAAGAAATCCATAGCCCGATCCTCCAGAAAATGATCATCATCGCTGAGATAGGAGTAGGGGTCCCCACGAAGGTCGTCTCCGGCATTCTCCCTTTCCTCCAACTGCATGTCTCTCTCGTGGATGGTCTCCTCCAAAGATGAGATGAAGTGGCGAAGACGGGCAATGATGCGCTCCTTATTGTCGAGATGACGGCGGCGAGACTTGCGATCCTTCGCTAGCATGGCGATGGTTTGATCCTTCATCTTGATGATGGCAGACTTGTGGTTGGAGTAGTCACGGCAGTTATCCTACTCCTGCTGACGATCGTACATCATGAAGCTAAGGTGGTCCAATTGAGTCTTAAGTTCGGGGTGGTATGGTGCTTCTAGTGGTTGTCCATTAGCATCACACCTTGGGCAAAACTCAAAGCGGGTACCCTTGATCTGATTGATGCTCTGCCCACACAGACGGGCAAGAATTTCCTGCATGGCCCTGTCAAGTCCATCGAGCCAGTTGTTCTCTCTCAAGGTAAACTGAATTCCCTCAGCAGTGGGAGGTTCAATCTTTCCTCGGAGACTTGCAACAATTAGCCACTACAGATCTTCTCCTCCTTGATCATTGAGCTGAGCTCCGAAGAACTCGGGGTGCGGACGCTCCAGAAGTTCCGAAAGCTGGTCCAAATCCCTCTCAAAGATAAGGTCTCCTCCATTTCCCAACTGATAAAACTTGTTGTACTTCACGTCCATCTATAATAATATAGGATGAGTAAGTTAGTAGAGTGATCAAGTGTGTCAAGTTTTATGTATTTTGCAAGAATTTTTTAGGAACGTGAATTTTCATGAAAGAATCAAAGGGATAAGAATGAGAATAAGTTTTTGTAAATATTTGTTTTCTTTGGTTTTGAAACTATGTTTTTGATTCAAACGTCTAGTCTAACTAGGGTCTCCTATGGTCAACCTGGCTCTGATACCAACTTGTCAACACCCGGATTTTTAATCCCAGATGCCTGTTATGCCATACATCGCAATCCCAGGATTACCATTTTTGCGAGACATAACAGAATTGGATACTATAGTACATCATCCATTACAAACCGTACATAAGTTCTTGCACAAATAGGGATCTCATGATCCAGTTCTGAATACAACTTCAAGCAGCGGAATACGTAATAATAATGGTAGCATAGGCGAAGCTCCATCCTCGGGGTCACAGGCAATGCTGACGATGGGAGATGATCCTAGTTGTCGTAACCTTCCTGGGCTCCATCCTCTAGGTACTCCTCTTCATAGTCTGGCCATGGGAATAGCCAGGGACAAAGCCATGAGTACTCTTTAAGTACTCGCAAACTAATACTAACAAGTGAAAGGGGTTTTTGATAATAGGACACTAGGCTCTAGGGCTGTTTTGCAAAAGCCAGATTTATCTCTACCAAGTTTGGAAACCACGAATGCTAGTTAAGGTTTTATAACACCTAAGTGGGAACTTGTATCTCATGCCACAACCCTATTGTGGTGAAGTCAAAGTCCCAATTCATTTCACAAGTCTTTTGAAAAGTCTGACGGGGGAACAGTATGGCCACTCCAACTGTCCATAACCGCGGACGCGGCTGTTCGAATAGTTTGACACTCTGCAGAGATTGTACACTTTCACCACAACATTCGATACATCCGTCAGGAACAAATCCTGAATTCACCATACTCAGTATGCGGATAATCAATCCTAACCTTTCAATTACACGCCCTAGTATAAGGACCTCTCATGTGAGTTTGGCCTCCCAACCATGACCAACTGTCATCTTGGGTACTGCATAGGTGGACAATCTTCACAAGGTAGCCTCAGCTCAGACCTTGGCCATGAGGGAACTAATACTAAGGTATATAAGTTTCCAGTCAAGCCCTACCCAATCTTCGGGTATTGTGGTTGTACGATAAAATTGGAATGGTATCGCATCCAGACAACCATCAGCTTTATAAAGGGCTAAGGCTCATGCCTCAACATTTTCATCACCATAATCATCTGGTGTTCAGAAACACATGTCAAAACATCTCAGTAGAATGATCCATCATTCTAAGGTTTTCATAACCATTTTCCACCAAGTATTCCCATCTAAAGTTGGTCAAGTTTTATGCTTAGCACTAGAATCTACAAATGGGGGTGAGTACTAATGAGGGGTGGTACACTAGTGGGGTTTGACTAAGTTTAATCTCATGCCTTAGGAGGACGTCAAGATTATCTAGCTTAGGCCAAATTTTATTTCTTTATGCAACCTTCAAGTATCCTTCTAGTATCTACCATTTATTCCAGTAAACTCTAAGTAAGAGCTTTGATAAAGAAATAAAGTAATAGACTTGCAAGTAAAACTAGGATTGGTTTATCAAGGGTTTATGATCATTTATGCTTTAAGGAATATAGTGGGCATGGTAGCAAGTATTGGCTTGCAAGGTTAACTTGTATAGTAAGGCTTGCTAAGGTAGAGTATCTTGCAAGTGTTAGCTTGCATAGATCAACTTGATTAGTAAAGCTTGCAAGTATTGGCTTGCACACTATCAGTATAAGCTTGCTAAATTGCAAGTGTTAGCTTGCACATTCAACTAGTAGTATTAGGCTTGCCTTATGCAGAGCAGTGGTTGAAGTTCTCCTCGGCTTCTTCTTCGTAGTATCCTCCTTCCTCCTCGTATCCTTGGTCGATACTAGCGTCTATAAGTAAATACGATGTACACAATCACCAAACAATACTTAACTACTTGCAATCATCACACCAAAGGGTCCTATAGATGATCTAGCATCATCACTAACATTACAAGATTTAAAGTTTGGTTTAATTCCTTTTATTTTTAGAAAATTAATTTCTACTCATTGAAAAACTACTTAAGATATAATATTCTCCAAACCAAACATGGGATCATGTTGACACATGTCATCACCACATATTTTAGTTCATGGGAATGTGTTTTAAAATGGTGTCATAATTTAATAACGTTTTACCCTTTTATTTTAATTAATTAAAGTGGCTAGAAATGCCTATGTAGCATTCTTTTATTACTTGAACATTATTTCTGTAAGTAAACCTATATATTTTTATATATTCTGAAAGGTATGGTTAAATGTGATTTTTGAGAGTTGGAATCAACTCAAAATCTATTATGGTTTTAATTTGAAAAACGTTTGAATGGAGAAAAGCTTCTGCCTTGTTATTTTTACCATAGATGATCTACAGATCCAAATGACTTGAATCCAACGGGCTTGGATTCAGCATTCCCAGACCTTTCTAACAAAATTGGTTTCATTCAATTTGGTTCACTGAATCGACCTGGGTTGATTTTTGAAACTGGGTATAGAAGTGTGTTTGAAATAAAATGGAAAAGGTTATATTCAAATAACTGGGCTGCGCGGGAAAGGTTAACGGGCCAGCCTTCTAAGCGCAGCGCTTCCGCGGGCTGTTTAAGTGGCTGTCCCCACGCGTCAGTGACCCAGGGGGTTGCGAAACGGTATGCGGCGATGTGGTGCGTTCGATCTGGTTCTAATCCAACGGCTAAGAGTCATCGTCGATGTTGGGCAACGCTGGCAAGACAGAAACCTAGCGCGGCCAGTGGGGGTCGTTGGGGGCTCACCGGGGTTCGGGCGAGGGTCGGCGAGGCGGGCGAATGACGAAGTCGACGACGGCGAACCTCCTGGTACTGGCAGCTTCTCCTGGGGCGGCTCCAATCGCTGGCTTCCTTCTTCTCCAGAGGCGGCGGGCTCCGGTGAAATTCCGGTGATGCACTGCTCGCCTTGCTCCGGAAACGGTGTGGCACGATCAGTGATGAGAGGGGAGTGAGATGGTGTGCTCAATTCGGCTGGGGGTGGCCTCTATTTATATTCTCGACGACGAGACCGAACGGCATGGGCAGGCGACAGTGGCGACATGGCTACGGGCTGCTATAGGCATGGCCGGCGGTGGCGATCGCTTGGTGGTCTCCTGGCGATGCTCTACGGCTTTAATGCGCGCGTAGGGGCGGTGCGGTTTGTTCTGGAGCACGAGACGCTCTGCGCGGCGGAGGCGGCGTCTTCGACGGCGAGCGGTGGCTATGAGGCATGGGGCGGCGAACGGGGATGTCTGGCGGTCTCCTGCGTCGGTGGTGATCGCGTATGCACGCGACGAGGGCGGCATGCGTTCTGTGGGCTTCGGTCGAGCGTGGCGCTCTGGCGCATGCTCGTCACGGTTGACAGAGGCACGGGCGCGGCGTTCCTAGGTGCCGCGTTCGACGTCTTCGAGGCAGGGCTGGTCGACAGGGGGCGGTGAGGCATGGGTGATCTTCTAGACAAGGTTGGCACGGCTAGTTTCTCTCCTAGCTTGCTGTCTACACTGGGGTGGCATGGTGAGCTTCGGCTATTCACCATTGGTGGCATTGCCAAGCTTACATTGGGGCTAGTGCTTGGTTTAGTTAGCTAGATGATCTACTGAGGTTGCTGTAAGCCTGAGAGGGAACAAGTTAGGCTTCAATCACTGCTCACAATAGTGTTTAGGATTTTGATGATTTGTGTCTGCCAAGTGTTTGATGAAATGGCCGCAAGAATTCAAGTTTTGAATTTTGAAAAGATTTTTGGTGGGTGTGCTAGGTTGGTGCTGGTGAGTCTGCAGATGCTTGGGTTTTGAAAGTTGAGCTTGTTTGAGTGGTTTTTGAAAAAGTGGGATCTTCCCATATGATAAAGATTCAATTTTGAATTGTTATTTAAACTATGCATTTGAAAGTTTCTGGATGATCACAAAGTGGGCCTTGATACTTTGTTATGAGTACTATCAAGGGGTGCAAAGATCCAGAAAAGTTTCTGTTAAGTTCTGAAAGTTTGAGACAATCAAAGTAGGCATGGGAGTTAAATTGGTCAAAATGACCATTCCCTCATTTAGCTTTGTTTTGATTTATTTGTCTTTGAGAAAAGTTTGGGAATTGTTTAGATGATGTTTATTTCATCTAAGAAACATTTTACAAGCAAAGAAACACATAAACAAGTTGGTTCAAAAGAATTCCAAATGAAATGCATACTCACATGCATGCTTTCATATTTTTATTTAGAAAAGTTTTTGTTAACCCTAAATTTGATGATTAGAGTTTGATGATCCAAGTTTAGTATTTTTGGGATGTTACAGCCCGTGTTGCTACATGGAGTTGGGGCGTTGCTACCACGACACGGCCGCGGTGCTATGACCGCGGGGGCATGGTTTACTTCAATCGGCGGCCGGTCTTGCTACAAGGCGTTGCCGACCTTGCTATAATGGGCTGGCGGTGTTGCTAGAAGGCGCGAGCGGCCTTGCTACAATGTCTTCTCCGGCAGCGTCTTCTCCGGAAACGGTGCCTTTTTCTGCGAGCGGTAGTAGGTTCTGCTACCAGCGCCGGGAGGCGCTGCTACAAGGGGTGACCGGCGCCGCGACGACACCTTCTTCGGTGACAACTCCTCCGGCGACGGCGATGCTGCTACAATGGACGGCCTTCTTTGCTACAACGGGCAACCAGCTCTGCTACAATATGCGACCGGCCTTGCTACCTCTGCGAAGACACCTTCGTCGGCGCTGCTACATCCGTCTGCGAGCGCTGCTATGTCCGATTGTCGGTTCTGCTACAACCTGCTATCGGTGCTGCTACAAGGGGCCGCTGCCGCTGCTACAACCAGTTGTCGGTGCTGCTACAAGGGGCGAGCGGAGCTTCTACAATCTGGTACCCAGCGTTTGCTGCGAGGCCGCCGCCTGGCGTGTTCTCCGGCGCGGCGACGGTGTCGCCATGGGAGGCTGCGCGTCTCCTGCATCGAGGTGTGACGGGAGGAAGAAGACGGACAAGGCGAGGTGGGGATTGCGTCTCCATGTGGAGATAGTTTCTGTGTGTACAGAGCAACCTAGGGGGGGGGGGGGACACGTGTCGGATGCGGGAACAGGACGATGGGAGGATTCCATCGTCCGGGGGACGCTTAGCACTGTTCTTTTTTTAATCTCACTAGTGAAAAATGGCCCTTTCGTTCGGGGCCAGGATTAATAGCCCGCACCAGATGACCCCGAATCCCCAAACAACTAGTCCTGGACCAGTTGGGGCAACTAGTTCAGGTTTGAGATACAAACCGGGACTTTGCCGGACTGGTTGGGGCCACTAGTCCCGGTTTGAGATACAAACCGGGACTAAAGGGGCACCCCTTTAGTCCCGGTTTGTATCTCAAACCGGGACTAGTGGTCTGACCCTATATATATGGCACAGCTCCTCCCGTCTCAACTGTTTTTTCCTGGTGGGAGGTGGTGGGTTTGTGCTAGTTTTTTCTTGTTCGGTGTTCGGTGAAATACCCGTTAGAGCAATGCGACTTTAAGTCACACAAGACAAACATGATATGAAGTGCCCGAGCCACACTTAAGTTTTCTCATCTTTGTTTCCAACTGTGCTAAATGGTTAGCAACTATTTTCTCGTTTAGACCGCGTGGTACTAATTTTAGCATCGTGATTGCGTTTGATATATATTTGTAAGATACAGATGAGCCATCCATGGATGTACGGTGACCGACGCTCTACCGCTTTCAGAGAAGGCGTGTGTTCCTTTCGTCTTGTGGACGAGGCAAACAAGCGACATAATGGTTTTATGTGTTGTCCTTGTGTTGACTATAGGAATGAGAAGGCTCACACTTTTGCAAGAGTCATTCAGATCCACCTGCTTCGGTCTGGTTTTATGTCCAGCTATAATGTTTGGACCAAGCAAGAAGAAAGAGGGGTTGCGATGGAAGACGACGATGAAGAAGAGAACGATGATGCCAACTACCTATCTATGTTTCTTGAATACGCTGATACCGCAATGGAAGACAATGAAGAAGAAGCAGGCGAAGAACAGGAACCAGATAAGCCCGTTGATGATCTTGGTCGGGTCATTTCTGATGCAAAGCGAGACTGCGACACAGAAAAAGAGAGGTTGCAGTTCGATAAGATGTTATAGGACCATAAAAAATTATTGTACCCAACTTGTGAAGATGGCCAGAAGAAGCTGGGTAGCACACTGGAATTGCTGAAGTGGAATGCAGAGAACAGTGTGACTAACTCGGGATTAAAAAAGTTGCTGGTACTAATGAAGAAGTTGCTTCCAAGAAATAACAAATTGCCCGCCAGTATGTACAAAGCAAAGAAGCTTGTATGCCCTCTAGGATTAGATGTGTAGAAGATACATGCGTGCTATAATGACTGCATCCTCTACCGTGGTGAGAAGTACGAGAATATGGATAAATGTCCGGTATGCACTTCATTGTGGTATAAGATTACAAAATATGACCCTGATGATGTTGATGCGAGCCACCCAGGAAGAGGGTTCCTGCCAAGGTGATGTGGTATGCTCCTATAATACCATGGTTGAAACATTTTTTCAGAAACAAAGAGCATGCCAAGTTATTGCGATGGCACATGGAAGAACGTAAAAAAGACGGGATGTTGAGGCACCCCGCTGATGGTCGGCGGTGGAGAAAAATCGAGAGATACTTCCCGGACTTTGCTGGTGACGCAAGGAACTTATGGTTTGGTCTAAGTACAGATGGCATGAATCCTTTTGAGGAGCAGAGATGCAGTCACAACACCTGGCCCATGACTCTATGTATCTACAACCTCCCTCCTTGGTTGTGCATGAAGCAGAAGTTCATTATGATGCCAATGCTCATCCAAGGCCCGAAGCAACCCGGCAACTACATTGATGTGTACCTAAGGCCATTAGTTGATGAACTTTTACAGTTGTGTGGGACAAACCAGGTTTACGTGTGTAGGAGAGCACAAACAGGAGCCATTCGACCTACGAGCATTGCTGTTCGTAACCATCAATGATTGTCCTGCTCTTAGTAACATCTCAGGACAGACAAGCAAGGGATACAATGCATGCACACATTGTTTAGATGAGACTGAAAGTATATATCTGGATAAATGTAGGAAGAATGTGTACCCGTACAATCGTTGTTTTCTTCTTCCCAAACATCCCTTAAGGAAAAAAGGCAAGCATTTCGATGGCGAGGCAGATCACGGAAGAACCTAACCCTCGTACTGGTGTTGATTTATTTGGTATGGTCAAGAATTTAAATGTAATATTTGGAAAGGGTCCTAGAGGACAACCTGTTCCAAAAGACGCCAACGAACACGCACCCATGTGGAAGAAGAAATCTATATTTTGGGAGCTATCCTATTGGGAAGTCCATGAGGTCCGCTCTACAATCGATGTGATGCACCAGACGAAGAATCTTTGCGTGAATATTCTAGGCTTCCTGGGCTTGTATGGGAAGTCAAAAGATACACCGGAATCACGGGAGGACCAGCAACATCATAAAGGACGAGACGACAAGCATCTAGGGCAGTTTCAAGGGCCTGCCAGCTACGCTCTTACCAAGGAAGAGAAGGAAATACTTTTTGAAGTCCTTTTCAGTATCAAGGTCCCTGATACGTCATAAACGTATCTATAATTTTTGATGTTTCATGCTTGTTTAGTATCAAGTTTGCTATGCTTTGTCCACACTTTGAGGTATTTTTATACATTTTCTAGGAATAACCTATTAACAAGATGTCGCAGTGCCAGTTGCCTATTTTCTGCTGTTTTTGGTATTAAAAAAGCTAGTAAGGAAATATTCTCGGAATTGGACGGGCAAAAGACAAAGTAAATATTTTACCGAGGAGAACACAGAGTCCAGAGGAGAGACAGAGGGGCGCCATAGGGCGGCCTCACCCCCCAGGCGCGGGCCCACCCTAGGCCACGCCAGGGCAGGGTCTGGGCACCCTGGCCGCCCCTGCCTCGCCTCTTCGCCTGTATAAGCCCCCCTATGCCAAAACCCTAAAGACCCAATCAGATCTCCATGAAACAGTCCGTAGCCGCCACCATCGTCCCTAGATCAGGGAGATCTAAAGCTCTTCCCGGCACCCTGCCGGAGGGGAGAGATCATGTCGGAGGCCTTCTTCATCACCATGCCAACCTCAGATATGATGCATGAGTAGTTCACCCTTGGACTATGGGTCCATACAGTATCTAGATGGTTGTTTCTCCTCCTTTGTGCTATCATGTTTAGATCTTGTGAGCTCCGTTCATGATCAAGATGATCTATTTGTAATCATGCATGTTGTGTTTGCGGGGATCCGATGGATATTGAGATATTACATCAGATTGACTATTGATTCTATCATGTCTTATTGATTATTGATTCTATCATGTTTGTGTTGTTTGTGATCTTGCATGCTCTCTGTTGCTAGTATCTATCTTAGCCAAGTAGACGCTAGTGACTCCAACAGGGAGTAT
Source organism: Avena atlantica (assembly GCA_910589765.1). Lineage (NCBI taxonomy): Eukaryota > Viridiplantae > Streptophyta > Magnoliopsida > Poales > Poaceae > Avena > Avena atlantica. The sequence continues at coordinate 526,736,331 of OU342739.1, read as the reverse complement.
TTATGTTGGAATTATGCCCTAGAGGCAATAATAAAGATGTTATTATTATAATTCATGTTCATGATAAAGTTTATATTCCATTCTAGAATTGTATTAAGCGGAAACTTTAATACTTGTGTGGTTTGTGAACAACACCGTGTCCCTAGTACGCCTCTATGGACTAGCTCATTGATCAATGATGGTTAAGGTTTCCTAACCATAGACATGAGTTGTCAATTGATAATGAGATCATATCATTGGAGAATGATATGATGGACAGACCCAAACTAAGCAAAGCAATTAGATCGTGTCATCGTGTTCGTCTTTGAGAAGCTTTTCCTATGTCAAATATTGTATTCCTTATACCATGAGATAATACAACTCCCTGGTATCGGAAGAAAGCTTTGAGGTCATCAAACGTCATCCTATGAGAGGGTGATCATAAAGGTGTCTCTCAGGTGATCGGAAAGTATCTGTTGGGTTGTATGTATCGAGATGGGATTTGTCCCTCCCAAGTCGGAGAGATATACTTCGGGTCCACTCGGTAATCGATATCAACACCGCTTGCAAGCATGTGGTTAAGGAGTTAATCACAAAGTGATATCGGATTACGGAACGAGTAAAGTACTTGCTGTGAACGGGATTGAACTAGGTATGACGGTACCGACGATCGAATCTCGGGCAAGTAAAATATCGTGAGACGAAGGGAATATATATATGGGATTGATTGAATCCTGGCATCGTGGTTCATCCGATATGATCATCGATGAATGTGTGGGAGTCAATATGGGTGCCCAGACCCCGCTGTTGATTATTGATAGAAGATCATGTCTGCATATTCTCGAACCCGCAGGGTCACACACTTAACGTATCTCGACGCTAGGATAGATTGGATAATTGGTTTATGAATTTTTGTTCGGAGTCTCGGATGGGATCCGGGACATCACGAGAGGTTCCGGAATGGTCCGGAGAATAAGATTCATATAAGGCAATGCAGTTTTTGGAGTTCGGAATTGTTCCGAGTTAATCGGTATTGTACCGGAAGCTTCTAGAACCTTCCGGAAGGGGACCAACGTGGCCCCACCTTCCGGGAGGGGGCATGGGCCTATGAGGGAGTGTACTGGCCGCATTGGGCCAGGGGCACAAGGCCCCATAGGGCCCAGCCGATCCTAGAGAGTTTAAATCGTTTAAACTAGAGATAGGGTTTCTAGAAGAGGGGAGAGTCCATGCCCCCACTCCTTATCCTTTGGGCTTGGGGGAGGGGATAGGGCTGCGCCCCCCTCTATATAAAGAGGGGTGGGGGCGCACCAACCCCCCACACCTTCCCCTCCAACCCTAGCCGCCCTGCTGCCCTTCCTCTCTCCCTCCCGACTGCTTGTAGGCGAAGCCCTGGTGCAGAAATTCTCCACCATATACACCACGCCGTCGTGTTGTAGATCCAATCTATCTCTCCACCATACTTGCTGGTCCGAGGAAGGAGGAGACGTCGAGGTGCTGCACGTGTGCATCTCACGGAGGCACCGCCACTTGTGGTGCTAGATCGGATCGGATCGCGAGGAGGAGAAGCGAGTACGACTACATCACCCACGTTCCGACAAACGTTCCGCTGTGCGAATCTTCAAGGGTATGAAGATCTAATCCAATATCTCTCGTTGTTTGCATCTCCTAGATTAGATCTTGGCTTTCCCTCTGTTCGCTCCGTAGAAAATTTTGATTTACTATGCCGTGAAACCCTTCAATTTATGCTCGATAGTAGGTTCATGCCTCTACTAATCTAGGGAAGTGACATGAATCTCTAAGGTTGTAGATGTGTTATTGCTACTAGGGAGAAAACAACAATCTTTTGTTCATGGAACAATTGTATTGTTTACTTTACACACATTGCTTAATGCAATTATCCGTTGCTTGCAACTTAATACTGGAGGGATTTCGGATGATAACCTAAAGGTGGATTATTAGTCATAGATGCAGTTGGATGACGGTCTATGTATATTGTTGTAATGCCCAATCAAATCTCATCGGAATCTTGATGTCTAGTATTTGCATTGTAATGCTTTGCTCAGTCATGTCAATTTCCCCGCTGTAATTTGTTCACCCAACATGTTATTTATCTTAAGGAGAACACCAATAGTGAACTGTGGACCCCGGTCCAATCTTTACCATTGATACATCATCTATTGTTACTGTTTACTTTATGCAAACAACCATTACCTTCCACACTATATGTTTAATCCTTTGTTTTCATCAAACCAGTGAGATTGTGATACGCCCAATTTGCATCACCTTTCTATATCATAATTTACCTCTATTCATTGATATATGTCTTATTATGAGGTATTACTTATGACTTTTCATCTGTTTATGCATGTTGGATGATTCTTGGAGGATGGACTGCCGGAGTCTGGATTCTGATGGAAAAGAAGGCGTTTCGGTGCAATTTCGTGAAGATCAGAAAAGTACCAGAAAAATATGGGAAAATATTATTTTTCCAAAAGAATGAGGAAGCCAGAAGGAGGAGCGAAGAGGGGCCGAAGGGGGCTCACACACCCTAGGCGCGGGCCCACCCTGGGCCGCGCCTAGGGAAGGTTCGACCCACCTGCTCGGCTCCCGACTCTGCCCCTTCGCCTATATCTTCCCTACGAAACCATAAGGCGAAGGGAGCAACCAAAGATAGATTTCCGCCGCCTCTAGGGGGCGGAACACACAGAGAGAGAAAGATCTCTCCGGCAAACATATTTCTGTCAGGGGAATTCCTTCCCGGAGAGGGGAGACCGTCGCCATCAACACCGTCATCAAGCTAGGCTTCATCAAGATCATCATCATCCAGACCATCATCTCCACAAGCACCATCATCATCACTTCGTCCCGCTATAACAATTGTGTTGGATATTGCTTTAGTTCTTAGGGGAAACTTTTCGGTGTTGATTAGTATTGTAGTTGATGCTTGTGAGTGGAACCATTGGATTATTGTTTATGTTCAGATTGTTATCCATTACCATATCATATTTGATCTTGATCCATGTGATTTCTAGTGAGTAGTTCGTTGTGTTCTTTAGGACATGGGAGAAGTCATGTTGTTAGTAGTGAATTTGTGTTGAGTTATTATTCAATGGTTTATTATTTAAGTTGTGGTGCTATTCTTCTAGTGGTGTCATGTGAACGTCGACTACATGATACTTCACCATTATGGGCCTAGGGGAATGCATTATGTATTTGGCTACTAATTGTGGGGCTGTCGGAGTGATAGAAACCTGAACCCCTGTTAGGACACCTTTGCACAAGGGAGTGTAGGATCTTAGAGTTCAAGGCTGTGGTTAGATTTATATCTTAATTACTTTCTTGTAGTTACGGATATTTGCAGGGGGTTTAATCACAAGTATGTATTAGTCCAAGTAAGGTCGGTATGTTAGCACAGGTTCACCCACACAACACTTTACAACACTAGAGGATAGTACTCATCTATATGAAGCGAAAGCACTTGACAGAATTCCCATGTGTCCTCGAGAATGTTTGGTCTTTATAAGTACTTCCACCGTCTTGTCCTTTGCTAAGAAAGGATTGGGCCACTTGCTGCGTTTGTTCTTTGTTACTTGCTCCTCATTTTGTTGCCTTATCAGATAACCACTAAAAATCTGTTTGCTAAGTATTTACAGAGAGTTCCTACTCCATACCACTATTCAGCACCTTCTGCTCCTCGTTGGGATCGACACTCCTATTTATCGAAAGTACTACGATACACCCCCTATACTTGTGGGTCATCAAGACTATTTTTTGGCACCGTTGCCGGGGAGTGAAGCGCTATTGAATAGTGGAACTGGTAAAGGAAACTTCTACTGTGAGTATTTCTTTTGTTACTACTTGTTACTTTGTTTCCAATATGGATAACCCACTTGGTTTTCTGTTTGGGAAAACTACTACCACTGCTAGGGTAGTAGATGAACCACCACCTGTTGAGATTGATCCTTTTAAGATACCTACAAGTATTGTTAATCGTGTTATGGATAATTATTATTTAGGGTATGGAACTATCCATCCTGGTGATCACTTGCTTTTTATCCATGAATTATGCGGGTTATTTAAGTGTGCAGGTATCACAACTGAACAGGTGAAGAAGAAGTTACTCTCCATATCCTTGAAAGGGAGAGCTAAAGAATGGACAATCCATGGAATGGGAGGAGATGGCATCTCTATTTTACTCTAAATTTTATCCTCCCGGTGAGATTCATAAGGATAGAAATCTGATATATAACTTTTGGCCTCTTGATGGAGAGAGTACAACTCAAGCTTGGGGGAAACTGAAGTTACTAATGCTTAAATGTCCTATTCATGAACTCCCTAACAATATTATTCTCAATAACTTTTATGCTAGGCTCTCTCTTCATGATAAAGATTTACTAGATGCTTCTTTTGCTGGATCATTCACACGTATGAAGGAAGAAGCTAAATGGGATCTCCTAGACCGTATTCAAGATAACACTGAAGCTTGGGAGAATGACAAAGGAAGAAAGTCAGGTATAAACTATGATTATGAATGCATTAAATCTTTTATGGGAACTCATGACTTCCGTGATATTAGCAATGAGTTTGGTCTTGATTCCCAAAGTATTGCCAACTGTTTTAAGGTCTTTGCCTCTTACATAGAAATTCCCAAGAAGAAGTGGAATAAGTACCATGCTCCTTATAAAGATGTTGTTATTCATGTTGCAGTAAGAAGTACTCAAGTTTGTACTACTAATCATATTGTGCCTAAACCTCATTTTGAGAAATTACCTTTCCCATCTAAGGTAAAGGAGTATTCTATGATTATTAGTGCAGATAACAAAGGTACAAAGGAAAGTGTGGATCCTGATAAGGAATTGAATGTTGAACCCGTGGTAGCTATTGTGAAAGACACTATCACTAGAAATATAAAGGATGAGCACATTGTCTTCTGTTAAGACGCTTCTAATATTATCTCTCATCCTAGTAAGGCTAGAAAAGCTAGTGTTCCTGTGCTTTCTGTTAAAATTGGTGACCATTGCTACTATGGTTTATGTGATATTGGTGTTAGTTCTAGTGCTATTCCTGATGAGATTTATAGGGAATTTATGCATGAAATTGGTCCTTGTGATCTTGAGGACATTGATGTGGTTATTCACCTTGCTAATAAGGAAACCATTTGCCCCATTGGCATTGTAAGAGATGTGGAGGTTCTCTGTGGTAAGATTAAGTATCCTGCTGATTTTCTAGTGCTTAATTCAGTAGCTAGCAAAACTTGTCCTATCATTTTTGGTAGATCTTTCTTCAACACTTGTGGAGCTATTATTGTAGGGTTCGCAGCATAGAAAACAAAATTTTTCCTACGATGGGAACAACTATGTACCAAGATCTATGTATTAGATACAAACAATGGGCGGATGTAGATCCATAGAGAACATACCCTTGAAGACCGACAAAGCTTAACGAGTCCAAACTCGTGGTTGATGTAGACAATCTCTTGCTGATCTCAAGATCGAGAGGAAGTCCTAGCATCACAAAACAGCAGCGCATCCGTGCTCGCACACACGTTCGAGGCACCGAGCAACCTCTGCCTCCTCGCTCTAGCGATGCAGTGGAAGCACAACTCTTTCTTGCCGAAAAGCCACCGGGAACATGTATCTCACTAGTCCGAGACCATGGGGGATAAATAGTAGAGGGGGAGAGAGATCCTTCATGTGGAGGTGTCAGTGAGAGAGAGGGAGGGGGTTCCTTTTATAGGGAGAGGGGGGCACCCAAGGGGCCATGCGCCCAGCCATGGGGCTGCCCCCACCTCTGCCACATTCATGTGGGTGGACACTCCACTCACTCAAATGCCTTTCAATTCCCTCCACTCAAAATCCCATTAAATTTCCACCAAATTTAATGCAAACTCTCATTAAATAAAAATCCTTTTATTTATTCAGAATTTTGTCAATTACTTTAATGACAAACATTCACATATAACCCCTTGCTAGTATTTCATTTCACATGCAGAAACAATTTCTGCAATTTCACCGAAAACCCGTTTCGGTATCTAGTGAAATAAATTCATGCGCTTGTTATTCTTTTCGGCATGAAACTTTTGCTCCAAATGGATGTCGGTGTCTCTTAAGTGTGTCACCCTACGGCTCATGAATAATGCGGACATGATCGAGACCCCTCTCGGATCAATAATCAGAAGCGGGATCTCGAGACCCAAACTGACTCCCACATATTCAATGATGACTTTCTTGTGATCTTCGGAACCTTTTACGCTAGTATCTTAATCATTTTGTTTCGCGATATATTACATTTCTGAGATTCGATCATCGGTATCTCCATACCTAGTTTGATCTCGTTACTGACATGCACTCTTTTCTCGTTCCCGTGATATAACATTCTAGTGATCAAATCACTTGCTTGCAAGCTAAACAATGTGATATCACCGAGAGGGCCCAGAGTATATCTATCCGTCATCAGGATGAACAAATTCCACTCTCGATCCATGGGACTCAACATAACACTTTATTAGTTCTGAATCCATCTTTATAATCACCCTGTTACGGTGTGACGTTTGATGTTATCAAGAAACTCTTCCGGTGTTAGTGATTGACATGATCTCATGGTCTAAGGATTAGGATCACTTTGTAAGTTTGTTATAGCAATATAAACTCAATGACTTTGATCGTAATGCTATACTTCGGATGAATGTTCATCACACCATTACACTAATGTTGTGATCCCGTTATTAACAACATCCAATGTCCATGATCAGGAAACCTTGATCATCTTGTTAATCAACGAGCTAGTTTATGAGAGAGGCATAACTAGGAACTTTTTGTTTGTTTATTAAACACACATGTATTAACGTTTCCGTATTAATACAATTATAGCATGCAAAATAAACATTTATCATAAACAAGGAATACGATAATAACCACTTTATTATTGCCTCTCTGGCATATTCCCTTTAGTCTCCCACTTGCACTAGAGACAATAATCTAGTTTGAAAACTTTGCGTATTGAACACCTATGGCTTTCTGGTGTTCCATATACGCAATTGCAAGTGGTTAACAAAATCTACGGATCTGGCGCTTCAGGTCCGTGTGTATTTGCATGTCTTTGCGTCTTCACGCATCACTCATTCTCCAATGAGATGGCATTGTATAAATTTGGTCTTTCGGTGAGACCTTTAGTTCCTTGGGGTTAAATCATGTCGATACTATTGTCATACATAATATCTTTAGTGTTAGCCCATTGCGAACCACACGTTAGTTTGATAAAAAACTTCTTGACACAAATTCCCTCCTTTGCTGCTACTATAGCAGTCATATACTTAGCCTTTTTTTGTTGTAGTATTCGTCACAATGTCTTAACTATGGATTTCATCCAAATCCATCATGGAATGTTCTTTCCATTACATTGTGCCACCCATAGTTTAAATTGAGATAAACTTACTTTGTATCTTGTGACAAAACTAGTATCAATGTAACGCTTTACAATGAACTATTTGTAATTGTTTGTTACCTCTACACAATATATTCTTAGTTCTTCCAAATGATCATAAGAATATCCTCACTATCGTCCAATGATCATTTTATGATTCTGTCACATCCCAAGATTTTCCAAATCTTGTAATGTGAAAATAAATGAATAAAATAAACTTTGTTTGATTTTCAGGGCCAGAAGAAACTTTTGAATTTAAATGGAACCTCAAACCCATTTGAATTAAATAAAACCTAAAGGGATTTAAAAACATAAAACAATTAACAAAGTAAAATAAAATATTTTGGAAATACTATTTTGGATCTTTTAATAAAAGATTTGGTATTCAAAAGAAAAGATGGATTTATAAATAAAGATTATTTTGTAAAAGCCAAATTAATCCTTGGCCAAACTTCTGAATTAAAACATTTTATAAAATAGCAAAGATTTATTTAAATAAATTAATAAGGATTTAATATCCAACTTTATTTAAATAATTGGTTTTACCAATTTAATTGAAACATCAAAACATATTAAAAGTATTTAAAATAAGTTTTCCAAATATTTGATATTCACAAATAAAACCTACTAAAGTGTTTTGGCTTATTTTAGATTTCAAAATAAATATCTCAATAAAACAAATCCTATTGGATTTAATAATAAAAGTCTATTATAATAATTAATAAAGGACACTAAAATAAAAGGCTATTTTATTTTAAAACAAATTTCCAAATATTATATATTCCCAAATTAAACCTACTAATTTTATTTTAAAATATTTTGGATCAAATAAAGATTTTATTAATAAAATCAAACCCTATTTGATTTAATAACTAAGGCCCATTTTATTTAATTACTAATGGACCCTAAAATAAGAGGTTATTTTGTTTTAAACAAAATTTTCAAATATTCTTTATTTCCAAATAAACCTACTGATTTAGATTTGAAAGTGTTTGGATTTTAAATGAAGATTATATTAATCAAAACAAACCCTATATTATTAAATAACTAAAATATCCATTTATTTAAATTAAAGAATGGATCTTAAAAAGAATAAAATTATTATTTTGTTTTGAGATTTGGATTATGTTGAAAAACAGAACCAAATTCAAAGTAAAGTTGAGTGTTTGTTTGAATTGATTTGAGTGTTGTTTGAATGTGTGAATAATTGTTTGAAATTCAAAATAGAAAAGAATTAGAAAAGGAAAAATAAAGCAGACAGGAAAAAAATAGTGCAAAGGCCCAGCCCACTAAGCCAGTCCAGCCCAGACTTCTCCCCTCCCCCGAAGCGTTTCTTTTCTTACTCAGAAACATACTCAGACAGAGACTGACCGGTGGCCCCCTCTTCTCCCTCTCTCTCACTCGCTGACAAGACGACCCCACACCACTGTTCTTCTCTCTCACCCTCTGTGACCGTTCTTCCCCGTTCTGCCATTGAATCCTCCAGCTTAAATTCACCTTAATGCCGCGAGTTAAGCCTACAGTGATCACGCACATTTAATCGTCACCCTCCCCTCTCCGTTTCCCCTCTGCCTCCTTCCCCGAGCACGCCCCCAGGCTGCAGTATTTCGCCAACCACTCTCCCTGTCTCCGACGAGGTCCGTTGACGGTTCCATCCAAACCGGACCACCCCATGCCACACTGAGCACACGAACAAGTTCCCCACTCCCTGACGCTCCTCTCTGTACCCTCCGTTCAACCGCGGGCGCCCCAGGAAGCCGTCTTTGACAAAAATTCTGAGCGCCGCCGTCTGTCTCGCCTCCGACGAGCTCCTCCAGTAACTCCAGACCACCCCGACCCCTCTCATTCACGCACACTCCTTCTTCGTGTCCTTGCGCTCCTGACCGTGTGCCTCGTTTGTCTCCGGGTGATTCCTAGCGTCGTCCTCGACCTCGACCGCGCGCGTCCGTCGCCAGTACCAACTCCGGCGAGAAATCGAGCCCACTCCAGAGTGCCCCTCGTCGAACCAGCAGCACGTTGAGCATCGCCGTATTCTCCTGAGCCTGGTGAGCATCCTCCCCTTCTTCCTCGCGTCCTATTTCATCAGCGCCGCCGCCGACTGACCTCGCCGCCGCCAGCAGCCGCCGCAGCGTCGCCCGTCTATGGTCGAGCACCCCACAGCCGTTAGATCTAGATCGGACGCACTGGACAGAATCACTTAACGCGAAGAGGTATGTCCTCTGGACCGCACGATTTGAGTTAGATCCAACGCCTCTCGACGCTTGATCCAACCGAAACGGTATCAGCGAGTAGGATTAGGACACGTGTCTGCTATTCTGTTTAAAACAAAATTTGAAAACATAAACTTTTGCAAACTTCAAACCCTTATATCTTTTGATCCACACGTCCAAAATTGACAAATTTTATATCAATGGATTCAGGAGAACAAGCCCTAGCCAACCATGGCCTTAGTTTAGCAAATAGTAATTGTTAGCTTGTTTAAAATTGCAGAAACATTTGTATGCTTGTTATGAATATAAAAATTGTTGAAAATTGAATTTAGGGTTAAAACCTTTGGCAATTTAATTGATTTGAACCTACTGACCCTAGAAAACACTTTGTGGAAACAAAAATGTATTTGGAAAGATTAATAAATGATTCTTTAAATTAAAACCATTTCTAGTCAAATAGAAATGTAATTTATTTATTGAAAATAATTTTGAAGTAAAACCTTTGCAAATTGAATTGTTGTGACCTTACTGACCCTAGGAACCAACCCTTGGTATTAAAAATGATTTTTGAAAGATTTAGGTTAGATTAATTGACTTAGCCATTTTCTAGCCAAATAAAAAGGAATGGTTTTTGTTATAAAAATGTTTATGAAAAGAAAACTTCAAGGAAATGATTTGGACCAAACCTACTGACCAAAACACCAAGTTTTGCAATAGCAACTCATTTGGTGAACCCTATGGGCTAATGCCTTAGTAAAAAATATTTCTACACCACATAAAATAACACTTTGTTTTGAAAATGGTTTTGAAGTGAAACCTTTTGCAAATGACTTGGCCACTTTAGGAAATGACCATTAGATGTACCCAAATGACTATGACCCACTAGGAACCACTTTTTCAAACAAAACAAAGCTTGGCATGCTTGCATGCATTTCTTTGACTATGTTATTTATGTGTGTTGTTTTGCTTGATTGGTAGATTGAGTTTGTGCCTTGCTTGATTGATTTGTAGTGACTTGAAGAGTGTGATTGTTGCAAAGATCAAGAAGTGAACCTATACTCTACCAAAAAGGCAAGTGATGCTTCATACTTTTTGTCCTATTACTTTCACTATGCATTAGTGATTTTGTTATGTAAATCTTGCATGGATTTTGCTAAGTATAGATATTGCTATAGGAAAACATAGTAATGAATCCTTAGTAGGATTTTCCTAAGTTAAAGATTCCTACTACTATAAAGCTGAGCCTAGCTAGTAGAAAACATGGGTGGAAAATATATTCACACTATGGAAAAATATTCTTAGTCTGAGGACTTATGTTTTTGTTTAATAAAACAACTAAGTTAATGAATCCCCTGGGTGGAATGGGCTTGCTTGGTGGAGAATGGTTGAGTGGTTCACAATGCCATGGCTTGGATTGTGTATCTCACTTGTGGAATGCCACCCAGGAAACAAAGGGATTTGAGATGTCAAATGTTGAGAAGCTTCAAGTGCAACCACTTGGCAATATGGGCTCTGCCATGATCATATAGGTTGCAAGAACTTAGCCAAGTGGACAGTGGGTGGTAGTGTTTGATAGGTTGGAACGCGTCCATTTTGGTCTAAGGGAAGGCTTCTGAAAGATTTTGTCTTGGGAAACCAAGTCTTGTGGGTAAAGTGCACCACCTCTGCAGAGTGTAAAATCTAAGTACTTAGCCATGTCCCTGGTAAAGGACAAATTGAGCATCAAGACATGGAAACAATCAAGAATCTCATCATTCAAATTTCTAAATTAAAATCTTGTGGATTGAACAAGGGTTGTTTGAATTCTTCAATCATTGATGGAGGGATGGCTTGGTACAAGGATCTTAAAATCTTTGATTGAGGAGAATGATTTTGTCAAGCAAAACTTAGTATTTTCAAAATGATAAGAAAAATCTATTTTGAGCAATGCAAGCCCCAACTCCACTTATCCAAATGCATATAGATGATAGAATCCACTATACTACCATAGTATCACTTGCCAATACAATTCAAATGTATTGACCCTTTGTGGCTGTAACTTGTATGTTGCAGGTTTGATTGTTTTTAGTGAAGATTGATTGATTAGGATTACAAAGTCTACAACCAACATCTGCCTGTGGCATTTTGAAGATGAAGGACCACTTGACCATAGTTATTCCGCTGCAATGTAATGTAATAGCCTAATGAGCTATGTTTGATGTAATAAACTTATGTTATTCCTGGTTAAAAAGTTATATTATGACCTTTGTTTCTTGATATTACATCTTAACTGTGGATGCTAGCTATTGATCCAGGGACTAGCATTGTAAACACAGGAGGCTCTATCTTATCCAAGATTGGGACCCCTAACAGATTCATTCTAGTATATGCTCATAACACTTAGAGCATAGGACATATCTGGATGTGTACATATCATGGTATGATTGATCAAAACATCCTTGTGATTTCACTCATCAAGTGTCAAAGCACTTGAATCTTGTTTCACTTATCAAGTGTCAATACACTTGAATCTTGATTCAATTCCTTTCCATGCGACAAGAACTGTTTATTGTCGTTTCTATATTGAACTCCTTCAATATATCATATATGTACGTTTGGCACAACCATATTAGCGTCACAGTCTATCCACTATAGAAATTCATGCTAAATATTCGGGTTTTTCCTAAGTCTTTCATCGAAATGAAATTGTTAACCTTTGTCAATAAAATATACATCATTTCCAATCAACAAGATGTCCTCCACATAATGTATTAGAAATATGTCTTAGCGCTCCCACTTAATTTCTTGCAAATGCAAGCATCTTCATCGTCTCCTGATGAAAACTCTTTTTCATCACGGTGAAGATTCCAACTCCGCGATGCTTACTTCAACCATTGAAGTTTGCATGCCCTTTTTAGCATCCTTTGAATTAACAAAACCCTTTGGATCGTGTCATGTACACGTCCTAGGTAACCATTCTATTAGAAGAACTTTGTTTTGTTTATTCATCTACCATATAACAAATTATATGTAGTGGTTGCTACTTTAATCCGTCCAGACTAAATATCGCTATGAAAGATCAAATCTTGTCATAGTCAACTCCTTGAACATTGTCGTAAAATACTTTATGACATGTCGACTATTTCATAGATGTGAAACATCCATGTCTGTTTCTTTATAGATCCAAATACGACCGATAAGTTTTTACACCTTTCCGGAGGGTCTTCCAAGTTCAAAACTTGATTTCTCGTGTATGGAATTATCACAGATTTTATGGGTTCAAGCCATTTGACGGAGTCAGGGCCCATCATCGCTTCTTTGCATATAGTCGGTTCATCATTGTCAAACAATAATGATTTACTCTCAAATCTTATTATTTGATTGTTTATTCGACCGACTTGGTTCAATAAGAACTTAGATCTCCGTGACCACAATCTTTGAGGCACACAAGCTATGAGCATTATGGCAGCCTTCGTAACGATTTTCGGCGCTGCGCAACTCAGCACATTTAGCTAAGGTTTGTTAACCTTATCAAAGTTTTATTGTCCTCCCACTTAACTTTTGCGAAAAATTCCTTCTTCAAGAAACTTCACGTTCCAAGCGACAAACTCTTTTGTCCTTGGTGTTATGGAGGAATAACAAATTGTTATTCGAAATAACCTACAAAGACATGCTCATCCGACTTTGATTGTAAACATATTGCTTATGTTTAGCATACCAAAATTTAAGAAATGTCAACTTGGGTTTTACCCCAAACCATAACTTCCATGGTGTCATTTCAACGGATCAAGATGGAGCTCTTTTCAGTGTAAAAGCGGTAGTCTCTAAAGCTTTAATCTTTTAAAACATAATGGCAGTTTTATAAATAACACCTTTGATCCAACCATGTCAAAAAAGGTTTCATTACAAATCTCAAACACTCCATATTCCTATGGTGTTTCGGGATATGTAAATCTAGGTGTTTTGCTAAACTTGCAACTCATATAAATCCTTTTATGATAAAATCATAATTCATTTATTTTCTTGTTACACTTGTAACTCAAACAAATCCCTTATGATAAAATCATAAACCATTTATTTTCTTGTTACAATGATTTTCCACTTCATCTTGAAAGTCTTTGAAACGTTTTTCAAATATTTCATACTTCTTTCTCATTAAGTGAATATTCACTCAAATTTTCGCAGAAAGCATATGAACTTGAAACCATCACTTACGACTACACATAATGGAATACATACATCGATATGTATAAATTCCAATAATTTAGCCGTTCGTTCTTCTTTGGCCTTTGAACGAAGTTTTAATTATCCCGAGGAAAGTCTCACAAGCGTCACTTGATCAAATCAAAGACTCCAAAAATCCATTCATATGGAGTTTCTTCATGTTTTCTTTCCAATATAATATAAATGGCGATGTCACTTCATAAGTGATCTTTCAATCATTTGTCTTGCGACATTTTAGCATTAGGTTTTATGGATGTGATTTCTCCAACTAGATTTGTAAATCATCCATCTTATATGGAATACGGTAATTATTTGAACAACCTTTGTTCTCATAATACCTGATTCAAATAACAATTATTAAAACAAATCTTGAAGTCAAGCTTTGATGTCAACGAGAAATACAAACACCGGTTTGTTTGTTTTCGATGAACATCATCACATATTCTCTTGCTAGTTACTTAGGCCCTTGTGGTTCATGAATTGCGTTATTCCGTATGAAATTTCATACCAACCAATTCGGTATCCAATACCCAAGAACCACATTGTTTAATAAGCAAAGAATACAACCATAACATGTATATCATTCATATACCTAAATTGGATATTTCCAATCTTTTCTTTTCTGCCAAATATATTTTATAGATTCTCTTTCAGCATTTCCTTTTCCTTTTCAAAAGAATCTATCAATAGCAAAAGTGGCGCCATATACATGACACATAGTCCAAAGCGTGTATATTCAAATAATAATACCTTTGGACTTGCACTTTGAAGTAGATCACCATCATCAAATGATCGGCGTTCTTTCAAAATCCATTCTTTAGTAATCTTTTAGTATAGTAAACACTTTACATACATCTTCTATTCAACCATATCATGACGACTTTCATGATCAAGATACTGTAGCTTATAAAGGTGAATTGTGAGTATAACATTACTTTCCAAAACCCTTTTGGATGATTAGGATGTCTAGCATCTCCAACCTTCGTAAATTCTCATCCAATATGAGAACATATATTATACTCTATCATATTGCAACCAAAACATTGTTTCAGATATCGTTATATCTGCCACACATGATGGTTTCTGAAAAAATTCTTTCAGCTCCTAGATAAACTTGATATTAAAACAATCAAGAATCATGGAGGCAAACATGATACTTAAGATACTAACACTGGAATTGTTACTCTCGATTTAATACCAATTATTAAATTTCATGGAGTAAACATAGTTTGCTGAAAGTTTGCAATAGGACTTTAAACTTTAGATTGACACTCAACACAATACGATACCAGTTCGTAAAGTATATATCCAAAATTCTATAGTTCTATTATCTCAATTATAACTAAGCATAAGGTGGTGAACGAATGCCAATGACTACAACAAATTATGCAAATTCACTTTGATTTAATTTATGATAAATTGAGTTCTACTAATCCAAATTAGAAATAAACTCCCACTCAAAAACGACGTCCCTCGTGTCTTTTTGGTGATTACATGAACCAAATGCACTACACCAAGTCCGATCATCACGTGAGTCGGTATAGCTTCAAAAGGCGAGCATCCATATGGTCATCATATCAAAACATATGACTCATGCTTAAACTTTTGGTCCGTGTTCCAAGGCCATGTCTGTACATGCTAGGCTCGCCAAGTAAGAACCTTAGTATTCGCGTGTGTAACTATATTACACCCGAGATATGCTCGTGGATTCAAGCACACCCGATCATCACGTGATGTCTTGAAGCGATGAAACATTGTCGGTGCATACTTAAGGAAGAACACATTCTTATCTTAATATCTAAATGAGGGATCATATTATTATGCTAATAAAACGCCAAAGAAGCAATATAAGATGCAATCAAAACATCACATGTTTATTAGTGAAATGATATGGTTCCCGCATATGATCTCCATCATGTGCACCGTGGTATGATCTCTATCATACCGTTATGTGTAAGGCCAAGGTCTATGGAACTTACACGCTATGTGTGTTGTATGAGTATCATCTCATACTTCTACTTACAACATAACCATATCATAACACTAGCCCAGCAACAATCTAAACTAGACGCCTCTAATTTATCCATTGCAAGTTTTACGTGGCTTAGGGCTTTCGAAGATAGAACCGTTTTTACCTACGAACATGAACCACAACGTGGATAACCAAATTGTTGACAACTCGTTGTAAATTAGATATTGACTATAGTAGGAGAGACAGACACCCGCTAGCCACTTATGCAAAACTAGTTGCATGTCAAGCGTGGAACAGGTCTCATGTGCGAGGACATGTAAAGTTTGTCCGGGCCGCTTCATCCCACTATGCCACCAATATCCAAAGTAAAACTAAGAAGCAATAAAATGATCATCATCGCCCACATACTCATATGTGTACTACCTGTGCAAAGTATCTACGCATAGATCTGGCTCTGATACCACTGTAGGGTTCGCAGCATAGAAAACAAAAAATTTCCTACGATGGGAACAACTATGTACCAAGATCTATCTATTAGATACAAACAACGGGCGGATGTAGATCTGTAGAGAACATACCCTTGAAGATCGACAAAGCTTAACGAGTCCAAACTCGTGGTTGATGTAGACGATCTCTTGCTGATCTCAAGATCGACAGGAAGTCCTAACGCCGCAAAACATCAGCGCATCCGTGCTCGCACACACGTTCGAGGCACCGAGCAACCTCCGCCTCCTCGCTCCAGCGATGCAGTGGAAGCACAACTCTTTCTTGCCGAAAAGCCACCGGGAACATGTATCTCGCTAGTCCGAGACCATGGGGGATAAATAGTAGAGGGGGAGAGAGATCCTTCACGAGGAGGTGTCAGTGAGAGAGAGGGAGGGGGCTCCTTTTATAGAGAGAGGGGGGCACCCAAGGGGCCATGCGCCCAGCCATGGGGCTGCCCCCACCTCTTCCACATTCATGTGGGTGGACACTCCACTCACTCAAATGCCTTTAAATTCCCTCCACTCAAAAACCCACTCAAAATCCCATTAAATTTCCACCAAATTTAAAGCAAACTCTCATTAAATAAAACTGCTTTTATTTCTTCAGAATTTTGTCAATTACTTTAATGCCAAACATTCACATATAACCCCTTGCTAGTATTTCATTTCACATGCAGAAACACTTTCTGCAATTTCACCCGAAAACCCGTTTCGGTATCTAGTGAAATAAATTCCTGCGCTTGTTATTCTTTTCGGCATGAAACTTTTGCTCCAAATGGATGTCGGTGTCTCTTAAGTGTGTCACCCTACGGTTCGTGAATAATGCGGACATGATCGAGACCCCTCTCGGATCAATAATCAAAAGCGGGATCTGGAGACCCATACTGACTCCCACATATTCAACGATGACTTTCTTGTGATCGTCGGAACCTTTTATGCTAGTATCTTAATCCTTTTGTTTCGCGATATATTACATGTCCGAGATTCGATCATCGGTATCTCCATACCTAGTTTGATCTTGTTCCCGTGATATAACATTCTAGTGATCAAATCACTTGCTTGCAAGCTAACCAATGTGATATCACCGAGAGGGCCCAGAGTATATCTATCCGTCATCGGGATGAACAAATTCCACTCTCGATCCATGGGCCTCAACATAACACTTTATTAGTTCTGAATCCATCTTTATAATCACCCAGTTATGGTGTGACGTTTGATGTTATCAAGAAACTCTTCCGGTGTTAGTGATTGACATGATCTCATGGTCTAAGGATTAGGATCACTTCGTAAGTTTGTTATAGCAATATAAACTCAATGAATTTGATCGTAATGATATACTTCGGATGAATGTTCATCACACCATTACACTAATGTTGTGATCCCGTTATTAACAACATCCAATGTCCATGATCAGGAAACATTGATCATCTTGTTAATCAACGAGCTAGTTTATGAGAGAGGCATAACTAGGAACTTTCTGTTTGTTTATTAAACACACATGTATTAACGTTTCCGTATTAATACAATTATAGCATGCAAAATAAACATTTATCATAAACAAGGAATACGATAATAACCACTTTATTATTGCCTCTCGGGCATATTCCCTTCAATTATTGATTGTAAGAAGGAAAAAGTTTTAACTAAGTTTGATGGAGATTCTTATGAGTTTAACTTTTCCAAATTTGCTAAAGCTCCTTGTGAAAATAGCTTGCCTAATTAAGATTTCAGGATGGAACAACTTGCTTCTGTTGACCCAGTTTATGACCTTGGGCCTCTTTTGGTCACTGTAAGTATGCTTATTCTGATGATAAAGGTGTTTCCAGTGACAGTTATATTGTCAACTTTATTCAAAATGCTACTGAGAGTTATTATGAGAGAGGGAAACACGGTTTTATGCATCTCAATAATGTGAAGTTTCCCCGTTTTATGTTGAAAGCTTTGAAGTTGCATCTGTTTTGTCTTCCTATGCTAGTGGATTTTTGTTTCAATTTTTTTTCTCATGATACCCCCATGCATAGAAAGTGGTTTAGACTCAAATGTGTTGGTTATTTGCTTCTTTATGCTCTCTTTCACTTCAAATATTTATCTCCTTTGTGAGCATCTTTGGAAGTTTCAGGCCTAACTTAAAGGCATTAAAGAAAAGTACTTGTTGGGAGATAACCCAAGAGTTTGGTTGAGTCTTGGAAGTTATAACTTCAGTAATAACCACTCCTTATCCTTTTTGTTTTGGTTTTTGTGTCAAGTCCAACTACTTTTGTGAAGTAGAGGAGTTGTGAAAAGTGGCTGTCCTGGGACAGATTTTTGTGTTGTATTGTAAAACTTTGTGAGGAAGCTCAATATGTCGGATGGAGCTGCATTTTTCTGAGATTGTTATCCAAGTTGTTACCCAACTTTCATTAGTTCTGCACTTTTTGATTTGAGTAACATAAGGTTTTCGAAAAAATCAATATTTACCTGCTGGTCTGTTTTGACAGATTTCTGTCATCATTTGCATTTGCCTCTTACAGAAGCTTTTATTTTGATGGGTTTTCAGTTGAAGTGTGTACTCAAAGGTTTATTGTTTTTGCTTACACTAATGTTGTCATTGAGTTTGTGCAAGGGTTTTGTATGAAGGAAATTTTTAGGAGAAGGAGAAAAGGAATCTGCAGAGTTCGTCTTTGAATAGGTAAATGTGGTGAAAATAGAAGGTTCGTGAAAATCCAATATTTTTATATTTTTGATGTTTTAATACATAAGGAAGACTACGAGACAGAACAAAGGAGGAACCGGAGTCCGGGGTGGACAAACCCACCCCAGGCGTGGGCCCTAGCTGGCCGTGCCTGGAGGGGGTTTGACACCCTCGAACTTCGACTCTGCCTCGTTTCCGTATCAGAACCTTCCGTTTGCCTTGAAACTTCGTAATATATAACCCCCTGGATCCCCCGAGGTTCGTGCATCGTGTTCTCGTCGTGTTTTCATTTTGATCTGTTTCTGTCAGGAAATCTTCTCAAGTTTAGAGCACCATGGTCTCCGCCAACGATAAAGGCAAGAAGCCCGAGGAAGAAGAACCTCAAGTCCCCAAGAAGGAGGAGATTTTGGTAGGGTATGAAGGTGGCATGGAGGAGGAAAAGCAACCGGACACTCGCGCTACCGTCGCAAGCATTGGATTGGTAGAAAAACCCACCAAGCTTAAGGCCTTGTTTGATTCATAGGATAGGAAAAATAAAGGAATAGGAAAACCATAGGATTGCAATGTCATGTCCACTTCAATCCTGGAATCCACATGCAACAAAGTTTGTTTGATCCATCAAAGGATTCTAAGAAAGAGCTTTGGGTGGATGTTAGATTTCCTATGCAATATAGTGCAAAGGATTTCCTAGGAAAGTTTCCTATAAAAATCAATCCTACAAATCAAACAACCACACCATAAGAAAATTTCCTATATGATTTAATCCTACAAATTTCCTATACAAATCCTTTGAATCAAACATGCCCTAAGAGGACAGCACAGATGTCTACAGGAGGGAACCTCCACGTCATATTCTCACTCCATGGACACTTCCTCCTTGTACCACTCGTTCTAACCATGTGGGAAAAGAACACTCTAAGAAGGAAGAGTGGAGGAAGACTAATAAGGACTGGAATCCTCTGTCTGAATTGATTATGAGCTTCATTGAGCATAATTCGGAGTTGATTCGTACTCTGACCTTCGATATTGAGAATTTGAAGAAACTTATTGAAGAGCTTATCAAAAGAACACCACCACCACCAAAGGAGTAATTCATCATCAGGTTTGGCATCCCCTTGGCTTGTTCCAAGCTTGGGGGAGTGCCGCGGTATCACCACTATTATCTTTTATCTTTTACCTTTTTAGTGGATTCATATCTTTGGTAGAGAAGTTATCTTATAGTTTGGTTTGCATGTGGAAGTATCTCTCCTTTAGTTGAATATCTTTGTATCCCTTGGTGTGAGTGCCTTTATTGGAATATTAATGAGAAGTCTCATCTTTTACTTTTTGCACTTCTTATTTTAGTTTGCAATCTCTATTATATGATGGATCTTGTTTATCAGTATTGGCATCACTTTGGGATAATCAAGTGGATCTAAATTGGTTTTGGCAAACCAAGTTCTAGTCAGTAGCAATACTTTTTGATGTTTGAAAGAAAAGAGAAAGAGTTTACAGGTATTTTGTATCATTTGTTTTCTTTCTTGTTGGCTCATGAGCTTAGTATTCTTCATTTAAGATTCTTTTGTGTCTTCAAGGAAGATTGCATGTTTGGCTTTATTACTTGTATGTTTGCTTGTTTCTTTCAACTCTCTTGCTTGCTTGCTACCCAGCCTTGCTAGCCAAAAACCTGTTTTGAGAAGGTATACTTCTCATGTTTCCAAATCCTTTGAACCAAACCTATGCCATTTGTGTCCACTATATCTACCTAGTAGCATTTTTGCTATTCCAAGCAAATTCTCAAGCTTCAAATATCTTTGGAATTAAAAATTATTTTGTTATGTGAAAACTAGTTAGTAAATCTCTCACGAACTTGATGGCACACCTTATTTTCCTTGCCCCTAATATACTTGAACCATTGTGCCATCGAAGTTGTATATGCTTGCACCTATACGTTGGAATTAGCAAAACCGTGCTGTCACGGGGAACGTTTTCGACATTGCACTTGTACTTTGTACTCAGTTGATATCATGCTCTTTTGTCTATGGATGTCAACCGTGTGAAATAAAGAGCGAACATGTAAGTCCATAGAGTTTGTATTTTGTGTTAGAGAAACGCTTGGGCCGCTAGCCTAAGCCATGCGTAATTATGGTTGAAACGTGCATCATCACCATAGTGAGCTATCTATGAAGCATCCTCAATAAAACCTATGCAAATAGCAAATAAAAAGATCGCTGAGATGCTCACTGTCTGCTTGCCTTGTCATTTTGATTATGGGATATGTCACATCCCAAGATTTTCCAAATCTTGTAATGTGAAAAATAAATGAATAAAATAAAACTTTGTTTGATTTTCAGAGTGAAAAGAAACTTTTTGAATTCAATTGGAAATCTTCAAACCAATTAGGATTAAATAAAATCCTAAAGGGATTTAAAAATATAAGCATTTGATAAAAGAAAATAAAATAATTTGGAATTACTATTTTGGATCCTATAAATAAAAGGATGTGGTTTTCAAAAGAAATAGAAGTTTTATAAATAAGGAGTATTTTATAAATCCAAATTAAACCTTGGCCAAACTTTTGAATTAAAACATTTTGTTTTGATAAAAATAGTAAAGGTTTATTTAAAATAAATTAATAAGGATTTAATATCCAAGTTTTGTAAATAAAGGTTTTACTATTTCCAAAAAAAAACATCAAAACTTGTTTATTTAGTAAAAATAAGTTTTCCAAGTATTTTATATTTCCAAATAAAACCTACTGATTTGGTTTTGAAAATATTTAGTTTTTCAAATGGAGTATTTAAATAAAACAAATCCTATTTGATTTATTAACCATGGTCCATTTTATTTAATTAATAAATGGAATCTAAAAAGATTTAAAATTTTTATTTCATTTTGGACATTGGTTTATGTGTTAAACAGAACCAAATTCAAAGTTTCAAAGTTTGGTGATTGTTGGAATCAATTTGAATGTTATTTGATAGTTTGAAATTCAAAAACAGAAATTAGAAAAAGAAAAGGTTTCAGGAAAGAAAAAAAATAGGATCTGGACCAGCCCAGTCGGACAAGCCCAACAAGACCCAGAAACAGCCCAGCTTCCCTCCCCGAAGAAAAACGATTCACACTCAGATTCTAACCTAAACAGACGCTGACTGGTGGACCCTTCCCTCACTCCTTTTCCCACTGACCAGCAGACCCCACTTTTACAGCTCGTCTCCTTCCTCGCGACGACCACGCCGGCCGTTTCTGCCGTTGATGTCGCGGCTTGAATACGCATTGATTCCACGCCTTAACCTCGCCGTGACTGCAAGCTATTAATCGCCAGCGTCTCCTCCTCCTTTCCCCTCACACGCCACTCCCTCTCTGCCCGGAGGCTGCCTCAATTTGAGCTCGCCCTCCCACTGCTCCGACGAGCTTTCTCCTCCAATTCCGGCCAGCACTCGCCACCTCCTACCTCCCCGACCAAGCTCACACCTTCACCACTCCTTGGCGCATCTGCCTATACCCTTCGTTCGACCACGGGCGCCCCAGAGCATCACCTTCGTCAAGCTCCGACCTCGCCGCCGTCTATCTCGTCTCCGTCGAGCTCCCCCGGTAAGCCTCGACCACCCCTCTGCTTCTCGATCATGCAAGCATCTTCGCCTTGGTCTTACGCACCTAACCATACCCTCGGTTGGCCTTCTCGTGACCTGTAGCGACGACTCCGACCACGACCAGGACCACCCGACGTTGATCTCTACTCCGGCGAGCAATCGCAGCTCTACCCGAGCACCCCCTGCCACGACAAGCACACGTCGATCATCACCACGTCCTCGTGAATCGGGTGAGCATCCTCCCCTCTCTTCTAGCGTCCTGTTTCATCAGCGCCGCCGCCGACTGACCTCGTCGCCGCCAGCAACCGTCGCTGCGCCGCCAGAATTTGGTCAATGCGTTAATAGCCGTAGGATCTGGATCGAACGAACTAGATAGATCATTTAAACGTCGAAGGGGTACGCTTTCTGAACCGTGCGATCTGTTAGATCCAACGCACCACAGAGCCGATCCGGCCGAACCGGTATCGACCAATGAAATAGCGACGCGTGGCCAGTTCTGTTTAAAACAGAATTTGAAAAACAGATTTAAGTTGCAATTTGAAAACCCTGTAACTTTTGATCCACACATCCAAAATTTGCAAACTTTATATCGTTGGAATCAGTGGAACAAGCCCTAGCCAACTATGGAATTTGTTTGGCAAATAGTATCTGTTAGATTGTTGGATTTTGCAGAAACTTTTTGTATGCTAGTTTGGATTAGAAAAATGTTTCAAAAATGTTTTTGAGTTTGAAACCTTGGAAAATTAGCTTGTGGTGAACTTACTGACCCTAGGAACCAACCCATGGTTTGGAAAATGAATTTGGCGAAGATTAGGATGGATTAATTGGTTTAGTCCATTTCTAGCCAAATAAAAATAATATTTTTGATATGAAAATGTTTTGGAGTAAAAACTTTGGGAAAATGTTTTGGATCAAACCTACTGACCCTAAACACCAAGTTTTGTGAAACAATAACTTATTTTGGTGAACAACTTAAAGTGGTTGCTTTGGTAAAAATATTTTCCACCACATAAAATGATGAAGGGATTTAAAAATGGTTTTTAGACAAAACCCTTTTGCAAATGACTTTGCCACTTTGGAAAATGACCATTTTGGAACTTACAAACTTTAGAGGCCTAGTGGAGACCATCTTTACAAATAGAACCATCTCTTGAATGCTCACAAGCATGACTTAGATCCCATAGTTTTTGTGTGTGAAATGTTTGTTTGATTATTTTGGAATACTAGATGATATAGAGTTTGCTTGATTGATTGTAGTGGAATTAGCAAAGTGAGAGACTAGCAAGATCAAGGAGTGAACCATCATTCCCTACCAAAAAGGCAAGTTACACTATCATCTAAAGTCCTACTATTTTCATTATACTTAGTGGATTTTGAAATATGCATGAAAAGATATTTTTATACTTATGCTGTGCTAAATCCTAATAGGATTCCCTATACATTACTTAGAGAAAACAATGTAGTTGTTACATGCTTAGCCATGCTATATATATATTTTGAAAAGATATACATGTTGAGATTTTATGAAATTGAGAAAAGGACTTGTGATTTTATATAATAAAACAAGGACTCAATGAACCACCTGGGTGGCCAAGGATACTTTGAGTTTTGGAGAAGGTGGCAACAAAAGGAACCATGTCTATGGAAATCTCTTTGTGTTGTGCTCCAAAGGAAACCACCCAGGAAACTTAGAGATTGAACATGTTTCTCCAATTGTGGCTTTCGTGTGCAACCACATGCTATTATGGCTCTGGCTTAGTCAACTACATTGGGAAGACCCATGCATTGTCTTCAGTTTACTGGACATGGGGATCTGGAATGCTTCATGGGTGCTGAAGACAAGCTAGCAATGGTGTATGGGAGGACCCTTTGGAAAGACTTCGTCACATTCTCAATCTGCCAGTACTCCATCTTGGTGAGTGCTAATCCAGTGGCCACTGGTGGCAAAAGGATGGGATTGTGACATGTGGGTAAAGTGTACAACTTCTGCAGAAGATAATAAAATATAAGTACTTAGCCGTGTCCCCGGTTATGGACAATACTGAGCAACTAAAGTTTGAACTATGGGAGATCTCGACATTCTAATTTCTAAAAGAAAACTTTTAAGGACTTGATGTACTTGGGGTTACCAAGGAACTCAAGAGATTTTGTTGAAAACATGAACACTTGGGGTTACCAAGGAACTCATGAGATTTTTTGATAAAACTTGATGCACTTGGGATTACCAAGGAGCTCAAGAGATTTTGACAAGGACTTGAACATTTAAGTTTCTACCAAGGAGTTCAAGGAACTTGGAAAAAAAGAGATTTGACAAAGGACCAACACCATTTTTAAAAGATAGGATAAAATATTGCTTTATGCAAATGAGCCTAACACTCTACTTAGCCAAATATGCATGTAATGATAGGATCCACTTATATTCTACAAAGTAGTGAAGCTTGCCAACACAATTCAAATGTATTGACCCTTGTGGCTGTAACTTGTAATGTTGCAGGTTTGATTGTTTAGAGAAGATTGATTGATTGATTGATTAGGATTACAAAGTCTACAACCAACATCTGCCTGTGGCACTTTGAAGATGAAGGACCCCATGACTATAGTTATTCCGCTGCAATGTAATGTAATAGCCAAATGAGCTATGTAAGATGTAATAAAATTATGTTATTCCTGGTTATAAAGTTATAACATGACCTTTGTTTCTTGATATTACATCTTGACTGTGGATGCTAGCTATTGATCCAGGGACTAGCATTGTAAACACAGGGGACTCCACCTTATATTGTTGTAAGGTTGGGACACTCCTTCTACAGGATAACTCCTGTATCATGTGCAAGGGGTACCCCGTTGGCGGTTCTTTATGATATGCACGTACTTACAATGACAAGAACTTACCGGTGACCAAAGTTGTGTAGCATGAGGAGTGGCCCTCATATTCAAGGGACATGATATTTCCAACTTATATTTCATCAAGCATATACTCCATCTTTGTGCACTTTAACCTTAATCATCTCAAGATGCCTATGATAGGGGCAATGAGGGATCAAAACTAGTAAGTACCATAATATTTTGGAAGCTCTTTATGACTTGTAACCTGCTTTCCTCTATAAAGGGATCTTTATCCCACTTCCAATTTGAGTCAGTAAGCCTACTTCCTCTCTATCTGCAACAAGCATTTGAGTTGTTGTGTTTCAAGCATTCATATGGTGATTTATTCAATCATGTTCTTTATCTTCCTTGTTTGCACAAAACTCTTATCTATCGAGTATTACTTTGAAAGCATTCACTTGTGATAGACCTTTTTGAGCAAAGAGTGCTCCTGTTTTGATAACTTCTACAAAGCTTTATTTGTGAAACTGTTGTCAGCTGTTCTCTGACCAGGAACAAAGTTTGTCAATTCCAATTATGATTTATCTTTATGCTTCTCTATTGTGAATGTTGTACTTGGTTGCAAGCTAAGTTATATAATGGTGAGTTGCTTTCTTCTATGATTTGTGCAATGGTAAGTGTGATGCTTCTTGTTCGTATTCTTTTATCGACACTTCACTCCATAAACCTATGGACATGTTTACTGAGCTCAGTTTTTGCTTGGGGACAAGCGAAGGTCTAATCTTGGGGGAGTTGATACGCCCAATTTGCATCACCTTTCTATATCATAATTTACCTCTATTCATTGATATTTGTCTTATTATGAGGTATTACTTATGACTTTTCATCTGTTTATGCATGTTGGATGATTCTTGGAGGATGGACTGCCGGAGTCTGGATTCTGATGGAAAAGAAGGCATTTCGGTGCAATTTCTCGAAGATCATAAAAATACCAGAAAATATGGGAAAATATTATTTTTCCAGAAGAATGAGGAAGCCAGAAGGAGGAGTGAAGAGGGATCGCAGGGGGGCCACACCCCCTAGGCACAGGCCCACCCTAGGTCGCGCCTAGGGAAGGTGTGGCCCACCTGGACGGCTCCCGACTCTGCCCCTTCGCCTATATCTTCCCTACGAGACCCTAAGGCCAAGGAGCGACCACAGATAGATTTCCGCCGCCTCTAGGGGGCGGAAAACACCGAGAGAGAAAGATATCTCCGGCAGACAGATTTCTGTCGGGGGAATTCCTTCCCGGAGAGGGGAGACCGTCGCCATCAACACCGTCATCAAGCTAGGCTTCATCGGGATCATCATCATCCACACCATCATATCCACCAGGACCATCATCATCACTCCGTCCTATTGTAACAATTGTGTTGGATATTGATTTAGTTCTTAGGGGAAACTTTCCCGGTGTTGATTACTATTGTAGTTGATGCTTGTGAGTGGAACCATTGGACTATTCTTTATTTTCAGATTGTTATCCATTACCATATCAACTTTGATCTTGATCCATATGATGTCTTGCGAGTAGTTCGTTGTGTTCTTGAGGACATGGGAGAAGTCATGTTGTTAGTAGTGAATTTGTGTTGAGTTATTATTCAATGGTTTAGTATTTAAGTTGTGGTGCTATTCTTCTAGTGGTGTCATGTGAACGTAGACTACATGATACTTCACCATTTATGGGCCTAGGGGAATGAATTGTGTATTTGGCTACTAATTGTGGGGTTGCCGGAGTGACAGAAACCTGAACCCCCGTTAGGACACCTTTGCACAAGGGAGTGTAGGATCTTAGAGTTTAAGGCTGTGGTTAGATTTATATCTGAATTACTTTCATATAGTTACGGATGTTTTCAGGGGGTTTAATCACAAGTATGTATTAGTCCAAGTAAGGTCAGTATGTTAGAAAAGGTTCACCCACACAACACTTACAACACCAGCGGAGAGTACTTAGCTATATGAAGCGAAAGCACTTGACAGAATTCCCATGTGTCCTCGAGAATGTTTGGTCTTTATAAGTATTTCCATCGGCTTGTCCTTTGCTAAGAAAGGATTGGGCCACTTGCTTCGTTTGTTCTTTGTTACTTTCTCCTTGTTTTGTTGCCTTATCAGAAAACCACTAAAAAATCGTTTGCTAAGTATTTACAAAGAGTTCCTCCTCCATACCACTGTTCAACACCTTCTGCTCCTTGTTGGGATCGACACTCCTATTTATCGAAAGTACTACGATACACCCCCTATACTTGTGGGTCATCAGATTGACAACCTCACTGTAAGTTGGGGCAAAGTCTTGAGTTTGTGTTGTGCAGGATTCCAAGTTGTTAGCAACATATTGGAGTGGTTTCCTTGATCCTACTGGTTCGATAACCTCGGTTTCATAACTGAGGTAAAACCTACTGATGTTCTCATCACACCTTTATCACATCCCAAGATTTTCCAAATCTTGTTATGTGAAAAATAAATAAAAAAAATAAATTATTGTTGAAATTTAGGGTGAAAAGAAACTTTTGTTTCTAAATGGAAACTTAAAAATCCCATATTGAACAAACTTTGGTTAACATTTGAATCCAACTAATTTCAAATCAAGTGGAATGCTTTCCTCATAAAATGCATCTGGAAATTTAAACACTTGGAAAATAAACCAAAACCCTAAAACCCTGATGGAATAAAAATCATTTCCAAGTTATCTCCAAGCCTATGGATTTGCTCCATATAAAAATTTCTCAACTAACATTTCAAAATGATCAAGAATGACAAATAGAAATATTATAAAACCATAGAAATTGATTTCACTTAATTTGGAGCCCTAGATAAAATCTTATGAATTTAATAAGATAAGGAAATTAAATTTCCAAAGCTAATAAAGAACCTATCTATAATCCATACCAAATGGTGAGCAAATAATCCTAAAGATATTTAAAAGAATAAATAAATATCAAATAAGATCTTACAAATTGGAATCACCAAGTTTGGATCTCTAAATAAAAATATATGGATCTTATAAGATAAAGAAAGAAATATTAAATGAATATTATTTAAAGACCAAATTAAATCTTGGCCAAATCCATAAGCAAATGGAATGAATATAATCCAAAACCCAAATAAGATAAATGGATAAAGAATTTTCCAAAATAAAAATAAAGTGGCATTAACCAAATTTCATTTCCATTTGAATAAAGATAAAATCCCTATTAGAAATAATTAAGTAAATCTTGAGAAAATAGTATTTTGGAATTACCCAAGTGGAATAAAAGTTGTTTAATTAATTTAAATTAAATAAATCTTCCAAGTAAAATTTATGGAATTAAAACTATATTTAATTTCATTGGAATAAAGATACACAATTTAAAATGATTAATAATTCATATTAAAATTATTCCAAATAATTCAAAGTGAATTATTTTGACATCCTTATAATTGAATATAACCTACTGAAATTTTTGGAGGGATTTAGAAACTTAAATGGTGTTTGAAATTATTATTAAATCTTATTTGATTTAAAACAAGGGCCTAATTAAATAATTAAAAGACTCCAAAAATAATAAATTTTATTCCAAAAATTGACTTTAGATGGTAATACTAATCAGTATTTAAACCTACACAAATTTTGGTTGAGGTTTGAATTCAAATGAGTGTTTGAATTGCTTATTCAAAATCAAAACAGAATTAAAGAAATGGAAAAAAGGAAAAACAAACAAAACAAAAAAATGTAAAAGACCCAGCCCAACTAACCTAGCCCACTAGGCCCAGCAGCCCATCTACCCTCTCACCCCGAGCGAAACGTTTCTCACCGCAGAACTCACCCACTCAGTCGCTGACGTCCGGACCCACTCCCCCTCTCTCCCTCACGCTGACAACAGACCCCACCGCCAGCTCCCTTCGTCCTCACCCGCGCGCTAACCTCGCCGGCGGTTTCTGCCGTTAATTGCTCGCTTGAATTCCTCTTCAAACGCGTATTGATTCGGCCCTGCGACCATGCCTTCTTAATCGCCTCTTCCCCTCTCTCATTCCCCTCACTCGTCAGAACCTCTACGCCCCTAGGCCGTCCTAATTTCTCTCCGAAGCTCCACTGCCTCCGACGCCCTCCGGCGACAATTTCGGCCAAACCCTGTCGCCCCTCGCCTCCTCGAGCATCCGAGCTTCACCCCCAGACCCTGGCGCTTCTCTCTGCATCATCATCTTGCTCGCGCTTGACCCCCAGCCTCGACAACGACCAAGACCGTCACCACCGCCGTTTGTTTCCTCTCCGGCGAACCCTCGGGTAAGAACCAGAACGCCCCTCGCTTTCTCTTTCACGCACGCATCTTCACCACGTCCTTGCGCATCTAAACATACTCTCCTCTCCCTCTGGCATGCACCGAAGCCCCGTCCCCGTCGACAAGCAGAAGCTCCTGGCGCCACCCCTAACTCCGGCGAGTGATTCCCATCGACCCCGCGCGCCCCCTCGCCAGCAAGGACCACCTTGAGCTTCCCCATGCCGTGGCGAACTCGGTAAGCTTCTCCCTTCTCCCTCTCGCTTCCTGTAATGTCGCCACCGTCGTCGTCTGACCGCTTCGCCACCACCTGCCGCCGCCAGCGTCGCCACTCGTTGGCAAGCTTGCTGTACACCGTTTGATCACGATCTAGTGGCTAGGATAGAACTTAACCGAAGGGGTACGTTTGCTTCTGAGCCACACGATCAGCTTTAGATCCAACGCGCCAGAGTAGCTGATCTGGACGAAATGGTATGGGCGAATAAGAACTAGACACGTGGCCTGGATTTCGTTTTAAAAACAGAAACTTGTCTATTAGATGTTCTAATTTGAAAATTTCATAACTTTCAAACCACACTTCCAAATTTTGCATATTTTATATCAATGGATTTAGCAAGACAAGTACTTTCTGACCATGCACTTTGTTTAGTAAAATGCTTCTGTTAAATTGATTGTTTTTGCAGAAACTTGTGTATGCATGTTTAGAATATAAAAATTGTTCTAAAATGATTTTTGAGATAAAACCTTTGGAAAATGGTTTGTTTTGAACCTACTGACCATAGAAATCAATTGGTGGTTTCAAAATTTTATTTGGTGTAGCAAAAGAATGAATCTTGGATTTAAACCATTTCTAGTCAAATAAAAATATGGTTTAATTATTAAAAATGGTTTTGGAAGAAAACCTTTGGGAAATGTTTTGTTTTAAACTCTCTGACCCTAAACACCAAGTTTTATGATTTGAAAATGTATTTGGTGAACCCTATAAAACTATTACTTTGCTAAAGACATTTTCAACCACATAAAATAATGACTTGGTTAAAAATGGTTTATGAAGCTAAATCTTTTGCAAATGAGTTTGCCACTTTATAAAATGATCATTAGGTGTTTTAAAATGTTTATGACCCATTAGAAAACACTTTTACAAATAAAACAATCTTTTGCATGTTTGCATGCATTGCTTTGTTTTTATCATTTTATGTGATGAAATGCTTGAATGGTAGATTGAAATATTGTTTGCTTGATTGAATTGCAGTGATTGAAGTATGTGAACATTGCAAAGATCAAGGAGTGAACTTACACTCTCTACCAAAAAGGCAAGTGATGCTTCATACTTTTGTCCCATTAATTTCTCTATGCATTAGTGATATTTCTAAGTAGGACTTGCATGGAATTTTTGCTAAGTATAAACTATGCCATGGGAAATCCTAGTTGATGAAACCTTAGTAGAATTTCCTAAGTTAAGATTCCTACTACTATCATGCTTAGCTTAGCTAGTAGAAAACAAGGGTGGAATATATTTTTCATGCTATGGAAAATTTCTAAGTCTGTGGACTTGTGATTTATTTAATAAAACAACTAAGTGAATGAATCACCTGGGTGGAATGGAAGGAATGGTTTATGTTGGTTGGTTACACAAGGCCAGGGTACTGGGTATCACACTTGTTGATGGCCACCCAGGAACAAAGAGATTTGAGATATCAAATGTTGAGAAGCTTCAAGTGCAGCCACTTGGCATTATGGGCTCTGCCTGGATCATATAGGTTGCAATAACTTAGCCAAATGGACAGTTGGTGGTAGGGGTTTGATAGGTTGGAGCGCGTCCATTATGGTCTAAGGGAAGGCTTATGAAAGATCTTGTCTTGGTGAAACCAAGTCTTGTGGGGAAAGTGCACCACCTCTACAAAGTGTAAAATCTAAGTACTTAGCCATGTCCCTGGCAAAGGACAATTTGAGCATCAAGACATGGAAGCTATCAAGAATCTCCTCATCCCAATTTCTAAGTTAAAAACTTGTGGGTGAACAAGGGTTGAAGGATCACCAATTTCTATTGGGAGATGCCTTGGGAAAGATTTTGTCAAGCAAAAACTTAGTGTTCTCAAATGATAAGGAAAATCTATTTTGAGCAATGCAAGCCTAAGTTCCACTTAGCCAAATGCATATAGATGATAGACTCCACTATACTACCATAGTATCACTTGCCAATACAATTCAAATGTATTGACCCTTGTGGCTGTAACTTGTTATGTTGCAGGTTTGTTTGATATTAGTGAAGTGTAATGATTAGGATTACAAGTCTACAACCAACATGTCTACCTGTGGCACTTTGAAGATGAAGGACCCCATGCTGTTGTTATATTCTGCTGCATTGTAATGAGATAGCCAAATGAGCTATGTAAGATGTAATAAATTATTTTATTCCTGGTTATAAAGTTGTATTATGACCTTTGTTTCTTGATAGTACATCTTAACTGTGGATGCTATCTATTGATCCAGGGACTAGCATTGTAAACACAGGGATCTCTACCTTATTAAAGGTTGGGAACCTTACAACCTTTCTCTTAGGGTATCCCAACGAAGCTCTATAGTGATCTGAGCTCATCATGACTTTTTCTGGCACCGCTATCAGGGAGTTAAGGAGAGATTTGCAAGGGGAGTCTTTCACAACCATTTTATTTACTTTGTTTTTGTTTTTCTTTGTTTTGCTTGTTTCTTTCTTTCAAAATTACAAAAAAAATAGCTTTGTTTGGCTTGCTTTGTCTTACCAAAAACACACAAAAAATTATTTCCTACTATAGTTGTTGGTCTGTTATTGCCTTGCTTTGTCATGCTTTCTATCAATGGTTGGTTTCTTTGAAACTAGTTCTTATTGGCAAGGTGGGTTCACGGAAGAACAAAAATATTATTATAAGGAACACCACGTGTCACAAAAAGGGAAACACTTATGGTAACAAGATGATAAATTCAATACCATTGCTAGAAACGTGTGCTCTACTTATAATGTTACTTATTTCTTTGATAAATCTTGGTGCTGTAGGAGGTATAAACACCTCCCTTTTCAATGTGAGTATAATGATAATGTTACCATATCTTCTTATGTTAAAGTAAATTATGACTTTTATGATGTGGAACAAATTGAAGAATTTATTGCTTGGAAGGGTGCATTTAAACTTGCTAGTTTGCTTGAAAATACTAATGATTCACCTTATAAATATGAGGTTTATGATATACTTAAATTTTGCTTTGATAATTACAAGGAAGAAAATGGCTATATTCTTGAATATATTAATAGATGTTTTCCACAACCGGAAGAGACTAATGCCTTGCAGGAGCTTATGGAAGAAGAAATTACTGAACCTGAAAGCTCATTAGTTGAAAAAGAGGAGGAGAGTGATGATCAAGAGGAGGAAGAAAGGATTAGCTGCCATGCCTACCTTCTAATGAGAGTAACTTTTTATCCCTTACATTATTTGATTGTCCCCCATGCTTACCAAAGGAGGATGAATGTTATGTTCCTATGGATTCTTTTAAAATATCTACTTTGGATAAAACCTATGATAATAATTGTGCTCCCGTTATCTATGATAATCCTTTATTTGCGCCAAATTTTGAAATGCATGGTACTAAAGAGTTTTGCTTAGAAAATGTTTATTATAAAGCTCTAGATGATGGTACTATATTGGTTGATAATTTAATAGTACTACTATTGAAAATGATATTGGAGAGGTCCTGAATTTATCTTGGAACCCCATACCTCTTGAGAATGATCAATCATCTTGTTATAAAATTGTTAAAATTGGGTTTAAAGGTTTTAATCCCACTATTTTTGAGCTCGATAAAAATTATGTGTTTGTAGATCATGAAAATTATACTTTATATGATAGTTATATTGTTGAGTTTATTTGTGAGGCTACTGAAAATTATTATGAGAGAGGAAAATATGGTTGTAGAAGTTTTCATGGTACTGAAACACCTCTCTATGTGCTGAAAGTTTTGAAGTTACTCTTGTTTTATCTTAATATGCTTGTCACTTTGTTCTTTGTGAATTTATTTGCGTATAATATTCCTATGCATAGGAAGTGGGTTAGACTTAAATGTGTTTTGAATTTGCTTCTTGATGCTCTCTTTTACTTCAATTCATATTTCTTATGTGAGCATCTTCTCAAACTATTATGCCTAATTTAAAGGCGTTAAAGAAAAGTACTTCTTGGGAGATAAACCAATAGTTTTAATTGAATCTTGGAAGTTATTACTTCTGTAATAACCTCTCCTTATCCTTTTTGTGTGGTTTTTGTGCCAAGAATAACCTCTAATGAGAGAGAAGTAAGATTTGGGGAAGTTGATGTCCCGAAACAGATTTTTGTGCTTCACTATAAAAATTCGTGACAACTCTCTGTATGTCGGATTGAGCTATAATTTTTTGAGAATTTGCCCCAGGTTATTATATAACTTTCGTTAGTTAAATACTTTTCGATTTGAGCAACAGAATGTCTTAGAAAAAATCGGTTTTTACCTGTTGGTCTATTTTGACAGATTTCTGCCATTATTTGCATTTGCCTCTTTATCAGTTTCTTTTTGAGTTCCTCTTGATCACTTGAGTTTTTTAAAAGAATTACTATAGTATCTTGTGTTTTTTATGAAGGTTTTACTGTGTTGAATCTAAACCAAAGGCCTATTCTCTTGATACACTAATGTTGCTAATGAAGATTGTGTGAAGTTTTGTATGAAGAAAATTTTCAAGTGTAGGGGAAGAATGATGTGATGATATGAAGAATGGAAAAAATCTCAAGCTTGTGGATGCCACCCTGTGTCACCCCAAGAAATATTCAATAGGTACAAGCGTCAAAGCTTGGGGATGCCTGGGCATCCCCTTCTTCATCAATAAAAATCTCAGGTCTCTTTCCAGACACTTCGTTTTTATTGTTTCATGCACTGTTGTGTTGTTCTTGGAGCGTCTTAGTTTTTGTTTTTGGTTTTCTTTTGCTTAGTTTTCTTTAATAAAGTAGTTGGACCCTTGTTTCGCTGTGTTGTTTCAAATAAGTTGATTGGTGTTGGAAAATAGTAGAAAGTTTTATGCTTATAGTGGTACAAAAGGGAGCTTGTTTTGACTGTGGCTTAGACTTTATCATGTCATGCTAGATGTTGTTTTGACCTTATGCTTAGTGATTATTTCTGTTCCATGACTTGTTCAAAACAATTGAGATTGCTTAATATGCCATAAAAGACTCATGCGTTGTTTTAGCATACAAAAGCATAATACTGTGGAATTCTCCTTTGATGCTTTGTTTGGGTTGACTTGGCACATGCTCACACCATGTTATGACTATGAACCAGTCACCTTAGCCTCTATGATCATTTTTTACTTGTGATACCACTTTATGCTTTGATTGATAATGTTTTGTCGCTCTGCATGACTATGGCCATTATTGCTCTCTTAGTTGGTCACTCCCAGTCTTTTGCTAGCCTCCACTTGTATTGAGTAAGCTCTACTCATGCATCCAACTCCCAAGAAACCAAGTTACTCCAAAGAGTCCACTATAAATTCCTATGCATGGTGTGTTACACCATTCCAAGTATATTCTTGTTTTATCTATCTTCCGAATTAAACTTGTTATGTGAAAATTAGTGATTAAAGCTCTCACAAACTTGATGGCACACTTTATTTTTCTTGCCCCTAATAAACTTGAACCATTGTGTCATCTATGTAGTATATGCTTGCACTTATAAGTAGGGAATTAGCAGAACTGTGATGTCACGGGGAACACTTTCAACACTTGTAAATATCTACCGAGTTGATATCATGCTCTTTTGTTTATGGATGTCGACCGTGTGAAATAAAAGGGGAGCTTGTATGTCCATGGGGTTATGTATATGTGTTAGAGGAACGCCTAGGTCGCTGGCCTAATACATGTGTAATCATGGTGGAAACTTGCAGCATCACCATAGTGAGCAATCCATGAAGCATCCTTAGAAAAAAATATAGAAAAAGAGAGAGAAAAAATAGAGAAAAAACAAATTATGCACCATGCTTATGGTAAATAAAAGGATTGCTGAGATTCTCACTGTCTGTTGCCTTGTCATTTTGATATGGGATAGCTCATGTGTCATGGGGCAAGGGGTACCCCGTTGGCGGTTCTCTATGATACACATATACTTACAATGACAAGAACTTGCTTGTGACTAAATTTGAGTAGCATGAGGAATGGCCCTCGTACTCAAGGGACCTGAGATTGCCAACTTATGATTTGTCAAGCATATACTCCATACTTTTTTCACTTTAACCTTAATCACTTCAAGATGCTTATGATAGGGGCAATGAGAGCTGAAAGCTAACACGTACCATAATTTTTTGGAAGCTCTTTATGAAACTTGAAATTCCTGCTTCCCTATGAAGGGCCTTTCTTCCCACTTTTATATTGAGTCTCCAACTTCTATCCTTAGGCACCAATTAAGAGAGCATAGTTGGCATTCTTAGTTTTATGTGCATTGTCCCAAAACTTATTGATTGATTCATAATGTTGATATTGCTTGTTCTTGAACTATTTGTATCTAGTCACCCTTATGAACTTTGAAGGTGTCCTATGCATTTATGTTTTGATACTCCATGAGGGACAAGCTGAATACCACTACGGTATGTTTTCTATATGTGAACAAATAAACATCTTTTAATGCATTGTTATTCATGATCTTTGTTTGTATCTTTTCATGTTGCAACATAGTTACTATGTATTATTGTTAGAAACTCATCTTTCATGCTCATGTTTAGAGTATTTTGATCCCAGCTTTCAATGCTTTACAAATGGTTTGATCAAGATTGTGATGGTGCATGTCACCTTAAAAATTATTCTTTTTATCACTTACCTACTCGAGGACGAGCAGGAGTTAAGGTTGGCGATGCTTGATACGTCGTAAACGTATATATAATTTTTGATGTTCCATGCTTGTTTAGTATCAACTTTGCTTTGCTTTGTCCATACTTTGAGGTATTATTATACATTTTCTGGGACTAACCTATTAAAAAGATGCCACAGTGCCAGTTGCCTATTTTCTGTTGTTTTTGGTTTTAGAAAAGCTAGTAAGGAAATATTATCGGAATTGGACGGGACAAAAGCTAAAGTCAATATTTCACCGAGGAGGACACAGAGTCGAGAGGAGAGACGGAGGGGCGCCACAGGCCGGCCGCACCCCCCAGGCGCGGGCCCAACCTAGGCCGCGCCAGGGCAGAGTGTGGGCCCCCTGGCCACCCCTGCCTCGTCTCTTCACCTATATAAGACCCCCAACGCCAAAACCCTGAAGACCCGATCAGATCTCCATGAAACAGTACGTAGCTGCCGCCACCATCGTCCATAGATCAGGGGGATCTGAAGCTCTTCCCGGCACCCTGCCGGAGGGGAGAGATCATCTCGGAGGCCTTCTTCATCACCATGCCAGCCTCCGGTATGATGCGTGAGTAGTTCACCCTTGGACTATGGGTCCATACAGTAGCTGGATGGTTGTTTCTCCTCCTTTATGCTATCATGTTTAGATCATGTGAGCTCCGTTCATGATCAAAATCATCTATTTGTAATCATGCATGTTGTGTTTGCGGGGATCTGATGGATATTGAGATACTATGTTAGGTTGATTATTGATTCTATCATGTCTTATTTATTATTGAGTCTATCATGTATGTGTTTTTGGGATATTGCATGCTCTCCGTTGCTAGTAGCTATCTTGGCCAAGTAGATGCTAGTGACTCCAAGAGGGAGTATTTATGCTCGATAGTAAGTTCATGCCGATAGTAATCTAGGGAAGTGACATGAATCTCTAAGGTTGTAGATGTGTTGTTGCTACTAGGGAGAAAACAAAAAACTTTTGTTCATGGAACAATTGTATTATTTACTTTACACACATTGCTTAATGCAATTATCCGTAGCTTGCAACTTAATACTAGAGGGGGTTCAGATGATAACCTGAAGGTGGATTATTAGTCATAGATGAAGTTGGATGGCGGTCTATGTATATTGTTGTAATGTCCAATCAAATCTCATAGGAATCTTGATGTCTAATATTTGCATTGTTATGCCTTGCTCAGTCCTGTCAATTGCCCCGCTGTAATTTGTTCACCCAGCATGTTATTTATCTTAAGGAGAACA
The DNA here is from genome assembly GCA_910589765.1 of Avena atlantica. Taxonomy (NCBI): domain Eukaryota; kingdom Viridiplantae; phylum Streptophyta; class Magnoliopsida; order Poales; family Poaceae; genus Avena; species Avena atlantica. The sequence continues at coordinate 526,698,570 of OU342739.1, read as the reverse complement.
CCTCTAGTGAACTGCGGACCCCTGTCACATCCCAAAATTTTCCAAATTTTTAATGTGAAAAATAAATAAATAAAAGAAACAATTGTTGAAATTTAGGGTGAAAAGAAACTTTTTGCTTCTAAATGGAAACATCAAAACCCTTCCTCAACAAAATTTGAATGAAAAGGGAATCCAACAAAATTTCAATCAAGTTAAATGAATTCATCTATGAATGTATCTTGGAATTAAAACATTTGGAAAAGTTAAACCAAAACTCCAAATCTTAATGAAAGAAAACACTTCCAAAGATCAAATGCATTTTATGCATGGAAAGAATCTTTAATTTAAACACTTGGGAAACTAAACCAAAACCCTAAAAGCCTAATGGAAGAAAATCATTTCCAAGATCTCTCTAAGACTAAGGATTTGATCCATATAAAAATCTATCAACAAACATATATAAATGGTCAATAATGATAAACAAAAATATTACAAAACCATAGAAATTGGTTTCATTTAATTTGGAGCCATGGATAAAAACTTATGAATTTATTAAGATAAAAGGGAATAATTTCCAAAGCTAATAAATCTCCTAGCTAAAAATCCATGCCAAACTGTGAACAAAATAATCCTAAAAGGATTTAAAAAGATAAATAAATAATAAATAAAATTATACAAATTGGAATCACCAATTTTGGATATATAAATAAGAAGATATGGATTTTATAAGGGAAAGAAAGAATTAAATAAATAAGGAATATTTAAAAGCCAAATTAAATCTTGGCCAAATCCATAAATAAATGAAATCTTATTGAATAATAAAAGGAATGAAAGGTTATTTAAATAAAATCATAAGGATTGAATAATATCCAATTTTATTTAAATAAAGACAAATTGCCTAAACTAAATAATAAATCCCAAGAAAATTATTTAGAAGACAATTTAAAACATGAATTAAATCCATAAGCAAATGGAATAAGGATAATCCATATAAAAAAAGTTAATAAGGATTATTCAAATAAAAGTATATGGGATTAAACCATATTCAGATTATATTTAAAAGAAGAGAAAATCCCTAATTTAAATGATCAATTAAATCATGAGAAAATAATAATTGAAATATCCAAAGTGGATTAAAAGTTGTCTAATTAACTTAAAAAGAATAAAATAATAATTAAATATAATTATATGGTTTGGAACCATAATCAAATTCATTTAAATAAAGACACAAACCTCATTTAAATAAATATTAAACTATAAAATAATATTTGAATATTATAAAATGGAATTTTAAATATATTACTAAGCAATATCAACTTACTGAAAAGGTTTCAGAAACATTTGAATTTAAATAGAAGTTTAAATCATTTGAATAAAATAATATGGATCGAAACCATATTTAAAATCTTATTTAAATAAAGACAAAGGTCTATTTTAAATAAATATTCAACCATAAGAGAATAAGAAATATTCTAAAATGGATTATTTAAATACCTTAATAAACAGTATAAAAACACACTGAAAGTTTAGAAAAGGTTTGAAAAGGAAATCTGAATTCAAATGAGAGTTTGAATTCAAAACTGAAAATCAAAATAGAAAAAGGAAAAAGAAAACAGAAGAGGACAAAAAATCAAAACATTCCTGACCCACTCACCCCAGCCCATCTGGCCCAACTAACCTAGCCCAAATACAGCCCACGCAGAGAAACCCCTCTCTCGGTCGTTCTTTTCTCACCACGCATCGCACCCGCACAGCAACTGACGAAACGGACCCACACCTGCCTTGTCCTCGTCGTCTACCCCGCGCGACCCGTTCCCCCTCACCTCGGTACTGTTTCTGCCTTTGATTGCGTGTCTTCAATTCGCATCAATGGCCGAGTAATTCGCCCCGTGACTACTCCCTACTTAGTCGCCCCTCTCTTCTCTTCCTTTCCCATCAATCCTCATTCTACAAGAGCCACCAGGCTGCGTGAATTTCGCCCGAAACCTCCATTGTCTCTGACGCATTCCTCGGCAAATCCCGGCCAACTCCGACCGCCTCCCACTCCCTGGCACCCACTAGCCTTCTCGCCAGTGTCACCCGCACACGGTAGTAGCCCTAGCTTGCCCGCGCAAGCCCCAGAAGCTTGGCTTCGTCTTTGACTGAGCGCCACCGTCTTCGGCTTCGACTCTGGCGACCTCCCCCGGTAATCCTTGACCGCCCCCTCCTCTCTGGTTGACACGATCTTGCTCGCCTCTCTCGCGCGCGTCTGACGCACTCTTTTCTTTGCCTTAGCGTGGTCCGTAACTTCACCAATGACGATGCCCCGAGCACACCGTCGTTAGTAGCGTCTCCGATGAGCGATTCAACCCAACCTTGTGCACCCCTTCGTATACAACAAGCATGTCGAGCTTCCCCACGTCACGGCAAACTCAGTAAGCATCTCCTTTCCCTCCTTTGCTTCCTGCACCAGACCGCCATAGACAGAACGCGCCGCCGCTGCTCGTCGTCGCCAGCGCCGCCAAATCTTGACCAGCTAGCCCCTGTCTGTTAGATCTTAATCGTATGGCGTAGATACATTGACTTCAGCGAAACATTTTTAACTGATCTGTGTCGTGCGATGCACATTAGATCCAATGGCTGTAGCTGCTCGATCCACCCGAACCGTTACGCGCTAGTAAGAACGTGACACGTGGCCCTGCCTGTGGTTTTAAAAACAGAAATGATTTATTGGATGAGTGATTTTGCAAAATTCATAACTTTTGTTCTACACGTCCAAAATTTTCAAATTTTATATCAATGGATTCAAAAAAATGTGAACTTTGCAACCATGCCATTAGTTTAGTATTTTGCTTCTGGAAACTTAGTTGTTTTTCTAGAAACATTTCTAGGGCTATTTTGTGTATAGAATTTATTCTAAAATTTATTTTTGAGTAAAACCTTTTGGAAATGGTTCGATTTAAACTCTCTGACCCTAAAAACTAATTTTTGGATTTAAAAATGTATTTCATTAACCCTAGAAAATTATTCCTTTGAATAAAGGCATTTTAGGTAAAACAAAAATGTTGCTATTATTTAAAAATGATTTTTGGGTGAAACCTTTTGTAAATGGATTAGTTTTAAACACTTTGACCATAAATACTAACATTTGTGTTTAAAATATATTTGTCAAACACTATAAATTATTCCTTTGAATAAAATCATTTCTACTAAAACAAAAATGATTTAAATGGTCCATTTTCACTAACTTGTTTTTAAATGGTTTTGCACTTTTATAAATGACCAATAGGTTTTTAAAAATGTTTGTATCTTATTAGAAAACACTTTTCCAATAAAACAATCTTTTGCTTGCTTGCATGCATTGTTTTGTTTTTATTATTTTATGTGGTGAACTGTTTGAATGCTAGTTTGATTATGTGCTTGCTTGATTGAATTGTAGTGAACTTTGAAGAGTGTGACCATTGCGAGATCAAGGAGTGAACCTATGTTCTATACTAAAAATGCAAGTGGTGCTTCATACATTTTGTCCTATTATTTTCACTATGCATTAGTGATATTTTGAGTAGGACTTGCATGGAATTTTTACTAAGTATGCTATGCCTTGGGAAATCCTAGTAGATGATGGCTTAGTAGATTTTCCCTAAGTTAAGATTCTTGCTACTATTATGCTTAGTTTAGCTAGTAGAAAACAAGGGTGGATTATATTCATGCTATGAAATATTTCTAAGTCTATGACTTGTGTTTTGTTTAAATAAAAGAACTATGTGAATGAATCACCTGGGTGGAATTGTTTGAATGGATTTATGTTGAGTGGTTACACAGGGCCAGTAAACTGGCGAAAACTTGTGTATCTCACTTGTGGAAAGCCACCCAGGAACAAAGAGATTTGAGATGCCAAATGTTAAGAAGCTTCTAGTGCAGCCACATGGCAATATGGGCTCTGCCTGGATCATATAGGTTGCAACAACTTAGCCAGATGGACAGAAGGTGGTAGGGGTGATAGGATGGAGCGTATCCATTTGGTCTAAGGGAAGGCTTCTGAATAATCTCGTCTCGATGCATGTCGAGTCTTATGGGGAAAGTGCACCACCTCTCGAGAGAGTAAAATCTAAGTACTTAGCCGTGTCCCTGGCAATGGACAATTTGAGCATCAAGACATGGAAGCTATCAAGGATCTCCTCATCCCAATTTCTAAGTTAAAAGCTTGTGGTTGAACAAGGGTTAAAGGTTAACCAATTCTATTGGTTGTTCCTTGGGTGATTTTTGACAAACAAAATCTTAGTGTTTTCAACCTATAAGTAAAACCTTATTTTGTGCAAAGCAAGCCTGAGCTCCACTTAGCCAAATGCATATAGATGATAGATACCAATATTCTACCATAGTATCACTTGCCAATACAATTCAAATTTATATACCCTTGTGGCTGTAACTTATTATGTTGCAGGTTTGTTTGATGTTAGTGAAGTGTGTTGAATAGGATTACGAGTCTACAACCAACATGATTGCCTGTTGCACTTTGAAGATGAAGGACTCCATGCTATATAGATATTTCTGCTGCATTGTAATGAGATAGCCATATGATCTATGTAAGATGTAATGAATTATTTTATTCCTGGTTATAAAGTTGTATTATGACCTTTCTTTCTTGATATTACATCTTAAACTATGGATGCTAGCTATTGATCCAGGGACTAGCATTTCAATCACAGAGACCTTTACCTTTATAAAGGTGGGGTCTTACAACCCCGGTCCAATCTTTACCATTGATACATCATCTACTGTTACTGTTTACTTTCTGCAAGCAACCAGTACCTTCCACAACTACACGTTTAATCCTTTGTTTCCAGCAAACCAGTGAGATTGACAACCTCACTATAAGTTGGGCAAAGTCTTGAGTTTGTGTTGTGTAGGATTCCAAGTTGTTAGCAACACATTGGAGTTGTTTCCTTGCTCCTAATGGTTCGATAACCTCGGTTTCATAAATGAGGGAAAACTCACTGCTGTGATCATCACACCTTCCTCTTTGGGTATCCCAATGAAGCTCTACAGTGATCTGAGCTCATCAGCCATGTCTGGCTTCTCGTCTAACATAAAGGGAATAGTAAATATGAAAGAGAAAAAATTCCAAAACCTAAAGTCTCATGACTGCCACGTTCTTATGACGCAATTGCTTCCGGTTGCATTGAGGGGGATTCTACCGAAAAATGTTTGACTGGCCATCGTGAAGGTATGTGCATTCCTCAATACAATTTCTTATAAGGTAATCAATCCAGAAAGTCTATTAGGGTTACATATTGATGTGGTCCAATGTCTGGTCAGCTTCGAGTTGTTGTACCCTCCATCCTTCTTCAATATTATGATGCACCTCCTAGTTCACCTAGTCTAAGAGATTAGAATTCTCGGTCTTGTGTTTCTACATAATATGTTCCCCTTCGAGAGGTTCATGGGAGTCTTAAAGAAATATGTTCATAACCATTCTAGGACAGAAGGAAGCATCTCCAAGGGCTATGGAACAGAGGAGGTCATTGAATTTTGTGTTGACTTTCTTCCTGACCTTAAGACGATTGGTGTTCGTGAATCTCGTTATGAGGGAAGGCTGACTGGAAAAGCCACACTAGGAAGGAAAGGAATGTTACGTATGGATGGGGATTCTTTTAGTAAAGCACACTACACAGTTCTACACAATTCCACCTTGGTGGCTCCGTATATCGAGAAACACAAGATTATTCTACGCTCCGAAAACCCAGGAAGCCTAACTCCTGGATTAAAGTGGAACACGAGGCTACTTTCGGCAGTTGGTTGCAGACACATCTCATGAATAACACCACTGTTGGAGATAAAGCTATACTTGTTGGCCAGGTTACCATCTTCGACTATATGTACTTTCCAAGGGTACGAGATAAATGGTAATACATTTTACACAGTCGCCCAACACTGCTGGAAAAAGGGTCTTCGGTTCGATGTGAATAATGCCAGTAGTCCCGGCCTGTCACAGCCCGCGACTAGTGCTAGCACTAGTCCCGAGCCGTGAGGCCTCTAACGGCTAGAAATGACCGTAGACACTAGTCCCGGGCCGGTACAGATCTCTAGTCCCGGTCCGTGATATGACCCGGGACTAATAACCTCGAGCATGCCAGCTGGTCTTTTCGTGGACTATTAGTCCCGGGTCGTATCACGTCCCGGGACTAGTTGTCCACCACTATATATTCTGCTTCCTGTCCACCTGCCCTGTCAACACCCGGATTTTTAATCCCAGATGCCTGTTATGCCATACATCGCAATCCCAGGATTACCATTTTTGGAGACATAACAGATTTGCATATCACAGTACATCATCCATTACAAACCATACATAAGGTCTTACACAAATAAGGATCTCATGATCCAGTTCTTAATACAACTCAAGCAGCGGAATAGCGTAATAGTAACGATAGCGTAGGCGAAGCTCCAACTTCAGGGTCACTGGCAATGCTGACGATGGGAGATGATCCTAGTTGTCATAACCTTCCTGCGGTCCGTCATCCTGGTACTCCTCTTCATAGTCTGGCCACGGGAATAGCCAGGGACAAAGCCATGAGTACTCTTTAAGTAATCGCAAACTAATACTAACAGTTAAGGGAGTTTTTGTAGTAGGACACTAAGCTCTAGGGTTGTTTTGCAAAAAGCCAGATTTACCTCTTCTAAGTTCAGAAGCAAAGAAAGCTAGTTTGAAGTTTTATAATACCTAATTGGGAACTTGAATTTCATATCACAACTCTGTTGTGGTCAAGTCAAAGTCTCAATTCATTTCACAAGTCATTTTGAAAACATATGACGGGGGAACAGTATGGCCACTCCAACTGCCCATAACCGTGGATGCGGCTATTCGAATAGTTTTACACTCTGCAGAGATTGTACACTTTCACCACAACATTTGATACATCTGTCAAGAAAAAATCCAGAATTCACCATACTTAGTATGCGTATAATCAATCCTAACCTTTCAATTACACACCCTAGTATAGGCACCTCTCCTGTGAGTTTGGCCTCCCAACCATCACCACCTGTCATCTTGGGTACTGCACAAGTGGACAATCTTCACAAGGTAGCCTCATCTCAGACCTTGGCCGTGAGGGAACCCATACTAAGGTATATAAGTTTCCAGTCAAGCCCTACCCAATCTTCGGGTATTGTGGTTGTACGGTAAAATTGGAATGGTATTGCATCCAGACAACCATCAGTTTTATAAAGGGCTAAGGCTCCTGCCTCAACATTCTCATCACCAAAATCATCTGGTGTTCGGAAACACGCGTCAAAACATTTCAGTATAATGACTCATCATTCCAAGGTTTTCATAACCATTTTCACCAAGTATTCCCATCTAAAGTTGATCAAGTTTTATGCTTAGCACTAGCATCTATAAGTGGGGTTAAATACTAAGGAGGGGTGGTAAACAAGTGGGGATTAATGAAGTTCAATCTCATGCCTTAGGATGACATAAAGATTATCTAGCTTAGGCCAAATTTAATGCTCTTTATGCAACCTTCAATTATCTTCGTACACTCTACAATTCAATTAAGTAAACTCTAAGAGAAAGCTTTGATAAAGAAATAAAGTATAAAGCTTGTAAGTAAAAATAGGATTGGGTTATCAAGGGGGTACGATCACATATGCTTAAGGCATATAGTTGGCATGGTAACAAGCAAGTATTAGCTTGCACATTCAACTAGTAGTATTAGGCTTGCATAGGTAAAGTATTTTGCAAGTGTTAGCTTGCATAGGTCAACTTGGTTAGTAAGGCTTGCATAGGTAAAGTATCTTGCAAGTGTTAGCTTGCTCAGTTAATAGCTTGCCTTGTGCAGAGCAGTGGTTGAAGTTCTCCTCGGCTTCTTCCTCGTAGTATCCTCCTTCCTCCTCGTATCCTTGGTCGGTACTAGCGTCTATAAATAAATACGAGGTACACAATCACCAAACAATACTTAACTATTTTCAATCATCACACGAAAGTGTACTAAAGATGATCTAGCATCATCACTAATATTACAAGATTAAAGCTTTTGTCTTATTTATTTTATTTTGAGAAAAGTAATTTCTACTCATTGAAAAACTACTTAAGTTTTAATATTCTCCAACTCAAACATGGGATCATGTTGACACATGTCATCACCACATATTTCAGTACATGGGAATGTGATTTAAAGTGGTGTCACAATTTAATAAGGTTTAAACTTTTTATTTTAATTAAATAAAGTGACTAGAAATGCATATGTGGCATTCTTTTATTACTTGGACATTATTTCTGTAGTGAAAGCCAGATGTTTTTATATATTCTGAAAGGTATTATCAAATGTGATTTTTGAGAGTTGGAATCAACTCAAAATCTATTATGGTTGAATTTTGAAAAAAAAATTGAATGCAGGAAAGCTTCTGCCTTGTTATTTTTACCAACGTTGATCTACACATCCAAATGCTTTGAATCCAATGGACTTGTATTAAGCTTTTCAGTACCTTTCTAAAAAAATTGGTTTTATGCAATTTGGTTCATTAAATCGAGCTGGGTTGATTTTTAAAACTAGGTACATAACTGAGTTTGAATAAAAATAGAAAAATCTAAATTCAAACGGTTGGGCTGCGAGGGAGAGGTTAATGGGCTGGCCCAGTGTCACTCCGCAGCGCGGGGCTCAGCTGACAGGGGGTTCCACCAGTCAGTGGCTCATAACGCGCGAAGCAGTACGGGGCGGTGTGGGTCGTTGGATTAGAAGTGTGATTGACGGCTGAGGGTCGTCGTCGACGATGAACATGTCACCGGCGAGCTCGAACCCTAGCGGCTCAATGGGGGTGCATAGGGGGCATACCAGGGCTCCAGCGACGACGGCGAGGCTGGCAAACGAACGTGTGGTCGACGGCGAGCTCAGGGATGGTCGAGGAAGCTTCGGGGGTGGTCGAAATCAACGGCTCCCTTCTTCTCCAGAGGCGGCCTGCTCCGGCACAATTCCGGCGAGCTGCTGCTCCTCGTGCTCCGGCTCGAGGGTGGAACGATCAGTGAGGTGAGGGGAGTGGGATGGTGTGCTTCAAATGGCTGGGGGTCGCCTCCTTTTATAGGCTCGACGGCGAGACCGAGAGGGATGGGCAGGCGACGGTGGCGACATGGCTACGGGCGGCTAGCGGCATGGCTGAGGTTGACGATCGACGGGCGGTCTCCTGGCGATGCTCTAGAGCTTAAATGCATGTGTAGGGGCGATGACAATTGGTCAGGAATGTGCGGTGCTCTGTGCGGTACCGACGGCGAACTCCGCATCGTGCAGTGCTACGGGGTACGAGCGGGGGAACGAACATGTCTAGTTGTCTCCTGGGATGGTGGGTTTCATGCTGGCGGGCGGCAAGGGCTCGAGGTGGCCGGGTTGAGTGGGAACGGCGCGTGCACTGAGGTGCGCGTCGGCATGGTCGACAGCGGCGCGGGCGTGGTGTTCTTGTGGTTCCGGTCTCTGTCTCCGAGTTAGGGCTGGTCGAGAGGGGGCGGTGAGGCATGGGCTGCATGCTAGACAAGGTGGGCACGGCTAGTTCTTCCTCTAGCTTGCTGTCCACACTGGGGTGGCATGGTGAGGCTTGGCCTGCTCACCATTGATGGCAAGGCAAGCTCACAGTGGTGCTAAGGATAGTTAAAAGAGCGAGATGATCTACTAAGGGCTAGTTGCAACCAGAGAGGGAACAAGTTAGGCCCAATTCACTGCACACTATAGTGTTTGTGATTTGTTTGATTTGAATCTGCAAGGTGTTTGATGAAATGGCCGCAAGAAACTTACTTTTGAATTTTGAAAATATTTTTGGTGGGTGTGCTGGGGATTCTGTGGGTGCTTGGGTTTTGAAAATTGAGCTTGTTTGAGTGGTTTTTGAAATAGTGGGATCTTCCCATATGAGATAGATTCAATTTTAAACTATCATTTAAACTTTGCATTTGAATGTTTCTGGATGATCACAAAGTGGGCCTTGGTACCTTATTATGAGTACCAACAAGGGGTGCAAAGATCCACAAATGTTTCTGTTAAGTTTTGAAAACTAGGGATAGCCAAAGTAAGCATGAGAGTTAATTTGGGAAAAATGACCATTCACTTCATTTGTTTATTTTGAGTTGTTTGTCTTTGGGAAAAATTTGGGGATTGTTTAGATGATGTTTAATTTACCTAAGAATCATTTTGCAAGCAAAGAAACATAGAATCATGGCAATTCAAAAGAATCCAAATTTTGAATACACACACATATGAATGCTTTCATATTTTTAGTTGGGAAAGTTTTTGTTAAGCCTAATTTTGATGATTAGAGTTTGTTGATCCAATTTTAATATTTTTGGGATGTTACAAACCTTCCCCCCTTAAACAAAATCTTGTCCCGATATTTGAAAAAGGACGAAAAAGATTACCTAGGATTTGAAGAGATTGGAAAACTCCGTCCTGATGTGATCTTCCTGCTCCCAGGTAGCTTCCTGTTCTGTGTGGTTGCTCCACTGAATCTTGAGAAACTTGATGCTTCGGGTTCTGGTAGTTCTGAAATCTTCTTCCAAAATGCGGATGGGTACTTCGGGATAGATCAGTTCATCGTTGATCTCTATGGTCCGGTGATCAATGTTCTTGAACACTTCTGCCTTCTCCGAAACTTCGAGGCATTTACGAAGTAATGAGATATGGAACACATTGTGCATGGCTAACATCTCTTCCGGCAGTTCCAATTGATACGACACTTCTCCTCGATGGTTCAGAATCTTGAAGGGTCCGATATATTTGGGGGCTAACTTTCCCTTCAGTTGGAAACGCTGCATTCCCTTCAATGGTGACACTTTCAGATACACAAAATCTCCGATGTTGAAGGCGAGGTATCGATGTCTCTTGTCGGCGTAACTCTTCTGTCTTGACTGGGCGGTCTTGAGGTGCTCACGAATCTTGTGAACTTTCTCTTCTGCTTCTCGTAGGAAGTCAGGTCCGAAAATTTGACTCTCTCCTACTTCCGACCAGTTCAAAGGGGTGCGACACTTCCTTCCATACATGAATTCAAATGGGGCCATTTGCAAACTATCTTGATAACTGTTGTTGTACGAAAATTCTGCGAAAGGCAGACAGTCTTCCCATTTAGATCCATATTCTAACACACATTCTCTCAACATATCTTCGAGTATTTGATTTACTCGCTCCGTTTATCCTTTGGTCTGAGGGTGATACGCTGTGCTGGAATCTAGTCGGGTTCCTAAACCTTCTTAGACTTTCTTCTAGAATCTCGAGGTAAACTGAGTTCCTCGATCAGATACGATGTTCTTGGTGACTCCGTGCAAACTGACGATTCTAGTGATGTATAACTCCGCTAGCTTCGAACCCTGATATGTGGTCTTGACTGGTAAGAAATGGGCTACTTTGGACAATCTGTCAACTATGACCCAGATAGACTCATTTCCCCTACTAGAAGTAGGTAATCCGGTGATAAAGTCCATTCCAACGGAATCCCATTTCCATTTCGGAATCTGCAATGGTTGCAACAATCCTGCGGGTCTTTGATGTCCGGCCTTGACTCGCTGACATATATCACACTTGGCGATATAGCTACCGATTTCTCTCTTTATCTTATGCCACCAAAATTGCTCTTTCAAATTTTGATACATCTTCGTTCCTCCGGGATGGATAGAATAAAGAGTATCATGAGCTTCCTTCAGAATAACTTCTTTCAACTCTGAATCTGCTTGTACACAAAGGCGTCCTTTGTACCACAGAACTCCTTCTTCGTCTTCGGTAAATCTGGGTACTTTGCCTGTACCGATATGACGTTTGATTCCGTCGATACTAGCATTTACTTTTTGCGCCTCCTTGATCTGGCTGATCAAGGTGGGTTGAAGTTCTATGCTGGCCAAAAATCCTTCACTCACTAATTCCATTTGGAAATGTTCCATCTCTTTGTGCAGACTTGGTTGCTGCTTCAAAATCATGGATTTCAAGCAGCACGGCAATCTGCTAAGGGCATCTGCTACCACGTTGGCTTTACCGGGGTGATAGTAAATGTCCAGGTCATAATCCTTGATTAGCTCAATCCATCTTCTCTGCCTCATATTTAGCTCCTTCTGAGTGAATATATACTTCAGGATCTTGTGATCCGAATAAATCTCACAACGGTTTCCCATTAGGTAATGCCTCCATATCTTCAGGGCTAGAACTACGGCTGCGAGTTCGAGGTCATGGGTTGGGTAGTTTTGTTCATGTTGTTTCAGTTGTCGAGATAGATAAGATATAACTTTGCCTTCTTGCATTAGCACACATCCGAGACCGATCTTGGATGCGTCACAATACACGTCAAAGGGCTTCGCGATATCCGACATGATTAAGATTGGGGATGAAATCAATCTTCTCTTGAGTTCTTGAAAACTCGCTACACATTTGTCTGTCCATTCAAACTTCTTGTCCTTCTTCAGCAATTGGGTCATGGGTCTAGCGATACTCGAGAATCCTTCTACGAACTTGCGGTAGTATCCCGCCAATCCGAGAAATGCACGAACTTGGGTTTGAGTGGTTGGGGCTTGCCAATCTTTGATATCTTTCACCTTTGCAGGGTCAACGGCAATTCCTCTGGCTAATACAATGTGGTCGAGGAATCCTACCTCCTGTAACCAGAATTCACATTTGCTAAACTTGGCATACAACTGATGCTCTCTAAGGGTTCCAAGAATGGTCCTTAGGTGTAGCTCATGTTCTTATTCTGATTTGGAATAAATCAGAATGTCATCGATGAAAACAACGACAAAATTATCCAGGAAGTCCATAAAAATCTTATTCATGAGATTCATGAAATAAGCGGGGGCATTGGTTAATCCAAAAGACATGATGGTATACTCGTATAATCCATATCTGGTGGTAAAGGCAGTCTTTGGAATATCCTCTGCGCGAATCTTGAGTTGATGATAGCCAGTTCTAAGATCAATCTTAGAAAACACTTTGACAACGGTCAACTGATCAAACAAATCTTCTATCTTGGGCAATGGGTATTTGTTCTTGATAGTGACATCATTCAACTTCCGATAATCCGTACACAAATGGTTACCTCCATCTTTCTTGTCCACAAACAAGACAGGTGATCTCCAAGGTGACACACTTGGTTGAATCAATCCAATTTCCATCATGGCATCCAGTTGCTTCTTTAGTTTCGCTAGTTCAGACGGGTTCATACTATATGGTCTCTGGGCTATGGGTCCTGTTCCGGGGATTATTTCAATGATAAACTCGATATCCCGATCTGGGGGCATACCGGGCAAAAACATCTGGAAATACATCGGGGTATTCATAGACTATCCGGACTTGGTCAATGGTAGGTTGGGCTATACTCTTGTTGCACTTGAACTGACGAGGTAAGGTTTCAGATACATGCTCGACTGATAGTCCGGCTGTACTGGTCATGGTTACGGCTTTCTTGGCACAGTCTATTAATCCTTTATGTTTGGACATCCAATCCTTTCCTAGTACTACTTCCAAACCTTTAGTTCCGAGTACTATCAAATTAGCATAAAAATCTATGCCATGGATTCGGATAGGGACGGCTTTGCAAATTTGCCTAGCCTTGGTGGTTGAACCGGGGATTTGAACAATCATAACATGCTTCAGTTTGGTTGGTTGAATCTTACTAGTGCATGCAAATTCTTCGGTGACAAATGAGTGCGATGCACCAGAATCAAACAACACTCTAGCAAGTACTGAATTAACAGAAAACATACCTAGCACGACGTCTGGCGCTTCCTGGGCTTCTTCAGCATGCATGAGAAAAAGACGGCCGTTGCGGTTGACCGAGTTCCCTGGGGCAAACCTTCTTCCGGGCTGAACACGATGTTGCTGCTGAGCTGGGGCATTTGTATTGGGGGCTGCGGCATTCTTCTTGGGGCACTCATTGGAGTAGTGACCCTTATTTCCACAGTCATAACAAGTCACTTGCGACTTGTCCTTTGCTGCAACAGGAACAACATTGCTTCCAGTCCTCGGGGCAGTGTTGGTGTTGGCGGCGGCATTGTTGTTGTTGAACTTGGGTGGTGCACGGTTGAAATTGCCAGAGTTGCAGGGGTTGTTGTGATTTCCTCCGGGCCTTGGTTTTCCACGGTTGGGATAGGTCGAACGGTTCATAGGAGGTCTGTTGGTTCTCAGGGCAAATCCTGGAGATGGGTTGGGGCGATACTTTGGGGTATGATCGGTTCCTGGCTGATGCATCATGCGGCGCTTGCGGTTCTCATTGGCTTGGTTGATATTTCCTTCCATCTGAATGGCAGAGTCGACGAGGGCTTCAATATCAACAAAGGGGATATTGACCAACACCGTCTGCATCTCATCATGCAGACCATTCAAGAATCTTTCTTTCTTCTTAGCTTCAGTGTCGATCTCATCCGGGGCATACCTAGATAATGACAAGAATTTGTCACGGTATTCCACTACGGTCATCCTTCCTTGCTTCAGTTCTCTGAACTCATCTCTCATTCTCTTGATCAAACCCGGTGGCACATGGGTTCTGCTGAACTTGACCTTGAATTCCTCCCAGGTCATCATCTGTTCTCCGGTCATTGCACGAACGTTGTTCCACCATGCTCTTGCATCTCCGGCTAGATAGTGGGTGGTGAACAGAACTTTCTCGTTAGCTTCCACTCTGGCGACTTCTAGATTGTTTTCCATGGTTTGCAGCCAATCATCTGCATCTAGGGGCTCTTCTGACTTAGTGAAAACAGGTGGGTTGGTGTTCTGGAAATTTTTGAGCTTAGATCCATGGTTGTCCTGATTTCCTTGGCCTTGACTGTTGTTGGCCATATGAGCTATGTGCTGAAGGATGGCTAAGTTGGCTTGACGTTCGGCTCTTTCAGCTTCGCGGTCAGAAACCAACATTTGCAGGATCTGCAACATCGGGTCCAGGGATGAACCACTTCCTCCGTGAGGCATCTGAAGATAGAGATAGATCATGAGAAAAGAGGGAAATTTCTAAGGTTCAGGGACTTTGAAAAGTTTTTAAAGTTTGACTCAGATTTTCTTAGCAACTTGCTTTTCATTCATTCATTCATAGCACACGATACAACACACACCACAACAAAGGAAAACAGATGGTTTTAAGAACCATTCCGGAAACTACGATATAGTGGGACCGAATACAACTCACTACGCTAGTGCTCAAGTGCTACTACTCCTCGGAGTCGGTGTAATCGTCATCCTCATCATCCTCATCGTCATCGATGAAGGCGAAATCCTCCTCATCGATGAAGAAGTCCATGGCTTGATCCTCCAGAAAGTCATCATCATCGTTGAGATAGGAGTAGGGATCTCCACGAAGGTCTTCTCCGGCATTCTCCCTTTCCTCCAACTGCATGTCTCTCTTGTGGATGGTCTCCTCCAAATCCTAGATATGGTGGCAAAGACAAGCAATCATGTGCTTCTTCTTGTCAAGCTGATGGCGACGAGACTTACGATCCTTCGCTAGCATGGCGATGGTCTAATCCTTCGTCTTGATGATGGCGGACTTGTGGTTGGAGTAATCACGGGCATTGTCTAGTTCCTGCTGACGATCATACATCATGAAGCTAAGGTGGTCCATTTGAGTCTTCAGCTCGGGGTGGTATGGGGCTTCCAGTGGCTGTCCCATAGCATCACGCCTTGGGTAAAACTCAAAGCGGGTACCCTTGATCTGATTGATACTCTGCCCACATAGACGGGCAAGAGCTTCCTGAATGGCCCTAGCAAGTCCATCGAGCCAGTTGTTCTCTCTTAAGGTGAAAATTCCTTCTGCAGTGGGAGGTTCAATCTTCCCTCTGAGACTTGCAACAACAAGCCACTGTCGATCTTCTCCTTCCTGATCATTGAGCTGAGCTCCGAAGAACTCAGGGTGTGGACGCTCCAGAAGTCCCGAAAGCTGGTCCAAATCCCGTTCAAAGATGAGGTCTCCTTCATTTCCCAACTGATAAAACTTGATGTACCTCACGTCCATCTATAAGAATATAGGATGCGTAAGTTAGTAGAGTGATCAAGTGTCTCAAGTTTTAGGTATTTTGCAAAAGTTTTTAAGGAACATGAATTTTTATGAAAGAATCAAAGTGATAAGAATAGGAATAAGTTTTTTTTGTAAATACTCACTTCCTTTGGTTTTGAAACTAAGTTTTTGATTCGAACGTCCATTCTAACTAGGGTCTCCTATGGTCAGTATGGCTCTGATACCAACTTCTCAACACCCGAATTTTTAATCCCAGATGCTTGTTATGCCATACATCGCAATCCCAGGATTACCATTTTTGCAAGACATAACAGATTTGGATATCACAGTACATCATCCATTACAAACCATACATAAGGTCTTACACAAATAAGGATCTCATGATCCAGTTCTTAATACAACTCAAGCAACGAAATAGCATAATAGTAATGATAGCGTAGGCGAAGCTCTATCTTCGGGGTCACAGGCAATGCTGACGATGGGAGATGATCCTAGTTGGCGTAACCTTCCTGTGGTCCGTCATCCTAGTACTCCTCTTCATAGTCTGGCCACGAGAATAGCCAGGGACAAAGCCATGAGTACTCTTTAAGTACTCGCAAACTAATATTAACAGTTAAGGGAGTTTTTGTAGTAGGACACTAAGCTCTAGGGTTGTTTTGCAAAAAGCCAGATTTACCTCTACTAAGTTCAAAAGCAAAGAAAGCTAGTTTGAAGTTTTATAATACCTAATTGGGAACTTGAATTTCATATCACAACTCTGTTGTGGTCAAGTCAAAGTCTCAATTCATTTCACAAGTCATTTTCAAAACATCTGACGGGTGAACAGTATGGCCACTCCAACTATCAATAACCGCGGACGCGGCTATTCGAATAGTTTTACACTCTGCAGAGATTGTACACTTTCTCCACAACATTCGATACATCTGTCAGGAAAAAATCCTGAATTCACCATACTCAGTATGCGGATAATCAATCCTAACCTTTCAATTACACGCCCTAGTATAGGCACCTCTCCTGTGAGTTTAGCCTCCCAACCATGACCAACTGTCATCTTGGGTACTGCACAGGTGGACAATCTTCACAAGGTAGCCTCAGCTCAGACCTTGGCCATGAGGGAACCCATTCTAAGGTATATAAGTTTCCAATCAAGCCCTACCCAATCTTCGGGTATTGTGGTTGTACGGTAAAATTGGAATGGTATCGCATCCAGACAACCATCAGTTTTATAAAGCTCTAAGGCTCCTGTCTCAACATTTTCATCACCAAAATCATCTGGTGTTCGGAAACAAGTGTCAAAACATTTCAGTAGAATGACTCATCATTCCAAGGTTTTCATAACCATTTTCACCAAGTATTCCCATCTAAAGTTGATCAAGTTTTATGCTTAGCACTAGCATCTACAAGTGGGGTTAAATACTAAGGAGGGGTGGTAAACAAGTGGGGATTAATGAAGTTAAATCTCATGCCTTAGGATGACATAAGGATTATCTAGCTTAGGCCAAATTTAATGCTCTTTATGCAACCTTCAATTCTCTTCCTAGACTCTACAAGTCAATTAAGTAAACTCTAAGAGAAAGCTTTGATAAACAAATAAAGTATAAAGTTTGTAAGTAAAAATAGGATTGGGTTATCAAGGGGGTATGATAACATATGCTTAAGGCATATAGTTGGCATGGTAACAAGCAAGTATTAGATTGCACATTCAACTAGTAGTATTAGGCTTGCATAGGTAAAGTATCTTGCAAGTGTTAGCTTGCATAGGTCAACTTGGTTAGTAAGGCTTGCATAGGTAAAGTATCTTGCAAGTGTTAGCTTGCTCAGTTAATAGCTTAACCTGTGCAGATCAGTGGTTGAAGTTCTCCTCGGCTTCTTCCTCGTAGTATCCTCCTTCCTCCTCGTATCCTTGGTCGATACTAGCGTCTATAAATAAATACGAGGTACAAAATAACCAAACAATACTTAACTATTTTCAATCATCACACAAAAGTGTACTAAAGATGATCTAGCATCATCACTAATATTACAAGATTAAAGCTTTTGTCTTATTTATTTTATTTTGAGAAAAGTAATTTCTACTCATTGAAAAACTACTTAATATTTAATATTCTCCAACTCAAACATGGGATCATGTTGACACATGTCATCACCACATATTTCAGTACATGGGAATGTGATTTAAAGTGGTGTCACAATTTAAAAAGGTTTAAACTTTTTATTTTAATTAAATAAAGTGACTAGAAATGCATATGTGGCATTCTTTTATTACTTGGACATTATTTCTATAGTGAAACCCATATGTTTTCATATATTCTAAAAGGTATGATCAAATGTGATTTTTGAGAGTTGGAATCAACTCAAAAGCTATTATGGTTGAATTTTGAAAAATGTTTGAATGCAGGAAAGCTTCTGCCTTGTTATTTTCACCAAGGTTGATCTACAGATCCAAATGCTTTGAATCCAACGGGCTTGGATTAAGCTTTTCAGTACCTTTCTAACAAAATTGGTTTCATGCAATTTGGTTCATTAAATAGAGCTTGGTTGATTTTTGAAACTTGGTACAAAACTGAGTTTGAAAAATAGAAAAATCTAAATTCAAACGGTTGGGCTGCGCGGGAGAGGTTAATGGGCTGGCCCAGTTTCACTCTGCAGCACGGGGCTCAGCTGTCAGTGGCTCATAATGCGCGAAGCGGTACAGGGTGGTGTGGGTTGTTGGATTAGAAGTGCGATCGACGGCTGAGGGTCGTCGTCGATGATTAACATGTCAGCAGCGAGCTCGAACCCTAGCGGCTCAGTGGGGGTGCATAGGGGCATACCAGGGCTCCAGCGACGACGGCGAGGCGGGCAAACGAACGAATTGTAGGGTTTTGTAGCATGGAAAACAAAAATTTTCTATCGCATACAAACAAACAAGCCAAGATCTATCTACTAGATTGTAGCAACGAGTCGATGGAATAACTTACCCTCGAAGATTCCAAAGTGTTTAACGAGAGCGGATTCTTGTGGGTGATGTAGTCGATCGTGTAGAGGATCCTTCCGGCGCCACGTTCCGGCAGCGCTCCCGTAGTCGGTCACACGTTCGGTACTCGACGAAGACCTTCCTCTCCCTTGTTCCAGCAGGCAGCGGAGGTTGTAGCACTCTCCTCGCGATTCCGGCAGCACAACGGCGTGGTACCGGAAGTAGAGGGGAGATCCCGCAGGGCTTCGCCTTAAGCTGGAGCGAGTATGGTGGAGTATGAGAGAGTACTATTAGTGGTCTAGGGATTAGACACACCAATTAGAAGGCTCTAAACCGAAGGCTAGGGCAATTAAAAGCTCTAAACCAAAACGGCTCTAAACCGGAGATTAGAGGATAGGAACTTGTGTGTCTAGAGGAGGAGGCCCTGCCCCTCCTTTTATGGGTGGAGGGTGCGGCCAAGGGGAGGGGAGTCCCTCCCCAAGTCGGCCTTGGTTGGCGCGCCGGCTTGGGGAGGAGACTCCTCCCCCAAGTCGGTTCCCAACTCCTCTTGCTTGTTTCCCACAGTTTCTTGTTTTAGCCGTTTGACTTTCAAACTGGACATTTGACTTTTCTGTTTTAGGATTCAATTTAATCCTTTATTTGGAACAGCAAGAACACTTAGTACATGATGCAATCATTCCAATATGCAATGACACATTCATGAACCCCTCCCCCCCCCCCCCCCCCGGAGTGTCGGACAATCCGGAACCTTCTAGAACATTCCCGATGAAAACACCGGAATCATTCCCGAACTCTGAAACGGGTCTTTCCTTATATGAATCTTATTCTCCGGACCATTCCGGATCACCTCGTGATATCCCGGATCCCATCCGAGACTCCGAACAACATTCGGTCTCTTTCTCATAATACCATAACTACTCAAACAACGTCGAATCCTTAAGTGTGTCTCCCGACGGTTCGTGAATTATGCGGACATGATCGAGACACTTGTCCGAACAATAACCAATAGAGGAATCTGGAAATTCATATGGCTCCCACATATTTCTACGATTACTTTGCGATCGAATGAACCACTTACATACGATACCAATTTCCCTTTGTCTCACGATAGTTTACTTATCCGAGGTTATGATCGTCGGTATCTCTGCATACCTAGTTCAACCTCGTTACCGATAAGTACTCTTTTCTCGTTCCCGTGATATGTGATACCTTGTGACCCAGTCACATGCTTGCTAGCTAATTGGATGACATTCCACCGAGAGGGCCCAGAGTATATCTATCCGTCATATGGATGGACAAATCCCACTCTTGATCCATGTGTCTCAACCAAAACTTTCTGAACACTCAATGCCACCTTTATAGCCACCCAGTTACGGTGTGGTGTTTGATGTCATCAAAGCATCCATCCGGTAAAGGTGATATGCATGATCTCATGGTCGAAGGACTTAGGTTACTATGTATCAGAAAGCATATAGCAATTGAACTATTGAAATGACTTGATCTTTATGCTACGCTTATCTATAGGAGTATGTCCACCATATCATTCTCCTAACGATATGATATTGTTGTTGATAACATCTCAATGTTCATGATAGGGAAACCACAATCATTAATCAACCAACAAGCTAGTGAAGTATAGAGGCTATACTAGGGACTTCAAATTAAGTTTACAAATCACACAAGTATCAATGTTTCCTTATTAATACTATTATAGCATGAATGTAAACATTTATCATAAACACAAAGATATAATAATAACTACATTTATTATTGCCTCTAGGGCATATCTCCAACAGTCTCCCACTTGCACTAGAGTCATCTAATCTAGATTACATGGTAATATACCGAACACCCATGGCAGTTTGGTGTTGGTCATGTTTTGCCCTCGGGAGAGGTTTAGTCAACGGATCCGCCACATTCAGATCTGTGTGTACTTTGCAAATCTCTATATCCCCATCCTGGATATGTTCTCGAATAGCGTGAAAACGTAGCTTGATGTGCTTCAGCTTCTTGTGTGACCTTGGTTCTTGCGCATTGGCTATGGCGCCCATGTTATCACAGTAGATAGACATTGGGTCCAGCGCACTAGGAACCACACCCAGCTCTGTAATGAACTCTTTCATCCATATCGCTTCTTGCGAAGCCTCCGAAGCAGCCATGTATTCCGATTCAGTTGAAGATCTCGCCACAACGCTTTGCTTTGCACTCCTCCAGCTAATTGCTGCACCATTCAAAATAAATACGTATCCGGATTGTGATTTAGAATCATCCAGATCGGTGTTCCAACTAGCATCGGTGTAACCATTAACAACGAGCTGTTCATCACCTCCATAGGAAAGAACCATATCCTTAGTTCTTCTCAAGTACTTAAGGATGTTTTTGACCGCTGTCCAATGATCCACTCCTGGATCACTTTGATATCTGCTAGTTAAACTAACAGCATATGCAATGTCGGGTCTAGTACATA
The DNA here is from genome assembly GCA_910589765.1 of Avena atlantica. Taxonomy (NCBI): domain Eukaryota; kingdom Viridiplantae; phylum Streptophyta; class Magnoliopsida; order Poales; family Poaceae; genus Avena; species Avena atlantica. Next base: position 526,677,232 of record OU342739.1, on the reverse strand, counting down.
GCATGGCATACATTCGAGATCCTATGGATGAGGCATAGGGAGTCTTACTCATCCTTTCTCTATCTTCTGCCGATGTCGGACTTTGAGTTTTACTCAAGGTCGTATTGGGCAACATGGGCAAGAACCCTTTCTTGCTTTCTTCCATTCCAAACCTCTTTAGAACTTTGTCCAAATATGTACTCTGTGACAATGATATTTGGCGTTTCGATCTATCTCTATAAATCTTTATGCCTAATATGTAAGCTGCTTCGCCAAGATCCTTCATTGAAAAACTATTATTCAAATATTCCTTGACACTATTAAGAAGGTCTACATCATTCCCAATCAACAATATGTCATCCACATATAGTATTAAGAATGCTACAGAGCTCCCACTCACTTTCTTGTAAATACAAGCTTCTCCATAAGTTTGTATAAAACCAAAACTTTTGATTACCTTATCAAAACGTTGATTCCAACTTCGGGATGCTTGCTTCAATCCATAGATGGACCGTTGAAGTTTGCATACCTTGTAGCATCTTTAGGATCGACAAAACCTTTGGGTTGCATCATATACAACTCTTCATCAATGTCTCCATTGAGGAATGCTGTTTTGACATCCATCTGCCATATCTCATAATCATAATATGCAGCGATTGCTAACATAATCCTCACAGACTTTAGCTTCGCTACTGGTGAGAAAGTCTCATCATAGTCAACTCCTTGAATTTGTCGAAACCCTTTTGCGAAAAGTCGAGCTTTATAGACAGTAACATTACCATCAGCATATGTTTTCTTCTTGAAAATCCATTTGTTCTCGACAGCCATCCGGCCATCCGGTAAGTCCACCAAAGTCCATACTTGGTTTTCGTACATGGATCCAATCTCGGATTTCATGGCTTCTTGCCATTTATTGGAATCTGGGCTCATCATCGCTTCCGCATATGTCTCGGGGTCATCGGTGTTGTCCACCAACATGACATTCATAATGGAATCATACCAATCTGGAGTGGTACGAGTTCTCGTTGACCTCCGAGGCTTCAACCGAAGTTTCATGATCACCATCATTAGCTTCCTCTCTTATTGGTGCAGGCACCACAGGAACTTCTTCCGGTGTTGCGCTACTCGCAATTTCGAGAGAAGGTTCGACAACCTCGTCGAGTTCTACTTTCCTTCCAGTCACTTCTTTCGAGAGAAATTCCTTCTCTAGAAAGGATCCATTCTTGGCAACGAAGATTTTTCCTTCGGATCTATGATAGAAGGTATACCCAATAGTTTCCTTCGGGTATCCTATGAAGACGCATTTTTCCGCTTTGGGTTCAAGCTTGTCCGGCTGTAACTTCTTTACATATGCTTGGCATCCCCAAACTTTAAGGAACGACAATTTAGGTTTCTTCCCAAACCATAATTCATACGGTGTCGTTTCAACGGATTTAGATGGTGCCCTATTTAAAGTGAATGCGGCTGTTTCTAATGCATAACCCCAAAATGATAGCGGTAAATCTGTAAGTGACATCATAGAACGAACCATATCTAAGAGAGTTCGATTACGACGTTCGGACACACCATTACGCTGTGGTGTTCCCGGCGGTGTCAATTGTGAAAGTATTCCGCATTTCTTCAAATGCTCGCCAAACTCGTAACTTAGATATTCACCTCCACGATCAGAACGTAGAAATTTAATCTTCTTGTTACGTTGATTCTCTACCTCACTTTGAAACTCCTTAAACTTCTCGAAAGTTTCGGACTTATGTTTCATGAAATAGATATACCCATATCTACTCAAGTCATCCGTGAAGGTAAGAACATAACGATAACCACCGCGCGATGCTACACTCATTGGACCACACACATCGGTATGTATGATTTCCAATAAGTCCGTAGCTCGCTCCATCATACCAGAAAATGGAGTCTTAGTCATTTTACCCATCAGACATGCTTCGCATCTTTCAAGTGATTCAAAATCAAGTGATTCAAGAAGTCCATCGGAATGGAGTTTCTTCATATGTTTTTCTCCAATGTGACCAAGACGACAGTGCCACATATAGGTCGAATTATCGCTTGATTTCAAACGTTTAGCCTCAATGTTGTTGATATGTGTATTTCCACTATCGAGATTCAATAGGAATAGACCATCTATCAAAGGTGCATGTGCATAAAACATATTACTCATATAAATAGAACAACCATTATTCTCGGACTTAAACAAGTAACCGTCTCGCGATAAACAAGATCCCGATATAATGTTCATGCTCAACGCAGGCACCAAATAACAATTATTTAAGTATAAAACTAATCCCGATGGTAGATGAAGGGGTAGCGTGCCGACCGCGATCACATCAACCTTTGATCCGTTTCCCACGCACATCGTCACCTCGTTCTTCGCTAGCTTCCGTTTATTCTGCAGCACCTGTTTCGAGTTACAAATATGAGCAACCGAACCAGTATCAAATACCCAGGCACTACTACGAGTACTAGTGAGATACACATCAATAACATGTATATCAGATATACCTTTCTTCTTGATGTTGCCGTTCTTCAAATCCGCCAAGTACTTTGGGCAATTCCGCTTCCAGTGACCTTCTCCCTTGCAGTAAAAGCACTCAGTATTAGGCTTAGGTCCAGCCTTGGTCTTCTTCGTCGGCGTGGTAACTTTCTTACCACCCTTCTTGAAGTGTCCCTTTTGCTTAGACTTGCCTTTCTTGAATTTGGTGGTCTTATTGACCAACAACACTTGGTGCTCTTTCTTGATCTCCACTTCTGCAGATTTCAACATGGCAAAGAGTTCTGGCAACGTCTTGTTCATGTTCTGCATGTTGTAGTTCATCACAAAGTTCTTGTAACTTGGTGGTAGTGATTGGAGGACACGGTAAATCCCCAAAGCATTAGGAATCACTATACCCAAGCTTTGAAGTTTGTTTGCGTGCCCAGACATCTTAAGCACATGCTCACTGACGGAGCTGCCCTCTTCCATCTTGCAGTTAAAGAACTTTTCAGAAGCCTCATAGCTTTCAATTGCCGCATGAGTCTCAAAAATCAATTTGAGATCCTCGACAATATCATATGGGTCTGAATCCTCAAACCTTTTCTGAAGCTCCGATTCCAAACCATACAAGATAGCACACTGAACTATGGAGTACTGATTCTTCCGAGCGAGGTAAACATTCTTTACTTCATCGGGAGCATCAGCTGCAGGTGGGTCACCCAGCGGTGCATCCAGCACATAGGTTAAATTACCAGCTGTGAGGACAATCCTCAAATTGCGGAACCAATCTGCGAAGTTGCTTCCATTGTTTTTCAACTTTTCTTTCTCTAGGAACGCATTAAAATTGATGGTAGGGGCTGCCATTGATCTACAACATATTTGCAATAGTTTAGACTAAGTTTATGACAAATTGAGTTCAAATTAATTAATGTAATTAAACCAGGTGAACTCCCACTCAAAACAATATCCCTCACATTGTTTTAGTGATCACACGAACCAAATCCACTACATCAACACCGATCATCACGAGAGTTGATATAGTTTCAATGGCGAACAATCGTCATGTTCATCATATCTACTATATGATTCATGCTTTACCTTTCGGTGATCCGTGTTCCGAGACCATGTCTGTACATGCTAGGCTCGTCAAGATCAAACCTTAGTTTCCGCATGAGCAAATCTGGCTTGCTCACGTTGTATACACTTGCAGAATCTAACACACCGATCATCATGTGGTGCTTCGAAACAACAAGCTTTAGCAACGGTGCTAACTAAGGGTGAACACTTTATGACTTGAAATTCATGTGCATGAGGGATCATCTTATAATGCTACCGTCGTCTACTAAGCAATACAAGATGCATAAAGGATTAACATCACATGCAATTCAATATATATGTGATATGATATGGCCTTTCTTCTTTGTGCTTCCGATCTCCATCTTCAAGAACGAACATGATCTCCATCATCACCGGCATTGCATCAAGGTCAATGACGCTACTCCATGGTTGTCGTCCACCGGCTTCAACTATTACAACTACTTTGAATAGACACGCGGGTCTTAACATAAATTAAAGACAACCATATGGCTCCTGCCGGTTGCCGACTTACAATAAGGAACATTGCATACATCAAATATAATCACAATCATGGCCATATCACATCACTGCACACCCCTGCAAAACAAAGTTAGACGCCTCTACTTTCTTTGCATATTTTACGTGGTTTGGGGCTTTCAATAAGTGTCGTTCTAACTTACGAACAAGAACCACAACATTGATACTAGTATTGTTAATCACCCGTTGTAAATTGGATCTTAACTACGCTAGGAGAAACAGGCACCCGCAAAGCCACTTATGCAATACAAGTTGCATGTCAAGCGTGGAGCAAGTCTCATGAACGATGTCATGTAAGGTTAGCCCGGGCCGCTTCATCCCAACATACCGCAAGATGCAAAGTACACAAGAAGCAATCGACAATAAAAGCATCAACGCCCACAATGACCATTGTGTTCTACTCGTGCAACAGATCTACGTATAGACACGACTCTGATACCACTGTAGGGTTTCGTAGCATGGAAAACAAAAAATTTCTATCGCATACAAACAAACAAGCCAAGATCTATCTACTAGATTGTAGCAACGAGTCGATGGAATAACTTACCCTCGAAGATTCCAAAGTGTTTAACGAGAGCGGATTCTCGTGGGTGATGTAGTCGTACTCTTTACGATCTCAAGATCGTGTAGACGATCCTTCCGGCGCCACGTTCCGTCAGCGCTCCGCAGTCGGTCACACGTTCGGTACTCGACGAAGACCTTCCTCTCCCTTGTTCCAGCAGGCAGCGGAGGTTGTAGCACTCTCCTCGCGATTCCGGCAGCACAACGGCGTGGTACCAGAAGTAGCGGGGAGATCCCGCAGGGCTTCGCCTTAAGCCGGAGCGAGTATGGTGGAGTATGAGAGAGTACTATTAGTGGTCTAGGGATTAGACACACCAATTAGAAGGCTCTAAACCGAAGGCTAGGGCAATTAGAAGCTCTAAACCAAAACGGCTCTAAACCGGAGATTAGAGGATAGGAACTTGTGTGTCTAGAGGAGGAGGCCCTGCCCCTCCTTTTATGGGTGGAGGGTGCGGCCAAGGGGAGGGGAGTCCCTCCCCAAGTCGGCCTTGGTTGGTGCGCCGGCTTGGGGAGGAGACTCCTCCCCCAAGTCGGTTCCCAACTCCTCTTGCTTGTTTCCCACAGTTTCTTGTTTTAGCCGTTTGACTTTCAAACTGGACATTTGACTTTTCTGTTTTAGGATTCAATTTAATCCTTTATTTGGAACAGCAAGAACACTTAGTACATGATGCAATCATTCCAATATGCAATGACACATTCATGTACCCCTCCCCCCCCCCCCCCCCCGAGTGCCGAACAATCCGGAACCTTCTAGAACATTCCCGATGAAAACACCGGAATCATTCCCGAACTCCGAAACGGGTCTTTCCTTATATGAATCTTATTCTCCGGACCATTCCGGATCACCTCGTGATATCCCGGATCCCATCCGAGACTCCGAACAACATTCGGTCTCTTTCTCATAATACCATAACTACTCAAACAACGTCGAATCCTTAAGTGTGTCTCCCTACGGTTCGTGAATTATGCGGACATGATCGAGACACTTCTCCGAACAATAACCAATAGAGGAATCTGGAAATTCATATGGCTCCCACATATTTCTACGATTACTTTGCGATCGAATGAACCACTTACATACGATACCAATTTCCCTTTGTCTCACGATAGTTTACTTATCCGAGGTTATGATCGTCGGTATCTCTGCATACCTAGTTCAACCTCATTACCGATAAGTACTCTTTTCTCGTTCCCGTGATATGTGATCCCTTGTGACCCAGTCACATGCTTGCAAGCTAATTGGATGACATTCCACCGAGAGGGCCCAGAGTATATCTATCCGTCATATGGATGGACAAATCCCACTGTTGATCCATGTGTCTCAACCAAAACTTTCCGAACACTCAATGCCACCTTTATAGCCACCCAGTTACGGTGTGGTGTTTGATGTCATCAAAGCATCCATCTGGTAAAGGTGATATGCATGATCTCATGGTCGAAGGAATTAGGTTACTATGTATCAGAAAGCATATAGCAATTGAACTATTGAAATGACTTGATCTTTATGCTACGCTTATCTATAGGAGTATGTCCACCATATCATTCTCCTAACGATATGATCTTGTTGTTGATAACATCTCAATGTTCATGATAGGGAAACCACAATCATTAATCAACCAACAAGCTAGTGAAGTATAGAGGCTATACTAGGGACTTCAAATTAAGTTTACAAATCACACAAGTATCAATGTTTCCTTGTTAATACTATTATAGCATGAATGTAAACATTTATCATAAACACAAAGATATAATAATAACTACATTTATTATTGCCTCTAGGGCATATCTCCAACACGAGTGGTCGACGGCGAGCTCAGGGATGGTCGAGGCAGCTCCGGGGGTGGTCAAAATCAACGGCTCCCTTCTTCTCCAGAGGCGGCCTACTCCGGCGCAATTCCGGAGAGCTACTGCTTCTCGTGCTCCGGCTCGAGGGTGGAACGATCAGTAAGGTGAGGGGAGTGGGATGGTGTGCTTCAGATGGCTGGGGGTCGCCTCCTTTTATAGGCTGGACGGCGAGACCGAGAGGGATGGGCAGGCAACGGTGGCGACGTGGCTACGGGAGGCTAGCGGCATGGCGGAGGTTGGCGATCGACGAGCGGTCTCCTGGCGATGCTCTAGAGCTTAAATGTGTGTGTAGGGGAGGTGGCAATTGGTCGGGAACGTGCAGTGCTCTGCGCGGTACCGACGGCAAACTCCGCGGCGTGCGGTGGCTACGTGGTACGGGCGAGGAAACGAACATGTCTAGTGGTCTCCTGGGACGGTGGGTTTCATGCTGGCGGGCGGCAAGGGCTCGAGGTGGTTGGGTTGAGTGGGAACGGCGCGTGCACTGAGGTGCGCGTCGGCATGTTCAACATTGGCGCGGGCGCGGCGTTCCTATGGTTCTGGTCTCTGTCTCCGAGTTAGGGCTGGTCGAGAGGGGGCGGTGAGGCATGGGATGCATGCTAGACAAGGTGGGCACGGCTAGTTCTTCCTCTAGCTTGCTGTCCACACTGGGGTGGCATGGTGAGGCTCGGCCTGCTCACCATTGATGGCAAGGCAAGATCACAGTGGTTCTAAGGATAGTCAAAAGAGGTAGATGATTTACTAACGGCTAGTTGCAACCAGAGATTGAACAAGTTAGGCCCAATTCACTGCACACTATAGTGTTTGTGATTTGTTTGATTTGAATCTGCAAGGTGTTTGATGAAATGGCCGCAAGAAACTTACTTTTGAATTTTGAAAAGATTTTTGGTGGGTGTGCTAGGCATGTGCTGGGGATTCTGTGGGTGCTTGGGTTTTGAAAATTGAGCTTGTTTGAGTGGTTTTTGAAATAGTGGGATCTTCCCATATTAGATAGATTCAATTTTAAACTGTCATTTAAACTTAGCATTTGAATGTTTCTGGATGATCACAAATTGGGCCTTGGTACCTTATTATGAGTACTAACAAGGGGTGCAAAGATCCACAAATGTTTCTGTTAAGTTTTGAAAACTAGGGATAGCCAAAGTAGGCATGAGAGTTAATTTGACAAAAATGACCATTCACTTCATTTGTTTATTTTGAGTTGTTTGTCTTTGGGAAAAGTTTGGGGATTGTTTATATGATGTTTAATTTACCTAAGAATCATTTTACAAGCCAAGAAACACAGAATCATGGCAATTCAAAAGAATCCAAATTTTGAATACACACACATATGAATGCTTTCATATTTTTAGTTGGGAAAGTTTTTGTTAACCCTAATTTTGATGACTAGAGTTTGATGATCCAAGTTTGATATTTTTGGGATGTTAAATGCCCTAAAGCATATGGTGGCCATTTTTCTCAAAGTAGCAAGCGAGTTCATGCCATTTTTTGTCAAGATCTATGTTGCAACCCCTAAATCCAAAGCTTTAAAAGGTTAGAACTTCATTCTTTCATCTCTTATTGCTACTTTAGCTCTATAATGCTCTAGAAGTATAGAGATATGGATCAATGCATGCATGCTCTAGAAGTAGAAGGATTTTGATATATATGTGTAACAAATTTTGATTAGGCACATAGTTACTGAAAATTGAAATGTGTAATTTTAGAGTTTGAGAGCTTAGAATGGAATGTGTTTTCACTGATAGAACAATAATCAAAAATTCCACATTTATCATGTTAATTGTTTTCTCCAATTCACAAATTGGTGCATGTAAATTTTTCAAAATTCAAAATTAATGCTCTAGAAGCTCTCAATATAACTTGTAATAATTTTATCATGTTGTGTAATGGTTTTTGATATACTTTTACTCTAATGCAGATGGTCCGGGAATGGATGTACGGTACTGACCGACGCTCTGGCGAGTTCATTAATGGCGTGCATGAATTCATCCGTGTTGCTGATGCAAACAAGCGCAATGGTTTTATATTATGTCCATGTAGTGAATGTAGGAATCAGAAGGATTACTCTGACTCACAAACCGTTCACAGCCACCTGTTGAAGTCCGGCTTCATGCCCAGTTATTGTTGGACTAAGCATGGAGAGAGAGGGGTTATAATGGAAGACAATGAAGAAGAGGAGGAGGATGACAACTATCATGGTTTTCCTGAGTACGGAGATACTTCCATGGGGGATGCTGAAGGGGAGGATGAAGAAGAGACACATGATGAACCCGCTGATGATCTTGATCGGACCATTGCTGATGCACGAAGAGACTGTGAAACTGAAAAGGAGAGGGAGAAGTTCAATCACATGTTAGAGGATCACAAAAAGTTGTTGTACCCAAATTGCAAAAATGGTCTGAAAAAGCTGGGCAGCACACTGGAATTGCTGCGATGGAAGGCTGAGTGTGCTATACCTGACTCCTCATTTGAAAAGTTGCTGAAAATGATGAAGAATATGCTTCCAAAAGACAACGCATTGTCCGCCAGTACGTACGAAGCAAAGAAGGTTGTCTGCCCTCTAGGTTTAGAGGTTCAGATGATACATGCATGCCCTAATGACTGCATCCTCTACCGCGGTGAGGAGTACGAGAATTTGGATGCATGCCCGGTATGCACTTCACTTTAGTATAAGATCATACGAGATGACCTTGGTGACGTTGAGGGCGAGCAACCCCGGAAGAGGGTTCCTGCCAAGGTGATGTGGTATGCTCCTATAATACCACGGTTGAAACGCTTATTCAGAAACAAAGAGCACGCCAAGTTGTTGCGATGGCATAAAGAGGAACGTAAGTCAGAGGGGATGTTGAGACACCCCGCTGATGGGTCGCAATGGAGAAAAATCGATAGAAAGTACCCGGACTTTGCAGATGACGCAAGGAGTTTAAAGTTTGGTCTAAGTACAGATGGCATGAATCCCTTTGGGGAGCAGAGCTCCAGTCACAGCACCTGGCCCATGACTCTATGCATCTATAACCTTCCTCCTTGGTTATGCATGAATCGGAAGTTCATTATTATGCCAGTGTTGAATCGGAATTTGACCTTTGAGCATTGCTTTTTGTAACAATCAATGATTGGCCTGCTCTTAGTAACCTTCAGGACAGTCCAACAAGGGATACACTGCATGCACATACTGTTTAGATGAGATTGAAAGTATATATTTGGAACATTGTCAGAAGAATGTGTACAATGAGCATCGTCAATTTCTTTTGGCCAAGCATCCCTTAAAAAAGAAAGGCAAGCATTTCAACGGTCTGGCATGTCACCAGACGAAGCCTAAGGAGCGTACTGGTGCTGATATATTTGATATGGTCAAAGATTTGGATCAAATAGTAACCTTTGGAAAGGGTCCTGGTGGAAAATCTGTTTTGAAGGACGCTGAAGGACACACACCCATGTCGAAGAAGACAAAAGATACACCGGAAGCACGAAAAGACCATCAACGTATGAAAGACCCATATGGCCTACATCCAAAATGGTTTCAAGGTCATGCCAGCTGCGCTCTTACCAAACAAGAGAAGGAAATATTTTTTGAATGCCTGAGCAGTATTAAGGTCCCTTCTGGCTTCTCGTCGAATATAAAGGGAATAATAAATATGGCAGAAAAAAGTTCCAAAACCTAAAGTCTCATGACTGCCACGTGATTATGATGCAAATGCTTCCGATTGCATTGTGGGGCTTCTACCAGATAATGTTCAAGTACCCATTGTGAAGCTATGTGCATTCCTCAATGCAATCTCTCAAAAGATAATCAACCCTGAAGATCTACCACGGTTACAGAATGATGTGGTCCAATGTCTTGTCAGTTTTGAGTTGGTGTTCCCACCATCCTTCTTCAATATTATGGCGCACTTGCTGGTTCACCTAGTCGAAGAGATTTCCATTCTCGGTCCTGTATTTCTACACAATATGTTTCCCTTTGAGAGGTTCATGGGAATCTTAAAGAAATATGTTTGTAACGGTGCTAGGCCAGAAGGAAGCATCTCCAAGGGCTATGGAACAGAGGAGGTCATTGAATTTTGTGTTGACTTCGTTCCTGACCTTAGGCTGATTGGTCTTCCTCAATCGCGGTATGAGGGGAGACTGAGTGGAAAGGGTACTCTAGGAAGGAAACCAATAATATGTAGGGACGGACATTCTTACACCGAAGCACATTACACAGTTCTACAGAATTCTATCTTGGCATCCCCATAAATCAAGGAACACAAAAAAATCTTACGCTCCAACAACCCTGGAAAGCATGACTCTTGGATTAGAGATGAACACATGAAGGCATTCCAGGTGTCGTAGTTGTCGGGGTCCCACTTGGGATCCATCCGCTGCTCCAGCGTGAGCTCGTGGTAGAAGTGGTTCGTGATGGCCGCTTGGCGTGCGGAACCTTGAGGGACAGGAGGGACAGGAACCCCTCCAGCGCTCAGCATCCTGCCGGCGGTCGTCCGGTAGCCCGGCGGACAAGGGTAGCTGGAGGCGCACAGCGCCTCGGTCTCTTCGAGGGTCAGAATGGCCTAGTAGGCGTTGTCCATTGTTCTAAGAGAGGAAGGTGTGGATGTGTGGATAGCCATGGCGTGATCGCTCTAGATATAGAGGGAAAGGGCGTGAAAACTTGGCGGTAAGCTTTGGAAAATGGCGAGAAATATCTTTAGTCCCGATTAGTGACTACAACCGGGACTAAAAGCTCTCGTAAAAAGGAAAGGGCAGGAAAACTTGGCGGGAAGCGGTGGGAAATCGCAGGAAATATCTATAGTCCCGGTTAGTGACTACAACCGGGACTAAATGGATATTATATTAAGATTCTTTATATTTTTCTAATAATAATAGACATATTATTTTTTTATTTGTATTTTTATAATAGAAGATATGATTTTCCAAAGTTTTATATTTGATTTGAATTAAAAAAAGAAAATTTACAAATGAAATAATTTATAAATGATGCAAACAGATGTATGGATATTATATTAAGATTCTTTATATTTTTCTGATAATAATAGACATATTATTTGTTTTATTTGGATTTTTACAATAGAAGATATGATTTTCCAAAGTTTTATATTTGATTTGAATTAAAAAAGAAAATTTATAAATGAAATAATTTATAAATGAAATAATTTATAAATGATTCAAACAGATGTATGGATATTATATTAAGATTCTTCATATTTTTCTGATAATAATAGGCATATTATTTGTTTTATTTGGATTTTTACAATAGAAGATATGATTTTCCATAGTTTTATATTTGATTAGAATTTAAAAAAAAATTACAATTGAATTAATTTATAAATAATGCAAACAGATTTATGGATATTATATTATAATTCTTTATATTTTTCTGATAATAGTAGACATATTATTTGTTTTATTTTGATTTTTACAATAGAAGATATGATTTTCCAAAGTTTTATATTTGATTTGAATTAAAAAAGAAAATCTACAAATGAAATAATTTATAAATGATGCAAACATATGTATGGATATTATATTAAAATTCTTTATATTTTTCTGATAATAATAGACATATTATTTATTTTATTTGGATTTTTACAATAGAAGATATGATTTTCCAAAGTTTTATATTTGATTTGAATTAAAAAAAGAAAATTTACAAAAAACAAACTAGTCACGGGTCGTGGCTGGACCCGGACTAGAGGGTACCTGCGCGCGTGAAAACGAAGCGCCGAAAAAATACACTAGTCCCGGGTCGTGGCTTAACCCGGGAATAAAGAGGGGGTCCTTAGTCGCGGGTTAAGCCACGGCCCGGGACTAGTGACCCTCTAGTCCCGGGCGGTGGCTGGACCCGGGACTAAAGGGGGGTCCCTATATATTCCGCGCGCCACCGCCCACGACCAGCACTTGGCATTCTCGACGAAGACGAAGCACGCACAGACGAAGACGAAGCACACGCAGGGGAGGGGCTGTCCGATTCTGCCTCCGCTTCGCCGTGTGTGCTTCGTCGTGCTGCCGCTTCGCCGTGCTCTCTGCTGTTTCATGCTATCGCGCACCGCCTCGCCACCTAGCCTCTCTGCCTTGTCTCGTGCCGCCGCGCGCCGCCTCGCCGCCTCGTCGGGCGCTGCCTCGCCATGGCGCCGCGCGCCGCCCCGCCGTGCCGTCACGTGCTACCGCCGGCGTCGATCGGTGAGAGCTCGAGGGAGGGGTACGGGCGGGTGTGGTTTTTTTGTAATTATTAGCTATCTAGGGTTATTAATTAGCTAGGGTTATTAATTATAATTAGAAATATTGTTTTAGTTATTAGGATTAGGATTATATTGTTAGCTAGGGTTGTTTTAATTATAATTAGATAGGGTTATTTTTTAATTATAATTAGCTAGGCTTATTTTTTAATTATTTTTTTAATTATAATTAGCTAGGGTTATTTTTTTATTTTAGTTAATAGCTAGGATTATATTGTTTTACCACAATTAATATTAGGATTATTGTTTTACCACAAATAATATTAGGGTTATTGTTTTTTGTTTTAGTTATTAGGATTATTGTTTTATCAAAAATAATATTAGGGTTATTAATTAGGGTTATTGTTTTTTGTTTTAGTTATTAAGATTATTGTTTAATCACAAATAATATTAGGGTTAATGTTTTTTGTATTAGTTATTAGGATTATTGTTTTACCGCAAATAATATTAGGGTTATTAATTAGTGTTATTAGGGTTATTGTTTTTTTGTTTTAGTTATTAGTGTTATTGTTTTTTCTAACCTGTTTAACTCTCTTTCTGTTATAGTTAATTAAGTCATGGATCCATCCGAAGATCCTGGTCGCATTGGTGAAGGTTTTCTTCAGGGTATGATAAGAGGTGAAATTCCTCTTAATATTACTACAGTTGAAGATATTTTGCTCAAGGAAGAGATATCCTCATATCTGAATCCATCCGGTGATGGACTAGAGGATAACCTAATGCACCAAGGGGAAGACCGGATGGACGAAGGGCAAACAAATAACAACAATAATGATGGCCCCTCAACAGGATCCGGCGAGGTACATATATATAAAGCCTCGTCTTACCTCTATTCATTAACGGATATAGATATATATTAATGACTCTCTCTTCTTCTTTTAGCCCATCGGATCGAAGCAATTGACAGCTCGAACGAAACGAGGGCCGAACAAAAAGTTGGATGGTAATCAGAGGTTCACCATCGAAGAAATAGATGATGATGGTGAACTGATTGCTCCAGAGAAGCACCGGAGGATGTTTACAAATCAATGCGGGATGCTTGTTAGGGACACCATGCCGATCACCATCCAAGAATGGAATAAGTCAAAGAAACTCGGTGAAGAATCCAACAGCTATGTCACCGATGATGCCAAAGATGACCTTTGGCAGAAGCTCATAGCGTATTTCATACTACCTCCAACGTATGCAAAATTTGAGGTAGATGGTATTACCCCAAGGCCGGGTGGGCTTGAAAATAAAGCGAAAGTTAAGGAGTGGGCTCTAAACAAGATGGCTGAACTGTACCGGAACCACAAGAAAAGTTTATACACGAAATATGTCACGAAAAAGAAAACTCCAGACTTCAAAGGAGTAAACGAGAAGTCGAGAGAACAGTGGCCCGATTTTGTACAGTACAATCAATCTGATAAAGCAAAGGCAAAGTCGGAAAAGAACGCGTTAGATGCTTCCCAAAAGAAATACCATCATAAAATGGGGACATGTGGCTACAAGAGTCTCTTCCCTAGGTGGGAAACTACGGAGAAGGAAATGAGGGCTAGAGGCGTCACTCCTGGTACAGATGGATGGCCCGAGAGGTCAAAGCATTGGTGGTACGGGCACGGGGGATCGTTGGACCCACAAATAGGGAAGACATTATTTCATGAAAAAAATTCTAAAACCCTCCCAAGACCTTGTTCAAGCAATGAACGATGCTCCATTGGGATTGTTCTGTCCCGAGAGAGAGAACGATGAGCTGACACGTGCCCTAGGGAATCCTGAAAAGGGAGGACGAACACGAGGCAAAGGCGTCGGTGTCTCGTGGAAGAAAGGGTTTCCTCAGTACGATGCCAGTTATAGAAGCCGTCAGAGAAAGAAGGACCGGGAGGCAGACCGGATCTCTAGGGTAGAGCAGGACCTAGCTGATCTGAAGAACCTCATGCAAGAAATTACACAAAGGCCGTCGTCTTCAACTCACCCGCAGGCTGATGATCCTGCATTGGATCTTAGCCAGCGGAGAAGCAGTGTGGCTTCCACGGAGGTCCGGGCTGATGATCAAGAACTGTTGGATGATGCACCGGCTCCTCGCTACCCAGTGGATGATGTCAGAGAGATGGCACAATGTGAGCTACATCAGCCAATGAACAACCTGTCCTTCAAGGTGGCGATCGGCATTGTTTTACCTTGTATACCTGGAGCACTCCATCATTCACTTCCGATTCCACCTGGCTATGCTTGTGTCACGGTGGATGACATAGTGGAGGATTTTGCGGACCTAGAGATTGACATCGCTACGCCTAAAGGCCTTACGAAACTAGGAGAAGTCAAGCGCAACATCATTCTATGGAACAAGAAGTACATCAAGTTTCCAGGCTCGGCGCCAAGGCCACCGACTCCGAGGAATCCAAGTCCACCCCGCATCGAATATCGTCAACCTCCAAGTACACCCCAACCCGATTATCGTCAACCTCCAAGTCCACCCCGCCCCGTTGACGATCGCCATAGCAGGAGTATATCAACTCGATCTCCGCCTCCGTGCAATACTCGATCTCCGCATCTGCCTCCGTGCAATACTACTACCTCGTCTAAGAAACAAAAGGTCAGCGCTCCCCCACGCCCCACATCGAAGAAAGGTCAAACGGCGAAGATAGTCGACATCCTGCCGGCTCTTCCAAAGAGATCTTATGACAAGACCGATGAGGAAACTAACGCGGATGTGGCTTCCCAAGTTAAGGCGCATTTTGCACCTAAAAAGCCTGAGCCAAAGAAAGTATATGATGAAAAAACCAAACCTGAGCCAAAGAAAGTATATGATGAAAAAACCAAAAAGTGGGCTAAGTCCTTTCTTCAGCAACCATCCCAGATATCGATGAATCTGGAATGAGACTATGACTGGGAGATTATTAAGCAAGCACAGAAGAAAAAAATCACAAGTGCAAAAAGCGGGAAGCAAGTTGCATAGCTCGGAGCACAGAAGAATCAATCGGTCGCCCCGCTCAAAGTCATTTCAGACCTCGACAAGGCCTTGAGAGCTGAAATGGATATGGACATGCAAATAATGGACGCTAGAGCCCGTAATAACGCTGCACTAATGGGCATCACTGTATCGCAGGCAAAAAAAACTTGCTACCGAAGCAAATATGTCTCTTGGTAAATATTTAGGCTATGAAGATACGCCAGTGGGTCAGATAGTACGGAAGTATGTCCAAGGGGAGCCTCTAGTCAGTAATGAGGAGTTCGCGCGTCTATCCACACATATGCGAAATCTGCACGAATTGTACATGTCGCAAGCAGAAAAAAGCATCAGAAAGATTGGTTTCCGGTGGACGTTAGAAAGGAGCATCACTTCCAACCATACTCGATACAGGTTCAAATGACCGAACTGTTTCAATTATACAACCAGCGCGCCCTCGACAAATCTATCATTGGTTGCTACTGTGTGTAAGAGATTTATTTCTATAATTAAGTTTGTAGCTCAGCTTATTCATTGCATTTAATATATTATCCTAACTATATATCCTTTTGTATGATATTATATTCTGCAGAATGAAGATGCTTGAATGCAAAAGAGCTAGAAGATATGACGTTGGGTTCATTGACCCATATATCGTTAATGAATATGGCTTCTGATTCAATAGACCCCTAGAGGAATGAAAATAAGGAGACAAATTAGATAGATGGCTTGGATCGACCGATACCTCTTCGTGTGTGGGGATAGGATCAGGATTCATAAAATTTAGACCATGTATGTAATGCCCACCAAATCCCATACGGGCCCGAAGCGTGTCATTTATCCGGTATTTTGCACATGCGACGTAGAAATGTAAGTATCCAACTCGAATACAACACTTACACATGTGCGCCGACGTTTTAACACCGCGTACATGGTTTAGGTGAGTTATTTTAGACCCAACGGCGGGGTGAATTCTACCCTTTGGGACATTTACAAATTTTCAGAGTAGGGGGTCTATGGAATCATACCTCAATGAATATACGTTAAAGAATCACCCCAAGGACATGGAGGAAGATCTGTGCAAGTTCTTAACCAAGAATAATTTTATTAAGGAAATACTATTTCCTTACAACTTCAAGTGAGTGTTTCTATCTTGTACACATTTTATTTTTCTTACTCGATGAGCTATGCATGTATGCTTATGTAAACGTCTGCAGATTCCACTGTATCTTGCTAAACATTCAAGTTGACAAGTCCCTAGTTGAAGTCCACGACTCATTAAGTTGGGACCAAGAGCAGTGGAGCGACATGAAAGCAATGCTCCATAAGTAATTTCAATCATTATCGCATCATATCGACCTCTTTCGTTCATTTCCTGATATCAAGTAACTAATAACTTCTTTGTTCATTTTTTTTGCCAAGCACGTGTTGGACACGGTTCACACAGAAAATACCAGGTCCATTCAAAGAGGAGCTAACTTATAATATGGTGAAGAGTTTACAGCAGCCACCAGGAACTCATTTATGTGGATACTACGTCTGCGAGTACATCGCGAGTTGACCAGTGAGCGGAAAGTTGACTCACATTATATTTATGGTTTGCGGGAGAAACTAGAGCCAGACCAGCGCATAAGAGAAATTCAAGAGGAGATGGCGAGATTTATGTTGAAGGAGGTCCTTGATGAACATGGAGAGCATTATGCAGATGACGTGGAACTCGATTTGCCTTAGTGATCTACATGTAGTTGATATGATATATATATATATTCATCAATGACCATGTAATTTCAAAACATTTCTTCCTTTTGATATATATATCATCAATGTATGCTTGCAAGGGATTGATTAATTATATAGATGCATCAACCATAGAATATGTGTACTGAAATATATGTTTGAAATTATAGTGAAACACAAAAAAAAGGAATGAAATGGCAAAAAAGGAAATAGACAATCTCTGCCGCGACAGAGAAACACACAATTCTCTGTCGCGGCAGGAAACCTTATAGTCCCGGGTGGTGTTACGGCCCGGGACTAGAGGGTTTCCGCCCCCCACGGCGCTGAAACAACCACGTGGCTGTTATCAGTCGCGGGCCGTAGCGAGCCGGGACTAGAGGGGGGCCTCTAGTCCCGTTTTGGCAGTCCCGGGCCCAAAACCGGGACTAGAGCCAGTTGCGGCCCGGGACTGGAGGCCCTTTTTCCACTAGTGCAAGATAAAAAGAGCACCAACCAAAACAGTGTTGTCCGCTTTATGATAATGGGCAGAAGGACACATATTATGGGTACATAGAGGAGATATGGGAACTTGAGTATGGACCTACTTTTAAGGTCCCTTTGTTTCAATGGAAATTGATCAAGATGACAGGAGGTGGTGTACATGTAGACAAAAAGTATGGCATGAAAATAGTGGATCTCAACAATCTTTCGTACATAGACGAACCATTCGTTCTAGCCAACGATGTGGCTCAGGTTTTGTATGTGACGTACATGTCTACGAAACTGAGAAAAACAAATCATCGAAAGAATACATCGTCCGATGAGCCAAAGCGCCGTATAGTTTTTTCAGGGAAAAGAAACATCATGGGAGTGGATGACAAGATAGATATGTCAGAATATTATACTAAGTTTCATGAAATCTTGCCCTTCAAAGTGAAAACTGAGACAAGCCTCCTGTTAAATGATGAAGATTCTCCATGGCTATGGCGCAGAATAAAACCACAACACTAGATAGGGATGTTGGTGATCTATGTAATATATTAAACCTTTTATGTAATATCATATTGTGAGTCAAACAATATACCCAGATCCGCATGCATGCAGCATTGGTCATTTTGACCGAAAGCCATGAAAACTAATACATCTTGCTCAATCAAACTGGACGACGACTCCCGGTGCCTGAGCCTCGGGAGGTGAAAACCCAAAGGGCCGAAACCATCACACGAGCATAGCTCGGGTGAGATCCCTGAAGAATCTGCCAGGTATCGTCGACCTTGGTGTCCAATGCAACCATATAGCGACGGACGTGCACCTCATCCTCCCTAACACAACGCCGTACCACCTCCTCGGTGGCCGGCTCCCTCTGCACCCTGCCTATACTAGGCGATCTCCACCAAAGAAGCTCCGGGTCAACGACGATACCCGGATTCCTCACCAGGCTACGCGTACCAGAAGGTAGCACCATCCAGTGCTAGCCCGGCGGAGCCTAGTCTCGGACATGCCCGGCGGAGCCCAGTACTCCATCATTTCCGCCGAGTCGACTACGAGGATGCGGGATGGGCATCGTAAAGTAGGCGGCGAGGAATGTGTGTATGTGTGGGTACGGTGGCCATGACGGTCGGCCGATAAATAGAGTGGAAGGGCAGGAAAACATGGTGGGAAGCGGAGGGAAAGGGAGGGAAAACATGGCGGGAAATATCTTTAGTTCCGGACTTAAGGGAAAACATGGCAGGAAAGGTTCATCTTTAGTCCCGGTTGGAGAAACCAACCGGGACTGAAGGGATTGCGGCAGGCTAGGGCATGCATCACTAATGATAGGGGTGAGTGTCAACATTATGTCGTGCGGCTTGTACCTTATCCTAGATGGTGTCGCCAACCGGGACTAAAGATGAACCTTTAGTCCCGGTTGGAGACACCAACCAGGACAAAACATGGGTTAACACTAATGATAGGGGGAGTGTCGACATTATGTCGTGAGTGTTGACACTATGTCGTGCTGCTTGTACTATAAATAGGCATCCTTGTGAGTCCTCAGGCATCTCCAAGATGGTTTTCCAGAGCAGGGACACCACTACGGCTAGCTTGAGGGAGTTGCCGCCAGAGCCCAGTCCTCCGGCATCTCCAACAAGCTGGCCATAGAGGGACTCCCGAATATGTGAAATTATTTATCTCCCAGGCGTATTGATCTTGTTAGAGAAGTTACAAACTGCAAGATGATGTGCGAGAGCAGGGACACCACTACGGCCAGTGATGGCCGCCTGGCGTGCGGAACCTTGAGGGACAGGAGGGACAAGAACCCCTACAGTTCTCCGCATCTAGCCAGCGGGCGGCCGGTAGCCCGACGGGCAAAGGTAGCTGGAGGCGCATAGCGCCTCGGTCTCCTCGAGGGTCAGAATGGTCCAGTAGGCGTTGTCCATTGTTGTGAGAGAGGAATTTGTGGAATATGTGTGCATAGCCATGGCACAGTCGGCCTATATATAGATAGAAAGGGCGGGAAAACATGCTGGGAAGCGGTGGGAAATAGCGGGAAATATCTTTAGTCCCGGTTAGTGGCTACAACCGGGACTGAAAGCTCCATTCAGAGGGAAAGGGCGGGAAAACTTGGCGGGAAGCGGTGGGAAATGGCGAGAAATATCTTTAGTCCCGGTTAGTGGCTACAACCGGGACTAAAAGCTCAGTTCAGAGGAAAAGGGCGGGAAAACTTCGTGCGAAGCGGTGGCAAATGGCGAGAAATATCTTTAGTCCCTATTATTGGCTACAACCGGGACTAAAGCTTCGGTCAGAGGGATACGGCGGGAAAACTTGGAAGGAAGCGGTGGGAAATGGTAGGAAATATCTTTAGTCTCGGTTAGTATAATTATTTGACAAGTTAGTATAATTATTTTTATAAAACAAAATATGGTTTTGGATTACTTATTCAAATTCAAGCACTTTTCATTTCAAAAGTTTAGTAAGATTCAAAAATATGCAAAATATAATAGTTAATGCATTTTTAAATTGATAATGGAAAAATGGTTAATGTTTGACTAGTTAAAATAATTATTTTATAAAACGGAGAATGGATTTGGATTACTTATTCAAATTTAAGCACTTTTAGTTTTGAAAGTTTGGTGAGATTCAAACATATGCAAAATATAATAGTTAATGCATTTTTAAATTGATAATGGCAAAATGGTTAATAGTTTGTCTAGTTAAAATAATTATTTTATAAAACAGAAAATGATTTTTTGGATTACTTATTCAAATTCAAGCACTTTTTATGTTGAAAGTTTTCTCAAATTAATAAGTATGCAAAAATGTATAATTTTAATGTTTAAATAATTTATTCAAAAATTTGAAAAAAAAGCACAGCGCGCTGGTTTTGGCAGTGCACACCCAAATTTGGGCCTTTAGTCCCGGCCCTAATCACCAGCCGGGACTAAAGGGGTGCCCAGCGCGCGCTTAGTCGAAAAGGCCAGCCCCCTCCCTCTAGTCCTAGTGCGTGGCACCAGCCGGGACTAGAGGCCCCCTTTACTCCCGGCTGGTTCCATGCACCGGGACTAGAGGGGGATATAAAAGGAGGCCTCCTCCCACGGTGTGTTCCACGCACCGGGACTTGGAGGCCAAATCACGAAATAACGCCGCCAGGCTGCCGATTTCCGCCGGTGACGTCACACCGCCACCGCGCCTCCCTCACCACGCCGGTAGCCCAAGCCTGCCGGCACCACCGTGCCCGTCTCTCCATCCCCCACGTCGGCCTCCCGCGGTGCCCCGCGCGCACCTTCGCCCGCCATCGGCCACCTCCGCCACAGGCGCCACCTCCCCCGCCATCGGCCACCGCCGTCGGCTGTGCCACCGCCCGCCGCCAGCCTCCTCTCGGTATAGGATGATTTTATTAGGATGATTAGTTATATTAGGTTGATTTTATTAATTATTACAATATTTTAGTATATATAGGAATTATTATGATTTGTATAGGATTATTTTAGTATATATAGGAATTATTATTATGATTACTATAGGATTATTTTAGTGTATATATTTTTATTGTAATATAATATTGTAAGTTTTTTAGGGTATGAGGTATATTATAATATTGTAAGTTTTTTATTGTAATATAATAGTGTAATATAGTATTTTTATTGTAATATTGTAAGACCCTCTTTGTAACCGGAGTTAGGGTTAGGGTGTTGGTGCTCAGTGGTGACCGAAGTTAGGGTTAGGGTCGTGGTTCTCGCGGGAAGCCGGATTCGCCCGCCTCTCCCGTGGCCACCGCCACCGGCACCGGCCACCGCCACAGCACCTCCAGGTTTAGGGTTTATTTCTATTATTTTCTATAGGAATATCTGTGTATAGAAATATTTTGTATGAGAATATTTTTTCTAATTTTCAAATAAATATTGTGTGCATCTCGCATTTTGCATAAACTATGGATCCACCTAGTCCAATCCGTAGAGACCTAACTTCAGAACAAATTCTTGAGGATATGATTCACGATGCTGATCCATCTGGTGAGGGATCTCCCTCGAGGTATCTGAACTCATCCGGTGAGGGAGAGGAGATCAACCAAAGAGAGGAAGAAGCCAACAACTCCAATGATGGAGAAGCCCATGGACGCGTAACGAAGACCGGCGAGGTATATATATGATGTTTGATGATCACTAGATGTCCGGGAGTAGCTGTATGTACCGATTTGTATATATATTATATTAATGAATATTTCTTCTCATAGGCCTCCACATCGAGAAATAAATCCAAGTTGTTATTGTCTGTACGTTGTTGAATTTATTGTCTACATGTTTAGTTTTTTAGTTGTTCAGTTCCATTACATGTAATTATCCTTATTATATCCTTTTATACTCTATTATTATGCAGAACGAAGATCCAGAAATATAAAAGAAGAAGAATCTATAATGTTGGGTTCATTGACCCAGTTAAAGTACATATAAACACGCTATCGTCAAACCCCGAGGAAACAGAGCAAACCATTTTTAGGTTTCTAAGGGAGCAAAATTTATGTGACCACACACTGTTTCCTTACAATTTTAAGTGAGTGTCTTACTCTATTGTACACATTCATTTTTTATTACTCGATGATAAGTGTAACTGATGAGTTACTAATGTATATATAAAAGTTTGTAGCTTTCAGTGGATTCTGCTAGACATTCAACTTGATAAGGGAAGAGTTGATGTCATTGACCCATCAAAGAGAAATCTTGAAGATTTCCGCAGCATGCAGGACATGCTTCAGAAGTAAGTGTCGCGCTATATCGGTCTCTTTCGTTGATTTCCTGAGATATCAGGTAATGAATAACTTATTCATTCATTTTCTTCGCCGAGCATGGTTTGGATCCGGTTCAAGCGCGAGGTTACGGTTGTATTTAGTCAGAAGCTGGTGTTTAAGACGGTCTCGATAAGTAGCACGTGATATATCCACGCATCTATTTACTTCTAGTTTTAATACAATAATGATACTAGATTATTATTTTGATTAAATTATATTCTCGTAAAATGCGCGAGGCAGCCACGGGGGGTCGAATCTATGTGGATTCTACGTTTGCGAGTTCATTCGCACATTTACCACCGAGCACAAAGATTATAGAGTCGATGTAAGTAATACATTCACACCATCATTTTATTACCTTCATATTTTGTTATCATGATTGATATTTATATTACTCTCCTTTTTCTTATATAGTTCGAGAGAATGTGGGATCCCTACCAGAGAAACGTATACTAGGAATTGCGGAGGAGCTGGCGGGATTTATTTTCAAAGAGATTGTACACGATAGCGGAGAATTTAGTGTGAATAGGCGCTAATGATCTCCATGTAATCGAACAGACGAGCTCTAGTCCCGGTAATTATGATCTCCATGTAACTATCAAAATTGTATATATTTGTATGCTCGATATCGTAATACAAGTTATCTTATATATGCACGAACGTGTACGATATGCGGTAGTGTAGAAATATTTAAAAACTATTTTAAAATGAAAAAGAAATAAATAAAATAATATAAAATGAATTCTCTCGTATAGCAGAGAAAGGACACAAAATTCTGCCACGGCAGAGAACCACTTGTCCCGGTCCTTAACACCAACTGGGACTAGTGGGGGTGCATCCAGAACGCGGCACGACGGCTACGTGGACAACCATTTGTCCCGGCCGGTGACTGAGCCGGAACTAATGTCCCGGCTCTAGTCCCGCTTGGTTAGTCCCGGTTCTAAAACCGGGACTAGAGGCCCTTACGATCCGGTACTAGAGGCCCTATTTTCACTAGTGTGTGACCCACATATACAGTACTTTATTAGCACGCAAAAAAAATTGCACGTGTCCATTTATTAGGGTCACTTTTGCCTATGCGTGATAGGTTGTACTCCTTCGGTTCCAAAATAGATGTCTTAGATTTGTTAAAATTTGGATGAATCTATATACTAAATAGTATCTAGATTCATCAAATTTAGATAAATGCGAGACATCTATTTTGGGACGGAGGGAGTACATAATTGTAGATTGCATAACTTTTTCTATCTTTAAATTTTAACCTTTAAAATTAATATGGACGAATTAAATAATTTAAGTATATATAGGTCAATGTGGTGTCTCAAAAAAACCCTTATATTGATTTCAGTATATAATAGATTTATAAAATATCACCAAAGTTTGAACAAAAATAGACGTTCAGTTAAATACTACTATTTGAATTTAAAATTTGTACTAGGGCCGAGGCTGGGAACGGCCTGCCCCATAGCAAAATGAGGACCAACATCCTTATACCGCCAAAAGATTCTTCCGCCATGGCCATATATATGGGAGGACGGCTGAAGATGCTATAAGCCGAACCGCAATCACGCTAGTACAGCGAATAGTAAATCGTGAATCCTGGCTTATTTGTGTCCACACCGAGCAGTCCCCGCAAATGCAAACCGCGAAATAGAATATTCGCATATTCATATTTTATTTTACGGTTCGCGGGGACTGCTCTGCGAGGGCATAAAAACCGAACCCGCAAATAGAAAGAAAACACATCAAATTTTGATCAATGTCTTATTAAACATCACAGTACATAATATTTAAATTATTACAATATTCCTCAAATCAAATTACAACAAATGTTCAAATCAAAGAATTCATACAATAATACATAGTTCAACTCACACAAATAATTGTTCAAATCAAATTAACAAACAAATGAATGAAAGACAAAGGGCCATCACTTCTTGCCATTTAGCATCTACTCTTGGAGCTCGTTCACCACCGGTATCATGACGAGTTGCTCCGTGTCGTCGTCGTTGAGCAACTCGTCTAGTTTCGAGTCGGAGGACTAAGAGGAGAAGTCGTCCAGTAGGAAATTCATGGTCAACGAGAACGAAATCTACAAAATCCCGAGGAGAAGCTCCATGGTCAACAACGAATCGACCAGACAAATCGAGAACGAAATCGACCGAACCTTACCGCCATACCGGAAGAGGACGTAGGACAGGCACCGCCACCGCCGAATCGGGTCTTCTAGCTCGAGGGCGCGGCCGAATCCAAGCTCCACCACGGATCCACGAAAACTTTCCTCCGGGAAAGCTTCCTGTGAACCCCCCGGGAGTTGCAACTTTTCACCGACGTGGCGAGGTGCGGGGCACTTGTCTGCGGTGGGGCGCGGCGGCTATGAGGCAGGAATCGATGGCGGGAAGCGAGGAGGAAGAAAGCGGGGGGGGGGGGGGGGGGGGGGGGGGGGGGGGGAATATGAAACTTCAGCGCTCTATCTCTGCCCGCGCGAGTAGAAGTCGTGTTCGGTTTCCCCTCCCGCCCCGCGGTGTACAGGGCGGAGGCCGAAATCTAGCGCTCCCCTGCAGGCCAGGTCATTTTACGGTAGCTTGTCTCTGCGTGTTTTTTGCAGGGTCCTTAAATTAACGGTTATTTTACGGTTTTAGATGATATACAATAGCTGCTGGAGTTGCTCTATACTAGTATCAGTATATGCGTAGCGATCGTCGCGGCCGTCTAGGCACGACGGGACGGCGCACTTTTATCCACGTGGCTAGCATAAAGGCCGTGACTGCCGCTGCCTTCCCCGGGCCACCCACGGTAGTGAACAGTGGTAATTATGGCGTGAGAAGCTTCATCAATGGATGAATGGGGTTGCTCCTAGTGCTAGTGTGTGTGGCCTTGGCGTTTACAGTTGGTGTCTGTCTCCTTGTCGCCGTGTGCTCCGGCTCTGCTCCTGCCAGCAACAGCTGCTGCTGCTGCCGCGGCTGCATGGCATGGCATTGGCACCACTTGGTCTAGAACCTGTCAGTGCCCCCTCCCCCTGGTGATCATCATGCAAAGCACCCAAAATGGCCAGGATCTTCTCTGCACTAGCTGAGAAAAAGGCTAAAATTTGTGATTTTTGTGGTTGTTTCGAAAATGAGTGGCCTAGATCGTGGGGTTAGGTGAAAATATGTCGAAGTACATCTTTACCCCCATATGGTGACTTTTAGTTTTGATATATTATTACGGATGATTATAGGAACTAATGTTTTATTTAGATATATGTGTAGTGAAAGTCCCCTCAACGAAGAAGGATATATGGTTGTTGAACCAAAATGGAAAAGAGAAAAGAAGGCAAATACGAGAAGATAATTATTTCACTATGATTTAGTATCATGTGTCATAATCATTTTTTTTAACATAGAAAGACCCCGAAGGTCCAAAGCTACATTTATATGGTGGGTGTACATTTTAAATAGAGGACCTTAGAAATAAAAGGCATTAAAATCAAGCCCTCAATGACACGAGTGCGTAACTAAGAGATCACCTGACACCCCCAGCGTCGCCTAACCCGAGGCGACACGGGGGCGATTCTGTCGCCATCTCCACTCTACAGCCCCCTTCCCCTCATCATATCCTCCTTGCTGCTATCGGAAGACCCATCGGGTGAAGCCCTAGAAGCAATGGCTAGGAGGAGGGATGTCCTCTCCCTCGCGCGGTGATGGCGATCTCCCTGGCAAGATCGGTGCATGGTCCGGCCGTGAGGTGCTGCGGCGGTTTCGGGGTGAGGTGCTATGAAGGCCCGACTGCGAGCCCGGCATAGCGACACCAACGGCGGCGCGACCTCCCCACATCGGAGGCGCCCCTGATGTCACGGTTGCAAGATACAAGACCGCTCGCGACTCATATGGCCCTAGGCAGGCATACGGAGCTGGGCTTCCAGCAGCGGGACAAGCGCGGTGGTGCTTGGCTGCGCTGGTTGCTAGGCATTGATGGCTGCAAGTGCACAGATCGTTTGTAGCTAGTTTTGAAGTTAAGATGTCGATCCCACGGGGAGCCCAAAGGTAAGTGTTTATCAGTAAAGTCTCTGTCGCACCCAAAGTTTTCATAGGTCTTCGAGTGAATTGACTACAAGTGTTAAAAATGAGAATAGAATTTGGATTTAAACAAAAATACTTAAATAAAACTAAAAATATAAACTTCAGAAATAAAAAGCATAAAAAGTAAAGAACGATTTGTTTGTTGTTTTCTGCATATGACAAATTAGGCATGGGGAGTTTCAGTTCATGGTGATAGTGAATGTGCCGCATGAATGACTGATAAGTGTAACAATTATAATCTTATAAGTATGTGTGTAGGCGAGCAACCCATAATTAGCCGGAACTCCTCTTAATAGATTGCGTCCCAACTTCAATAATCCTACTAGCCTGTTTACCACAACCATGATCAGTCACTAGACGATTAAAATCCTTCAGGTTGCTTAGCAATTAAGATCCTTGGATCGGACTAATGAAATAAGCTCGTTGGTTTCTCGTTATCCTCGAGTCAAACTAGTTTCCCATTGATATCCCCGTGTCACTCGAGGGTCGTCGGTCTGCTAGCAAACAAGATCCTATCTATGTAGAACAAAGCATCATGTTGTCTAGGCCCTTAATTCGATAACAAGCATTAAGCATCCCACGGATAGTCCAGCACACATAACATAGTAATTAAAATCAACCATAAATTTAATGGAATTTATATAGGCACATCACATCTCACCAATCCCCTACATCTCCCATGCCCAAGAGAACTTACTCACACATGAGAGAAGAAAGCATCATTGATATAATTAAATAAAGGAAGTTCTTCTTGATATTACCATGGAGATCCATAATAAGAAATAGAAATAGATCCAACACAATTCAAGATAGGAAGAACAATCTCAAACCCTAATCTTGCAAGGTGGATCTCTCTCTCTCTCAAGTACAAGTAATGGCTATGGAGGTGTGGTGGCTAGGATATCGAAGATCGTCGAGCGAGATGATGAACGTCTTCTCCTTCTTCTCCGGATCTCTTCTTTCTCCCTTCTAGATGATGTGGCAGCTTGTGTGTTCTGTTTTCGACCTCGGTCTCTTCACAAAAGTTATCTCTTTTAATAAGACGAAGAAGATGGCAACTATACGGCGGGAACTATACGGCGACGGCCCGTATAGTTGGTCATTAAGCTTGCAGTAAATTCCCCTCGATTGCTTCCAAAAAGGGACTTGCTTGTTTTCACCGGAATATTGTGTTTTTGTTGTTAAATCCCTCTGGTGATATTGAGAACCTAAAACACACATTAAAAACCATGTTTTCTTCTCTACCAAAGTATTAGTGTTAGGTAAAGCTAGAAAACCATTAAATCCAAATGAAAACCATCGATAAAAACCATCAAAAATGTGTAGAATCTCATAGCTATCAACTCCCCCAAGCTTAGATGTTGCTCGCCCACGAGTGAGAACAAAATAAGAAAGGATAGCGAAGATTCAAAACTAAAATAAAATAACTTACAAGCTTGAATTGGTGTCAAATTATTTTCTTCACATTTCCTGCTATCTTAAACATGATCATACAAATATTCACAAGAGTGCACTGAGTTCACTTCCTAACCACGTATATCTTCCTAGCCAATAAAACATATGCACGAGCGAGTGTCGAAATTTTAGCTAGGAAAGTGAAACGAATATTTTTGGCTTTTCTCTTGTTGAGAGATGAAAACTTTTTGCTCTTGTTTCTTTAGTCAATTAAGAGTACTCAAGTTTGCACCAAGAACATTTAATTTAAGAACAACTTATTTACTCTCACGCCAAAATTTCAAGACTCTCAAAGCACCTTTTTTATTTCCTTGTTTTTCAAAAACTTCAACTCTTTCATAGAGAAATCATGCCACTGTTTTTAACATGTTAATTGAGGCTATGTTGCGCACTCGTGACCATGCCAATAGATAGCTGTTGAGCAATAGTGGGTCAGAGGAGTACTACAACTTCACTTGGAACATGAAACCACGAGGAGACTAAAAAATTTACACATCATAGCATTGCAGCTACAAACTTTTGCATAACTCAATAGCCAAAATCAAGTGGTTTCCCACATTTAGATCGTTCGTTGGCCAGCGGAGTTAATAGTTCCCCATGGAGTACGACAGTATTTTTAGTGATACGCGTAAAGCAATATCCTACTATAATCATTAGAAAAATCAGTGACATAATCTCTACTACTTCGAAGCGTCCATTTTATCATACAATTTTATTCAAGGGTGTTATCGAGTCTATTTACATTAAGATCAATGGAGTTGAGTAGTTTCTAAAATCAAATCTTTTGGGCTAAACATGGACTCAAGTCATCTCTTGGATGATTTTTCTTGTTGTAAAAAGGTCGGAAGTATTTTAACCAAGTTAATTGCTCATTGTTTCAAAGCTAAGAGAGGACACTAACAAGGGAATATAATTTATAGGATAACAAGCTAGGTGGGGAGTGACTCAAGTGCAAGCAAGTAAATAATTGTAGGATCGATTTAAAGTTGTAGGAGAGGTGATGAAAGGAATGTGATACCTCATCTTGCTTGCTTCGTTCTCGTACTTGAGTCGAATCCTCTCTATATTTCCCTATTGCCAAGTCACCTGAAATTGAGCAATATTCGAGAAAGACAAAGAAACAAATTTGCAAATAAAGGTTACGTCTAATTTTTTGTGTTTTTGGTTTTTAAGAATGAAATACTAAAAGTAAACATGCTTTTGAAGGGAATATGCCCGAGAGGCAATAATAAAGTGGTTATTATCGTATTCCTTATTTATGATAAATGTTTATTTTGCATGCTATAATTGTATTAATACGGAAACGTTAATACATGTGTGTTTAATAAACAAAAGGTAGTTCCTAGTTATGCCTCTCTTATAAACTAGCTCGTTGATTAACAAGATGATCATAGGTTTCCTGATCATGGACATTGGATGTTGTTAATAACGAGGTCACAACATTAATGTAATGGTGTGATGAACATTCATCCGAAGTATAGCATTACGATCAAAGTCATTGAGTTTATATTGCTATAACAACTTACGAAGTGATCCTAATCCTTAGACCATGAGATCATGTCAATCACTAACACCGGAAGAGTTTCTTGATAACATCAAACGTCACACCGTAACAGGGTGATTATAAAGATGGATTCAGAACTAATAAAGTGTTATGTTGAGGCTCATGGATCGAGAGTGGAATTTGTTCATCCCGATGACGGATAGATATACTCTGGGCCCTCTCGGTGATATCACATTGATTAGCTTGCAAGCAAGTGATTTGATCACTAGAATGTTATATCACGGGAACGAGAAAAGAGTGCATGTCGGTAACGAGATCAAACTAGGTATGGAGATACCGATGATCGAATCTCGGACATGTAATATATCGCGAAACAAAGGGATTAAGATGCTAGCGTAAAAGGTTCCGACGATCACAAGAAAGTCATCGTTGAATGTGTGGGAGTCAGTATGGGTCTCCAGATCCCGCTTCTGATTATTGATCCGAGAGGGGTCTCGATCATGTCCGCATTATTCGCGAACCGTAGGGTGACACACTTAAGAGACACCGACATCCATTTGGAGCAAAAGTTTCATGCCGAAAAGAAAAGGAAAGCGCAGGAATTTATTTCACTAGACACCGAAACTGTTTCGGTTGAAATTGCTGAAACTGGTTCTGCATGTGAAATGGAATACTAGCAAGGGGTTTTATGTGAATGTTTGTTAATTAAAGTAATTAACAAAATTCTGAATAAATAAATAAAAGAGTTTTATTTAAATGAGAGCTTGCATTAAATTTGGTGGAAATTTAATGCATGTGAGTGGATTTTTGAGTGGAGGCTTTTTAATGGGAGTGGAGGCTTTTCATTTTGAGTGGGAGCTCCACCCACATGAATGTGGAAGAGGTGGGGGCAGCCCCATGGCTGGGCGCCATGCCCCTTGGGTGCCCCCCTCTCCCCTATAAAAGGCCCCCCTCTCCTCTCTCTCACTCACACCTCCTCGTGAAGGATCTCTCTCCCCCTCTAGAATTTATCCCCCATGGTCTCGGACTAGCGAGATACATGTTCCCGGTGGCTATTCGGCAAGAAAGAGTTGTGCTTCCGCTGCATCGCTGGAGCGAGGAGGCGGAGGTTGCTCGGTGCCTCGAACGTGTGTGCGAGCACGGATGCGCTGCTGTTTTGCGGCGCTAGGACTTCCTCTCGATCTTGAGATCGGCAAGAGATCGTCTACATCAACCACGAGTTAGGACTCGTTAAGCTTTGTCGGTCTTCAAGGGTATGTTCTCTACGGATATACATCCGCCCGTTGTTTGTATCTAGTAGATAGATCTTGGTACATAGTTGTTCCCATCGTAGGAAATTTTTTTGTTTTCTATGCTGCGAACCCTACAGTGGTATCAGAGCCGGATCTATGCGTAGATGCTTTGCACGGGTAGTACACATATGAGTATGTGGGCGATGATGATCATTTTATTGCTTCTTAGTTGTACTTTGGATATTGGTGGCATAGTGGGATGAAGCGGCCCGGACAAACTTTACATGTCCACGCACATGAGACCTGTTCCACGCTTGACATGCAACTAGTTTTGCATAAGTGGCTAGCGGGTGTCTGTCTCTCCTACTATAGTCAATATCTAATTTGCAACGAGTTGTCAACAATTTGGTTATCCTCGTTGTGGTTCATGTTCGTAGGTAAGAACGGTTCTATCTTCGAAATCCCTAAGCCACGTAAAATTTGCAATGGATAAATTAGAGGCGTCTAGTTTAGATTGTTGCTGGGCTAGTGTTATGATATGGTGATGTTGTAAGTAGAAGTATGAGATGATACTCTTACAACATACATAACGTGTAAACTCCATAGACCTTGGATTTACACATAAAGGTATGATAGTGATCATACCACGGTGCACATGATAGAGATCATATGCGAGAACCATATCATTCCACTAATAAACATGTGATGTTTGACAGCATCTTATATTGCTTGTTTGGCGTTTTATTAGCATAATAAGATGATCCCTCATTTAGATATCAAGATAAAAATGTGTTCTTCCTTAAGTATGCACCGACAATGTTTCGTCGCTTCAAGACATCACATGATGATCGGGTGTACTTGAATCCACGAGCATATCTCGGGTGTAAGACAGTTACACACGCGAATACTAAGGTTCTTACTTGGCGAGCCTAGCATGTACAGACATGGCCTCGGAACACGGACCGAAAGGTTAAGCATGAGTCATATGTTTTGATATGATGACCATATGGATGCTCGCCTTTGAAGCTACGCCGACTCACGTGATGATCGGACTTGGTGTAGTGGATTTGGTTCATGTAATCACCAAAAAGACACGAGGGATGTCGTTTTTGAGTGGGAGTTCATTTCTAATTTGGATTAGTAGAACTCAATTTATCATAAATTAAATCAAAGTGAATTTGCATAATTTGTTGTAGTCATTGGCATTCGTTCACCACCTTATGCATAGTTGTAATTGAGATAATAGAACTATAGAATTCTGGATATTTACTTTACGAACTGGTATTGTATTGTGTTGAGTGTCAATCAAAGTTTAAAGTCCTATTGCAAACTTTCAGCAAACTCTATTTACTCCGTGAAATTTAATAATTGGTATTAAATCGAGAGTAACAATTCCAGTGTTAGTATCTTAAGTATCATGTTTGCCTCCACGATTCTTGATTGTTTTAATATCAAGTTTATCTAGGAGCTGAAAGAATTGTTTCAGAAACCATCATGTGTGGCAGATATAACGATATCTGAAACAATGTTTTGGTTGCAATATGATAGAGTATAATATATGTTCTCATATTGGATGAGAATTTACGAAGGTTGGAGATGCTAGACATCCTAATCATCCAAAAGGGTTTTGGAAAGTAATGTTATACTCATGATTCTCCTTTATAAGCTAAATTGGCTTGATCATGAAAGTCGTCATGATAAGGATGAATAGAAGATGTATGTAAAGTGTTTACTACACTAAAAGATTACTAAAGAATGGATTTTGAAAGAATACCGATCATTTTGATGATGGTGATCTACTTCAAAGTGCAAGTCCAAAGGTATTATTATTTGAATATACACGCTTTGGACTATGTGTCATGTATATGGCGCCACTTTTGATGTTGATAGATTCTTTTAAAGGAAAAGGAAATGCTGAAAGAGAATCTATAAAATATATTTGGCAGAAAAGAAAAGATTGGAAATATCCAATTTAGGTATATGGATGATATACATGTTATGGTTGTATTCTTTGCTTGTTAAACAATGTGGTTCTTGGGTATTGGATACCGAATTGGTTGGTATGAAATTTCATACGGAATGACGCAATTCATGAACCACAATGGCCTAAGTAACTAGCAAGAGAATATGTGATGATGTTCATCGAAAACAAACAAACCGTTGTTTGTATTTCTCGTTGACATCAAAGCTTGACTTCAAGATTTGTTTTAATAATTGTTATTTGAATCAGGTATTATAAGAACAAAGGTTGTTCAAATAATTACCGTATTCCATATAAGATGGATGATTTACAAATCTAGTTGAAGAAATCACATCCATAAAACCTAATGCTAAAATGTCGCAAGACAAATGATTGAAAGATCACTTATGAAGTGACATCGCTGTTTAAATTATATTGGAAAGAAAACATGAAGAATCTCCATATTCATGGATTTTTGGAGTCTTTGATTTGATCAAGTGACGCTTGTGAGACTTTCCACGTGATAATTAAAACTTCGTTCAAAGGCCAAAGAAGAACGAACGACTAAATTATTGGAATTTATGCATATCAATGTATGTAGTCCATTATGTGTAGTCGTAAGAGATGGGTTTCAACTTCATATGCTTTCTCCGGAATTTTGAGTGAATGTTCACTTAATGAGAAAGAAGTATGAAATATTTGAAAATGTTTCAAAGACTTTCAAGATGAAGTGGAAAATCATTGTAACAAGAAAAATAAATAAATTATGATTTGATCATAAAGGGATTTATTTGAGTTACAAGTGTAACAAGAAAATAAATGAATTATGATTTTATCATAAAGGGATTTATTTGAGTTGCAAGTTTAGCAAAACACCTAGATTTACATCTCTCGAAACACCATAGGAGTATGGAGTGTTTGAGATTTGTAATGAAACCTTGTGAGACATGGTTGGATCAAAGGTGTTATTTATAAAACTGCCATTATGTTTTAAAAGATTAAAGCTTTAGAGACTACCGCTTTTACACTGAAAAGAGCTCCATCTTGATCCGTTGAAATGACACCATGGAAGTTATGGTTTGGGGTAAAACCCAAGTTGTCATTTCTTAAATTTTGGTATGCTAAACATAAGTAAGATGTTTACAACTGAAGTCGGATGAGCATGTCTTTGTAGGTTATTTCGAATAACAATTGGTTATTCCTTCATAACACCAAGGACAAAAGGGTTTGTCGCTTGAAACGTGAAGTTTCTTGAAGAAGGAATTTTTCATAAATGTTAAGTGGGAGGACAATAGAACTTTGATAAGGTTAACGAACCTTAGCTATATGTGCTGAGTTGCGCAGCGCCGGAAAATGTTCCGGAGGCTGCCATAATGCTCATAGCTTATGTGCCTCAAAGGTTGTGGTCACGTAGATCTAAGTTCCTATTGAACCAAGTAGGTCGGTTAAACAATCAAATGCTAAGATTTGAGAGTAAATCATTATTGTTTGACAATAATGAACCGAATACATACAAAGAAGCGATGATGGGCCCTGACTCCGTCAAATGGCTTGAAG
Organism: Avena atlantica; assembly: GCA_910589765.1. Taxonomy (NCBI): domain Eukaryota; kingdom Viridiplantae; phylum Streptophyta; class Magnoliopsida; order Poales; family Poaceae; genus Avena; species Avena atlantica. Next base: position 526,642,847 of record OU342739.1, on the reverse strand, counting down.
CCATAAAATCCGTGATAGTTCCATACACGAGAAATCAAGTTTTGAACTTGGAAGACCCTCCGGAAAGGTGTAAAAACCTATCGGTCGTATTTGGATCTATAAAGAAACAGACATGGATGTTTAACATCTATGAAATAGTCGACATGTCGTAAAATATTTTACGACAATGTTCAAGAGTTGACTATGACAAGATTTGATCTTTCATAGCGATATTTAGTCTGGACGGATTAAAGTAGCAACCACTACATATAATTTGGTATATGGTAGATGAATAAACAAAACAAAGTTCTTCTAATAGAATGGTTACCTAGGACGTGTACATGACACGATCCAAAGGGTTTTGTTAATTCAAAGGATGCTAAAAAGGGCATGCAAACTTCAATGGTTGAAGTAAGCATCGCGGAGTTGGAATCTTCACCGTGATGAAAAAGAGTTTTCATCAGGAGACGATGAAGATGCTTGCATTTGCAAGAAATTAAGTGGGAGCGCTAAGATATATTTCTAATACATTATGTGGAGGACATCTTGTTGATTAGAAATGATGTATATTTTATTGACAAAGGTTAAGAATTTCATTTCGATGAAATACTTAGGCAAAACCCGAATATTTAGCGTGAATGTCTATAGTGGATAGACTGTAACGCCAATATGGTTGTGCCAAACGTACATATATGAGATATTGAAAGAGTTCAATATAGAATCAACAAGAAACGGTTCTTGTCGCATGGAAAGGAATTGAATCAAGATTCAAGTGTATCGACACTTGATAAGTGAAACAAGATTCAAGTGCTTTGACACTTGATGAGTGTAATCACGAGAATGTTTTGATCAATCATACCATGATATGTACACATCCAGATATGTCCTATGCTCTAAGTGTTATGAGCATATACCAGAATGAATCATAAAATGATCATTGGACGATAGTGAGGATATTCTTATGATCTTTTGGAAGAACTAAGAATATATTTGTGTAGAGGTGACAAACAATTACAAATAGTTCATTGTAAAGCGTTACATTGATACTAGTTTTGTCACAAGGTACAAATTAAGTTTATCTCAATTTAAACTATGGGTGGCACAATGTAATGGAAAGGAGATTCCATGATGGATTTGGAAGAGTTCCAAAGTTAAGACATTGTGACGGATACTACAACAAAAGGCTAAGTATATGACTGCTATAGTAGCAGCAAAGGAGGGAATTTGTGTCAAGTAGTTTGTTATCAAACTAAGGTGTGGTTCGCAATGGGCTAACACTAAAGATATATTGTATGACAATAGTATCGATGTGTTTTAACCCCAAGGAACTAAAGGAATCACCAAAAGACCAAATTTATACAATGCCATCTCATTGGAGAATGAGTGATGCGTGGAGACGCAAAGACATGCAAATACACACGGACCTGAAGCGTCAGATCCGTAGATTATGTTAACCACTTGCAATTGCGTATATGGAACACCAGAAAGTCATAGGTGTTCAATACGCAGAGTTTTCAAACTAGATTATTGTCTCTAGTGCAAGTGGGAGACTGAAGGGAATATGCCCGAGAGGCAATAATAAAGTGGTTATTATCGTATTCCTTATTTATGATAAATGTTTATTTTGCATGCTATAATTGTATTAATACGGAAACGTTAATACATGTGTGTTTAATAAACAAAAGGTAGTTCCTAGTTATGCCTCTCTTATAAACTAGCTCGTTGATTAACAAGATGATCATAGGTTTCCTGATCATGGACATTGGATGTTGTTAATAACGAGGTCACAACATTAATGTAATGGTGTGATGAACATTCATCCGAAGTATAGCATTACGATCAAAGTCATTGAGTTTATATTGCTATAACAACTTACGAAGTGATCCTAATCCTTAGACCATGAGATCATGTCAATCACTAACACCGGAAGAGTTTCTTGATAACATCAAACGTCACACCGTAACAGGGTGATTATAAAGATGGATTCAGAACTAATAAAGTGTTATGTTGAGGCTCATGGATCGAGAGTGGAATTTGTTCATCCCGATGACGGATAGATATACTCTGGGCCCTCTCGGTGATATCACATTGATTAGCTTGCAAGCAAGTGATTTGATCACTAGAATGTTATATCACGGGAACGAGAAAAGAGTGCATGTCGGTAACGAGATCAAACTAGGTATGGAGATACCGATGATCGAATCTCGGACATGTAATATATCGCGAAACAAAGGGATTAAGATACTAGCGTAAAAGGTTCCGACGATCACAAGAAAGTCATCGTTGAATGTGTGGGAGTCAGTATGGGTCTCCAGATCCCGCTTCTGATTATTGATCCGAGAGGGGTCTCGATCATGTCCGCATTATTCGCGAACCGTAGGGTGACACACTTAAGAGACACCGACATCCATTTGGAGCAAAAGTTTCATGCCGAAAAGAAAAGGAAAGCGCGGGAATTTATTTCACTAGACACCGAAACTGTTTCGGTTGAAATTGCTGAAACTGGTTCTGCATGTGAAATGGAATACTAGCAAGGGGTTTTATGTGAATGTTTGTTAATTAAAGTAATTAACAAAATTCTGAATAAATAAATAAAAAGAGTTTTATTTAAATGAGAGCTTGCATTAAATTTGGTGGAAATTTAATGCATGTGAGTGGATTTTTGAGTGGAGGCTTTTTAATGGGAGTGGAGGCTTTTCATTTTGAGTGGGAGCTCCACCCACATGAATGTGGAAGAGGTGGGGGCAGCCCCATGGCTGGGCGCCATGCCCCTTGGGTGCCCCCCTCTCCCCTATAAAAGGCCCCCCTCTCCTCTCTCTCACTCACACCTCCTCGTGAAGGATCTCTCTCCCCCTCTAGAATTTATCCCCCATGGTCTCGGACTAGCGAGATACATGTTCCCGGTGGCTATTCGGCAAGAAAGAGTTGTGCTTCCGCTGCATCGCTGGAGCGAGGAGGCGGAGGTTGCTCGGTGCCTCGAACGTGTGTGCGAGCACGGATGCGCTGCTGTTTTGCGGCGCTAGGACTTCCTCTCGATCTTGAGATCGGCAAGAGATCGTCTACATCAACCACGAGTTTGGACTCGTTAAGCTTTGTCGGTCTTCAAGGGTATGTTCTCTACGGATATACATCCGCCCGTTGTTTGTATCTAGTAGATAGATCTTGGTACATAGTTGTTCCCATCGTAGGAAATTTTTTGTTTTCTATGCTGCGAACCCTACAGATTTTCTTGGAAAATAAAACAAATCAAAAGAATAAATAAAAATATGAATGCAAGTTTGGAGGTTTTCAAAACCTCCCCCAAGCTTAGGCTGTTGCCATGCTTAGTTGTTGTCGTCGTTCGGCGGCGGTTGGTGCTGCTGCTGGTAGTAGTCGGGGAAGTAGATCGTGAAGTTACCAAAGATGTGAGTTAAGGCACTCACATTTTCACTTACTCCATGCAGAGTCTGATCAATCTCCCCAATGCGTTGGTTGAGCTGCAGAAAATCCTAATAAGGGAAATTATTGAACCCCTGTTGTTGATGTCGCTGATTGGGCCATTGGTCCCAAGGCTGATCATCCTCCTGCTGCTGTTGTCCCTCCCAAGCAGGGTTGTACTCTTTCTCCGGCTGTTGCTCCTGCTCATCCTGCTGCCCTCCTTCCTCTTCATCAGAGTCGGGATAGAGCTCCGCCATGATTTCAGTCACTTGATCCTTGGTGAGGATCCAGTTGTCCCTTCCCTGAACCTCGAAAGCTTGCGGGCAAGGTAGTGGCATCTTACCATCCTACACATCATTAAGATAACCAAATTGATAGGCTCGGAGCCTCCTGTTAGCTCGGTAAACACCGATAAAGCCACAACCAGTTATATATCTGACATCCATAAGTATGGAGCCGTCAACAGGGTGCGCAATAGGAATTGCAATTTCAAGGGCTTGGATTAGGTGGGTTACCATTCCGCCGATGCGAATGTCACATTTCTTTTTGTTGCTCTAGTGGCGGAGGTGATGGAGAAATAGAGCTGCAGGAGTGGGACTCTGCGGCGCATTAGGGAAGAGCGCCTTGGTGATCATGGCCATGTCTGCATTGGCCATCGAGCCGGTATCTCCTCTTCCTAACAAAGTGTTAGAAAGAAACATAGCAAAGTAACGGATGGTTGGGTTCTGAATGGTGAAAATCTTCTTCTCGTAGAAGTCCCTACCACCATTAACAGAAACAACCTCCCAAGCATTTGCACTTGAGATGCTATACAAGTTTGTAATAGTTGGTTCCCCTTCTTGAGGGAATCCATAAGAATTGCAGAATTGTTGATAGGTAATTTGATATGGACGTTGGTTAATGGTGAAATTTATCATGCATGCATTACCTCTCTCCCTGTAGTCGTCGTAGAAGGAGGCGACGAACTCATGGGTGAGCCCTTCGTAGGTGTAGTGGTTGGCGTTGGCGAGGCCGGTGAGCCCTGCATTTGCACACAGGTAGTCGAAGTCCCCCTTCAACTCTCCTGAGTTGAGGAAGCCGTTATCGGCCCATCGTGTGGGCAGCACCTTCCTTGCTAAAACCATGGCATACTTTTTGTCGAGCTCAGCCCCGAGCCCTCACCACGTTGGCGCTTGCTCTTGCGAAAAATACTACCGAGCTTGTTCATCTTGATACACTGAGGAATTTTAACATAAAACCTTAGGCATATAGTTTCTACATGATATATGAACGATTATATGTGGAGGAATTCAATCCTAACGTGAGAAATTAAAAGGGAAAATCAATCAAGCTTGAGTTCATCCACTAATTAAATGAGAATATTTCAACCATGGAATTCTGAAAATAAATCATGGATAGGGAGAGAAACATACCGATCTATTGAGTCCCCCACTCAAATGAATGAAATCCACGAAGAATTGAGAGTTCTTGAGAGGTTTTGAGAGTTTTGGAGAGAGAGGATGAGAGAAATAATGAGGGGAGGAAGATCCCTGCACTGCCCCGACCCGTTTAAGTGGTCGGCCCAAACTATACGACGGGAACTAGTATCTCCCGCCGTATAGTTGTGGCAGCGGTGAAGGTTAGGGTTTCCCTTCACCAGATTACAACTATACGGCCGGACCAAATGGTCCCGCCGTATAGTTGGTCATCAAACCGTCTGTATCTGAACCCCAACTTTTGAGAATTTGGTCGATAACTATACGGCCGCAACTATATGGCCGCAACTATACAGCTGGAATAAAAATTTCTGCCGTATAGTTGGTCGCTAGACACTCTGTAGCATGTTTTTTCACCCAAATTTTTAGAGATGCATTTTTTTATTTGAACAATATTATTAAGATAGTTTCTATAAATAAAACTCAAACTTTATTTTCAACTCTAGATATGTTCTTATTCAATCGGTATTTCTGCTACTTTTTGACAACTACATCTTTACGGGCGCGCTTCCACAAAAATGTCTATGAAAGGGTTGTAGGAATGCGATGAAAAACTTTATTATCAAATTTTAATTTACTTTATTGATATGATGGATTGACTCCCATTAAGCATTTTATTGAGAATGGTTGAATTTTTCAACCCCTTCTCTGTTATCGAATTCTTACCTTTGGTTGCCCTTTATCAAAGGCACTTACCACATGAACTCATTTTTTGCCGGTGGAACATACTTTTCTCCTTATAGTTTTTGGATATAACGGATTATTTCAGCATCATAAACATTGAAGATTATTTTCCCTGCAACATAATCAATTGATGCTCCTATAGTACTAAGAAAAGGTCTTCTAAGTATTATGGATAATCATTCATCTTCCGGTATTTCAAGAATAATAAATTAAATGGGACTAACAGGCTGATACGACGTAAACATATCTATAATTTTTGATGTTCCATGCTTGTTTAGTATCCACTTTGCTATGCTTTGTCTACACTTTAAGGTATTTTTATACTTTTTCTGGGACTAACCTATTAACAAGATGCCGCAGTGCCAGTTGCCTATTTTTTGCTATTTTTGGTTTCAAAAAAGCTAGTAAGAAAATATTCTCCGAATTGGACGTGAAAAAAGCGAAAGTCAATATTTCACCAATACGAACACAGACACCGAAGGGCGACCGTAAGGGAGCCATAGGGTGGCCGCACCCCCAGGCACGGGCCCACCCTAGGCCGCGCCTAGGCAGGGTGTGGGCCCCATGGCCGCCCTCCTGCCTCGCCTCTTCGCCTATATAATCCCCCGATGCCAAAACCCTAAGTACCCGATCAGATTTTAACGAAACAGTATGTAGCCGCAGCCACCATCGTCCCTAGATCGAGGGATTTGAAGATCTTCCGGCACCCTGCCGGAGGGGAGTGATTATCCCAGAGGCCTTCTTCATCACCATGCCAGCCTCCGGTATGATGCATGAGTAGTTCGAACTTGGACTATGGGTCCATAAAGTAGCTAGATGGTTGTTTTTCCTCCTTTGTGCTATCATGTTTAGATCGTGTGAGCTCCGTTCAAGATCAAGATCATCTATTTGTAATCATGCATGTTGTATTTGCGGGGATCCGATGGATATTGAGATTACTATGTCAGATTGATTATTGATTCTATTATGTCTTATGATTATTGATTCTATCATGTCTATGTTTATTGAGATCTTGCATGCTCTCCGTTTCTAGTAGTTATCTTGTACAAGTAGATGCTAGTGACTCCAAGAGGGAGTATTTATGCTCGATAGTGGGTTCATGCCTCTATTGAATCTGGGGAAGTGATAGAAATCTCTAAGGTTATAGATGTGTTGTTGCCACTAGGGAGAAAACAACAATATTTTGTTCATGGAACAATTGTATTATTTACTTTACACACATTGCTTAATGCAGTTATCCGTTGCTTGCAACTTAATACTGGAGGGGGTTCGGATGATAACCTGAAGGTGGATTACTAGTCATAGATGCAGTTGGATGGTGGTTTCTGTATATTGTTCTAATGCCCAATCAAATCTCATAGGATCATGAATGTCTAGTATTGAATTGTTATGCCTTGCTCAGTTCCTGTCAATTTCCCCGTTGTAATTTGTTTACCCAGCATGTTATGTTATTTATCTTTAGGAGAACACCTCTAGTGAACTATGGACCCCGGTCCAATCTTTACCATTGTTACATCATCTACTGTTACCGTTTACTTTCTGCAAGCAACCATTACCTTCGACACAATACATTTAATCATTTGTTTTCAGCAAACCAGTGAGATTGACAACCTCACTGTAAGTTGGGGAAAAGTGTTGAGTTTGTGTTGTGCAGGATTCCAAGTTGTTAGCAACAACTTGGAGTTTTTTACTTCCTCATATTGGTTCGATAACCTTGGTTTCATAACTGAGGGAAAACTTATTGTTGTGCTCATCACACCTTCCTCTTTTGCTTTCCCAACGAAGCTCTAGAGTGATCTGAGCTCATCAAGACTTTTTCTGGCACCGTTGCTGGGGATTTCTTCACAACCATTCTCTTTACTTTTTTTTTGCTTTGTTCCTTTTGCTTTGTTTTGCTTGCTTATTTTTATCAAAAAATTACAAAAAAATAGTTTCATTTGGTTTGCTTTTCCTTTTAAAAACACAAAAAAATTACTTCCTACTCTAGTTGTTGCTGCTGTTGGCTTGCTCCACCCTTGCAAAAATGAATTCTACTGAGAACACCAAGCTGTGTGACTTCACTAGCACAAACAACAATGATTTCCTGAGTACACCTATTGCTCCACCTGATCCTGATGCTACCTTTTCTGAAATTAAGCCTGCTTTGTTGAATCTTGTTATGAAAGAGCAATTTTCTGGTTCTAGTTCTGATGATGTTGTTGCCCACCTCAATAACTTTGTTGAACTTTGTGAGATGCAGAAGTATAAGGATGTAGATGGATATATTATTAAGCTCAAACTGTTTCCGTTCTCCTTGAGAGGAAAAGCTAAAGAATTGTTGCTATCCTTGCCTAGAAATAGTATTGATTCTTGGATTAAATGCAAAGATGTTTTTATTGGAGAATACTATCCTCCTACTAAGATTATATATATGAGAAATGAAATAATGAAATTTAAACAACTTGATAATGAACATGTTGCTCAAGCTTGGGAAAGAATGAAATCTTTGGTAAAGAATTGTCCCACTCATGGACTGACTGCTTGGATGATTATCCAGAATTTTTATGCAGGGTTAAATTTCTCTTCAATAAATCTGTTAGATTCTGCTGCTAGAGGTACCATTATGACCATTACTCTAGGTGCTGCAACAAAGCTCCTTGATAATATGATGGTCAACTATTCTGAATGGCACACTGAGAGAGCTCGACATGGTGAGAAGGTAAATTCTGTTGAAGAAACCTCCAATTTGAGTGATAAAAATGATGTTATTATGGCTATGCTTGTTAATGGGAAATCTCATATTGATCCAAATAATGTTCCCTTAGCCTCTTTGGTTTCTCAACAAAAGCAAGTTGATGTGAACTTCATTAGGAATAATAATTTTGGCAACAATGCTTATGGTAATAATAACTATAGGCCTTATCCTCCTAATGATAGCAATACTTATCATGGTAGATCTAGAATGCCTAGTGAAGATAGGATTCTAGATGTTGATAGATCCACTAAAAATTTTATGCAAATGCAATATTAGCAGAACAAAATATTCACTAAAACTATGTAAGAAAAATCTGCTACTTTGAAAAATATTAGTAATCAACTTGAGAATTTGAATAGGGAAATTCCTAGTTTACAGTCCAAAATTTTGAATGCTGAGAAAAATATTTCATCTTTGTCTGAAGCTCAATCCTCTTTGATTAATAAAATGGCTAATAAACCTGAAACCTTGGAAAGTACCTTTGCTGCTACTCATGCCATACAAGTTACTATTGATGAAAATATTAGACTATTAGCTAAATTGCATGCTAAGTGGGAAAGAGAAGCTGGAATTGCTAGAAACAATAGTATTTGTACTATTACCACTGCCAATGTTGATGCTAGCAAACCACAAGAAGTCCCCATACCTCCTACAACAATGCCTAAACCCAATAAGTCTACTACCTCTGATGCTAATTTTGATTTTGATCTTGATGGTTGCAATATTTCTAAAGTGATTATGTTCCTACAAAAGCTTGCTAGAAGTCCTAATGCTAGTGCTATGAATATGGATTTTACAAAACACATCACAGATGCTCTCATTAAAATTAAGGAAGAAAAATTGAAACACAAAGCTTCTATTCCTAGGAAAGTAGAAGATAGTTGGGAACCCATCATTTATATGCAAGTGAATGAGTTTGATCTCAAAGCTTCATGTGACCTTGGTTCTAGTGTCTCTATTATGCCTAGAAAGATGTATGAAATGCTTGATTTACCACCTTTGGAAGATTGCTATTTAGATGTCCCACTTGATGATAGTGCTAAGAAGAAACTCATGGGGAGTGTTAATGATGTTCTTATTATGGTTAACAATGCCTACGTCCCTATTGATTTCTATGTTTTGGATGTTGAATGCAATGCATCTTGTCCTATTACTTTGGGAAGACCTTTTCTTAGAACTGTTGGTGCCATCATTGATATGAAAGAAGGCACCATTAAATATCAATTCCCATTCAAGAAAGGTATTGAACACTTCCCTATGAGGAGAGAGAAGTTACCTTTTTCTCCTCCTTTTAAAGAAAAATTTGATGTTAATGCTTCTTCATTTGAAAATACTCGATTCTTGCTTCTTGTGCCTAACTTAAAGGTGTTAAAGAAAAGTACTTCTTGGGAGATAACCCAATATTTTTCTTGAGTCTTGGAAGTTATTACTTCTGTAATAACCTATCCTTATCCTTTTTACTTGATTTTTGTGCCAAGAATAACCTCCAATGAGAGGGAAGTAAGATTTGGGGAAGTTGCTGTCCTGAAACAGATTTTTGTTCTTTACTGTAAAACTTCTTGAAAAATCTCTGTATATCAGATTGAGCTGTAGTTTTCTGAGTAAATCCCCCAGTTTTTATCTAACTTTTGTTAATTCAACACTTTTTGATTTGAGCAACATAAGGTCTTCTAAAAAATTGGTTTTTACCTGGTGGTCTGTTTTGACAGATTTCTGCCATTATTTGCATTTGTCTCCTATCGATTTCTTTTTTAGTTCTCTTTGCTAAATTGAGATTTTTGAAGGAATTCCTGTAGTATCTTGTTTTTTTAATTAAAGTTTTTCTATTTTTAAACTAAACCCAAAGGTTTATTACTTTTGAATGCACTAATGTTGCTAATGAAGATTGTGTGAAGTTTTGTATGAAGGAAATTTTCAAGTGTAGGGAAAGAATGATGTAATGAGATGAAGAATGGAAAAAAGCTCAAGCTTGGGGATGCCACCCCGTGTCACCCCAAGAAATATTCAAGAGGTACAAGCGTCAAAGGTTGGGGATGCCCAAGGCACCCCTTCTTCATTAATAAAAATCTCAGGTCTCTTTCTAGACACTTCGTTTTTATTGTTTCATGCACAGTTATATTGTTCTTAGAGCATCTTAGTTTTTTTTTGTTTAGTTTGCTTGAATAAAGTAGTTGGACCCCCGCTTTCGTTGTGTTGTTTCAAATAAGTTGATTGGTGTTGGAAAAGGGTAGAAAGTTTCATGCTTATAGCGGTACAAAAGGGAGTTTGCTTTGACAATGACTCAGACTTTATCATGTCATGCTAGATGTTGTTTTGACCTTAGGCTTAGTGATTATTGTTGTAGCATGACTTGTTACAAACAATTGGGATTGCTTAATGTGCCTTGAAAGAATCATGCGTTGTTTTAGCATACAAAAGCATAGTATTGTGGTATTCTCCTTTGATGCTTTATTTGGGTTAACTTGGCACATGCTCACACCGTGTTATGACTATGAACTAGTCACCTTAGCCTATATGATCATTTAGTTTTTGACTTGTGGTACCACTTTATGCTTTGATTAGTAATGTTTTGTCGCTCTGCATGATTATGTCCATTATTGCTCTCTTAGTTGGTCGCTCCCAGTCTTTTGTTAGCCTCCACCTATATTGAGTAAGCTCTACTCATGCATCCAACTCCCAAGAAACCAAGTTATTACAAAGTGTCCACTATAAATTCCTATGCATGGTGTGTTACACCATTCCAAGTATATTCTTGTTTTGTCTATCTTCCGAATTAAACTTATTATGTGAAAATTAGGGATTAAATCTCTCACAAACTTGATGGCACACTTTATTTTTCTTGCCCCTAATAAACTTGAACTATTGTGTCATCTATGTTGTATATGCTTGCACTTATAAGTTGGGAATTAACAGAGCCGTGCTGTCACGGGGAACGCTTTCAACGCATGTAAATATCTACCTAGTTGATATCATGCTATTTTTTTTATGGATGTCGGCGGTGTGAAATAAAAGGGGAGCTTGTAAGTCCATGCTGTTTGATGACCCACAAGTATAGGGGGTGTATCGTAGTATTTTCTATAAATAGGAGTGTCGATCCCAACGAGGAGCAGAAGGTGTTGACTAGTGGTATGGAGCAGGAAATCTCTGTAAATACTTAGCAAACGGATTTTTAGGTTTTTTTATAAAGCAAGGAAATAAAGTGCAAGTAAATAAAGATAGCAAGTAATTTCAGCAAGTGGCCCAATCCTTTCTTAGCAAAGGACAAGCCGGTGGAAATACTAATGAGGACCAAACGTTCTCGAGGTCACATGGGAATACTGTCAAGTTCTTTCGTTTCATATAGCTGATTAATCTTCTTTGGTTTTATAAGTGTTGTGTGGGTGAATCTGTGCTAATGTACCGACCTTACTTGGACTAATACATACTTGTGATTAAACCCCTTGCAAGCATACGCAACTACAAGAAAGCAATTAAGATATAAACCTAACCACAACCTTAAACTCTGAGATCCTACACTCCCTTGTGCAATGGTTTCCTAGCAGGGTTCAGGTTTCTATCACTCCGGCAACCCCACAATTAGTAGCGAAATACTGAATGCATTCCCCTAGGCACATAAATGGTGAAGTATCATGTAGTCGACGTTCACATGACACCACTAGAAGAATAGCACCACAACTTAAATATTAAACCATTGATAATACCTCAGCACAATTCCACTACTGACAACATGACTTCTCCCATGTCCTCAAGAACTAAACGAACTACTCATGAGACATCATATGGATCAAGATCAGAGATGATATAATGATGGATAACAATCTGAACATAAACAATAATTCAATGGTTCCACTCACAAGCATCAACTACAATAGTAATCAATACCGGGAAAGTTTCCCCTAAGAACTATGCAAGATTCAACACAATTGTTACAGCGGGATGGAGTGGAGATGATGGTGCTGGTGGAGATGATGGTATGGATGATGATGATCCCGATGAAGTCTAGATTGATGATGGTGTTGATGGCGAAGATCTCCCCTCTCCGGGAAGGAATTTCCCCGGAAGAAATATGTCTGCCTAAGAGCTCTTTATCTCTCCATGTTTTCCGCCCCACAGAGGCGGCGGAATCTTTCTATGGTCACTCCCCGTGTATTAGGGTTTCGAGGAGAAGATATAGGCGAGAGGCCAGAGCTAGAGGTGGGCCATGGTGGCCAAACCCCTTGTAGGCGCGGCCCAGGGTGGCCCACGCCTGGGGGTGTGGGCCTCCTGTGGCCCAACTCCGCCTCCCCTTCTGGCATCCTTCGTCTTCTGGGAAAATATAATTTTCTGTAGTTTTTCTGGTAATTTTCTGATCTTCGCGAAATTGCATCAAAACACCGCTTTTTCCATCAGAATCCTGACTCCGGCAGTTCATCCTCCAAGAATCATCCAACATGCAAAAATAGATGAAAATACATAAGTAACACCTCTTAATATGAAATATATCAATGAATAAAGGCAAATTATGATATAGAATGGTGATGCAAAGTGGGCGTATCAACTCCCCCAAGCTTTGACCTCGCTTGTCCCCAAGCGAAAACTGAGCTCAGTAAACATGTCCACAGGTTTATGGAGTGAAGTGTCGATAAAAAGAATATGGACAAGAAGTATCACACTTAACAATGCATAACTCATAGAAAAAAGCAACTCACCATTATATAACTTAGCTTGAAACAAGTATAGGAGTCACAATAAAGATGCATAAAGATAAATCATAATTGGGATTGGCAAACTTTGTTGTTGTTCACACAACAGTTGGCAAACATTTTCAAGTAAAGCTTTTGTAAAGAGGCTTACAACAGGAGTACTCTTTGCTCAAACATAAAAGTTTTTTCACAATGATGGCTTTCAAAGTAATACTCATTTATATAAGAGTCTTGTGAAAGCATGGAAGATAGAGAACATGATTGAATAGATCATCATATGAATGCTTGAAACACAACAAATCAAATGCTTGCTGGAGATAGAGAGGTATAGGTTTACTGACTCAACTTAGAAGTAGAAGAAAGGGCCCTTCATAGAGGGAAGCAGGGATTTCAAGTTCATAAAGAGCTTGCAAAAGAGTATGGTACTTACTATCTTTGAGCTCTCATTGCCCCTATCATAAGCATCTTGAGGTGATTAAGGTTAAAGTGAACAAAGATGGAGTATATGCTTGACGAAATATAAGTTGGCAATCTCATGTCCCTTGAGTGCGAGGGCCGCTCCTCATGCTACTCAACTTTAGTTACCAGTAAGTTCTTGTCATAGTAATTACATGTGTATCATAGAGAACCGCCAACGGGGTACCCCTTGCACATGATACAGGAGCTATCCATAATCAAAATGACAAGGCAAGCAGACAATGAGCATCTCAACAATCTCTTATTTAGCATGGGAAAATGGTGCTTTTTTCTCTCTTTCCTCTTTTCAATATGTCTCTCTCTATTTTTTTATATAAGAAGAAAGCTTCATAGATTGCTCATTATGGTGATGCTACAAGTTTCCACCATGATTAGGCATGGCTTAGGCTAGCGGCCTAGTGATACGTTGCAAACGTATCTATAATTTTTTATGCTCCATGCTTGTTTAGTATCTACTTTGCTTTGCTTTGTCTACACTTTGAGGTGTTTTTATATGTTTTCTGGTACTAACCTATTAACAAGATGCCACAGTGTCAGTTGCCTGTTTTCTTCTGTTTTTGGTTCTAGAAAAGGCAGAAAATCAATATTCTCGGAATTGGACGGGACAAAAGCCAAAGTCATTATTTTACCTGACACGACACGGAACCACGAAGCAGAGATGGAGGATGACACCAGGGTGGCCACACCCTAGGTGGGCGCAGGCCAGCCTTGTGGCACCCACAGGGGGTGTGGGCCCCCTAGACCTCCATCGACCTTGCCCCCTTCGCCTATAATAAGCCTCCGACCCAAAAACCCTAAATCATCTGGAGGAAATCGTCGAAAACCTCCACAGCGCCGCCGCCGCCATCGAAGGGGAGATTTGGGGGACAGAAAGTCTCTGTTCTGGCACCCTGCCGGGACGGGGAAGTGCCCCCAGAGCCATGTCCATCGATCTCCACCACCATCTCCATCGATGTTGCTGATTCCCATGATGAGGAGTAGTTCTTCCTTGAGGCTAAGGGCTCTACCGGTATTTATGTGTTCATCTCTCTCTATGCATGATAATGTTGTGGTCATGAGCTTTGTAATCAAGTAGATATACTTTGCTACTCAAGTTCTTTAATAGATCTCTATCTCTCCCCATGTGTATGAAAGTGACAGCGTTCATAACGTGGTGGCACTTAGGCCAGAGTTTACATAAATACTCAAGTGCTTCAATAGATCTCTGCTCTCCCCACATGTGTGAAAGTGACAGCGTGCATGCCGTGGTGGCACTTAGGTTAGAGTTCATAAATATTTATCATGAGTATATTTGGAGTTGGATGCCTTTATGAAATTGTGGTGTTTGTTGGAACCATCTAGCGCTCAAGGTGACAGTGTGGGGTTATCTAGATGTGGTAGGCGGACTTTGAGGAGTGTTGTTATAGCCCTAACATGGATTAGAGTGTCCAACCGGAGAGTAGTTCAGGGTAGTATCATGAAGAGAATATATTTATATGAGAGTGTTCACTAGTCAAAGTATGATCCCTAGGCCTTGTTTCTAAGCATTGAAACACCGTTTGCATCTAGATCTATTGCATGTTTGCTTTCTTCCATCTTTATTTCAGTTTGCCTTTACTCTATCCCATGTCAACAACAAGTCAGAAGCTCTTTTCTGGCACCGTTATCACTTGTATTTCACTAGCTCTTCGCTGAACTAGTGCACCTATACACCTGACAAGTATATTGGGTGTGTTGGGGACACAAGAGACTTCTTGTATATTGATTGCAGGGTTGCTTGATAGGGATACCTTTTGACCACTTCCTCCCTGAGTTCGATAAACCTTGGGTGATCCACTTAAAGGAAAATTGCTGCTGTTCTACAAACCTCTGCACTTCGAGGCCCAACAACTGTCTACAAGAACAAAAGTGCGTAGACATCAAGCTGTTTTCTGGCGCCGTTGCCAGGAAGGTAAGGTAAAAGGTACTCACATCCTCTTGGTGTGTGAGTGCTCGAAGTTATTTCCTTTAGATTCTGCAACTTTTTCTTTTTGTTTCTTGTTTTCACTAGTTAGGTTTAATGGGAAAAAACAACAAAATTAGAGAGCTTTATAGTATTTATCTTGAGTTAGGACATGAAGTGTTTGAAGAGAAAATTAAAAAACCTATGGAACATTATTTGCATGCTAATAGAAATGTTATTAGTATGAATTCTTTGAACACCATTATTGCTAATGCTATGGAAACGTCTAAGCTTTAGCAAGCTAGTTTTTATAAAAATGATCTTTTTAGTTCCCCAGCTTTGGAACATAGCTATTTTGTTGCTTATGATGATACCAAACCTCCAATATATGATGATTACAATGATGAGTATGATATTTTCAGTCCACCTACTATAGAGGAGAAAATTAATTATGATTACAATATGCCTCCTATATATGATGACTATGGTGATGAGAATAACAATGATAATTTTTTTTTTGAATTTGCTCCCACTATGATTAATAAGAATGACTATGCTTATGTGGAGAGTAATAATCATTTTATGCATGTGGCTCATGATAAGAATGTTTTATGTGATAGTTATATTATTAATTTTATTCATGATGCTACTGAAAGTTATTATGAGAGAGGGAAATATAGTTTCATGCATCTCAATAATATTAAGTTTCCCCTCTTTATGTTGAAAATCTTGAAGTTGCACTTGTTTTGCTTTCCTGTGCTTGTTGCTTTGTGCTTTCATGACTTGTTTCTTTACAAGATTCCTATGCATAGGAAGTGGGTTAGACTTAAATGAGTTTTAAATTTGCTTCTTGATGCTCTCTTTTACTTCAATTCATATTTCTTATGTGAGAATCTTCTCAAACTATCATGCCTAACTTAAAGGCGTTAAAAAAGTACTTCTTGAGAAATAACCCAATAGTTTTATTGAGTCTTGAAAGTTATTACTTCTGTAATAACCTCTTCTTATCCTTTTTATTTGATTTTTGTGCCAAGAGTAACCTCTAATGAGAAGGAAGTAAGATTTGGGGAAGAGTTGTCCCGAAACAGATTTTTGTGCTCCACCATAAAAGTTCGTGTAAAATCTCTGTAAGTCGGATTGAGCTGATATTTTCTGAATAAATCCCCCAGTATGTTAGCTAACTTTTGTTAGTTCAGTACTTGTTGATTGGAGCAACATAAGGACTTCGAAAAAATAGGTTTTTACCTGCTGGTCTGTTTTGACAGATTTCTGCCATTATTTGCATTTGCTTCTTATTGATTCCTTTTTGGGTTCTTTTTGGAAAATTGAGCTTTTTGAGGGAATTTCTACAGTAGATTATGTTTTAGTGAAAGTTTTGCTGTTCTAAAGTTAAACCCAAAGATCTATTATCTCTTGAATACACTAATGTTGCTAATAAATATTGTGTGAAGTTTTGTATGGAGGAAAATTTTCAGGTATCAGGAAAGAATGATGTAATGAGAGGAAGAATGGACAAAAGCTCAAGATTGTGGATGCCATCCCGTGTCACGCCAAGAAATATTCAAGAGGTACAAGCGTCAAAGCTTGGGGATGCCCAAGGCATCCCCTTCTTCATCAATAAAAATCGCAGGTCCTTCTAGACACTTCGTTTTTATTATTTCATGCACAGTTGTGTTGTTCTTGGAGAGTCTTAGTTTTCGGCTTTGGTTTTTGTTTTCTTAGTTTGCTTGAATAAGTTGGTTTGATCCCAGCACACTTATTTTGTAGAGAGACACACTCTGTTTTCAGTGCCTAGAACACTCTAGTTTTCAGTCTTATTGTCTGTGAGTGTTCTCTTTTGCTAGCACTGTGTTTCGCTTTAATTTTCTTGTGCTTTCATCTTAGAACTTTTTAGTTCTTCTTTGTGATTTGTGAGACAAGCTCACTGATATTTATTGGTTATTATCTTTGTGAGTTGTTTCAAATAAGTCGATTGGTGTTGGAAAAGAGTAGAAAGTTCTTGCTTGAATAGTATAAGAGGAGCTTACTTTGACTGTGACTTAGACTTTATCATGTCATGCTAGATGTTGTTTTGACCTTATGCTTAGTGATTATTGTTGTAGCATGACTTGTTCCAAACAATTAGGATTTCTTAATGTGCCTTGAAGGAATCGTGTGTTGTTTTAGCATACAAAATCATAGTATTGTGGTATTCTCCTTTGATGCTTTGTTTGGGTTGACTTGGCACATGCTCACACCATGTTATGACTATGAACTGGTCACCTTAGACTCTATGATCATTTAGTCTTTTACTTGTAGTACCACTTTATGCTTTGATTAGTAATGTTTTGTCGCTCTGCATGATTATGGCCATTATTTTTCTCTTAGTTGGTCGCTCCTAGTATTTTGCTAGCCTCCACTTGTATGAGTAAGCTCTACTCATGCATCCAACTCCCAATAAACCAAGTTATTCCAAAGTCTCCACTATAAATTCCTATGCATGGTGTGTTATACCATTCCAAGTATATTCTTGTTTTGTCTACCTTCCAATTAAAAGTCACTTTGTTATGTGAAAAAATAGTGACTAAAGCTCTCACAAACTTGATGGCACACTTCATTTTTCTTGCCCCTAATAAACTTGAAGCATTGTGTCATCTATGTTGTATATGCTTGCACTTATAGGTTGGGATTAGCAGAAGCGTGTTGTCACGGGGAACGCTTTCAACATTGCACTTGTACATTGTACACAGTTGATATCATGCTCTTTTGTCTATTGATGTCGTCGGTGTGAAATGAAAGGGGAGCTTGTAAGTCCATGGAGTTATGTATGTGTGCTAGAGAAACGCCTGGGCCGCTAGCCTAAGCCATGCCTAATCATGGTGGAAACTTGCAGCATCACCATAGTGACATCTATGAAGCATTCTTCTTATAAAAAAGAGATAGAAAAAGAGATTTAGAAAAAGAAAAAATATGAGAAAAGAGGAAAGCAGAGAAAAACGCACCATTTTCCCATGGTAAATAAGAAGATTGCTGACATGCTCATTGTCTGTTGCCTTGTCATTTTGATATGGGATAGCTCCTGTGTCATGGGGCAAGGGGTACCCCATTGGCGGTTCTCTATGATACACATATACTTACTATGACAAGAACTTACCGGTAACTAAAGTTGAGTAGCATGAGGAACAACCCTCGCACTTAAGGGACATGAGATTGCCAATTTATACTTTGTCAAGCATATACTCCATACTTTGTTCACTTTAACCTTAAACACTTAAAGATGCTTATGATAGGGGCAATGAGAGCTGAAAGCTAACGAGTACCATAATTTTTTGGAAGCTCTTTATGAAACTTGAAATCCCTGCTTCCCTTTGAAGGGCCTTTCTTCCACTTCTATATTGAGTCTCAACCTTCTATCTTTATATTGAAGGGCCTTGTCATTTTGATATGGGATAGCTATGTTTTATCTACACTTTGAGGTGTTTTTATATCTTTTCTGGAACTAACCTATTAACAAGTTGCCACAGTGACAGTTTCTTGTTTTCTTCTGTTTTTGGTTCTAGAAAGGCAGAAAATCAATATTCTCGGAATTGGACGGGACAAAGCCAAAGTTATTATTTTTCCCGGAGCAACACGGAACCACGAAGCAGAGCCGGAGGGGGGCCACAGGGTGGCCACATCCCTCCTAGGCGCGGGAAAGCCCTGGAGGTGCCTAGGGAGGGTGTGGGCCCCCTGGCCCTCCACCTACCTTGATTCCTGCGCCTATAAGAAGCCTCCGACCCAAAAACCCAAGAGGATCTAGAAGAAATCCACGAAAACCTCTGCTGCGCCGCCGCCATCGAAGGGGAGATTCGGGGGACATAAAGTCTCTGTTCTGGCACCCTGCCAGAACGGGGAAGTGCCCCTGGAGCCATCTCCATCGCCATCTTCATCACCATTGCTGATTCCCATCATGAGGAGGGAGTAGTTCTTCCTCGGGGCTAAGGGCTCTACCGGTAGCTATGTGTTTATCTCTCTCTCTATGCATGATCTTGTGTTCATGAGCTTTGTAATCAAGTAGATCTACCTTGCTACTCAAGTGCTTCAATAGATCTGTGCTCTCCCCATTTGTGTGAAAGTGACAGCGTGCACGCCATGGTGGCACTTAGGCTTGAGTCTACATAAATACTCTTTGTGCTTTAATAGATCTATTCTTTTCCCCACGTGTGTGAAAGTGACAACGGGCATACCGTGTGTGGCACTTTGCCTAGATTGAATATTTGTTATGAGTTATATTTGGAGTTGGATGTCTCTACGAAATTGTGGTGTTTGTTGGAACCATCTAGTGCTCAAGGTGACAGTGTGGGGTTATCTGGATTGGGGAAGGCGCACTTTGAGGAGTGTTGTTATAGCCCTACTGATCATTAGAGTGTCCTACCGGAGAGTAGTTAAGAGTAGTATCATGAAGAGAGGATATTTATATGAGAGAGTGTTCATTAGTGAAAGTATGATCCCTAGGCCTTGTTTCTAAACATTGAAACACTCTTTGCTACTAGATCTATTGCATGTTTGCTTGTTGTACTCTTTACCTCACCGTCAAGCTCTTTTCTGGCACCTTTTCCACTTGTATCTCACTATCTCTTCGCCGAACTAGTGCACCTATACACCTGACAAGTGTATTGGGTGTGTTGGGGACACAAGAGACTTCTTGTATCTTGATTGAAGGGTTGCTTAAGAGGGAATACCTTTGACCACTTCCTCCCCGAGTTCGATAAACCTTGGGTAATCCACTTAAGGGAAACTTGCTGCTGTTCTATAAACCTCTGCACTTGGAGGCCCAACAACTGTCTACAATAATAGAATTGCGTAGACATCAAGCTCTTTTCTGGCGCTGTTGTCGGGGAGGTTTTTGGCTTTTACCTTTCCTCCACGTCAAGCTCCATCAAAGTATTTTCTGGCGCCGTTGCCGGGGAGGTATGGTAAAAGGTACTCACATCCTCCGGTGTGAGTGCTCGAAGTTATTTCCTTTAGATTTTGCAATTTTGTCTTTTTGTTTCTTGTTTTCACTAGTTAGGCTTAATGGAAAACAACAACAAAATTAGAGAGCTTTTTAGTATTTTTCCTAAGTTAGAACTTGAGTGGTTTGAAAAGAAAATTAAAAAACCTATGGAACCTTCTTTGCATGCTAATAGCAATGTTATTAGTATGAATTTTTTGAACACCATTGTTACTAATGGTATGGAAACGTCTAAGCTTGGGGAAGCTAGTTTTTATGAGCAAGATCTTGTTAGTTCCCCAGCTTTAGGGAAGAAAATTTGCTCTGATGATACTTTATCTCCCATATGTGGTAATTCTAATGATACTTGTGATATTTTAAATCCACATACTGAAAGTGTCCCTTTTAAAATACCTATTGAAATTGTTGAACGTGTTATTAATAACTGCTACTCTGGAGATGGAACTGTCCATCCTAGTGATCATTTACTCTTTATACATGAATTATGAGGGTTGTTCAAGTGTGCGGGTATTTCAATGGACCAAGTTAAGAGGAAGCTATTCCCTTTCTCACTTAGGGACAAAGCAAGGGAGTGGTATAAGCTACTAGATGATCCTCGTCATTTGGAGTGGAAGGAACTTGAATATCTCTTTTACTCTAAATTTTATCCTCCTCATGAAATTCATAAAAATAGGAACTATATTTATAATTTTCATCCTCATGAGGGAGAAAGTATTGCCCAAGCTTCGGGGAGATTGAAGTCACTAATGCTCAAATGTCCCATTCATGAGCTCCCCAGTAATGTTGTTATCAATAATTTTTATGCAAGGCTTTCAGGACATTACAAGGACTATCTAGATACCTGTTCAGAGGGATCCTTCAAAAGTAATAAGGTCAAAGCTAAGTGGGATCTTCTTGAAACAATTCAAAGCAATACTGAAGATTGGGATAACGACAAAGGTAAAGAATCAGGTATAAACTATGAGTATGATTGCATTAAGTCTTTCGCTGAAAATTCTGATTTTCAAGAGCTTAGTGCTAAATATGGTCTTGATCCTCAAATTCTTGTTAGATACTATAGAGCCTTTGCTTCCCATATTAATGCTCCTAAATAAAAATGGGACATGTATCATGAACCTTTTAAAGACACTTGCATGGAAAATGAAAATGTTATTAATGATTGCAATAAACATGCTCAAACTTCTGAAAGTACTATTTCTTATAAGCATGTTAATTTTTGTGGTATGCATAGACCTTGTGAGAAGAATCAAACAGAAGAAGAATATTGTATCACCCACTAGAATGAAAAAACTAGAAAGTGGTATAAGGCTCTAGATGATCTTGGTAAAAAAAGTGTGTGCCCTCTATCCCTTTATTTGTGAACTTTACTTTGAAGTGGGTCATTTCAATTTTCAATGCTCAGGCCATAATAATCCTGCAAGTTTGTATTGTGATAACATGATCACTGATAATCAACATGATGAACTTACATTATTTTTGGGGTGTGAAGAGTTATCAAGAAAAACCTCTTTGATAGACATGAGTACTTTTGATATGAATAGCGTCCTACATGGTTGTCATCTTTATTGTGTTGAAAATTGCCACGCAAATACTTACATACAAAATCTTATAAAAGATGATCTATTACCAAATTATGACAGGACTGATATGTGTTTTGATCTTATTAATGAAAAGGAGGATTCCTCCAAAGTTTCTTCTATTGTCTCTAACAATAAACCAGGGTATGTGGAGAAGCTTCCTTTCAAGCCTCTCCCTCCTAAAGAGGAGAAGAAGAAGAAGAAGAAGAAGAAGAACAGGAGGAGGAGGAGGAGTAAAAGGAGAGAGGAAATGGTATTTTCCTCTAAGCATTTTGCTCATATCATAGTTTTTCCTAATGATTCTGAACTAGATGATGTTCCTATGTCTGTTACCTATAGTAGTGATCATGATTGGGAAAAGCACACCACTTTTGATATTGAAAATCTCTTTGGTACCAATTCTGAAAATGATGATATTAATAGTTGTTGTGCTATTAGTGCTATCCATGTTCCCTCCAATGATGATATGTTTACTAATGAAAAAACTTGGGAAGATAGCTATTGTATTGCTTATGATGATACTATACCTCCAATATATGATGATT
Source organism: Avena atlantica (assembly GCA_910589765.1). Lineage (NCBI taxonomy): Eukaryota > Viridiplantae > Streptophyta > Magnoliopsida > Poales > Poaceae > Avena > Avena atlantica. Next base: position 526,620,384 of record OU342739.1, on the reverse strand, counting down.
ACAATGATGAATGTGATATTTTCAGTCCACCTACTATTGAGGATAAAATTTATTGTGATTACAATATGCCTCCTATATTTGATGATTATGGTGATGAGAATAGTAATGATAGCTATTTTGTTGAATTTTCTCCCACTATAATTAATAAAAGTAACTATGCTTATGTGGAGAGTAATAATCATTTTATGCATGTGGCTCATGATAAGAATGTTTTATGTGATAGTTATATTGTTAATTTTATTCATGATGCTACTGAAAGTTATTATGAGAGAGGGAAACATGGTCTTATGCATCTCAACAATATTAAGTTTCCCCTCTTTATGTTGAAAATCTTGAAGTTGCACTTGTTTTGATTTCCTATGCTTGTTGCTTTTTTTTACTTTCATGACTTTTTTATTGACAAGATTCCTATGCATAGGAAGTGGGTTAGACTTAAATGTGTTTTGAATTTGCTTCTTGATGCTCTCTTTTACTTCAACTCATGTTTCTTATGTGAGCATCTTCTCAAACTATCAAGTCTAACTTAAAGGCGTTAAAGAAAAGTACTTGTTGGAAGATAACCCAAGAGTTTCCTTGAGTCTTGGAAGTTATTACTTCAGTAATGACCTCTCCTTATCCTTTTTTGTTTGATTTTTGTTCCAAGAGTAACCTCTAATGAGAAGGAAGTAAGATTTGGGGAAGAGTTGTCCCGAAACAGATTTCTGTCCTCCACCAAAAAAATTCATGAGGATACTCTGTAACTCGGGTTGAGCTGAAATTTATGAATAAATCCCCCAGTATGTTAGCTAACTTTCATTAGTTCAACACTTTTTTATATGAGCAACATAAGGTCTTCAAAAAAATCGGTTTCTACCTGCTGGTCTGTTTTGACAGATTTCTGCCATTATTTGCATTTGTTTTTTATTGATTCCTTTTTGGGTTCTTTTTGGGAAATTGAGCTTTTTGAAGGAATTGCTACAGTAGCTTGTGTTTTTTAGTGAAAATTTCTGCTGTTCTAAAGCTAAACCCAAGGGTCTATTATCTTCTGAATACACTAATGTTGCTAATGAAGATTGTGTGAAGTTTTGTATGAAGGAAAAGTTGCACGTGTAGAGAAAGAATGATGTAATGAGATGAAGAATGGACAAAATATTAAGCTTGGGGATGCCACCCCGGTGTCACCCCAAGAAATATCCAAGAGGTACAAGCGTCAAAGCTTGGGGATGCCCAAGGCATCCCCTTCTTCATCAATAAAAAGCTCGGGTATGTCTAGACACTTTGTTTTTATTGTTTCATGCATTGTTGTGTTGTTATTGGAGCGTCTTAGTTTTCATTTTTGGTTCTCATTTGCTTAGTTTGCTTGAGTAAGTTGGTTGGTTACACCACACTTCTTTTGGAGAGAGACACACTCTGTTTCCATTGCCTAGAACACTCTATTTTTCACTCTTATTGTTTTGTGAGTGTTCACTTTTGCTAGCACTGCATTTAGCCTTAGTTTTCTTGTGCTTTCAGCTTAGAACTTTTTAGTTCTTCTTTGTGGAATTGTGAGAAAAGATCACTGGTATTTATTGATTGTTATCTTTGTGAGTTGTTTCAAATAAGTTGTTTGGTGTTGGAAAAGAGTAGGAAGCTTCATGCTTAAGCGGTACAAAAGGGAGCTTGCATTGACTATGACTTAGACTTTAGCATGACATGCTAGGTGTTGTTTTGACCTTATGCTTAGTGATTATTGCTGTAGCATGTCTTGTTCCAAACAATTAGGATTGCTTAATGTGCCTTGAAGGAATCATGTGTTGTTTTAGCATACAAAAGCATAGTATTGTGGTATTCTCCTTTGATGCTTTGTTTGGGTTGACTTGGCACATGTTCACACCATGTTATGGCTATGAACAAGTCACCATAGCATCTATGATCATTTAGTCCTTGACTTCTAGTACCACTCTATGCTTTGATTAGTAATGCTTTATTGCTCTGCACGATTATGGCCACTATTGCTCTCTTAGTTGGTTGCTCCCAGTCTTTTGCTAGCCTCCACTTGCATGAGTAAGCTCTACTCATGCTTCCAACTCCCAAGAAACCAAGTTATTCCAAAGTGTCCACTATAAATTCCTATGCATGGTGTGTTACACCATTCCAAGTACATTCTTGTTTTCAGCTATCTTCCAAATAAAAACTATTTTGTTATGCGAAAACTTAGTGATTAAAGCCTCACAAACATGATGGCACACTTTATATTCTTTGACCCTAATAAACTTGAACCATTGTGACAACTTTGTTGTATATGCTTGCACTTATAAGTTGGAATTAGCAGAACCGTGCTGTCACGAGGAACGTTTCCAACATTGCACTTGTACTTTGTACTCAGTTGATATCATGCTATTTTGTCTATGGATGTCACCGGTGTGAAATAAAGAGGGAACTTGTAAGTCCATGGTGTTTGTATTCTATGTTAGAGAAACACCTGGGCCGCTAGCCTAAGCCATGCCTAATCATGGTGGAAACTTGCAGCATCACCATAATGAGCTATCTATGAAGCATCCTCAATAAAAAGCTATGCATATGGTAAATAAAAAGATTGGTGAGATGCTCATTGTCTGCTTGCCTTGTCATTTTGGTTATGGGAAAGCTCATGTACCATGTGCAAGGGGTACCCCATTGACGGTTCTCAATGATATGCAAATATTTACAATGACAAGAACTTACCTGGGCCCGAAGTTGAGTATGCATGAGGTGTGTCCCTCATATTCAAGGGACTTGATATTTCCAACTTATACTTCGTCAAGCATATACTCCATCTTTGCCACTTTAACCTTAATCACTTCAAGATGCTTATGATAGGGGCAATGAGGGCTGAAATCTAACAAGTACCATAATTTTTGGAAGCTCTTTTTGAAACTTGAAATCCCTGCTTCCATTACAAAAAGGCCTTTCTTCCACCATTATTGAGTCTCCACCTTCTACCTTTAGGCACCATTAAGAGAGCATAGTTGTCATTATGTGTGCGGTGTTCCAAAGCTATTGGTTTATGCATATTGTGATATTACTTGTTCTTGTGCTATTTATTTCTAGTCACCATTTGTGAACTTTGAAGGTGTCCTATGCATCTATATTGATACTCTATGAGGGACAAGATGATTGCCACTATGATATGTTTTCTGTATGTGAAACAAACAAATGTTTATCAATGCATATTATTCATGATGTTTGTTTGTAGCTTGTCATGTTGCATGCATACTTACTATGTCCTATTGTTAGAACTCCATCTTTCATGCACATGTTTAGAGTTCTTTGATCCCAGCTTTCAATGCTTGCAAATGGTTTGATCTTGATTGTGATGGTGCATGTCACCTCAAATATTATCCTTTTTATCACTTACCTACTCGAGGACGAGCAGGAGTTAAGCTTGGGGATGCTTCATACATCGGAAACGTATCTATAATTTTTTATGTTCCATTCTTGTTTAGTATCTACTTTGCTATGTTTTGTCTACACTTTGAGGTGTTTTTATATCTTTTTGGAACTAACCTATTAACAAGTTGCCACAGTGCAGTTGCATGTTTTCTTCTGTTTTTGGTTCCATAAAGGCAAAAAATTAATATTCTCGGAATTGGACGGGACAAAAGCCAAGGTTATTATTTTTCCCGAAGCAACACGAAACCACGAAGTAGAGCCGGAGGGGGGGCACAGGGTGGCCACACCCCCCCTAGGCACAGGCAAGCCCTGGAGGCGCCTGGGGAGGGTGTGGCCCCTGGCCCTCCACCGACCTTGATTCATGCGCCTATAAGAAGCCTCCGACCCAAAAACCCTAGAGGATCCAGAAGAAATCCATGAAAACCTCTCCTGCGCTTCCGCCACCGAAGGGGAGATTCGGGGGATAGAAAGTCTCTGTTCCGGCACACTGCCGAGACGGGGAAGTGCCCCCGGAGCCATCTCCATCGATCTCCATCACCATCTTCATCACCATTGCTGATTCCCATGATGAGGAGGGAATAGTTCTTCTTTGGGGCTAAGGGCTCTACCGGTAGCTATGTGTTCATCTCTCACTATATGCATGATCTTGTGGTCATGAGCTTTGTAATCAAGTAGATCTACCTTGCTATTCAAGTGCTTCAATAGATCTCTGCTCTCCCCATGCGTGTGAAAGTGACAGCGTGCACGCCATGGTGGAACTTAGGCTTGAGTCTACATAAGTACTCTTTGTGCTTTAATAGATCTGTGCTTTTCCCCACGTGTGTGAAAGTGATAGCGGGCATACCATGTGTGGCACTTTGGCTAGATTGAATATTTGTTATGAGTTATATTTGTAGTTGGATGTCTCTATGAAATTGTGGTGTTTGTTGGAACCATCTAGTGCTCAAGGTGATAGTGTGGGGTTGTCTAGATTGGGGAAGGCGGACTTTGAGCAGTGCTGTTATATCCCTACCAATGATTAGAGTGTCCAACCGGAGAGTAGTTAAGAGTAGTATCATGAAGAGAGGATATTTATATAAGAGAGTGTTCAATAGTGAAAGTATGATCCCTAGGCCTTGTTTCTAAACATTGAAACACCGCTTGCTACTAGATCTATTGCATGTTTGCTTGTTGTAGTCTTTACCTCACCGTCAAGGTCTTTTCTGGCACCGTTACCACTTGTATTTCACTATCTCTTCGCCGAACTAGTGCACCTATACACCTGACAAGTGTATTGGGTGTGTTGGGGACACAAGAGACTTCTTGTATCTTGATTGCAGGGTTGCTTAAGAGGGAATACCTTTGACCACTTCCTCCCTAAGTTCGATAAACCTTGGGTAATCCACTTAAGGGAAACTTGTTGCTGTTCTACAAACCTCTGCACTTGGAGGCCCAACAACTATCTACAAGAATAGAAGTGCGTAGACATCATGCGGCACGCCGAATCTGTAGACAATGGAATCAAAGAACTTGACGACAGTTTTGCCGCTTTGGTTCGTGACGGGCATAACCTCGATCCATTTGGTGAACTGCAACAAGGAGGAAAACGTGGCCTCCTTTCGAGGACTTGGGAAATTTGCCGATCATGTCGAGGCCCCATTGGGCGAAGGGCCAGGCCAATGGTATGGGACTTAGCTCGGATCCTGGTGTGTGCGTCTTGTCCGCGTACCTCTAACAGACGTTGCACCTTTGGTGGCGGTTATCCTTTTGTACCGTTGTTTGGCGCAGGTGCGATCGCTGGATTCGACGATCCAACAGGTGGTGGTGGAGGAGCTCCGTGGGAGATGTCACCTGGTGCAGGTGCGGGCTCAAATCCAGGGTTCACGGTCTGGCATCGCATTTGGGTGAAGCCCTCGCTGAGATTTTGGAACTCGCGGTAGTCCTTGAGCATGTGGCTCGCTTTTTTCTCGCCATCCTGTTTGTCGATGTAGAAGTGGATGGTGCAAGGACTAGACAATTTGTCGTATGCCGAAGGATCTTCTTCACGACTACGAAGTTGCCACGTCTGTGTGGGTCGCCCTCCATCGCGATAATTGCCTCCATGGTATCCGCTGCTACGGTTGCCGCCGTTGCGTTGGTCGACGTAGCCAGCCGCAACCATGTCGACTCCGTCGCGATCGTCGTAGACGCGTGATCTTCATTTGATGCGGCGTTCTCGCCTACGGCCGTAGTCATCCTCGTCATCCGAATGCGTTCGGTGGAGGGAATCCTCGCCATCTGCCCATCGGTTGTCGATGTCCAAGAGGTGGTCGAGCGTCTTGGGCTTGACGCACCCAAGTTCTTCCTTGAAGTTCGGGCACTTGACACCATCCTTGAAGGCATCGATTGTCCTTTCCTCGGAGATGTGTGCGGCGGAGTTCTTGATGTGGGACCAGCGCAGTATGTACGAGCGAATGGACTCGCCGGTACGTTGGCTGCAGGCCCGCAGTTCCTCGATCGAGGATGGCCTCTTGCTGGTGCCCTTAAAGTTGCGGATGAAGCTGTATGACAGCTCCTCCCAGCTTCGGATGGAGCCGGAGGCCAGGCTGCTTAGCCAGATCCAAGTTGCGCCTGTTAGCTGCAGCTGAAGGCACTGTAGGGCGGTGTTCCTGTTTCTGCTGTGCAGCTTGACGGATGAGAGGTGATCGCTGAGCCAGGACTTTGGGTCCTGCGTGCCGTCGAACTTCGGAGTGTCCAAAGGGAGCTTGAAATTTTTCGTCATCCACGTTCGCCGAACGGATCTGCTGAAGCATCTGGCTCCGCATAGCTCTCCATCGTCTTCCTCGTCGGATTCGGTTGAGCACGCGGGTTTATCGCGTGCCTTGTCGATCTTGCACTGGGTGAGATTGTTGTGAGCGTCGTAATCGCTGTTGCGGTGTCGTGGGCTCTTGCGACGTCGAGTCATATCGTGCTCGTCCTCATCGGATGAGGGTTTAGGGCTGCGGGTGAACTTGACCGCAGCTTTTTTTTCTTTGGCTCCGTAGGAGCCTCGTTGTGGAGCGTGGCTTCGACGAGTCCAAGACCATCTAGCACGGACTTGTGCACAGCGCTCTTCGGGTCACCCACCGGAGGTGGATGGGACGCGACGTACGTGGTGGCCACCATGATCGCAGCTTGCGGTGTCTTCGGCATGACGTTGTCGTTCACGTCCATCGTCATTAAGGACGTGTTGAGGTCCCTGGTGACTTCGTGGCGCGCGGCGGGGTCCATGAGCTCCGTGCGAGAGCGATGCTTGTTGGCGTTATTGCCGTATGAGCTGGATCCGCTAGCGGCGGAGAGCGCAGCTCGCCGCATGCTAGACTCCGAAGCCGCATGCTTACGTTTGTCAAGATCCTCCATCAACTTCACCTGCCGGTTATGCTCGTTTATGAGGAGGAGGTGATATGCCATCAGCAGATCCCGTGAAGCATTCATAGGTAGGATGATGTTGCCCGCCACAGCTTCGCGCTTGGCGCCATCCTTCCTCGTTGAGGTTGATCTTCTGGTAGGCGTTAGCGTCGCCTTCGTTGGGCATGAGCGGCGGATCTCACCTATTTCCTCCGTTCCCAGCTTGCAGGTTGAGAGGTGGGTTGGGTGGTGGATTTGGTGCACTCAAACCTGGTGGAAGTTTTGATTCGTTCTGGATGACCATGGCGCACAGGTAACGCCCGCGGACTGGATCGCTGCTGCCGCAGCTTCCGGATCCAGAACCGTAGGTTCCTTCATTCGAGGGAGGGCCGCACAGATCTGAGTTGCAGCTGCTGTTGTCATCTGACTCGTTTGTCAGCTTCGATGCGTGCAGTGCACCGATGGGTGGGACCCACAAAGAGGGCCTAATGGATGGTGGTGGCACCTGCTCGGAAGGCGGAGGTTGTCGGTCTGCCCCACCTGGAAGCAGAAGCTCCCGAATAGCATCTCGATCCCGTCGCCGACGGACTCGAAATCCCTCAGGGTGGCCGATGAGTGGGCGGTGAAGTCGCAGGTGTCGAATAGGAGGTGACTCTCTGTCGCTAATGAGTTGTAGATCGCTCTGGATGGAACCGTCACGGTCGCACAATCAGCGTCCCTAGTTTCCATAGACGGTGCCAATTGACGAGGTTCGATCTCGTCAATGCCCATTGTTATGGACTTGGGTTTTGGAGAAGATGGGGATGCTGGAGATCGTGGAACGGTTAACAAACAAGCAACGCGGGACACGAGGTTTACCCAGGTTCAGGCCCCCGGAGGGAAAACCCTACTCCTACTTGTCTGCTCTTGATTACGGAAAACCCTACTCCTACTTTTATGGCTGATCACATGGAACAATACGTCCGCCTATGGAATCTCCTTTCTGAGGTCCATCTATCCCCTGGCACCTCGGACTCCATTATTTGGACCATGTCTCCAAATGGTTGCTAATCGGCCAGCTCCTCCTACAAGGCCCAGTTCCTTACAGCTCTTCCTTGCTCTTTTGAGAACTTGGTTTGGAAAGCCTGGGCTCCCCCTAAATGTCGTTTCTTCGCCTGGCTCGCTGTTCAAAATCGTCTCTGGACCACTGATCGTCTCGCGAAACGCGGATGGCCACACCGAGCCACTTGCCAACTGTGTAGGTGTGCTCCCGAGATGGCACGTCATATCCTCTTTGAGTGCCGCTTCTCTAGAAGAATATGGTTGGATGCGGCGTCTTGGATGTCCTGCCCGGATCTGGTCCTTTTCCTTGGTTCGGGGAGACCTAAGGTGCTGGAATACTGGCATGCTATCGCTAGGACCCCCACCTCTTATCCTAAAGGTCTTCGTACTGCCATCATGATCATCACTTGGGAGATATGGAAGGAAAGAAATGAGAGAGTTTTCAATAACAAATCCTCCTTGCCTTCGGTTGTCATGCATAAGATCAGGGAGGAAGGAAAGGATTGGATTCTGGCCAGTGCAAAGAACCTGGCGGAGCTTGTTTCCTAAGTTTTTTTCTTTGGGATTGCTATCCCTTTGCTTTTTATTTTGATGGCTTAGGCCAAACCCTTGTTTTCTCCTTCTATATAAATATAAGGCAAAATATTTTTTGCCTCGTTTCAAAAAAAAATTACGGTGGAACCGAAGATTACAAGGGTACGCAAATGCAATCTAGCGTGGGGGTGCGTATGCGGTGGTTGAAGAGATCCTCCTCGCTGTTCCCTCCTGGCCTTTATATAGACAGGCAGGTAGGTCGAGTCGGTTATAGATTAGGGTTTGTACCCTTTGAAATTCTATCTACTCTAGTCTTGTTATCCAAGGATCTGAAGGCATCATGGGCTTGGGCCACCCGAAATCTCCATAGGCAGGGTGTCTTATCGTGGGCCTTCCCTTGGGCTGGACTAGGTATACCAATGTTGTGTACCCGTGGGGTATAACCATGTAACTGCTGTTTTTGGTTTCAGAAAAGCTAGTAAGGAAATATTCTCGGAATTGGACGAGACAAATGCCAAAGTCAATATTTCACCGAGACGAACACAGAGACCGAAGGGCGACCGGAGGGGAGACACAAGGTGGCCGCACCCTCCCCCAGGCGTGGGCCCACCCTAGGCCGTGCCTGGGCAGGGTGTGGGCCCCCTAGCCGCCCTCCTGCCTCGCCTCTTCGCCTATATAAGCCCCCCGATGCTAAAACCCTAAGTACCTGATCAGATCTCCACAAAATAATCCATAGCCGCCGCCACCATCGTCCCTAGATCGGGGGGACCTGAAGCTCTTCCCGGCACCCTACCAGAGGAGAGAGATCATCCCCTCAGATCTCCATGATTATAGGAACTAATGTTTTATTTAGATATATGTGTAGTGAAATTCCCCTCAACGAAGAAGGATATATGGTTGTTGAACCCAAAATGGAAAAGAGAAAACAAGAAGGAAAATATGAGAAGATAATTATTTCACTATGATTTAGTATCATGTGTCATAATCTTTTTTTTAACAAAGAAAGACCCTAAAGGTCCAAAGATACATTTATATGGTGGGTTTACATTTTACATAGAGGACCTTAGAAAGAAAAGGCATTAAAATCAGGCCCTCAATGACAGGAGTGCGTAACTAGGAGATCACCAGGCACCCACAGCGTCGCCTAACCCTAGGCGACATGGGGGAGATTCCTTCGCCTTCTCCACTCTCCAGCTCCCTTCCCTTCAACATATCCTCCTTGATGCTACCAGACGACCCATCGGGTGAAGCCCTAGAAGCGATGGCAAGGAGGAGGGATGTCCTCTCCCTCGCGTGGTGATGGCAATATCCCTGGCAAGATCGGTGCATGGTACGGCCATGAGGTGAGGCGGCAGTTTCAGGGCGAGGTGCTGCGAAGGCCCGTTGCGAGAGTGGCATAGAGACACCAACAGCGGCGCGACCTCTCCACATCGGAGGCGCCCCTGATGTCACGGTTGCGAGCTACAAGCCCGCTCGCGACTCATATGGCCCTAGGCAGGCATGCAGAGATGGGCTTCCGGCAGCGGGACAAGCGCGGTGGTGCTTGGCTGCGCTCGTTTCTAGGCATTGATGGCTGCAAGTGCATAGATCATTTGTAGCTAGTTTCTAAGTTAAGATGTCGATCCCACAGGGAGCCCAAAGGTAAGTTTTTATTGGTAAAGTCTCTATCGCACCCAAAGTTGTCATAGGTCTTTGAATGAATTGACTGCAAGTGTTGAAAATGAGAATATAATTTTTATTTAAACGAAAATACTTAAATAAAACTAAAATATAAACTTTAGAAATTAAAAGCATAAAAAGTAAAGAACGATTTGTTTGTTGTTTTCTGCAGATGACAAAGTAGGCTTGGGGAGTTTCAGTTCATGGTGATAGTGAATGTGCCAGGTGAATGAGTGATAAGTGTAACAATTATAATCTTATAAGTATGTGTGTAGGCAAGCAACCCATAATTAGCCAGAACTCCTCTTGGTAAATTGTGTCCCAACTTCAATAATCCTACTAGCCTGTTTACCACAACCATGGTCAGTCACTAGATGATTAAGATCCTTCAGGTTGCTTAGCAATTAAGCTCCTTGGATCAGACTAATGCAATAAGCTCGGTGGTTTCTTGTTATCCTCGAGTCAAACTATTTTCCCATTGATATCCCCGTGTCACTCGAGGGTCGTCGGTCTGCTAGCAAACAAGATCCTATCTATGTAGAACAAAGCAGCATGTTATCTGGGCCCTTAATTGGACAACAAGCATTAAGCATCCCACAGATAGTCAAGCACACATAACATAGTAATTAAAATCAACCATAAACTTAATGGAAATTATATAGGCACATCACATCTCACCAATCCCCTACATCTCCCACGCCCAAGAGAACTTACTCACACATGAGAGAAGAAAGCATCATTGATATGATTAAATAAAGCGAGTTCTTCTTAATATTACCATGGAGATCCACAATAAGAAATAGAAATAGATCCAACACAATTCAAGATAGGAAGAACAATCTTAAACCGTAATCTTGCAAGGTGGATATCTATCTCTACTCTCTCAAGTACAAGTAATGGCTATGGAGGTGTGGTGGCTAGGAGATCAAAGATCGTGGAGCGAGATGAATAACATCTTCTCCTTCTTCTCTGGATCTCATCTTTCTCCCTTTTGGATGGTGTGGTGGCTCGTGTGTTCTGTTTTCGACCTCGGTCTCTTCACAAAAGTTGTCCCTTTTAATAAGACGAAGGAGATGGCAACTATATAGCGGGAAATATACGACGACGGCCGTATAGTTGGTCGTTAAGCTTGCAGTAAATTCTTCTCAATTGCTTCCAAAAAGGGACTTGCTTGTTTTTTCCTGAATATTGTGTTTTTGCTGTTAAATCCCTCTAGTGATGTTCAGAACCTGAAACACACATTGAAAACCAAGTTTTCTTCTCTACCGAAGTATTAGTGTTAGGTAAAGCTAGAAAACCATTAAATCGATAAAAACCATAAAAAATGTGTAGAATCTCACAACTATCAACTCCCCCAAGCTTAGATGTTGCTCGCCCTCGAGTGAGAATAAAATAAGAAAGGATAGCGGAGATTCGAAACTAAAATAAAAGAACTTACAAGCTTGAATTGGTTTCAAATTCTTTTCTTCACATTTCCTGCTATCTTAAACATGATCATACAAATATTCACAAGATTGCACTGAGTTCACTTCCTAACCACGTGTATCTTCCTAGCAAATAAAACATATGCACGAGCGAGTGTCAAAAGTTTAGCTAGGAAAGTGAAACAAATATTTTTGGCTTTTCTCTTGTTGAGATATGAAAACTTTTTGCTCTTGTTTCTTTAGTCAATTAAGAGTACTCAAGTTTGCACCAAGAACATTTAATTTAAGAACAACTCATCTACTCTCACACCAAAATTTCAAGACTCTCAAAGCACCTTTTTCTTTCCTTGTTTTTCAAAAACTTCAACTCTTTCATAGAGAAATCATGCCATTGTTTTTAACATGTTAATTGGGGTTGTGTTGTGCACTCGTGACCATGAAAATAGATAGATGTTGAGCAATAGTTGATCAGAGGAGTATTACAACTTCACTTGGAACATGAAACCATGAGGAGACTAAAAAAATTACACTTCATAGCATTGCAGCTATAAACGTTTACATAACTCAATAGCCAAAATCAAGTGGTTTCCCACATTTAGATCGTTCGTTGGCCAGCGGAGTTAAAAGTTTCCCATGGATTACGACAGTATTTGTAGTGTCACATGTAAAGCAATATCCTACTGTAATCATTAGAAAAAGCAGTGGCATAATCTCTACTACTTCGATGTGTCCATTTTATCATACAATTTCATTCAAGGGTGCTATCGAGTATATTTACATTAATCTCAATGGAGTTGATTAGTTTATAAAATCAAATATTTTGGGATACACATGGACTCAAGTCATCTCTTGGATGCTTTTTCTTGTTGTAAAAAGGTTGAAAGTATTTTAACAAAGTTCATTGCTCATTGTTTTAAAGCTAAGAGAGGACACTAGCAAGGGAATATAATTTATAGGATAACAAGGTAGGTGGGGAGTGACTCAAGTGCAAGCGAGTAAATAATTGTAGGATCAATTTAAAGTTGTAGGAGATGTGATGAAAGGAATGTGATACCTCCTCTTGCTTGCTTTGTTCTCGTACTTGAGTCGAATCCTCTCTATATTTTCTTATTTCCAAGTCACCTGAAGTTGAGCAATCTTCGAGAAAGACAAAGAAACAAATTTGCAAATAAAGGTTCGGCGAATTTTTTGTGTTTTCATTTTTTTAAGAATACAATACTAAAACTAAACATGCTTTTCTTGGAAAAGAAAACAAAACAAAATATGAAATAAAAATATGAATGCAAGTTTGGAGGTTTTCAAAACCTCCCCCAAGCTTAGGCTATTGCCATGCTTAGTTGTTGTCGTCGTTCGGAGGCGGTTAGTGGTGCTGCTGGTAGTAGTCGGGGAAGTACATCATGAAGTTACCAAAGATGTGAGTTAAGGCACTCACATTTTCACTTACTCCATGCAGAGTCTGATCAATCTCCCCAACGCGTTGGTTGAGCTGCAGAAAATCCTAATAAGGGACATTATTGAACCCATGTTGCTGCTGTCATTGATTGGGCCATTGGTCCCAAGGCTGATCATCCTCTTGCTGCTGCTGTCCCTCCCAAGAAGGTTTGTAATCTTGATCCGGCTGCTTCTCCTGCTCATCCTTCTTCCCTCCTTCTTCCTCTTCATCGAACTCGGGATAGAGCTCCACCATGATTTCAGTCACTTGATCCTTGGTGAGGATCCAATTGTCCCTTCCCTAAACCTTGAAAGCTTGCGGGCAAGGCAGTGGAATCTTACCATCATGCACATCATTAACATAACCAAATTGATAGGCTCGAATCCTCCTGTTAGCCTGGTAAACACCAAGAAAGCCACAAGCAGTTTTATATCTGACATCCATAAGTATGGAGCCGTCAACAGGTTGTGCAATAGGAATTGCAATTTCAAGGGCTTGGATTAGGTGGGTTGTCATTCCACCGATGCGAATGTCACCTTACTTTTTGTTGCTCAAGTGGCAGAGTTGCTAGATAAATAGAGCTGCAGGAGTGGGACTCTGCAGCGCATTAGGAAAGAGCACCTTGGTGATCATGGCCATGTCTGCATTGGCCATCGAGCCGGTATCTCCTCTTCCTAACAAAGTGTTAGAAAGAAACATAGCAAAGTAACAGATGGTTGGGTTCTGAATGGTGGACATCTTCTTCTGGTAGAAGTATCTACCACCATTAACAGAAACAACCTCCCAAGCATTTGCACTCGAGATGCTATACAAGTTTGTAACAGTTGGTTCCCCTTCTTGAGGGAATCCATAAGCATTGCGGAATTGTTGTAGGTAATTTGATATGGACGTTGTTTAACGGTGAAATTTATCATGCATGCATTACCTTTCTCCCTATAGTCGTCGTAGAAGGAGGCGAGGAACTCATGGGTGAGCCCTTTGTAGGTGTAGTGGTTGGCGTTGGCGAGGCTGGAGAGCCCTGCATTTGCACATAGCTAGTCGAAGTCCCCCTTCAACTCTCCTGATTTGAGGAAGCCGTTATCGGCCAATCGTGTGGGCAGCACCTTCCTTGCTAAAACCATGGCATACTTGTTTTCTGAGCTTAGCCCGGAGCCCCGAGCCCTCACCACGTTGGCGCTTTCTCTTGCGAAAAATACTACCGAGCTTGTTCATCTTGATACACTGAGAAATTTCAACATAAAAACTTAGGCATATAGTTTCTACATGATATATGAACGATTCTACGTGGAGTAATTCAATCCTAACGTGAGAAATTAAAAGGGAAAATCAATCAAGCTTGAGTTCATCCACTAATTCAATGAGAATATTTCAACCATGGAATTCTGAAAATAAATCATGGATTGGGAGAGAAATATACCGATCTATTGAGTCCCCCACTCAAAAGAATGAAATCCGCGAAGAATTGAGAGTTCTTGAGAGGTTTTGAGAGTTTTGGAAAGAGAGGTTGAGAGAAATAATGAGGGGATGAAGATCCCTGCACTACCCCGACCCGTTTAAGTGGTCGGACCAAACTATACGGTGGGAACTATATGGACGGGACTGGTAGCTCCCGCCTTATAGTTGTGGTGGCGGCAAGGGTTAGGGTTTCCCTTCACCAGATTACAACTATACGGCCACAACTATACGGCCAGACCAAATGGTCCTACCGTATAGTTGGTCGTCAAACCATCTATATCCGAACATGAAATTTTGAGAATTTGGTCGATAACTATACGGCCGCAACTATACGGCTAGAATAGAAATTCCTGCCGTATAGTTGGTCGTTAGACCCTCTGTAGCATGTTTTTTCACACAAATTTTTAGAGATGCATTTTTATTTGAACCATATTATTAAGCTAGTTTCTACGAAAAAAACTCAAACTTTATTTTCAACTCTAGATATGTGCTTATTCAATCGATATTTCTGCTACTTTTTGACAAATACATCTTTACGGGCGCGCTTCCGGAAAAATGTCTATGAAAAAGTTGTAGGAATGCGATGAACAACTTTATTATCTAATTTTAATTTACTTTATTGATATGATGGGTTGACTCCCATTAAGCATTTTATTGAGACTGGTTGAATATTTCAACCCCTTCTTTGTTATCGAATTCTTACCTTCGGTTGCCCTTTATCAAAGGCACTTACCACATGAACTCATTTTTTGTCGGTGGAATATACTTTTCTCCTTCTTATAGTTTTTGGATAATACCGGATTATTTCAGCATCATAAACATTGAAGATTATTTTCCCTGTAGCACAATCAATTGATGCTCCTATAGTACTAAGAAAAGGTCTTCCAAGTATTATGGATAATCTTTCATCTTCCGGCATTTCAAGAATAATAAATTCAATGGGAATAACATGCTTATACGACGTAAACATATCTATATTTTTTGATGTTCCATGCTTGTTTAGTATCCACTTTGCTATGCTTTGTATACACTTTGAGGTATTTTTATACATTTTTTGGGACTAACCTATTAACAAGATGCCACAGTGCCAGTTGCCTGTTTTTTGCTATTTTTGGTTTCAGAAAAGCTAGTAAGGAAATATTCTCAGAATTGGACGGGACAAAATCCAAAGTCAATATTTCACCGAGACGAAAACAGAGACCGAAGGGCGACCAGAGAGGAGCCATAGGGTGGTCGCACCCCCTGGCGCGGCCCCACCCTAGGCCGTGCCTAGGCAGGGTGTGGGCCCCCTGGCTGCCCTCCTGCCTCGCTTATTTGCCTATATAAGCCACCCGATGCCAAAACCGTAAGTTCCTGATCAGATCTCCACGAAACAGTCTGTAGCCGCCACCACCATCGTCCCTATATAGGGGGGATCTAAAGCTCTTCCCGACACCCTGACGGAGGAGAGAGATCATCCCGGAGGCCTTCTTCATCACCATGCCAGTCTCTGGTATGATGGGTGAGTAGTTCGACCTTGGACTATGGGTCCATACAGTAGCTAGATGGTTGTTTCTCCTCCTTTGTGCTATCATGTTTAGATTGTGTGAGCTCCATTCATGATCAAGATCATCTATTTGTAATCATGCATGTTGTGTTTGCGGGGATCCGATGGATATTGAGATTACTATGTCAGATTGATTATTGATTCTATCATGTCTTATGATTATTGATTCTATCATGTCTGTGTTGTTTAAGATCTTGCATGCTCTTCGTTTCTAGTAGCTATCTTGGCCAAGTAGATGCTAGTGACTCCAAGAGGGAGTATTTATGCTCGATAGTGGGTTCATGCCTCTATTGAAAATGGGGAAGTGATAGAAATCTCTAAGGTTGTAGATGTGTTGTTGCCACTAGGGAGAAAACAACAATCTTTTATTCATGGAACAATTGTATTGTTTACTTTACACACATTGCTTAATGCAGTTATCTGTTGCTTGCAACTTAATACTGGAGGGGGTTCGGATGATAACCTTAAGGTGGATTACTAGTCATAGATGCAGTTGGATGGCAGTCTATGTATATTGTTGTAATGCCCAATCAAATCTCATAGGATCATGAATGTCTAGTATTGCATTGTTATGCCTTGCTCAGTTCCTGTCAATTGCCCTACTGTAATTTTTTTACCCAACATGTTATGTTATTTATCTTTAGGAGAACACCTCTAGTGAACTATGGACCCCGGTCCAATCTTTACCATTGTTACATCATCTATGTTACCGTTTACTTTATGCAAGCAACCATTAATTACCTTCCACATAATACGTTTAATCATTTGTTTTCAGCAAACCGGTGAGATTGACAACCTCATTGTAAGTTGGGGCGAAGTCTTGAGTTTGTGTTGTTCAGGATTCCAAGTTGTTAGCAACACCTTGGAGTTGTTTCCTTCCTCCTACTGGTTCGATAATCTTGCTTTCATAACTGAGGGAAAACTTACTGATGTGCTCATCACACCTTCCTCTTGGGGTTTCCCAACGAAGGTCTACAGTGATCTGAGCTCATCACATGCTCATCTATTCTAAGTAGAACATCCTCAATCATACCAACAGGTTGTTTTGTGGATTTGTCAGCCATCTGTAAAGTGGTAGAAGTGGGGGATTATTCCCCTAATCCTATCTTTTAATAGATTGTGTATGGCATCACACTAACTCCTGCACCTAAATCACATAAAGCATTATGAATATCAGGTTTTCCTATTGAACATGAAATAGTTGGTATACCGGGATCTCCTGACTTAGACAATAGGTTCCCATTAGCAGGGTAACTAGTCACCATGGCAACTTTTCTAGTTATCTCTTTCTTTCTATTAAGAATATCATGAATAAATTTAGAATAGGCAGGCACTTTTATTGCATCCGCGAATGGAATTTCTAGACGAAGATCATTAAGTGCTTTTGCGTAAAAATCATAGATTACTGGATCCGGTGCTTTATTTTGCAATCTGGATATGGAAGTTTCTTACCTTTGTATTTTACCTTTTGTGGAGGATCAGGCTCTTTAGTTGCTTTCTTTTGTTTTTGCTTATCATTTTTGTTCTTCTCTATTGCAACAACTTCATCTTGTTTGCTTGTGTCTTTTTCTTCTCATTAATCAACAGTTTTTGCATCAGAATTATAACTGTCTTCCTGTGCATCATTCTTCTCCTCCAAGGTTTGATCTTGTGTGTCTTGAGTAGTCTCATCTTGAAGATCCACCAATGTACCATCTTCCTGGCTTGCTTTGACCAAGGATTTTTCCTTTCGATCTTTTTCAGCTTCATATTCTGGTGGTCCTAATGGTCCTTTAACAACTGCACCTCTTCTTGTGACAACATTAGTAGAAACAGGAATATGTATATCATCTTGAAGAAAAACTTGATAACCAGATGATATTTGTTCACATTGGGTTTCAATCATACTGAGGTACTTGTTAAATAATTTTATTTCTTGGCCAATTTCCTCATAATTTTCCGTGAGTTTGGCCAAAATATTTTTGTGTCTTTGAAATTTCTTATGCAAGCTAGTGTAAGATTTGGCTTGTCGATGTTTTAATTCTTGAAAAAAAATTCTAGTTTCATCCTCTTCAGTAAAAACTTGTAACAAATCTACTTTGATTTCCTTAACAAGGTCAGAAGGTATACCTTTTTCTTTCATTGGTTTACGTACTTCAAGCATAAGATCAGGATTAATATGAAGTATTCCCTTTTCCGGCTTAGTGCTAAAATTAGGATTATATAAAGAATCATTCTTAGCCCTAGTAGCCATTAATTCCAAACATTCATTAATAGTTAAAGTATTTATCGATCCTCTAGCAACTCTCTGCATTGGGTATTAAGACCGTGGTAAAATAAATGGCAAACAGTTGACTCAGAATAGCCATGATTAGGAATACCATTGATCATTTCAAAAAATCTTTCCCCGGGCTTGTGGATTGTTTTTCCCATGTTCTGACTAAAATTGCCTATATTCTTTCTAAGTTCTGTTACCTTTGTAAAAGGATTAAACCTGTTTATGAATTTAGCAATACAGTTTTCCCAACATTTAATATAATGGCGAGGGAGAGAATATAACCAGTTTAGAGCTTCACCTTTGAGAGACCAACGAAATAGTTTTAGACGAGAGAATTCTCTTGGCAAACCTTTTGGTCTTAGTGATGTTATCACATTGTTGAACTCTCTAAGATGTCTTCCTCCATATTCATCTTCCCTTCCGCTGAAAGCTTTTTCCTGCAAAATATTAATAATTTCACCATCAAATCGATATTCCCTAACTCCAGGATTAGGAAATTCTATTGGTTGATTAAGAAATGCAGAGTTTGGAGAACTATATTCTCTGAGAGTCTTCTCAGGTTTCTTGGGGGTTGTTCTAGGAATGGACATTATTTCCATGAAGTCACTTATGTTGTCAACTTCAACTTTATTTGACCTCAAAAGATTTTCAATAATTTCCTCGCGCCTTTGATTAGGCACGCGTTCAAGATAATCTGGTAGATAAGCCCTACCAGAGCATGTAGACCATTTGTCTCCTAGGGAGACCATCTTGTAATGGTAACACCTGAAATGTCAAGAAACAAAACACTTAGCGCTTAGCTCCCGGCAACGGCGCCAGAAAATAACTTGATGATTACAAGTGCACAGATCGTTTGTAGCTAGTTTTGAAGTTAAGTTGTAGATCCCACATGGAGCCCAAAGGTAAGTGTTTATCGGTAAAGTCTCTCTCGCACCCAAATTTGTCACGGGTCTTCGAGTGAATTGACTGGAAGTGTTGAAAATGAGAATAGGATTTGGATTTAAACAAAAATAATTAAATAAAACTAAAATATAAACTTCAGAAATAAAAAGCACAAAAAGTAAAGAACGATTTGTTTGTTGTTTTATGCAGATGACAAAGTAGGCACGGGGAGTTTCAGTTCATGGTGATAGTGAATGTGCCGGGTGAATGAGTGATAAGTGTAATAATTATAATCTTATAAGTATGTGTGTAGGCGAGCAACCCATAATTAGCCGGAATCCTCTTGGTAGATTTCGTCCCAACTTCAATAATCCTACTAGCCTGTTTACCACAACCATGGTCAGTCACTATACGATTAAGATCCTTCAGGTTGCTTAGAAATTAATCTCCTTAGATCAGACTAATGCAATAAGCTCGATGGTTTCTCGTTATCCTCGAGTCAAACTAGTTTACCATTGATATCCTCGTGTGACTCGAGGGTCGTCGGTCTGCTAGTAAACAAGAACCTATCTATGTAGAACAAAGCATCATATTGTCTGGGCCCTTAATTGGACAACATGCATTAAGCATCCCATGGATAGTCAAGCACACATAACATAGTAATTAAAATCAACCACAAACTTAATGGAAATTATATAGGCACATCACATCTCACTAATCCCCTACATCTCCCATGCCCAAGGGAACTTACTCACACATGAGAGAAGAAAGCATCATCAATATAATTAAATAAAGGGAGTTCTTCTTGATATTACCCTGGAGATCCACAATAAGAAATATAAATAGATCCAACACAATTCAAGATAGGAAGAACAATCTTAAACCGTAATCTTGCAAGGTGGATATCTATCTCTACTCTCTCAAGTACAAGTAATGGCTATGGAGGTGTGGTGGCTAGGAGATCAAAGATCGTGGAGCGAGATGAAGAATGTCTTCTCCTTCTTCTCTGGATCTCTTCTTTCTCCCTTCTGGATGGTGTGGCGGCTCGTGTGTTCTGTTTTCGACCTCGGCATCTTCATGAAAGTTGTCCATTTTAATAAGATGAAGGAGATGGCAACTATACGGCGGTAACTATACGGCGGTGGCCCGTATAGTTGGTCGTTAAGCTTGCAGGCAATTCCCCTCTATTGCTTCCAACAAGGGATTTGCTTGTTTTCGCCTGAATATTGTGTTTTTGCTGTTAAATCCCTCTGGTGATGTTCAGAACCTGAAACACACATTAAAAACCAAGTTTTTTTTGCTACCGAAGTATTAGCGTTAGGTAAAGCTAGAAAACCATTAAATCCAAATGAAAACCATCGACAAAAACCATCAAAATGTGTAAAATCTCACAGCTATCAGGCATCACCGTCGTGCCGATGGCCAGTCAGGAGGGGATGAGATGGATCCCATCGTCTAGCTCCATTTAGTGGTCTTGGTGGATGGTGGTCGATGCTCTGCCTTGCTCCGATGTCCCGCGTCTTGGCTCTTAGTGGCGATGATCCATCCATGGATTAATGAGTGCATTTTTGCAGCATGTTTACCTTATGTTTTTGCATAGGTAGTGATAGAATTTTGGTATTTTACCTCGCTCTCATACATCTTTTATGCTTGTTTCACATGGATCCTAGAATTAAAGGAGTTGATGAACACATCAACTGGATCAGTCATTTATGGACACAAATATACTAATTGAAAACCATTATAGCCTTCCAAACAAATATCCATGCACCTAGGTGGAAATCCAAGCAAGAAACGATTCGCGAAATACATAACTGGGAATTGAACGAGCATTTGTACGGACAGGTTAACGTATTATGTATCCGTACCATGCGGCGTTGAAGCCATCTGGTCAAATACTTCCACCCAATGCAGACGGATCTGAGATCCGACATATAGAGACCCCACAGTTCATGGAAACCTCACCTTCAAAAGGGATCGGGAGGGGGAACTAGCAGAAGGGCTTCGGTCATCGCTACTACGAATATCCTTGGAGTCGTAGGAATTTCCCCATCATCAACCGTTGCATCATCCTCATCCCCTACATCTCATATTACATTCATTATGTTGTAATTACTAAACTCAATTATGGATTTTCACACGTATTATTCATCCATCCATTTGTTTTCCATTCATATTACTATGAAGATGTTGATTTCCTCCATTCATGAGTAGTTTCTTTGTTCTTTGTTCTTGGGGAGATGGATAAACCCTATAAAACATTATGTATTGAAATAAATATGATCTATTACTTTGGTTTATGAGTATGTATTAATTAACTATATTGATGTTATGTGAGTGTGCACCATATAACAATTGACTTTGGGACTTGAGAGGGAATTAGCATTGGTTATGTGGTGGTGTTGAAGGTGCTAAGTGACATGTCACACTAGATCATCATTCACACGTGGTCAATGGGGATAAGAGGGGACTCATAAATCTACGTACATGACCATGGGGTAAACCCTTAACTGTTGAGGATCAAAATGACTCGCCTATGATCATAGTAACAGTGAAACTCACTTCATGAAAGGTACTTTTAGGAATATCTTTCATAAGTATGGGGTGACACATCGTGTCGCTTCACCTTATCATCCTCAAAAAACTGTGCAAGTTGAGCTCTCGAATAGGGAAATAAAGGTAACATTTCATAAGATGGTGTGGATGTCAAGACAGGAGTGGGCTACAAAGTTGAATGATTCACTTTGGCCTATCACACTATAGACATGAATCCTACGGGAACGACACCATAAAAAATAATCTATGGTAAAACGTGTCCATTTACCCTTACATTAGAACATAAAGCTTATTGTGCTATAAAAAGTTTGAACTATGATTTCAGCACTATAGGAGAAAAGAATTTACTAGATATACATGTTTTATATGAACTTAGAAGTGAAGCCTATGGGAATGCAAGATTCTTTAAAGAAAATGTTAAAATATGGCATGATAGGAAGAAAGAAAACTAAGTGTTTAAAGCAGCATATAAAGTGTTACTCTACAACTCTTGTTTTAAGTTGTTTCTAGGAAAGCCGAGATCCAAGTGGGAATGTCCCTATCAGGTAGATGAAGCATATCCATCGGGAGTAGTGAAGCTAAAGGTACAAACTTCTTCTTCATGGGTTTTCAACAGACAACGTTTAAAGCATTATCACGTTGACGAAACAAGTGATGTTGAATTAATACATTTGATCACCATGGAAGAGATGATATAGTTGAGGCACATGGGACAAGAAACTCTTAGAAGTTTCCTGTCTAAAAGTTATGCTCAACAAGTCTCTTTATTGCCTTTTCCGTCATTTCCCTCTTGCTCCTCTTTTCTTGTCGATCAATTTTCATGTTTTCTGAACCTTGTACAGGAGGGCGGTGTGCCTATGTGTGCCTGTACCAACGGTCATTAAACTCTTGGATGGTTTTAGTCTGGTTTTTTGACTTTGGTATGGATGCGTCATACGAGAAATGTGCCATGATGACTTTAAGAGCACAAATCAATGTAGATAGTTTCAAAATAAGAGTATCGGACCCATATAGATCTATTTGGTTAAGGTCTTTATTCCCCTTGTTACTATCTACCAAAGGATACTTGTAAGCTGCCTTTGATTTCAAGGTAAAGGGTGTTTGAAGGGTTTTATGGTTGTGTGCAAGAAATTAATAAAAGCAAGTAAAGTAAACAAGTAATAAAAACACTGGGAAATATTGTTGGAACTCAATAAGGCTAAAAATATTCTCAGGGATGTAGGATACACCATTAGCATATGACAATTATTCACGGGTAGGATAATTTATTTATTTCGTCATGATATATGTGGAGAGAGCTCCATAATAAGATGTTCACTACAATTCTTGTGAGCAGTCGCTTCTTGAATCGGGTATTGAGGTCATCTATAAATAACCACTATGATGCATGTGACCAAGCACTCGTATAGAGACCACCACAATTAAGGGTTTCCCCCATGAATATCGTAATAATCTTAGTGAATCTTTCTTAATCCCCCTTTGACTGTGCAGGTTATAAGTCAATGCTTGTAGTTACAAAAGTAACATGTACTGGACATACTCCCATACATGTCCCAAGGATATCTCCCTCCCTTTAGTCCCGAAGGCAAATGATATGTGCCGACTTCACATACCATATAAAGAGGGAGATCCAACACAATATCATTAATCAATAGATAATGGACCAAAGTAATAGATCATCTTTATTTCATTTCTTTATAATGCTAGGTTTTCTCCATCTCCCCAAGAACAAAGGAAACTACTCACACATGGAAGCAATCAACAATAACATCATATTCATATGGATGGACGAAAGTGTAAAGATAAGTCTAGTGAAAACAACAATTGTATTTGGAATTACAGCAAGATCTATTATATGGAAGAGGGGAATGATAATGGTGATGGAGATACATCGGTTGATGATGAAGAGGATGATGTGATGTCCTCCGATGATCCATGAAGTATCAAGGATTCGCCCTTCTCCTAGTTCCTCCTCCAGATCCCTATCTGGTATGGTGTTTCAAGGCTAGAGTTTATGTGAATGTCAGATTTCAGATCCATCTTCACGTTGTGAGAGTATTTAATGAGGCCAGCCGCTAACATGTGGTACGGTCGGACGGTACAGCCAAGCTCCGCCCATACAATAGGTCGTTAAACCCTCTATAGCCTTTCTTTACATCCTCTCTTCTCCCAGGTGCATGGAAAATTCATTTAAATGACATTTATCACTTATAAATATCATATTATTGCATAACATGATAGTCCCAATTGATATATTCACACAAGATTTAATAATTTGGAATCATGTTGAAACAAGGAGAAAAGGTGCGAGCGAGCGCAGTGAAATACCAAAAATCCTACTCTACTTGTGCAAAAACATAAGGTAAATATGATCAAAAATTGGACTCATCAACTTCCCCAAGCTATACTCTTGCTCATCCCCGATCAAGATGGTGGCTTATGGACAAGGTCATCATGTTCATGAGACATGGGTCATTACAATAAATGAGGCAATTTGAAGCATAATTACAATATCAGATAGAGAACTGCATCGTGAGTAATATCACACTATCATACATCACATGACTTAGAGACTTACACACCCTTTGTATCAATAATTTATAAGAAGTTTGAATATTTAGGCATATTATAAAATCATCAAGTTCAATTAGATGAGCATTTGATTGAGTAATGAATAATTCATGATCATTGCTTGACTACCTTTTGTTAACTTGCACTTTTTCTTTTCTTATAATTTTTTGGGAGCAAAGATTTTTTATTTTTGCTCAACAATAGCGTTGGATCATGTTAATACTCTTTATGGCTCTTGCTGGTTCAAACGAATGACTATAACATGCTATCAAATTTCCTTCTAATAATTTATCAATATTTTGTTGGTGTGGAAGACCCTAAAATCATAACAGTGATACAAGTGTTATAGCACTCATCCTAATTCATACATCTAATACAATTATCATGAATCAAAATTACTACAAATATCATAAATTCTCAAAATCTACAAATATCATAAATTCTCAAAATCTAATTGGCTAAAATTCTTTCCTTGGACCAAAAGAGGTTGATGATGCAACTAATGCAAATTCTGGAATTAAGAATCTAACATGCGTGCAGGAAAGTAAACATGCTAAACTGGAAAATAGATTACAAGGTCCAAATAGATCCCCCAAGATTGGAATCAAACCGAGGAAGATCACATAACTCTTTGTGATTACCAATCCCTCACATCTCCCACACCTAAGGGAACTTACTCACACATGAGAGAAAAAAGCATCATTGATATAATTGAATAAAGGGAGTTCGTCTCGATATTACCATGGAGATCCACAATAGAAATAGAAAAGCAATCCAACACAATTCAAGATAGGAAGAAACAATCTCAAACCCTAACCTTGCACGGTGAAGATCTCTCTCTCTCTCTCTCTCTCTCAAGTACAAGTAATGGCTATGGGCGTGTGGTGGCTAGGAGGTCAAAGATCATGGAGCGAGATGAAGAACGTCTTCCCCTTCTTCTCCGGATATCTTCTTTCTCCCCTCTGGATGGAACGGCGGTTACTGTGTTATGATTTTCACCTCTGGCCTCTTCACGAAAGTTGTTCCTTTTGACAAGGCAAAGGAAGTGGCAACTATACAGCGGGAACTATACGACCCGAGAAAATATTCTCGCCGTGTAGTTGGTCGTTAAACCTCCTAGACTTGCTTGTTTTCGCCTGAATATTATATTTCGGTTGTTAAAACCTTCTGTTTATGTTCATAACCTGAAACACATATCGGAAACCAAGTTTTCTTCGTTATCAAAGTATTAGTGATAGGTAAATCTAGAAAATTATCAAATCAAGACGAAAACCATCAATAAAAACCATCAAAAATGTGTCGAATCTCATAGATATCAACTCCCCCAAGCTTATATGTTGCTCGCCCTCGATTGACAAGAAAATAAGGAAGAATAGCGGAGATTCGAGACTAAAAATAAAAGAACTTACATGCTCGAATTGGTGTCAAATTCTTTTCTTCACAATTCCTGCAATCTTAAACATGATCATACAAGTATTCACAAGATTGCACTAAATCCACTTCCTAACCACGTATAACTTGCTAGAAAATAAACTATATGCCCGAGCATATTTCAATAGTTTAGCTAGGAAAGTGAAACAAATTATTTTTGTTCATCTCTTTGTTGAGAGATAAAAACTTTTTTCTCTTATTTCTTTAATCAATTAGGAGTACTCAAGTTGGCACCAAAAATATTCAATTTAAGAAAAACTCGTCTACTCCCACGTTAAAATTTTAAGACTCTCAAAGCACCTTTTTCCTTTCCTTGCTTTTCAAAAAATTTAGCTCTTCCATAGAGAAATCATGCCACTGTTTTTAACATGTTAATTGGGACTGTGTTGCGCACTCATGACCATGCCAATACATAACTGTTGAGAAATAGTGGGATAGAGGAGTACTACAACTTCACTTGAATGTGAGACCACGAGGAGACTAAAAAATTTACTCATCATAGCATTGCAGCTACAGACGCTTACATAACTCAATAGCCAAAATCAAGTGGTTTCCCACATTTGAATCGTTCATTGGCCAGCAGAGATAATAGTTCCTTATGGAGAACGACAGTGTTGTAATAACATGCGTAAAGCAATATTTTACTATAATTATTAGAAAGGCAGTGGCATAATCTGTACTACTTCAAAGCATCCATTTTATCAAGCAATTTCATTCAAGAGTGCTATCAAGTATATTTACATTAAGATCAATGGGGTTGAGTAGTTCTAAAGTCAAATCCTTTGGGATAAACCTGGACTAAAGTCCTCTTTTTGATGCTTTTTCTTGTTGTAAAAATGTTGGAAATATTTTAACCAAGTTCATTCTCATTATTTCAAAGCTAAAAAGGAGACACTAGCAAGGGAATAGAATTTTTAGGATAACAAGCTAAGTGGGGAGTGACTCAAGTGCAAGCGAGCAAATAGTTGTAGGGTCAATTTAAAATTGTAGAAGATGTGATGAAAGGAATGTGATATCTCCTCTTGCTTGCTTCGTTCTTGTACTTGAGTTGAACCCCGCTATATTTCCCTATTGCCAAGTCACCTGAAATTGAGCAATCTCCGAGGGAAACAAAAAAACAAATTTGTAATAAAAGTTACAGCTAATTTTTTTGTGTTTTTGATTTAGGAATGCAAAACTGAAAGTAAGCATGCAATTTTTGAAGAAGAAATAACAATATGAATGCAAAGTTTGGAGGTTTTCAAACCTCCCCCAATCTTAGGTTGTTGCCAGGCTTAGTCGTTGTCGTCATTTGGTGGCGGGTATGGGTACTGCTGTTAGTAGTTGGGGAAGTTGGTCATGAAGTGACTGGAGGTGTGAGTTAGGGCACTAACATCCTCATTCACTCCCTACAAAGTTTGGTCGATCTCCCCAAGGCGATGGTTGAGCTATAGAAAATCTTGATAGGGGATGTTGTTGAACCCCTGCTGTTGTTGCTGCTGGTTGGGCCATGGGTCACAGGGTCCCTCATGTTGTTGTGGATGTCCCTCCCAAGAAGGGTTGTACTCCTGCTACTTCTCATCCTGCTGCTCTCCTTCTTCATCTTCTTCTTGGTTAGGCTGGAGTTCAGCCATGATCTCCACCACTTGATCCTTGGTGAGGATCCAGTTTTCCTTCTCCAAAATTGAGAAAGATTGTGGACAAGGCAATGGCACCTGCTCATCCTGTGAGGCATCAAGATAACCAAACTGATATGCTCGGAGTCTCTTGTCCTCTCGATAAACACCAAGGAAGCCACAAGCAGTTGTATATTTGACATCCATAAGTATGGATCCGTCTACAAGTTGCATAACAGGTATTGGAATGTTCAATGCTTGGAAAAGGTGGGTTGCCAATCCACCAATGTGAATGCCACCTTTCTTTTTGTTGCTCTGGTGGCGAAGGTGTTGGAGGAGTAGATCCGCATGATTGGGGCTTTGCGGTGGATTGGGGAAGAGTGCCTTGGTGATCATGGCCATGTATGCATTGGCCATGGAACCGGTATCTCCTCTTCTCAACAATGTATTGGTGAGGAACAAGGTGGATTAGCGAATTGTTGGGTTTTGCATGGTGGACATATTCTTCTAGTAGAAGTCCCTGCCACCGTTAACAGAAATAACATCCCAATTTGTTCCACTTCAGATGCTATATAAATTTGTAACAGTTGTTTCCCTATATTGAGGGAATCCAAAAGCTTCACAAAATTGTTGAAAAGAGATTTGATATAGCTCCTTTTTTGACACAAAGACAGTGGGGAAGTCCCCCACTGTGTCATTTTCATTTTATAGAAGGGGCATTGTACATGGTGTGAGTCACAGAGTGAGTCACAAAGAATAAACAGAAAATTACAAAGTATCTAACCATGTTTGCATGCCATCCAGTAAACTGGGTTTAATTCTATGTCTAATATCAGCCACTGATAATTTGAATATGCTATAACAATTATCCATGCACCTAGTGTGTTGCTCGAAGATGATGTTATTCATGTGATTCCATAAGCTCCAGCAGCCTGTCATCATAGTGATGTTGAAGAACTGTTCCAAAGTTCTATCATGAGCCTCTTGAATCATATTGATCAGTGGATAGTCAGTATTCCATTCAATTCCAAGTTTCCACTAGAAATTTTGGCTAAAGTCACATCTGAAAAAGAGATGTTCAACAGATTCAATAGTGCTTTCCTCACAAAGGACACAAGTGTCCTCCTCAATGTTGAAGTTTTTCCTGACAAGAAGTTCTCTGGTATTTAATTTATCATTAAGTAGCAGCCAAAAGAAGAAATTATGCTTGGGAAGACATGGAGATTTCCAGATCCATTCGAAGGGCTTTGGTGCATCAGGTGCTTTGATAAGGAGGTCATATACCTTTTTTGTACAAAATATGTCTCCTCCCCATGGGAATGTCCATTTGTCTTTTTCAAGAACATTTGAATTTTGTAGGATTATGCATAGACTATTCATCTGATTTTCAGCAATAAGGGATAGTGGCAATTGGAACAAACTTAATAACTCCCCTGCAATCTGATATTGCATAGCTTCCTCAGTTCTGATTTTTGGTTTTTTTGCAAATGAAAATAATTCAGGAAATTTATTACATAGCTCAGTGTCATGCCATTTGTCCTGCCAAAACATAGTGTTGTTTCCCTGGCCAGGCACAATAGTAGTCATATTCTTGAAGTTTGTCAGAAAAGAGAGGCAATTTCTCCACCAGAAAGATCCCTTGTGTGTATTGTGATCTGGTAGGGAACCATTTTGATAGTATGCTTGCCAGATAAGTTTTACCCAAGGAATATCCAGACAGTTGAAGAATTTGTAAAGGTTTTTCATCATCATTACCTTGTATTGTTGTCTCAGGTCCAATATTCCTAGTCCCCCTGCTTTTTTGGAAAGGCAAACATTGTCCCAGGCAACCAGACATTTACCTTTTTTCAATTTCATTCCCATGCCAAAGAAAAGTTCTTGTAGATTTGTTCACATGGTCAATATGTGTGTAGTGCAATTTCATGGCACACATGATATGGTTAGGCATAGCAGATATTACAGATTTGATGACAACAACTCTTGAACAGTGGGATAATAAATTTGAGATGCCAGCCAACCTTTTATCAATTTTGCTGATCAATGGTGTAAGATCACTGACACTGGGTTTAGTTGTACCCATTGGAAGACTCAGGTATGTGAATGGCAGAGATTCAAGTCTGCAACCAAAACTATCAGCAAATGTTTTGCATCTCTCAGCTGTCATATTGATAGGGACCATAGAATATTTATGAAAATTTATTTTAAGTCCAGTTGCTTTGGAGAAATCCATCAGCAGATTCTTCAGATAGGAGAGCTGATCCTGAATAGCAGGCAAGATGAGTAATGTATCATCTGCATACTGAATAATTGGGTAATTCTGTCCATATGCATTATCAACAGGTAGATCTAACTCATTAGTCTGCCAGGCATGGTTCACAATAATTTGCAGAAGTTCAGCAGTTGCAACAAACAATAATGGTCATAATGGGTCACCCTGTCTGACACCTCTCTTGCATCTAATATTTTTTCCAGGGACACCATTTAGGATCACAGAAGTGTTAGCACTATTAAGTATCTTGTTGATCCATCCAATGATCTTTTCCCCAAATCCAAAGTGCTTTATCATGGTGATGGTAGTATTGTATTCTATCATGTCAAATGCTTTGTCAAAGTCAAGCTTTAGAATGATGATCTCTCTCTTGGATCTGTGGCAAATGTGTAAGTATTCAAATGCCCATGCCAGACAATCCTGAATAGTTCTAGATTTGATAAACCCATATTGGTTTTTGCTGATAATTGGAATAATAATGTTTTGTATTATATTGGCAATAAGTTTAGTCAGAATCTTGAGTGCCATGCTAACAAGTGATATAGGCCTGAAATCAGAAGGCTTCATGGGGTTTGAGATTTTTGGAATGAGTGTAATGTATGCAGTATTGATGTTGTCAATGTCCAGCTCCCCAGAGTGAAATCTGTTGCAAAGATTATAAAATTGGACTTTGATGATACTCCAATATTTTTTCAAGAAGTAACCATTAAATCCATCAGGTCCAGGTGATTTATCATTTGGCATGAATTTGATAATATCATCAATTTCCATATGGGTAAATGGTTCTTCTAGAGATGTGAGATCATGTGGGGAAATAATATTCTGCAGGTCAAACCTCATCTCAGTTTCAGATGTTTTTCCAAGCCTATATCTGAAGGCAGTCCATAATAGAGCAGCTTTGTGATCATGGTCAGTAATTTCATTGCCTTGTTCATCCAGCAGAGAAGCAATATAATTGTTCCTGTAGTTTCTTGTGGCAATGGAGTGGAAAAACTTGGTGTTTTCATTACCAAGTTTAGCCCACCTAATATTAGCCCTTTTCCTCCAATATTTTCTTTTAGCTTCCAACAGTTTGGCCAGATGAGACTTTATGATATGCCTGAAATTTATCTCAGGGACAGATAATGCTCTTTGTTCCTCAAGACCATCCAAAAGAGATAAAACGAAATTACAGTTATCAATGACAGTGTTGAGGTTGGAGATGGATTTACTCCATTTTTTTTATAGCATGTCTCAAGTTTTTGAATCTGGCAGCCATATCATGTGCATCATTCTTGAACCTTCCTTTATTGACCCAGTTATTTTTCACAATATCTGATCGACCTTCAAATTCCAACCAAAAATCTTAAAATCTGAATAAATTTGATTTTGGTATTTCAGTACTAATTTGTATCAATATTGGAATGTGGTCTGATCCCAATCTAGCTAATGGAGTGGCCATAGTGTTGGGGAAGGTGGTGGTCCACTCATGTGATGTAAAAATCCAATCAAGCTTTTCAAGTAGAGGTTGTTGTTGCATATTTGACCAAGTAAAAGCTCTCCCTTTAAGTGGGATTTCCTCTAGATCATGTTCCTGAATGATGGAGTTGAAAAAGTGGATATTTGAAATATTGCCTCCTGCTCTATTTCTATATTCGGAGCTTCTGATCATATTAAAATCTCCCATAATTATCCATAATTTGAAGATAGATGAATCAACATGTAAGAACCAATCAATAAAATCAGCCCTTCCATCACTTGTGCATAGGGAATAAATGTTGGTGATGTAAAACTCCTCATTAGTAAGATTGCAGTGCATCTTAACAGTCAGGTGAAATGATGATTGGCTGATCACAATGCCATTATACATGTTCCCATTCCAAATGGTGATCAATCCACCAGAATTGCCAATGGAACGTTGGTATGCAAACTGCCCTAGTCTTCTAGGACATAATTTTTTGATGTAATTACTGTCAAATGTTTCTCTCTTAGTTTCCTGTAAACATATGATATTATAATTTCTCTGATTTATTTTGTCAGCAAGGTCATCCCATCTTTCCTGTGAGTTAACACCTCTAATGTTCCAGTCTAGTATTTTGATTTGTCTACTCATTAGAAACCATGTAAAGAGTGCTATAGCAGATATACAGGTACTGTATATCATGGTTGATAATACATGACAAGTGGGGTTTGTTTTTATATCTATGATGATCAATACATTGTGTGTAAAGGTGTGACCAGCTGACCAATATCATGGTTTTCATGCACATAGGCAGATGGCAAAAGTAAATCATGAGTAGGAGATCATTGCAGGCCAGATAAGATAAAACCATCTCAAACAGAGGATAGTACAACCCAGATATTATAAGATAAATGTTTTGCTCTGCACACACCAGAGACTTTGGATGATAAACAAAATGAGTCTGACACAGTGACCTTACATGATAAAGACTGGAATAAAATCCTAGGATAACAGAGCATCTACTGTCCATGCTCTTGGACACAGTGAAATAGTGATTAAGCACTATCATTAGAACTATCATAGTTCAGGTTTGCAGCAGAAACCTCCCCAGGAGGAATCTGACAGAAGTTGGTACCAATAGCCTAGATTGTATCAACTGGGAGGTTTGGTGGGGGTGCACTGGTGTTGTCCATGACAATAGCTTCAAAGTGACCAGAGAGGTTCATGGGTGTGACTTGGGCATTGGAGGCATGTTCATCTACACTTGCTTTATTTTTGAAACCTGCATTCAGACTTGCAATCCTGCAGCTTCTCCTGACATATTTGACAGAACTAGGTTTAGGCTTCTTCCTTTTACTCGTGGGGAAGTTATCAGGTTTGGGGATCACAGTAACACTGTCAGAGCTATCTGCAGGGACATGAATGAAGCTTGGACCAGCTCCATCAACTACAACATTATTGTTTTCCACCACATGTGAAGCATTGTTTGCCTCCATCTGAATATCATGCTGCAAGGTGATTTGTTGATTGGGTGGGACAGTATTGATCTCCAAGGTCACTTTGACAGTGTTTATGCCATTGTTGACAGATTCATTCATCTGAACTTTAGCACCAGTGATGGTGCTGCCAGCAATATTGGGAAAGCTTGCATGTTCTTCACCACCCATAAGGCTAACAAGCAGATTGGAGAGGTTAGTGATTGGGTCCAGCTCAGCAGCAGGCATATTCTAATTTTCTTGAACCTCAGGCTGTAGTGGTGGGGTAGCAGGCTCCAGGTTGGCAACAGCCTCATTCTGAACATTGGCTGCAGGAGCAGCATGTCCAACTGCAGCATGTACAGGTGCAAAATTTATGTTATCAGCAACATTTTCCTCCATCACATGGTCATGTTGAGCATCATGCCAAAACCCCTGATGAACCATGGGCAGGGGGTGAGGGTTACCACCATCAGGAGGCAGGGGGTATTCATCCCCAGCATTAGCACCAAGCATAGTAGAAGAAAGTAAGATCATGGGGCATGTCCAGGAGTCACCACTGCCATCATCAGCCACATTCTTACCAATCACCACACTCAGGGGAAGGGTGTCAATGTCATACGAAATTTAACTAGAATTCTAGCCTTGTTTGACAAATCCTTATTCCAGACAAGGAATCTACCAAAGGGGATAAATGTTTTCATCACATATTCAGGATCCCAAAGTTGTTGTGGGTAGTTGAGAAGCATGCAACAGATGTCATGGGTAAAAACAATAGCTCTACGATTGATACCAGAGTCCTCATTAACAATCCTCAGAGTACTTTCACCTATCTGATAAGGACTACCCAGAACTACAGCATCTCTATCAGTGACAATGGCAAACCGAAACAGAGCAGTACCCATTGCACACTTAGATGTACTGCGAACTTGCAAGCCAAGTCCATGAAGAAACTCACCGATGATTGCAACAGAGCCAATGTGATCAGCAGCATCAGGTTCAGGGGTGAGGGTGGCGACGTCCCAATCATCAGCATAGATGGGAGAGTCTCCACCCAGGAACACGTAGCTTCTTTGAGTACGAAGAGGGCCAGGAGGAATGGCAGTCATGCTAGGGGGGATGTGGGGTGCAGGGTCGACTGGATAGTTCGTCATTGTCGCCGCCGGTGAGCAAACTGGGGTTTGTGGGGGGAGATTGAGGTGCTGGTGGCTGCGGAGATGTGTATGCACTTGTCTCTGGAGAAGTCGATGCGGCAGAGTTACGTGTAACAATAGCACTAGATATTCTCCAATAAATCATTTTTCTTGTTAGCGATGATAGACATGATAGGGAGATGTGCCCATAATTGTAGCATTGACGGCAACGAACAACGTTACGACAATCTGCACGTAGATGGTCATTTACGGCCAGGCAACGTGTGCATTTAAATGGCTTAATGACGTGTTCATAATTGGACAAAACTGAATTATTTAGCAGTTCAGGTGAAACTCCAACAAGTGATACTTGACGATTGGATAATCCATCCCTGGATTGTTGGATCTCACTCCGTGATGTACGATCATGGGCATGTTCAGGATTTAAAAGTTGTGTGTCGTTGTGAGATCGTGCCACGTCATCATATGAATCTCTATGCCCAACGGGAACAAGATTTTCACCAGATAGTGGAAAATGAAATTTTGTAGAGGATGTGATAGTAGATGTACCTTGATGGTTGAGTGGTTCATGGGTGGATACATGATGATTCCTCTTCCTCTTGTGTTGCACGAGAGTCCATTGTCTATCTTCTTCATCGCACCAGAGATTAAATTCACGTATCCAATTTGGTCCACCATTGCTCCATAGATCAAAGTGGCATGTGAACTCTCTGGATTTGTAAGATCTCATTTTGATGATCATGAATCCAATGGCTTTCGAACAAACATCAAATATGAAAACTCTACCCTTCAAGGGGGAGATTCAGAGTTTGTCCCAATCGGCGCCGAGACATGCCGAGAGAGCCATACCAACATTGGCACAAGATAGATCAAACTTTGCATTGCCAAATGAAACCACAAGAGAAAATCCAGATTCATCAAAGATTGGGTGAACCGGGGTGGAATAAAGGTTCATCACTTTTTTTGAAAAAAACAAACCAGATTCAAGATCTAGGGGGAATGAAATGGTGGGTGTAGCCATGATGGCCAGCAGATGGGTTTTGGAGTGAGTGGAGTAGATTGCACGGCTCAGATTTGGGTTTAGATGGCCGGAGTTGAGAGATCGCCGGAGGGGGTGGGTGTCACGGTGGGGGGTGGGAGGAGAGCCATGGGATGTTTCTTTGATATAGCTGCTGGTTTATGTTGAAGCTTACCGTGCACGCATTGCCTTTCTCCTTGTAGTCATCGTAGAAGGAGGTGAGGAACTCAAAGGTGATCTCAATGTAGGTGTAGTGGCTTGCGTAGACGAGGAGTGATAGCCATGCATTTGGACACATGGGGTCGAAGTCCGCCCTCAACCTTGCTGCATTGAGAAAGCCATCATCGGCCCAACGTGTGGGCATCATCCTCCTTGATGAAACCATGGCGTACTTGTTGTCGAGCTTAGCCCGGAGCCTCGAGCCCTCTCCACGTTGGCGCTTGCTCTTGCGAAAAATACTACCAAGCTTGTTCATCTTGATGCACTAAAAAAATTCAACACAAAACCTTAGGCATATAGTTTCTACATGATATACTAATGATTCTACATGGAGAAATTTAATCCTAACGTGAGAAATCAAAAGGGAAAATCAAACAAGCTTGAGTTCATACACTAAATCAATGTGAGAGTTTCAACCAAGGAATTCTGAAAATAAAGCATGGATAGGGAGAGAAACATACTAATCTGTTGATTCCCCAACTCAAACGAACGAAATCTGCGAAGAATAAAGAATTCTAGGTGGGTTATGAGAGTTTTGGAGAGATAATATGAGAGAAAAAGTGAGGAGGAGGAAGAACCCTAGTCGTGCCAGCGCGTTTATGTGGTCGCGCTGAATTATACGGCGGGAACCATATGGGAGGGATAAGTAGTTACCGCCGTATGGTTGTGGCGCTAAATTAGGGTTTCTTTATGTCAGAACACAACTATACGGGCGCAACTATATGGCCGGACCAAAATGGTATCGCCATATAGTTGGTCTATAAACCTTCTGTATCCGAGATGCATTTTGTGATAAAGTTGTCGATAACTATACGGCTGGAAAAAATATTTCCGCTGTATAGTTAGTCGTTAAAACTTCAAGGCCATGCTTTTTCACCCAAATTTTCAAAGATTTATTTTTTAATCTGGACAATATGACTAAGCTATTTTTTGCATATAAAACTCAAACTTTATTTTTATATTTATTCTACGCTTGTTCAGTCGATATTTCTACTACTTTTTGACAGCTGCATCTTTACGGGCGCGCTTCCGCAAGAATGTCTATGAAAAAGTTGTAGGAATACGATGAACATTTTATTCTTTAATTTATTTTATAATATGATGGGTTGACTCCTATTAAAAAATTTATTACGGATGGTTGAATATTTCAACCCTTCTCTGTTCTCGAGTTCTTACCTTGGGTTGCCCCTTATTAAGTGCACTTACCACTTAAACTCGTTTTGCTGGTGGAATATACCTTTCTCCTACTTCTAGCTTCTTTGGAAAACACAGGATGATTTCAGCCTTATAAACATTGAAGATTATTTTTCCCTCGGCACAATCAACTGACGCTCCTGCAGTACTAAGAAAAGGTCTTCCAAGTATTATAGATAATTTTCATCCTCTGGCATTTCAAGAATAATAAAATCAGTGGGAATAACATGCTCATTTATTCTAAGTAGAACATCCTCGATCATACCAATGGGTTGTTTGGTAGATTTTTCGGCCATCTATAAAGTGATAGAAGTAGGGGAATACTCCCCTAATCCTAAACTTTTTATAGAGGGAATATGGCATTACACTAACTCCTGTACCTAAATCACACAAGGCATTGTGAATATCAGTTTTGCCAATTGAGCATGAAATAGTTGGTATTCCGGGATCTCCCGACTTAGACAATAACTTCCCATTAGCAGGATAACTAGTCACCATGTCAAAGGTTTCAGTTATTTCTTTCTTTCTATTAAGAATATCACAGAGAAATTTAGAACAGGTAGAAACTTTTATTGCATCCACAAATGGAATTTCTATACAAAGATCACCAAGTGCCTTTTTGAAAGAGTCATAGATTACCTGATCCGGTGCTTTATTTTTGCGATCTGCAATAAATCCACAACGAGTATGGAAATTACAACAAGATCTAGACAAGATGTAGATGGGATGGATGGAGATGGTGGTGATGCAGCAGTTGATGATGAAGATCGATGCCTTAGCCTCCTGGATCTGCGTAGGGAGAAGATTGATCCCCGGTGGATGAGTTCCCCCTCCAGATACTTTCCGGAGGTGAGGTTTCGGCGATTTCTAGTCGTTCTGTATGTCGTCTCTCCGATCCAGTTGCTGGGTGAAACTATTTGAAGAGGCGGTGTCAGCGCCAACTATACGGCGGGAACTATACGACCGATAAATTTATTTCCGCCATATAGTTGGTCGTTAAACCTTCTGTGTCCCCCAATCTTTTTGGGTTTTCTTCTGGTGTTATTGATATTTTCCAAATTAGTGTTCTACGTTGTTTTTTGTCTCCTTTTCGCTCCAATACAACTGGTCCAAGAATTGTGTCCATCGTATCTATCATCTATCCTAATCCTGGTAAAAATAAACATAAAAGTTGCGCGTGGCCGTAAAATAATAGATCCTACATCTACAATGCAAAATAATAATATAAAACGTGATGCAAATATGCAAGGGCTCTTCCCCATCCACTGGGCCACCGCACCTCCGCCCCGAGCCCCGCTCTGCGCGTCTCGGCACCGGTCGCCGCCTGTGGGATCCAGCGCCACTGAGATCCACGCCCGTCGCCAGGGAGCCGCACCCGCCGCAACCGCTGTGTTCCCCCTCGCTATATAGGCCACGCACACCTCTGAGCTCTTCCTTCGGCGCCCCTTGACGTCATCCTCGCCACCCCCGATGGGGCCTCCCTCTCCTCCCTCCTCTCCTCTTGAGTTTGCCCCGGCCAGCGCTGCTCGTGCGACCATTCCTCACCCCGGCCTTACCTCGCACCCGCACCGATCTCCCCACCCTCTCCTGTAGGCCCGTGCTCCGCTGTCGCCATCGTGCAGCACATGTGCGCCCTTTCGCTGCCCCGCAGGAGGCTGCACCCCTCGAGCTCCGATGCCCGGTGCGCTGCCGACCTCTCCGTTGTCACGGGCCTGTGCCGCCCAGCCACCGACCTCGTCGCCCTCGTCTTTCGCCCATCGCTGCCACCTGTGACCGCGTATGGATCATGTGTCCGTTAGCGATCTCCTTTTTTGTTTTGTGTGGTTCCCCGATGCTCTGCCTCTGGGTCCATGTTTGGATTTCTGTTGTGGTGTGGTGGTGTTGAGAGTGAGCACGTCGGTGCCTCAATGGTGTGTCCTGTCCGCAAAAGGTTTCTCCAGGAGCAATCGCTAGCGTGTCTGATGTCGAGAATGTCGCCAAGGACTATACCATCCGGAATTAGCGACAAGATCTTCAAAACGTCGAACCCATTTCTCCATCTACAAACCACACCAGAACTTAAAGGTCGTCGATAGAGAACCGAAGATCTTTGTCCCGTAACGCCAACTCCCCCGAAGACCGAACCCTCGGCATGCCAAGTTCGCCTTCTCGGATGCCATGACCGTCTACATAGATCCAATGGCCGGATACCTGAACCTAGCTCCGCAACCGACCCCTCCGAACCATGATCGTCGAACACCCATGTGTGACCCTATCCAAGACCCCCTATTTTTATAATATATGACATCTATCTTGTTGCATTTAAATTGTACATGATTGCATTCATATCATGTGGTTCAGGAGCTTTTAGCCGACTCACCTCGTAATTAAATATGGAGACCATATGCGGGCAAATCTAGCCTTATATTGCCTTCATTTAAATTTGTGTAGTGAACCGATGCCATATTTTGCCTTATTAAGCCAACATTTATGGGGTATCTAAATAACTCGAACCTTCTAATTAAATATCGGGACCACGGTTCCACTTGATATTGCCTAGTCGCATCGCATCTTTGCCATGCCATACATCATACATGCGTCATGTCCGATCTTCTATCGTAGTATTAAATGGTTCATCCGGTGTTTATTTTAGTGCTTTGCTTCTTCCAGGATTAGGCCGATGAGTTGATGCGAGTGTCGACCTGATCTTCGGATGAACCTTCGATAGTGTTTCCCAGGTGAGCAATATCCCCATTTCTACCTATTTTACATTTTTAGTCTTTACTTTCTCCTATTGATCTATTGCTACATGTATTGCGATGCTTTAGTCTTTTCATACCCGTTATATCCTTTGCAGCCTATATTGCCTTGGACACCTCCTATTGCATGTTGTTTGATAGACAGTTGGCCTTGCGAGTTGTAGCTGCTTTCTTAGGTGTTGTTTCGCGTCGTCGATGTTCCACCGTTTGTCGGGTGGTTGGCACATGCTTAATGGTGGAGATGATCATGGATTTAATCACAACTTGTTAATTAAATATTGGGAATAGATATAATTAATGCAGAGGCATAGGTGGTAATAGATGAGACCTGGTTATTATCCCACTCACTTGTGTCCACCTAGGACCCGAGTTCTTGACACTTGCTCCGAAACTGGGCGCGCTAACCACATGTGGGGTGTATGGGCACCCATATTGGCTTATACCTAATTCAAAAGTATTGTTCCGGGGGCCACAAAACTAGGTCGGGATTTATATGTTACCTACTGTACTTATGCCATATATGCTATGTATAAGATGTTTATTACCTATTGCTCGACGAGTGTTTATTATTATTGCTTAGGTGCGACACTCTGTCACGGGAATATATTGTCTATGGCCTCTTCTCGCGTGACAAGTTCATATAACCTCTGGGTCTGTACGAGACTTAGCTATACCTCGTTCGGGTAGCCCATTTGGGTGGCCCCTATTTTCTTGCTTTGGTCTGGGAACATGTCGTGTGTGAGGCCCCGCCGACAGACTGATGGGTGTATGTTAATCGACTTGGCAACAAGGGTTGAAGTGCGTGTGGAAACTTTGGTGCACCCCTGCAGGGTAAATCTTTTTGAAAAGCTGTGTCCGCGGTTATGGACGACTTGGGGCACAGTTTCTCAATCATAGACAACTATAACTAAAGTTTACTATTATAACTTGACTTGTATCTGATATGACTAGTAAATTGGATAACCACCATGGAAAGAATAAATAAAACTGCCAATCATGTGAGTTTCCTCGGCAGGACTTCCCCGTTTGGTCTCGAGTGAGAAATGCCATGATGGGTATGTTTGGTGGTAGTATCAGGATGGTCCCGCATAGGTATTTCTTACCTCTCTCTGATAGTCGACAGTTGTATCGAGTCTCTATAGGTTGTTTAGTTCATGCTGCGCTGCCGCCTCAGTCCATCATACCTATGTAGGCGAGAGCCGCCGAATTCTAAATCTCGCCGTGTACTGGCCTCAGTACTGATCGCTCTATTTTTTCCTTTGCCTTTTGTCGGCGCCCCCTTTGTTTTAGCAGGTTTGACATCGACGTCGTTAGCAGGATTACTCTTACGGCTTGGCCTAGGCAGGGTTATAGACGCCATTGGTTATTCTTTAGAGAACTTTGCCCAATTTGCATCTTATCTGTACTCATATGTGTATCGTTTTTAAGGTGATTTGGATCTTTGTACTGTATATCTGTATTCTTGATTCATGGAGTCGTGTTGTTTATATATGTTCCGTGGGTTCCATCGTAGACTAATGTGTAATGGTATTACTTCGATTTCCACCGCACGAAAGTGCCTGGTGGGCACCTTTGAATCGTTTCTATGCGGGTTTGGCGGGAATCGCTAAAACTTGCATAGGACCGATCTAAGGGTGTTACACCCTAGAAACAAACCGTATATTAAACCTACATCTATTGTTGTGCAAGGAGGGGTCCTCACCCTACTCGTCGTCGACTGCTGTCGTAGATGAGAGGGGAGGGACCTGTCGGCCATGGATCTGGAGGGGGCAAGAATAGTAGGGGGGGAAACAAGAGAGGGCATGAGGATGCTATAATATTGTGAGGCACTTAACCAAAAGCATGTAATACACCTAGATTTACCCCCAACACCCGTGTTTCGAAACACCGATATATACCCCTTTGTCACCAACATGAGACATGCTTTTGGATCTTGCATTTCCGAAATTGTTTTGAGCTCTTATCTTGCCGCTCTCATATCACCGAGCTTCGTGCTTTTGAGGAAAAGAATATTTGATCCTAGATTCCGGTGCATAACTTTGATCTCCTACCAAGTTTTCATCTAGCTTCTTGGCCGATTTGCATCACACGACGGCATTCAAGATTTTAAAAGATCGATGGAGAAGTTTGTGAAGGTCACGGAACACCTCAAAATCTACACTTGGTGGTTGAGATTAAACATTTAATCAAAATTCAAGAAGTCCGGGCCTTTGTGATTGAGATGACTATGTGTCCACGCTTCTCCAAGGGAGACATGGAATTCCTCAAATATTTAAAATTTGGGTCTACATCATTGTCTTTGTACACTCTATTTTTCTCTACTGCTTGCCTTCTAGCTTAACAAGGCTACCCTAGCTTGCTTGCGTTCGGCTTACTAGAATTGTTTGGTTATCGTATCTCGCATACACTTGCATTGCATTGAACCTTAAAATTCCACAGGTTCACTAAAATAATTAATTTGAAACACAATTTGTTATCCGCCTATTCAACAACTCTTGTGCTGCCAACACCCTTGATCCTTCAAATCAACATCATTATACTATACATGGTGCATTTACCCCGCCCCCACACACTATTTAGTTTGAATATTTTCTTAAATTTTCCTTATTTAGTAACATTTATGAGTTTCTCCTTTTTACATAGATTGAAATATGGAAAATGATAGTACTCCTCCGGGGGATCCCGTGACTCGATCCCCCGGGTTGTCAACGCACGTACCGCGTGGTGGACCCTCCTCTGCCTTATCCCCTTCCTTCAACTTCCAGATTTCTTCACGCGCGTGAACAAGGCCACTTTGAGCCGCCGGCTGACTGCTCCCATGGCCGTGCTCCTATGTGTTGCCCAGCCCCCATGCCGGCGTCACCCGGAACCGCGCCGCCGATGCCCAGCTCGCCGCTGCTGCCTCGCGCCTCCGCTCGCCGCTGCAGCCCCGCGCCTCCGTCCGTCTCCAATAGCGCTAGGCCGCGGCCTGCATCTCGCCGAGTGCCACGCCACCATCCTGCTCCACCTCGCCGGAGCCCCGCGCCACTGTCCTGCACCACCGCGCCCAAGCTTCGCGCCGCCGTCCCTCTTCGTCGTAGCACTGCTGCTACCTACGGCACCGCGGTTTGCTACATGCGCTGGCGGTGGTGCTACAAGTGTGTCTTGGG
This sequence comes from Avena atlantica, assembly GCA_910589765.1. Lineage (NCBI taxonomy): Eukaryota > Viridiplantae > Streptophyta > Magnoliopsida > Poales > Poaceae > Avena > Avena atlantica. Next base: position 526,578,609 of record OU342739.1, on the reverse strand, counting down.
TTTTGCTACAAGTTCTCCGGCGAGGTGTCCGACGATATCAGATTTGCTACATTAGTATAATTTTTTGTTACAACTGTTTTATGGTTTTACTACAATAGCGTAACGTTTTTGCTACACGGTCTCAGGTGAGATCTACCGGCGAAATCCTCCGGCGAGTCTCCGGCGAGGTCGGATATGCTACAATAGCACAACCTTTTTGCTACGCGGTCGCCGGCGAGGTCTCCGTCGAAATCTCCGGCGAGATTCGGTCCGTTTTTCTATTTTCTGTATTGAAACGTTTCTGCTATATGTAGCAAAAACAGACTATTTGTAGCAAAAGCGGGTATGTTTGTAGCAAAAGCTGGATTTAAAAACTTTTATGGGACACGTGTCATCAGCAGGATCCGGGGAATTTTGGGAAATTATCCCCCGGGGACACATAGCACTCACCTTGAAATATTGAATGGTCCTACATGTTCTTTTCTAAAATACCTCAAATTTATAATATATTATTTTAAATTAGTTAAATAAATATGTTCTCCATATTTTGTTGTCTTTGTTATACATTTTCTCTAAGAAATCGCTATGTTATCTTAAGGACCAAATTTGCCTAGTTTCATGGTTTAAGGTCCAATATTTGTGGTATCGCTGTAATTCAAGGGACCGACATAGAATATTTCCAATTTTATGGTAATTAATTTTTTTATATTCGTGATCGCGAAACAACCCAGTTTTAACCATTAAAACTCTTCAGATTGGGGAAGGGGCCAGATTTTTCGGGTTGAAAGATTCAGGGCTCATGTTGTCTGGTGTTTATGTGGAGCAATTAGTTAATGTCATCTTTTACCAGACTTTAGAGATAAAAAATATTTTCCTCGGTTGTTATTGTATACATTTACATTTTGAATGTTTCGCCATTCATATGTGCACAGTAAAAACATTATAACATGCTAGCAAATTAACATGGGGTCCACGTGTTCTGGCCTGCATGTCTATAAACATCCTAGCTCCGATCCTACAGATGCACCCAAAGTGCATCCATGGACGACCATAGCCACTTTTGTTGGTTAAGCTAGAGGTAGCCTGATTAGCTTAGCTAGCTAGGTCTCTGCTCTTTCCCTAGGGGGTCCCTATCAACTCTTGGTAATACAGTGCGCGTCTCATGCATGATGCTGATCAGGAACTCAACCCATCCCTTCGAGCTATAGCTGGCTAGCTGCTAGCTAGAGCCCAGAGACCAGAGAACGATCGTATGCACGCGTGTTCTGCTCAATGAAAAGACGCAAAGCTTTTATATAACCTCGAAACAGAAAAACGCGAGTAGTTTGTCTACTAAAAAAGAGGAATATGTCGAACCAAATGTGCAAAATATATTCCATCTGTTTGATAATAAAGGCGCATTTTGATCCATTAAACAATTCGTATGAATATGATTTTTTACTAACGATTATAATTTTTTATCACATAAACAACATATTAGTGATGAAGCAGTCACTGCTCAAAAGGCATGTTTCCAAAACTCAAAATACACAAACCATGTGGAAACATCGGAGTTAATATGATCAATCACAAACCATATGGAAACATCGATCGTTGTCTTCGGGGTTGAGTGTTCCTATGGAATTTCCTTTTTTTTTTCTTTTTGAATGGAAGTGTCCTTGGGAGTTAATATGTTTTGCCATTCCTGTAGTCATAGGAGTTCATCCTGACCGATTAGATATAGAACAACTAACCAATATATTAGTTACATGCATGGTTTTTTAGCTGAATTACATGCAATTACATGTGTGGTTGAGGTTGATCTAGAGGTCTGTGTTAAGTTTCGAAGATATACAGCTAAGTGCCATCACCAAGAATAACTAAAGTTTATGAAAATGACAATCTGTAATTCTGCACCAGAACATTTCTGCTGCATGCCCATCGCTTCATTCCTTCTTTTTAAGTACACAAGAAAGATTTGGTCAAAAACCATGCTTGAGGTACGGAATATCAACGAATATATTCCCATCCTTCTTTTTGAGTGAATTTAATCATGACGCAATTCATATATCGTCCTTTGGGCTCAAAGAAACATGAATACGTGTATCATTGTGCCTCTACAAATGAGTTCACAACTCCAAGCTCCATATGATTTTATTTTAACTGTATCGGTATTTTGGACACGAGAGAAAATTGGTGTAGTATTACTTTCCCAACATTAAATTAGATAGTGATTAACCTTATATTTTCATATCATGTACATTCGTTTTGTATGCTGGTCAAAGCATAATTCAGTTTTCCACGAGAGCATCAAGTAAAGGACCCCTGTGATAAGAAACTTGCCTAACTTGTCTTTATTAGTGCACATATGGACAGTGCTCTACATGCAACAAACAGTAACCATATGGGCCAGGCAAAAAGGAGAAGAGCATATTATTTTCCACTTTATTTATTGCATTTCTCATGTGATGAGAGAATTATTACATATGCAGCATATTTGTCGTGATTTCCTCCTCATGATGAGAGATTTAGCCGTGACATTCTAGGGAACTCTTGACGTCCCTTTATGATGTGTTAGTTAATTAATTAGCTATCTAGTGACTTTGTGTGGGGTAGCACCTTTATGTCCATCTTCTTTTCGATGTTATTTCCCCTCCAAGATTCAAATTCCATCTTTTTATGTTGGACATTCCCCTCAAAGTATTGTAAATTGCTAAGACTCTCTATGCTAGCTGGCCGGATTGATAAACCTGATTGGTGAAATCAGTTTTAGGTATATATATATAGGGGAGTTTTAGATAAATTTAGTGTGCATGATTGTTAAGTTGCATACAAACATAAAAAGAACCATGTTGTTGCTGGGCTGGTAGATGGTGTACCGTCATAGCAAATAGTCAAAAAAAAAAAAAACTTTTGGCGCGCGAGTTGCGCTAGGTGGTTCTGACAATGACAATGCACGAAATATATACTTTTACGCACCGAAGCTTGTAAGTCGAAATCCGAGATGCCACATTATTACCAGGCAGATTCATGTCCGTTTATACTTTCCCATCTGAATTGGTTATTTTACATAGAGGTGATGTGGCAACGTGGCATGACCTAAGTATAGGTCATATGCACATTACTAACTTCGAGGCCGAGAGTTGTACAGGTGCACACGAGAGAGAGAGAGAGAGAGAGAGAGAGAGTCTTTCTAGAACGTTTTCATGTTCTGTAGAAAACCAAAAGTGGTTTCTGTGGGACTCAAGCTAGCATACGGAGATGCCCAAAGAGACTTGTATCAGCTCCCCGGGACTTGCACACAGAAAATCTGTCCACGGAGAATGTACTATATCTCCGCTTCTGTAAAAGAATGCGTGTGAATTTTGTTTTCAAGAAAGTCAAACAACGTAAAGTTTAAACAAATATACAGAAAAATCTATGATACCTTATATAGGTATAATATGACAACATATGTCATGATATGTCTAATGACATTGATTTGGAACTGCATATGTTGGCAGTTTTTTCTACAAATTTGATCAAAGTTTACGTCTTTTGACTTTTGTAAAAAATATATACTACGTCTTATTTTTACGGGAACATAGGTGGTGAGAAGTTGAAAGCTTTTTGTTTCACACCTTGCACAATAGTAAATATTTGTTTATTTTTCTCTCATGCCGTTGGGTACAGAAAGGATTACTAAAAAGGAGGCCCATAAAATTTGACATTGACAGTGATCGATGTGGGTGAGCCCCCAATAATTGAGTACTTGGTGTTGTGGCCGGCCTTTGGCCTCGAGCCCTGTGCGATACACGAGTTGACTCTTCTTTTACTCCCTTTCACTCATTTCAGTCCCTTTCTGTCCCCATCCCCAAACCACATGAATGTGCCCTTGTACAGTAGTATGTATATCTACTCTACTCCATGTGCGCCTCGTATGTCGTCTCTCTACTCCAATTCACAGATGCAAAGGCATGGCAGGAAGCAAGCAGGAGAAAGTAAAAGTTAGAGAGAGAGAGAGATGATGACGACGACGATGCCGATGATGCATGGAGGGAGAGGATGCCATAACGCCCAAATCCCTATGCTTAACTAACTCATTCTCCCTTTGCAGTTTGGGGGTCGCCTGAGCTGAGTGAGAGGATGGTGCCTAGAGGGGTGTGCCATTAGGTTTTTGAATGACACGCTTTGGCTAGCTAGACCTTGCATAGATGCTAGTATGGGTCGGGTGAGATGCTAGCTAGTTGCATGCATATATATGCAGAGGGCTCCGAAAATCAGTAAGCTAGCGTACGACCTGATTAAATATGAATTGTTGTTTCGGCACCAGTTTTTCAACGGAGGTAGTATCTTATATACGGCCAACAAGCACTACAAAAGGTTCGTTATTCGACCGAATGTCAGATTAGAGCAACTGATTTTCAACATGGAAGCTGCTCATTCTCTTTTTCTTTCTTGGTTGAGGAATCAACGGTGGATTAGGTGACCACATTTGCCATGTGACGGAAGATACGCCCGTTGATTTATGCTAATAATTGGCTGGCTTGGATAATTCTGCACTGTATAATCAGTACGTACTCGAGGGAAGGATGTACTTGGATAACGCTGCACTGTATAATGCATCATGATGGTGATTTGAATTAAGACCTAACGCTGGTCATAGTGGAGAGTAACATAGACTAGTAACATGCATAAGTTATTAGTCCATGTTACTACCTTCATAGTGGGTAGTAACTTGTGACTAGTATCATGCAAGGTCTTATTTATTAGCATGTAGATTCATATTACCTTGGAGTGTGTGATGTTATGGTAACATAGCTAGTTCCAACAAGACTCTCTTTCATCATTTAATGACATGCCACATCACCAAAATGCCTAATTGGCATTGCATGTAAATACATGTTACTACCTATGTTACTCCCACTATGACCAGCCTAACACACATGCATCGCATGCGGTGCGAAATGAAGTTGACAGCACGTATTCGTATACCTGCAGAGTTGGTAGTACTATACCAACGCACGATCAATTAATTGCCATCATGAAATGTGGACAAAATCAACCCAATAAATCCTTTTTTTAGTTGCTACTCCTATTGGATTTGTATCCGATCGAAGTACTCCTTCCGTCACGGTTTGAAGGACAGTCTTATAAAAATTATGCGTTTCCGAAACTCCTCTTTTCCTGGGCGCGTTAGACTTAATCACAAAATTAATGTCCCTTTTTCCTCCCCACTTTTACTCCATACATCAAAGGAATTAATTCTTGCATGCAACTCCACCAATGCATGTGCCTAAATTTCTCGTTCTCATTGAGTAATTACGTTTAATAGGGCATCGAATAATTAATGGGCCTATTTTATCCCAGCGAATTTGCATGTTTTGACACAAATCTAACCCCAATCAGCGTCCACCTAGGTCCCAACAATCTCTCTAAAACGTCTTCCAAACTGTGACGGGTAGTACTCTCTCTGTCAATAATTATCCTGCATTTTAGGTTTAGTCAAAGTCAAACTTTATAAAGTTTGGTAAAACATATAGGAAAAACTATAAACATGTATAGCACCGAATGTATATATTATGAAAATATATCTTATGACGATTCTAATGGTAGTGATGTTGTATTATAGATATATATAAATTTTTCAATATATTTGGTCAAATTTTACAAATATTGACCTTGACTAAACTCAGAATGCAGGGTATTTCCGGACAGAGGGGGTAAGAGCATCTCTAGTAGATATCACATATCCACTGGCCCGCAAAATTTTGGTCTGATATGCGCTATAGCGGCCAAAAAATGGCCTTTCTGGATACCACGAAACGGCCTGTATCGCAATTTTTTTGTGGTTTCCCGCATCGAGGCCCATCCATCCCGCCTATATTCGGTGCGGGGGGCGCTGGATGCGGGATACCGCATTCATTTTCCCTTTCTCCCCCGCCCAGAAACCGTCGCCGCCGCCCGCATTCGTCTTATTCTGGCCGACTCCGCCAACGAAAAGCACATCGCCGCCGCCAACCTCTATGTGCACCCCCCCCCCCCTCTTGCCATGGTCGGCCAATCGAGCAGCAATTTGGGCGGATGCGACTCCCGATGCCGGTGTCGTTTGCCGGGCTGCGAGCTCGCCTGCCGCTGCCGTCGGTGGAGAAGCTCCGGGCTGCGAGCTCGCCTGCCGCTGCGTCGGTGGAGGGGGAGCACGAGCGCGTCCTCGTGCAGGCACACAGCATCGGCGCCTGTGAGCGCACCCCACCCCCCGTTTCCGCCCGAAGATGCCGCGGACGAGGCAGAAGAGCTGTTGCTGGCGGATATGTGCGCCCTGCCGCCGGTCTTCCGCGAGCCTGCTGTCAACGACGTGCAGGAGGCGGTCTTGCTCACTGAGGCCAAGTACCACTCACTGTGCACCGCAGTCATGCAGATCGTGCAACGCCGGAAGCTCCGCCGCGACGCGCGCAGGGTAGAGAAGCGTGAGTTTCTCCGTGTCTATCGTGTCTCCCTCCGCGAGTACATGGGGTGGATCGAGGACCGGGAAGCCCACTTACCCAACGCGTACTTCATGATGGACGACTTCGGCAACGTCGAAACCAACGATGAGTAAGCACGCGCCGTAGCCACCGTCGATGATCGGGTGAGTCGGTACCGCCGACAAAGCTCCATAATGCTAAGTTAAGTCTGAATGCAGGGCGCGACATCGAACTCTGCTAAACTTTCTATGTAGATCTAGATGATCAAAATCACCTCTATGTAATCTGGCCACAATGTGTGGTGATTTTTAAATATGCAGCTTGGATTTAGTGCATCTGTTCCGTCCCATTTTTTTCCATACCATAAATCATGTTTCCGGTTTACCGCTTCCGCCTTTTGCAGTACTGCGATATGCGGTATCTGCTAGAGCTACTTTAAGACACACAACCAATCTCAATTTCCAGCAGGAAATTCTTAATCAACCGAAAATGTTTTTTGCGAGGAACAACTATCAGTGCCATACACATTGGAGTATATATACCAATGCATGTTTTAATCTATATATTTAATTTTTTAGTTGTGCATGGAGTGGGTGTATATGGTTGGTACTGGTCGGTTGCGCTACTGTGGCCTAACAGTAGAGACTTCTCCAACTCCGAGAGAGAGAGCCGATCGATAGCTGGAAACAAATCAAATCAAATGCCGGCCGGCCGGTTTCTACGAGCAAATAGATGCAATAGGGATACCCCTTGTCGCTTGACAAGAAAGCGCAATAGAAGCCGGACGTGATAGAGCTGGGCCAACCGTCACATGCATGCACGCCCCCTCTCTCTAGTCTCACCTCACCTCTCAACTCAAACACCTCACGCTCTCCCGTCTTTCTACCCCATGCATCGATCGCCCCCTAGTACACTAGCGCCGTACTAGTAGTATTTCTCTACGCTACATACGCGCGCATACACCAAACCGATGCTCCAAAACCCATCACGCCAGCTCCTCTCCACTGACCAGTGATACATGCGAAATTTAATGGATTTGACCGTGTGAAAATAAAGATATGAGGTAGCAAAAGCGGCTAGGGTTTTGTTGCCTCCTGTTCGCCGCCGTTGATTTTCCTCGCTTCTACGGCCTTCGGGCCAGGAAGATATGGTGGATCTAGGGCGCCCCTGCCAGTGGGAGGGCTTCATTTTCCTGTTTTTAGTGTTCAACTCTGGTGGGACGACGTTCAGGTGGTGGTGACGATGTTTCTTCCAATAAGACCTTTCCGGCTTCAACCCCATCTTGACGGCGACCTCGAGGAGCTTGTGGGAGTGGTGTGGTCCTCGAGGACTTCTTCGGACTGTGGGGATCTTCAGATCGTCAAGGAGTTTCATCAGCGGTTCATCATTCTACCCGTTCGGCGACTTCCCGTCTGCAATCAACAACGTCAGGACGGCTCAGGGAGTAGCGGCAACATCAACACGCCATCAACACGGTCTGGATGTTGAAGATGAAGAGCTTCTCAAGAATTTCAGTGTAATTTTTGTTTTTGCCCAGCTTCTTTGTACTGTTCAATTTTTCTTTTACTGCTAGGGCCCTATTCACCAAAACGAAAACAAAACTTCCACTTTTTCTTGCAATCCATATTTCGTATAACTACCATTTTCATAGCATGTTCCTATTTACAGTGATTTGAGTTGGTACTTTGTTGCATGTTTGCTTTTTTCAACCTTTATTCTTTCAACCCTTACAAGTGGGCCCAAGCAAATAGACGAGCCGAGCGACCTCCAAAATCCTCCTGAATCATACGCCTACCAAAATGTCGTGCATCTTAGTTTTTTGTTTAAGTGAAACAATTTAAAGTCTGACCAAACTATGTGGAAAACACATATCAGTATCAAACTAGTATTATTAGAATCATCATGAAAATATACTTTCATATTATATGTATTTGACCTTGTAGATGATACACTCTACATATCTGGTTAAACTTTGTATTGTTTGAATTTTGAAAAAAAAAAACTAATATGCACTATATTTTGGCAAAGACGGAGTACGTTATAATACGAAAGTATGTTATAAGACGGGGTATGTTATATGTAAATGGCATACCAAGAATTTAATTCTGTATACGTGCTACGTATATCCTGTCAATTCGTTTTTTTATTTTGACAAAGTTGTCTGCTACAGTAAAAATAAAAATAAAACTATGTATCATGTCATGTACTACTACATCCCCACGCATATATGCTCTTTAACTAAAGCGTGCACCTACCGATGTGCAAAAAGAAAAGGAAAGGAAAAGGGAAAAGAAAAAACGGAGGACAAACGAAAGGGAAAAAAGAAACTTACTTGTCCAGTTCTGTATCGGCAGCACGGATTCCATTTGTAGCAACCCTGCCTCCATTGGGCCAGCAGCTTCGCAGGGTAGGGGGATGCGTAGCCTCTTGTGATCGCTGAAAGATATGCTCGGAAAACGTATAAAATATATTTCGGCCGTAGCGGTACGATCGTGCCCCAGCATCCCCCTAGCTAGCTACGATCTACTCCCTCCCTACTCCTCTTGCGCTGCATGCGAAAATCAACTCGTAATTAAGCAAGAAGGGATTAGTAGATAATGTCTGTTCGCAATCAGCAGCAGCAGCAGCACATGTCTCGAGATGACTGAGGCAGGGATATGTTAAGCAAGGGGTATCATCTGGTAGGGGCACTAGAGACACAAACACCTGCCGTGTTGGGTCTAAAAAAAGGATCATTAGGGGGCGGGCAGGGCCCACCACCCATTTCCAAATGGTGGAGATCATGTGATGCTTAGCAGCAGTAGCACTGTAGCAGGAATTGGTAGTAGTGCTTAGTTAGGATATGTCCAAATTAATTGCCTGCCGGGTGCCTCTAGTCTCTGCATGCCACAATCCTGCCCTTTTCTTACTGTACTGTCCCAGCTGCTGGATGTATAGTGGACTGCATGAGAACTTGCTTGATTTGCTAATGTGATGATCATCCAAATTAAGCTTGAGGCAGTAGTACATGCCTATGTTCATTCATTCCCTGTGGAAGACCATGTAGCAAGCAGCGCAAGGATGTGCAATGCATTGCGATCTTCGTACATACATGTAGCATTACAGCTGGAGGGGGTAGATGAGCCTCCTTAGGCCCCCAGTGCAGGTGTAGGCATATCAAATCATTTGACCATGTACTCTGAGAATTAACCACAACCAGCCATATACCATCAGGGTAACACCACCCTGTGAATGAATATACTGCAGCAGTAGTATGGGTCACTGTAGCAGCGGCAGCGGCTGTGGAGTGTGGACTGTTGCATCGTTGAGCCCCCGATGAACAGTGCGCCGCCGCGCCGGGACTGGGCGGCCATGCATCAGCATCAGCATGTGCGGTGTCCGCACGGCCGCGCGCACGCACGGCACCGGCTCCTGCTGCTGCTCCGATCGATCAATCAGAAGGCCGCTTTGGGCTGGGGATGCTCCGACTCCACAGGGCAGGGCAGCCGCGTCAATCAACGCAACAGCTGCTGCGGGGCGGGCACCAGCAAAGCTGCGTGCGTGGGTGAATGCGTGATGGATGGAACCCCCGGCCGGCCGGCCGGCCGGCCCATGGGGCCCCGCGCCCGACAGGCTCACTCACACGTGCACACGCCCAGGCCAGGGGGCATCCATCCCCCGCACTGTAGCGGCGGCCCCCTTTCGCCCCGGCCCGGATCCCCCTGCAGCCTTCTACTTCTTCTTTCTTCCCCTGCTTTCGTCTCTGGACACTCCTACTCGACTCTGAACCCATACAGTTGGGTTGCAGTTGCAGTGCCAGCCTGAATACCATCTTCTGCAGTGTCCAAACTGTTGGTGTCCGATTACGGACGGAACCGATTTTTTTTCCTGCCAGGAAGCATCATCATCACCAACTGAAAAAATTACCTATATTTAACCATTCGAAAATCAAGCTGCATCAAGGGAAACTGGTGACCAGGTACTGCATACTGCTCTCAACTTATTAAACAAGGAGTTGCAGAGTTGCAACTAGAAGAAGAATCTAGCTGAAGCTACAGCCTGTGAGCCTTGAAAGTGGGTAAAGTTTCGAAAAAATAATGATCCGAGACACTTCCAAATGTCGCGCACACGCTGGAAACAGTTAACAGTAATACGCAGATAACAGCAGTGTCTTACCTTGTCTGGCCTGCTTGGCGCCTGTTGTGCAAATGGGCATAGCTAAGACACACAGAAGTTCTAGAGGAACACAAAGCACCACGACATTCTTGGGCCAAGGATGGTGGCCAAATCAAAAGATAACATATTTTACGCTACCATGTGTTTTTATTGGGATACCTGATGAAACTGGATGTGTGGCAGCCCAAGAACAGCACTGGGCTTACCATCTACCTTTCTCCAGTTCCTGGATGCACAAAGCAAGGGGTTAGTGTGCAATGAACAAGGCAAGATTAACCTGTAATGATAAGCACGCAAAATAAACATGTTAATGAGACAAAGTTACAGGTGATACTATAAAGAGATATTGCACTTTTGCTCGCCGTAGTCCCGGTCAATAAAGGGGTACTGCACGTTCTTTTAGTGCTGAAAGATATCTTGACAATGTTCAGACCAGTTTTCTTTTCCCTGAAAAAGGTCAAACGGAACCACTGAACCACAAGGAACAGTAGCTAATAGTTTCAGATCAAGGAACATGAGTGCAGATCGTATACTATAACACTGTGATATCACGCTCACGATCAGGTCGATCCATCTAGGTCTCCGTTCTGCTTCAAGGAAAAAATATTGGAACCTCTTCAGTCCTGCATAGGCTATCCAGCTGAAGAAACTTTGTTGGGATGTTGTGCAGTAAAACCCTTGTCTGTTCAAGTGAATCGCCCGACAAAAAGCTTGCGATATGACCGTCAGTTAACAATGGAAAACGATAAGTGCAGGTTTATGTGAAACAAGCATGCAACTTGTACTTTCTACTGGCAAAATTGTATAAGCCCACTGACGACCGAAAATAAGATAATGACGAGCTGATATGGCAATATGATTAAGTTATAACGAACTAGAGATGAAACCATCCTTCTGAACTCTGTGCTGAAATGTTAAATGACTGACCATATGTCGTTGGCCCCACTGAACATCTGATTCTAAAAGTAATCCTTTCATTTGCCAGTAGAATAGTGACAAAGAGATAGTTTTAAGTGTCGGACTCACTGACTCTTCTCGAAGTCAAATACCGAATATCTCAACATACAAACTGCTGACGCGTATGCTGCTCCGATGGTTACCATGACAGAAAAAAAAACTCCATATGGTGGATGATTCAGTAATTAAAACATATGAACTGTGAACATAAGAGCAGGTGTAAGAACTCTTGCCGGCAACATGCAACTTTTCATATATCTATGTTTTACTGATGCCAACTAATAATCAGGGAGACTAAAAGTTAGGCATGGTAAATATCATTCCCACTCCGACGGTCAAATGACAGACAACGACCTTATATCATTCCGCTGGGGATATTGATAATTTGATATGCGTAGTTTCTAAGAAGCAGAAAGAGCCATAATGTAAGATTCCTTTTGATATGTTCTACTACTAAACATATCAGACACGGCAACGCTTATCAGACGGTCATCTGATCATCGTTTCTCAGGCATCAGTGTGCCGAAACCAAAATCTGAATTTCTCAGAGCTAAGCAGTGAGCACATGTGGCTGGCTTAGTAAGGTGGTCCAGATTATAGTACTAGTACCAATCGAATGCAGTGTCGTAACCTCGCGGTACAGTGGATGGGCGAGCAGGTCGAAACAGGAGGAGACAGGCGGACAGAACAAACCTGCTGCGTCGCTGATCTCGCTGCTCGATGACGTGACGATCGATCCCACTCAAATCTCGGGCGAGGCGGATGAGGAAGGCGCGCTACGTCAGGAACCCACGCGGCGGCGCTGCGGCGCCGGTGAGGCGGATCAGCGGAGCAGCAAACTGCCTGTTTGGGTATTCGAGAGCATGGGCAATGAAGAGCTTTTTGAGCCCAATAGAAAGGGTCAGCTGGTAGTGGGCTGGGTTAACTAACGCGCTGGTATACTAGACCAAATAACTGGCCACCATGTATGGCGAGTCGACCCATTCAACTAGCAATTGAGCACCTCGTTGGGAATGCTGTGCGGGATTTGCTATATACCAACCAGTAGGGCGTGTACCACACGCCGCACACCCGGCACACGGTACCGGCCGACCCAGATCGGTTTTTTTCTACTCCCTCCGTCCAAGAATAGATGTCTTGGGTTTTTCAAATTTTACATAAATCTATATACTAAATAGTGTCTAGATTTATCGAAATTTTGACAAATTTGAGACATCTATTTTGGAACGGAGGGAGTATTTTTTTCTGTTTTCTTGTTTATTCTTTTATTTTATTTTTTGGATTTCTAATAAAAAATCAGAGTTGAAAATTATTATCATTTTGAAAATATTCATAATTTTAATTTTTTCAGTTTTTGAATTTGTTCAAATTCAATTTGTTTAGGTATTGAAAAATGTTCGACAGTGAAAAATATAGAGTTCTGAAAATTGTTCATCTTTTATAAAAAGTTTAGATTTTGAAATTACTTTTGGTTTTAAAAAATCAAATATATTCAAACTTCAAAATTGTTTAAATTAAAATTCAATTTTAAATTTTTTTGGTTTTGAAAGTCTAAAAATATTTTTAAAAACTTAAAAATAAACACAAACAAAAAAGTAAAAAGTAAACAGTAAAGAAAAGAGAAAATGCAATGCGGTCTAGCCCAACGTTCAGATTTTGAAGGTAATCTTCGAAGGTAACCCGCTATGACTTTTTATTTTGTATTTTTTGTTTAAAAACGTTCAGATTTTGAAAAAAAAAATCATATTGAGGATTGTTTAATTTCGAACATTATTCAAATCTAAAAATTATTCAAATTTGAATAATATTTAAATTTTACAATTGTTAAATTTGAAAATTATCAAATTTAAAATTGTTCTTATTTGAAACATTTCAAATTTTAAACATGTTCACGTTATTTAAAGTAAAATATAAACTAATAAACATAAAAACAAAAAATAAGGAAACAGAAAGAAAGAAAGAAAGAAAGAAAGAAAGAAAGAACTTACCGAAGATGTACTAGGCCGGCCCGTGAGAGAATTGCAGTAGGCATCGGCGCCGTACGATGTAAGAACAGTCCGTTAGGAATTGGCCGTCTAAAAAAACTTTTTAGCTCTTAGCCCGATCGGGTGGGGCTTTGCGGCTGGCTTGCCTCCGGACTCCGCCTGCGTGTGGGAAAAAAATCCTACGATACCCGGTTTATATTCATAAAAAATAGACCCACTTTTATGTATAATGGTTAGAAAAAAGACTAATTAATAGCTAAAAAAAAGTCTAGAAAACTGAAAAGACGGACACGTGGCAGGTATAGAAGAGGGTCTAGCAATAGACCCGGTCTCATAGGATTTATTTCCCTGACGTGTGCGTTGGGTATAGACTCGATTTGTACTAGTATGGCGTGTTTGGCGGAAAAAAATCCTACGAGACCCGGTCTATATTCCTAAAGAATAGACCCACTTTTATGTATAATGTTTAGAAAAAAGACTAATTAATAGACAAAAAAATGTCTAGAAAACTGAAAAGACAGACACTATAGAAGAGGGTCTAGCAATAGACCCTGTCTCATAGGATTCGACCCGCGTTGAAGCTTTCCGTCGGCGAAACCACGCCGGATTCGACCCCGGCGACGCCTCCGACGCCACGGAAGCGGTTGGGCAACACCGCTGTGGTGCAGCCGGTGGGAGCGGCTACCAAGGACACCGAGAAGTCGTCAACGGCGGGCAAGCCACCCCTTGTGCCGGTGTTGAGTGACCCACGTCCGCGGAAGACGGCGACGATGCAAGCGCTGTCACACGCGGTGGAGGAGAAGAAGAAGAAGAAGGCCACGACGACAACAGAGGAGAAGAAGAAGAACAAGGCGAGTATCTATGACGGCAACACCGGCATCGTCCACGACGACGACACCGACGAGGAGATCAAGTGGTATCTAGGGCCGAACAGCGAGCCGCGGCGGCGAGCTCAACGGCGGCCTCCCCGACGGCGTCGTGTCGAAATCATGGTGTTTTAGTGAAATTTTCGTAATGTTTTAGTTAAATGTTTGAACTATGTATGAAATCATTTGAAATCGGTCACAATCTATTGAAATCGGGCCGAATTCAATTTAAAATCGATTATTGTCCTCTAAGTTATTCGGGATCGAATCTGACGGCCACCATTTAGAGGATGTAAATTTTAAGCCCACTATTTTCTTCAGCCAAAAGTCTTCTAAATTATTGGGGATCGGTTAGAGTTGCTCTTAAGGGGCAGGGCATGGAGATGCTCAGGCAATGTCGTACGCTGGTACGCTGGTTCTCGTCTTTCTGAAGAGAGCGTCGGCTGCACAACACAAGGATTGGATCACCACAACCTCACGCGGCGAGAAGGCCTGGCGAGTGACGACTACGCTAGGCAACAATTCTGAATTCTCATCAGTCGTTGGCGTAACTATTTTCGATCGATCCCCATTAAAACAACCATGACAAGAACATCACATATATTCATCTCTTACATACAGAAGAGTACATGTAATTAACTATCTTTGATAGAAAGATCTTCCGATCACATGTTTGCAACTAGAGCACTGTCACTACATGATCGACGCGCGCTACTCCTCCTACTGCGTGTGTTCCTCGTGGAGCGGATCCGGCTAGTCGCTGCTGCGGATCGCCTCGTCTTGCCGGCACATCGAAGCTTGTCTGCAGTCTTGGATCGATCCCCAGCATGTTCTTGCGCTGATCCATCTCACTCAGGGACGTGCTCGTAATCTTGGTGTGGTCGTCGTATTGCAAGGCTTCAATCTTGATCCCAGCAGGAGGTCGCCGAGTCCATAGGCACGATCAGTCTTGATCAGCGTTGCCGATTGCCTTGTTTCTCCTGAAAAACCAGTCGCGCTGATCAGTTGTAGGGCCGTACGTCGCCATCGCTTCAAAGTTCGAAGTTCGTGGCCATAAACTTTGGGAACGCGAAAGACTCTGGACGACGTTCACGTACCTTGATTCATGGATCTTGCTGAGTTCCTGCTCGTTCATGGACGAACGCGCTCGTGGATGACGCCGCGGCGATCGTCCTCGACCATCTGCCACACCGGGAAGGGCAGCACCCGGTCGACCCAAACCTTGCGCTCCACCGACGTCTTGTACGCCTCCTTGCAGAGCGCGTCGGCCACGGAGTTGCCCTCGCGGTACGTGTGCTGCACCTCGCACACCTCGAAGCAGCCCAGCAGCGCGATGATCTCGTCCTGCATCTCCCGCGGGATGCGCGTCTGCGTCGACTCGCAGCGCAGCAGCCGCACCAGCGTCAGGTCGTCGCCCTCCACCGCCAGCCGGCGGCATCCGAAGTCCAGCGCGAGCCGCAGCCCGCGCGCCAGCGCCCGGGCCTCCACGACGCCGATGTGCGCGTGCGGCGTGCGCTCCGCGAAGGCGAGCAGGACGCGCCCGTGCACGTCGCGGATGGCGCCGCCGATGCTCGCGCGCCCGCTGCCGTCGTTGTAGACGGACCCGTCGAAGTTCAGCTTGGTCCACCCGAAGCGCGGCGGCGTCCACTGCACCAGCGTGACGCTGACGCGCGCAGGGGGAGAACGAGGCTGGACGCCGTGGCTGCTGCTTCCAGGTCGGCACGGCGAGCCGACGGCCGGGAAACTGGAACTGGGGTTGTGGAAGCACGACGTGGCCATGGTTGGGCGCTCCGAGATGCAAGGAAGGGTTTCGGGAGGGAAAGAGAAGAGAAAGGCAGAGGGAGGCGCAGAGCTAGACCATTAGCTAGATTGGCCATTAGTATATCCTGACGATAATCCTAGAATTGGAAGTCTTGCCGGTCTCGTCTTTCACACGCATGCATGATGCATTAATATTCGAGACGAAACCGGTCCGTGCTGTGTTCTCCTCCTAGAACGCGGAGACAGCCCGACTCGCTGCCATGCATGCCCATCCTCCTTCCGCGCGCGCGCACGCACCTTTCTCTTCCGACGCTTGCTCGACCTTCCCCATTTTCCTGTCCCGGAGAGCTCCATCCCTGTTCTCCTTCGCCGCCACGCGCCCTTGGTCTCCTTCAAGCTGCTTGTTGAGTCGCTCCCCTCCACCAACGCCCACCTCTCCTGCTGTCCGTTCTTCTCTCCACCGCGCTCCGCACCTCTGCTCCCGGCGCATCCTTCGCCGCCGCTGTCAGTCAGCATGTCACCTGCTTTGAGTCCTCCGCCGCCGTCGTCTGGGCACGCGCCGAGCTGAACGCGCTGCCCCGCGTCTTCTACGCCCGCAGCCGGGTCGCCGAGGCGCGCGCTGTTCCACCGGCACACTCAACACGCTGTTGCTCAGGTTCAAGGGACACCTGTTCTACCATGACGCTTTAGTGGAAGCTGATTTTGTTCTTCAGACTTAAGTGACTGACACAGTACGTTTTATTCTCTCCTAGCCACGCAAGCAAAGACAGAGCAATCAGCAGCTGTTAGCAATACGTTTTATTAGTGTTTAACATCTCCCAGGTTGAGCTTGTGGACAAGATAAAAGATTGTTGCTAGTAGCAAAAATGGATGTCGGATGGTCCTGGATGACAAGATAAAATATTGTTGCTCACTGACTACTTAAACACTGTTATTATAGTAAGTTTGGTGTCACCCACCTGCGCTCCACTTTTAACAGTTGAGAGGAAATAGACTCAGAGTTAGCAGAGGCTCTTGCTAGCCGCTTATGTCTTTGATGTGTCTTGGCATGGAAAATGTAATTGCTCTGTTTTGATTAATTTGATTTGACAGAACTTTTTTTACCAGTATGATCTAACAGAGACTTTACACAATGTTCAGTCAGAGGAGTGTTAGAGTTGATGTCAGTACATTGTGACACAACTGTACATTGGCTCCCGCCTCCAGATGTGGATGCGCTGGCGGTGGGCAGCGAGCTCGGCATCTTGGAGGGCCGATCCATCTCGTTGCTGCACTCGGCCGCCGCCGCCATCCCTGCCGCAATCGGCGCCGAGGACTCTGCCCCGCCCCTCCTCCTCGTGTCACTTGCCACACCTGTTCGCCGGCGCCGCCATCACAGTGATATGGCCGACAGCCGTGGGGTAATAGCTACTTGCGGAACTGCTAATCGCTTGAAAACCATGAAACCGTATCGATTGGTTACTGTGAAGCCTGGACCAATGAATACTACTAGTTGCAATCAGTCAATCGTTAGATTATTCCGTCCTATTTCCAAACAGCCCAGCTGATGCATAGCGCTAGGTGTTAATTTTTCCGATGGAGTCAGATTAGATGTCAAACAGCAGAGATCTGGCGAGCCGGATCCTAAGACTGTGCGACAAAATCCATGTCACATTAGTGCATCACCCTTCAGGCAATTTTTCCGATGGCAGGCAGTTCCCCACAGAACTCGCCGGACACGGGCTACTCCATGGATATTGACGGACGTGGAAGCAGGCAAAAAAGGGAAAGAGCGGGGGAAGCGAAGGGATGGAGCTGCGGCGATGTGGGGGTTCCTCCGGCCACAGCGCTTGCCGCCATCGCCATGGAGGTAGGTCTTGATGCGGCGCGGCGGCGATAGTGGACAGGCCGCCAGTATCCGCGAAAAATTGACTCGCGCCCGTGGGTATCCACTTAGCGAATTAAGTGGTTGTGGGCTGGCGGCGCCGTGGGCAACCGTTTCCACTTACAGGCCTCTCCTTTTCCCATAGTGAAAAAAAAAACATGGCAATAAAACACTTCATTTGCTATGTGTGGGCAAATATGCATCTATCTTTTTGTTTGAAAAGTTCACTCAACCATCGATCAGCCATACAAATCTATTTATTGTGTACGTTTCACTTATCAGGTTAGTAGTAAAATTAGGTAGATGTGATTATCTAGCATTAGAACTATTTTTCTTGGGGTGCACATGGCTGCGGAATAAATATTGGATGTGAGTGTGGGAGTTTGGGTATGCGAGGATAACACAATATTAACTTGCTGATTAGTGTCATTTCTTTCTCCACAATTCCTCTTTTAAGTTCTTGGTCCTTGAATTGTAATATTTGTAGCTTTCTCTTTAGCGTGGCTGCTTGATGATTACAAAGTTGATTGAAACAAACACGATTTATTTACTTCCGTGCAGCTGTGAAATACCGGAAGGTAGATAGGTGACTGAGTCGTGCGGCACCGTGGCTCGAGTACGAGCGGTGGTATGTCGGTACGACGGTCCCGGAAGGTGGTGTTGGCGGTCCACTCGACATGGCGAATAGCTGGATATCGGGTCTGTGACCCCGAGTGTTGAGGGCTCCTCGGAAGGTTGGATTCTTATGTTAGAATATATGACCGTATTGTGTATTGTATAGATATACGGTTATGTATTGTGTATTTTGTTAGTGTTGTATGTGACTCGGACTTCTTGTAATCCTCCTATATATTAAAAAAATACAAGACACCACTACGTGTGGTTCACCTATCTTACATGGTATCAGACGCAAAATCCTAACCTAGGTTGTGCGTCGCCCCTCTTCGTTGCCTACTCTGAAACCGCCCAACCCTACCCCTGCTTCTCTCTCCGCCGCCATGAGCTCTAGATGATGAGCGCGAGGCCGCCGCCACCAAGGATAGTGAGATCGCCGAGGCCAAGGACCATGAGACCGCCGACGCCAAAGCTCGCGCGCTGAAAGAGCATTTCCTATCCCTAGTGATTTTGGTGTTTTATAACAACACACATATCGGACTAATTATTTGCCAAGTGTATCGCAGGTGAATTGAAAATGATTTGCAATGTTTAAAAAACTGTTTGTCTGGCGTGGTACCAGTACCTCCTTTTGCTACCGGATGCGACAGAAGCTTAGACTAACTGTCAAAAAGCCTCTGTCGGGCTAGGTACTAAAAAGTTGTAGTACCGCATTTTAGTACCTAGCGCGACAGTAGCTTTTTGGCCACTTGTCAAAAACTTCTGCCTGCTCCGGTACTAAAATGCGGTAGTACCGCATTTTAGTACCGCACCGGGCAGAGACTTTTTGGATGTTGGCAAAAAGCTTCTATCTGCCTAGGTAGTAAAATGCGGTAGTACCGCATTTTACTACCTGGCATGATAGAGAGTTTTTTCGTCTAAAGCTGTTGATTCCACTGCACGTCCGGTAGTACCGGTTGCCATTTGTGATACTACCGCTATGGGCAGTGCTTTATGAAGTTTGAATGAGGGTCGTCCGGTACCAGGTCCGGTAGTACCGGAGTTCTCCGGTAGTACCGCTTGAACTTCCGGTACTACCGCTGCAGTAAAGGCTCCAATGGCAAGATTTCGTAGAAGGGTATAAATACCCCTCCACCTACCTTGGGACAAATTGCTCAGCCACATTAAAGTCAAGACCACCATTGGAGCCACTCAATCTTCAAGATCTCCTCATTCCACCACCCAAAGTCCTTGATCTTTGGGGAATCGAAGGAGGAGGCCCCGATCTACTACTTCACCAAAAGAGATCTTCATTTCCCCCTCATTTCATTGAGGGCCCCTTTGCTCTAGTGTTTTCTTGGAAACCCTAGTTCTTGTTTTGGTTCTTACAAGCTTGTCTTTGATTGATTTGATAGCTTGCTTGTATTTGGGAGCCTCCGATTAAGTTGTGGATGTGTGCCCCAAACTTGTAACAGTGCCGGCTTCCACCTTGAAGGTTGCTGATATAGTGGAAGGTGAATCGATCCCGTTGGGGTGAGATTCATCGGAGAACAAGGGAGGCCTTTCGTGGCGTTGGTGGTTTGAAACCACCCCCTCTCCAAACGTAGATGTACTTCCCCTCAAAAGGAAGGAACTACGGGAAACAAATCCTTGTGTCTCCACGTCCACCTTTTGGTTACTTCTATCCTTTACCGCATCTTACTTACTTGTTACTACTTTGTGTTATGGTAGCTCTTGCATAATTGTCATATAGGTAAATTCACCGTAGTTGCATTATCTAGAGAATTTACCTTATTGTCAAACCTTAATTTGAAAAAGAAGAAAATTTGAAGTAGCACCTATTCACCCCCCCCCCCTCTAGGTGCCCATACGATCCTTTCAATTGGTATCAGAGCCTCGGCTCTTTATTCGGGCTTTACCGCCTAAGAGAATATGGCTAGCAATGATGGGGATGGTGGTAGTGAGCCGACCCCGGTGACCATGGAAGATCTCAAAAACTTGGAAACAAGATTGAGCTCTTCCTTGGTCAACGAAGTCAAGAAGATGCTTGAGAAACTTCTTAAAGACAAATAAGGCTCATCACCCCCATCTCCTCAAGAGGATCAACCATCCATTTTACCTAAGGGGAATACGTCAGTATCCCCCGAGGGTATGGTGGTGGGGGGTAAACTAGACAACGTTAATTCCTCCACACACAATGATGGTGGGAAGGGTGAGCACCGTGATTCATGGTACTCTCCCGGCCCTCCAATCCCTCACCCTCATGTATATAATAGAGGTGACACACCTAAGCTTGAAGAATCTGCTACTTTTGTTCAATGGCAATCACTAATGAGGACTCATATGCGCAGCTCTTGCATTGAAATATGGAACATCATCGAGCATGGACTCTTTATTGGGGATCCAAACAACTTGACAAGAAGAGAGATTGTTAATAGTCAACTCAATGCCACTGCTTTGCATATGATTCAACAAGGTTTGGGGACAAAGGACTATCCACGCATTGAGCACTTTAGCATTGCCAAGGAAGCTTGGGATGCTCTCACTATGTTGTTTGTTGGAAATGAGAGTATGAGGAGGAACCAATATGATGCTTTAAGAAATGAAGCCGAAGGCTTCTACATGAAAGAAGGTGAAGATCACAAAGACATGTACCGAAGGCTCAAGACCACCGCCACCGCTTTTAGGAATGTGGGTGCCTCACATGTGGATGATGCATGGATAAAAAGGAAATATGTGAGTGCACTCATGCCTTTTGAGCCACCGACTTGAAGAGCCTACAAGGAAGACACAACTATCATATCATGATCTCAAATGAAGTTATGCAAGAGATGGCCGCTTTCAAGGTTGCCGCCAAGAATGCCAAAGATGCCCGTGCTCGTGCCCTTGGTATGAGCAATGTTGTCAATGTTGCTTTGAAGGACAAATTTGTGGAACATGGGGATGAAGATGATAGTGATGAAGGGCTTTCCATGGACCATCCCGATGAAGTCAAGATTTCTCATGGTCAATATATGGCTTTCTATGCGAATAACTTTTGGAAGAACCCCGCCAAGGAAAAGATGGAAATGCCACGGAGAAGCAATCCAAATGGGAAAAGAGAGAATACCACTAGGTTGAGAACTTGCTTCAATTGTGGTGACCGCTATCACTTTGTGGCAAGTTGCCCCTATGAGAAGAGAGAAGATCATGGTGGTAAGCTTGTGTTGAAGAAGACTCTCAAGGCACCTTACAAGAATCCCATCAACAAGAAGTCGGGAGAAATTGTCTTGATCACTCATGAAGAATACTCCTCCGACAATGAAGATGATGAAGATGAGGAAGAAGAAACTTCTCATGGTGTGGCTGCTCTAGCCACCACTTCTACTCCGACATTCACACTCTTCGATTCTCCAAATGAGAACTCTTCCACCAAGAACGGCACTTGCCTTATGGCAAGAGGAACGGAGGTATCCTCATCATCCCGCTCTACTCACTTAGATAATGATGAAATTGATGATGCGATGTCTCTTGATGTTAAAAAGGAATTAATTGCCTTTGATGAGTTTATGACTAACCTAGAAGGTGATGCTAAGCTACATTTTGGGAACGTCTTAGATCAACTCTCACATACTCAAGAGCTTCTAGATGTAAGATGTAAACTTGGGCATGAACATATGATTGAGCTAGAAGCTTTAAACAATGCTCTAGAAGAAGAACAAGAAACTAGGTTGTCACTTGAATTAAAACTTGAAGGGCTTGATGAGGCCAATGACATTATTGTTAACAAACTCATCAAAGAGCGTGATCATGCTATTGCCAAATACAAAAGGGCTAAAAAGGACAAGATTGAGTTTGGTGTGGTTCATGAAAAACTTGCCGAGGACTTTAGTTTGCTTAACAAGGCTCACAAGGTCTTGGAGAGTGAACTCTTGTCACTCACAGAGTCCCATGAAACGCTTCAAACTCAATTGGCCAATATTCCTTCACCTAGTAACTTCATTCCATCCAGTAGCACAACTATTCTTGAAGAGAATGCTAGGTTGAAGGGGGAGCTTTCTAAGGCCACATTTCCACAAGGCAACAAGTCCATTGATGATCTTTTGAGCAAGCAAAGGCGTAGTGGTGATAAAGGGGGCATTGGTTTTGTTTCCAAAACCAAGAAGAAGAACAATAAGAAGAAGAAGGACAAGCCCGCACAAGAGACCAACAAGACCATTGTGGAGAGTAAGACCACAAGTGGTAAAA
This sequence comes from Avena atlantica, assembly GCA_910589765.1. Taxonomy (NCBI): domain Eukaryota; kingdom Viridiplantae; phylum Streptophyta; class Magnoliopsida; order Poales; family Poaceae; genus Avena; species Avena atlantica. Next base: position 526,555,799 of record OU342739.1, on the reverse strand, counting down.
CTATGTCTCATGATGATTTTGCGGGAAGTGCTAACCCTCACTATGTTCTAATGCGTGATTATTATGGTGATGTGTATGCACAATATGTTGGTCCTTATGATGGTTATATTGCTTGGTCTATTTGGGTTCCCAAGACCCTTGTTGCTAACAAAAGAGGACCCATTGAAAAATGGGTACCTAAAAATTAGCTTGATCTTTTGTAGACTTATGCTTCCGGAGGGTCAAAGTGGGTGCTTGATAGTGGTTGCACAAGTCATATGACCGGAAGCTCGTCTATTGTCAAGGACTTAAAGCCAAATGATGATCAAATCACCGTGACATATGCCGACAAGTCAAAGTCTAAGGTAATGGGTTTTGGCAAAGTTGTGGTTTCTCACGACATTACACTCGTGAACGTCATGCTTGTTGAGACCCTTGGGTACAATTTACTTTCAGTCTGTGCTCTTGGAAAGATGGGTTTTTCCGTCTTTATACATAATGATCTTGTGGTCCTCATGTGGAGCAAGTCTCTCAAGGTCGCTTTCGTTGGGTATGTCGAACATGACTTGTATGTGGTGGACTTTTCGGGGCAAGCCACTACAAGTGCGATGTGCTTATTCGGAAAGGCCGATGTGGGTTGGTTATGGCATCGCCGACTGGCCCATGTCAATATGAGAACTTTGCAAAGTCTCCACAAGGAGGGCCATATTGTTGGACTAAAAGAAAATGTTTCCTTTGCCAAAGATCGTATTTGCAGGGCATGTGTTCTGGGGAAGATGCATGATGCTCCTCATAAGCCTAAGAACCGCATCAAGTCCACCAAGATCTTGGAGCTCCTCCACGTGGACCTCTTTGGTCCTCCATCTCATGCAAGTCTTGGTGGGAAGAAATATTGCTTGGTGATTGTTGATGACTTTTCAAGATACTCTTGGGTTTATTTCTTCAAATTGAAGAGTGAAACTCAAAAGACCTTCATCGACTTCATCAATTTGGTCCAAAGGCAATACAATGTTCCCGTGTTGATCATTAGAAGTGACAACGGCACCGAGTTCAAGAACTACACCTTGAATGATTTCCTTAGTGATGAGGGGAGTAAACATCAATATTCCGCTGCATACACCCCTCAACAAAATGGCGTGGCCGAAAGGAAGAACCGGACTCTTATTGAGATGGCTAGGACCATGTTGGTGGAGTTTAAATCTCCATACAACTTTTGGGCCGAAGCCATTTCCACTGCTTGCCATGCTTCAAACCGGCTCTACCTCCGCAAAGAGATCAACAAGACTCCATATGAAATTCTTACCGGTAACAAGCCCAACATATCTTACTTCCGGGTGTTCGGTTGTAAGTGTTTATATCTCATAAAAGGTGTTCGTTTGTCTAAATTCGAGTATAAAGCATTAGAGGGTATTTTTGTTGGCTATGGTCTCGAATCTCACACTTATAGAATCTATGATAAGATCTCCGGAGCCGTCATAGAATCTTGTAGTGTGACCTTCGAAGAATATGATGGTCCCGAAGGGGGGCATGTTGATGCTTGTGATGCAGATGATGAAATGCCTCAGGATGCCATAGGAAGAATGGGTGTGGGATATATCCGCCCCATTGAGGAACCCCTTATGGCGGATCGAGAAGAACTATGCTCCACTCAAGTGGAGCCCTCATCTTCACAACCTCAACATGCTCCATCCACCTAAGAGGACATTGACTCAATCCAAAGACAAGATGTGGACCCTCAACATGGTGATCAAAGTGTCAACTCCACTCAAGGGTGGCTTGGTCCATTTGACGGATTGTCAAGTGGTGCCAAGTCAATTTGTCAAGGAAGATCCGTATAAGCTGCTTTGAGACAAGCTCAAATTGACGCTAGAAGTTCACTTGATCAAGACCAAGGTCAATCTTTGGCTCCCAATGTAGAGGATGACTCCAATGATGATCAAGGTCAAGATGATGGTCAAGACGAGGATCAGAATGATGAAGAGGGTCCCCAAGAAACAACACAGAGATCCACGCTCGTCGCGAAGCTAGAAAGGAAAGAATGTTGGAAATAAGAGATCGCACTCTACAAAATGTAGTTGGTGATCTAAGGAAAGGTATTTCCACAAGAGCACAATTGAAGAGGTTCAATGAACACCAAGTTCACATCTCCATGACTGAACCAAAGAAAGTGTGGGAAGCTCTTGAAGATTCGGATTGGTTAGAGGCTATGCATAAAGAGCTCAACAACTTTGAGAGAAACAAAGTATGGAAGTTAGTTGAGAAGCCAAAGGATTGCCGCAATGTTATTGGAACAAAGTGGATATTCAAGAACAAGCAAGATGAGCATGGAATTATAGTAAGGAACAAGGCTAGATTGGTTGCACAAGGGTATTCTCAAATTGAAGGCATTGATTATGGAGAGACTTATGCGCCCGTGGCTCGCCTTGAGTCCATCCGTATCCTTCTTGCTTATGCGGCACATCATAACTTTAAGTTGCAACAAATGGATGTAGAAAGTGCATTTCTTTATGGTCCATTAAATGAATTGGTATATGTTAAGCAACCCCCGGGATTTGAGGACCCCAACTTCACAAACCATGTCTACAAACTTGATAAGGCGCTCTATGGTCTCAAGCAAGCCCCACGCACGTGGTATGAGCACCTTAGAGAGTTATTGTTTGATCGTGGCTTTGAGGTTGGGAAAATCGATCCCACTCTTTTTACTAAGAGGGTCAATGGGGAGCTTTTTGTATGCCAAATATATGTTGATGATATTATCTTTGGCTCATCTAACAAAGCTTTTAATGATGAATTCTCAAAGCTTATGACTAGTAGGTTCCAGATGTCTTTGATGGGAGAGTTGAGAGTATTTCTTGGCTTTGAGATCAAGCAAGTTAGAGGAGGGACATTCTTCAATCAAGCCAAGTATACTCAAGACATGCTCAAGAGATTCAAAATGCAAGATTTAAATGGAGCTCCTACTCCCATGGCTACAAAGACTCATCTAGAACAAAATCCAAATGGTAAAGATGTGGATCAAAAGGTATACCGATCCATGATTGGTTCTTTGCTTTACCTTTGTGCATCTAGACCCGATATTGTGTTGAGTGTAGGTGTGTGTGCAAGATATCAAGCAGCTCCTAAGGAAATCCATCTAATGGCGGTCAAGAGAATCTTTCGATATTTAGTTCATACCCCATTTTATGGTCTTTGGTATCCTCGAGGCTCAATGTCACATCCTAAAATTTTCCAAATTTTGAAATGTGAAAAATAAATAAACAAAATAAAATTTTGTTGAAATTTAGGGTGAGAAGAAACTTTTTGATTCCAATTGGAAACATCCAAACCTATTTTGATCAAATAAATCCTGAAGGGATTTAAAAAGATAAACAATTAATAAATAAAATTATGATAGTTGGATTTACTATTTTTAGATCTTTTAATAAAAAGATTTGATTTTCAAAAGCAAAGGTAGAATTATAAATAAGGATTATTTTATAGAGCCAAATTAAATCTTGGCCAAGCTTTTGAAATAAAATAGTTCTATTTGATAAAAAGAGTAAAGGTTTAATAAAATAAAATAATGAGGATTTATTAATATCCAATTTTATTAAAGTAAAGGCTTTTCCATTTTAAATAAAAAATAAAAACTTGTTAATTCATTTTAAATAAGATTTCCAAGTGTTTTATATTTTCAAATAAAACCTACTAAAAGGTTTTTGATATTATTTAGAATTCAAATAGAGTTTTTAAAATAAATTAAATCCTATTTGAATTAATGACTAAGATTTATTTATTTAATTATTAATGGATCTTAAAAAGAATAAAAATTATTTTGTTTTGAACTTTGATTTGTGTTGTTAAACAGAATTAAAATCTACACAAAGTTTGGCAAAGGTTTGAATTCATTTGGGTGTTTGAATTGTTTGAATAAAATCAAAACAAAAATTCCAAAAGGAAAAATAAAAAGCTTCCTGTATAAAAAAAGTGAATCAAACCCAGCCCAGCAAACAAGCCCAGCAAGGCCCAGTCGCATCCCAACTTTTTCCCCCACGGCGAAACGTTTTCTCACGCGCAGGCTCACCCACACAGACGCTGACGAGTGGCCCCATCTCCCTCACTGCCAGACGGACCCCACTGGCCACCTCAGCATCGTCTTCCCCACGACCCCGTCGCCCTGCCGTTGCTGCCGAGTTATTACCGGCGTCAATACGCGTAAATGGCTGAGTAATTCCTCGCCGTGATTATAGGGTTTCGTAGCATGGAAAACAAAAAATTTCTATCGCATACAAACAAACAAGCCAAGATCTATCTACTAGATTGTAGCAACGAGTCGATATAATAACTCACCCTCGAAGATTCCAAAGTGTTTAACGAGAGCAGATTCTCGTGGGTGATGTAGTCGTACTCTTCCCGATCTCAAGATCACGTAGATGATCCTTCCGGCGCTGCGTTCCGGCAGCGCTCCCGCAGTCGGTCACACGTTCGGTACTCGACGAAGACCTTCATCTCCCTTGTTCCAGCAGGCAGCGGAGGTTGTAGCACTCTCCTCGCGATTCCGGCAGCACAACGGCGTGGTACCGGAAGTAGAGGGGAGATCTCGCAGGGCTTCGCCTTAAGCCGGAGCGAGTATGGTGGAGTATGAGAGAGTCCCTCGACGATCTAGGGTTTAGACACGCCGAGGAGGGGGCTAGGCCGGTGGCTAGGGTTTCACCCAGGCAGCGGCGGCGAGTGCCCTAGAGCCGGCGACGACTATGGAGGCGGCGGCGGCGGCTTGGTACAAGGGTTTGGAGGAGAGGATCTTGTGTGTCTCTAGGAGGGAGCCCTGCCCCTCCTTATATAGGTGGAGGGGCCGGCCGGCCAAGGGGAGGTAGGGGAGTCCCTCCCCAGCTCGGCTTGGTGGTGCGCCGGCGGTGGGGAGGAGGGACTCCTCCCCAACTCGGTTTCCTCCTCCTTTTCCACTTCCCAAAAATATCCGTTTGACTTTCAAACTAGTCGTTTGACTTTTCAAACTAGGATTTGAATAGACCCTCTATTTTGTTCAGCGATGACACTTAGTACATGATGCAATCATACCAACTTGATATAACACATTCATGTACCCTTCCCCTCCGGAGTGCCGGACATTCCGGAACCTTCTAGAACATTCCCGATGAAAACACCGGAATCATTCTCCAACTCCGAAACGGGACTTTCCTTATATGAATCTTATTCTCCGGACCATTCCGGATCTCCTCGTGATATCCCGAATCCCATTCGAGACTCCAAACAACATTCGGTCTCTTTCTCATCATTCCATAACTACTCAAACAACGTCGAATCCTTAAGTGTGTCTCCCTACGGTTCATGAATTATGCGGACATGATCGAGACACTTCTCCGATCAATAACCAATAGAGGAATCTGGAAATTCATATGGCTCCCACATATTTCTACGATTACTTTGCGATCGAATGAACCACTTACATATGATACCAATTTCCCTTTGTCTCACGATAGTTTACTCATCCGAGGTTATGATCGTCGGTATCTCTGCATACCTAGTTCAACCTCGTTACTGATAAGTACTCTTTTCTCGTTCCCGTGATATGTGATCCCTTGTGAGCCAGTCACATGCTTGCAAGCTAATTGGATGACATTTCACCGAGAGGGCCCAGAGTATATCTATCCGTCATATGGATGGACAAATCCCACTCTTGATCCATGTGTTTAAACCAATACTTTCCGAACACTCAATGCCACCTTTATAGCCACCCAGTTACGGTGTGGTGTTTGATGTCATCAAAGCATCCATCCGGTAAAGGTGATATGCATGATCTCATGGTCGAAGGAATTAGGTTACTATGTATCAAAAAGCATATAGCAATTGAACTATTAAAATGACTTGATCTTTATGCTATGCTTATCTATAGGAGTATGTCCATCATATCATTCTCCTAACGATATGATCTTGTTGTTAATAACATCTCAATGTTCATGATAGGGAAACCACAATCATTTATTAACCAACAAGCTAGTATTATAAAGAGGCTTTACTAGGGACTCTATTTTAGTTTACAAATCACACAAGTATTAATGTTTCCTTGTTAATACTATTATAGCATGAATGTAAAAATTTATCATAAACACAAAGATATAATAATAACTATATTTATTATTGCCTCTAGGGCATATCTCCAACAGTGATCACGTGTATAAGTGCCCCTCTCCGCTCTCTCTTTCCCCCCAAACAGCGCCTCCCCTCCGTCACCAGGCTGCCTCGAATCATCTTTACACCACCACTGTCTCCGACGGAGTTCCCATCAAATTCCGGCGTCGTCCAGCCGCCTCTCGCCTCCCTCTGTACACGAGCTTGTTCCCCACCTCCAGGTGCACCTGCCAGTGCCTCGAACTCGCCCGCGCGTGACCCCCAGCCTCGGCTTCGTCATCACCTGAGCACCGTCGCGTCTGTCTCGTCTCCGGCGAAGTCTCCCCGTAAGCCCCGTCCTCCCCTCTCTCTCCCGATGATGCTCCCTTACTCGAGACTCTAGTGCGCACCTACCATGCCTCTACTTTGTCTTAGAGTGGTTCTAAACGATGCCAGCGACGACAACCCGAGAGAACCGCCGCCCGCAGCAACTCCGACGAGCGATTACTCCCGTCCATGTGCGCCCCTTGCCTCCTCGCGACCACATTGAGCATCGCCACGATCCCCTGAGCACGGTGAGCCATTTCTCTGTCTTCCTTGATTCCTGTAACCGCCGCGACGCCACCGTCTGACCGTGCTCCGCCGCTCGCCGCCGCGCAGCGCCGCCAGGCAATGGTCAAGCATCTGAGAGCCGTTAGATCTTTAACCAGTGGCTAGTATTAGAATCAGACGAAGGGGTACGAGATTGATCAGCGCCGTGCGATTTAAGTTAGGTCCAACGACTCATAGAGGTTGATCCGCACGAAGCGGTACCGGCCAATAGAATTACGCCACATGGACAAGGTTCTGTTTAAAAACAGAATTAGAATCTGATTGATATGCAAACTTGTAAAATTCATAACTTTAGTTCTACATGTCCAAATTTTGCAAATTTTATATCAATGGAATAAGTAGAACAAGTACTTTGCAACCATGCACTTTGTTTAATGATTTGCTTCTGTAAAATTGGTTGAAATTGTAGAAACATGTGTAGGCTTATTTTGAATATAAAAATTGTTCTAGATATATTTTTAATGTGAAATCTTTGCAAAATGGATTGTTGTGAACCTACTGACCCTAGGAACCAACTTATGGATTTAAAAATGTATTTTGTTAAGTTAGGGAATAAATAATTGAATTAGCTCATTTCTAGTCAAATAAAAATATATATTTTATTTTAGAAATGATTTTTGAGTAAAATCTTTGGGAAATGATTTGATTCAAACCTTCTGACCCTAAACACCAAGTTTTGAGAATTAAAATATATTTGGTGAACTATTTAAAGAATATTGCTTTGGTAAAAGCATTTTCAACCACATAAAATATTGATTTGATTTAGAAATGGTTTATAGATAAAACCTTTTGCAAATGGTTTTACCACTTTAGTAAATGATCACTTTTGAACTTTATAATGTGTAGAGCCTAGTAGAAACCACTTTTGCAAATAAAACTATCTTTTGCATGCTTGCATGCATGACCTTGTTTCTATTATTTTATGTGTGATAAATTGGTTGGAATGCTAGTTGAATTTTTGTGTGCTTGAGTGTATTGTAGTGGAATTAGAAGAGTGTGATATTTGCAAGAAGAAGTGAACCATCATTCTCTACTAAAAAGGCAAGTGACACTATCATCCAAGTCCTACTATTTTCATTACACTTAGTGGATTTTGTAACATGCATGGAAAGGACTACTATATTTTATGCTATGCTAAATCCTAATAGGATACCCTTATATCTTCCTTAGTGAAAACATTGTAGTTGTAGTAAGCTTAGCCCTGCTATATATTTGGGATGGGATACATGATATGATTATATGAAGTGTTGGAAAGATATATGTTTTATATAATAAAACAAGTACTCAATGAACCACCTGGGTGGACAAGGATACTCAAGATTGGACAAGGTGGCAACAAATGGAACCATGTTTATATGGCTATCTTTTTGTGTGTGCACTAGAAGAAAACCACCCAGGAACTTAGAGATTGAACATGTTTCTCGTACAGTGGCTTCCGTGTACAGCAACATGCTAAATGGGCTTTGGCTTAGTCAACTACATAGTGGAAGACCCATGCATTGGCATCTTCAGGTTAACTAGAATTGTGTATTGGAAATATTTCCTTACATTGGTGCCTGGTAGACAAGCTAGCATTGTGTATTGGGAGGACTTCTATGGAAAGACTTTGTCACATTCTCGATCTGCCGGTACTCCATTTTGGTGAGTACTTATCCAGCGGCCATTGGTGGCGTCAAGACGAGATTGTGTCATGTGGGTGAAGTGTACAACTTCTGCAGAAGATCAAAATTCTAAGTACTTAGTTGTGTCCCCGGTTATGGACAATACTGAGCAACTAAGGCCTGAAGCTATGGAAGATCTCGACATTCCAATTTCTCAAAGTAAAACTTGATGGTGACAACAAGGGATTTGAAGCACTTGGAGTTTTCCAAGAAGTTCAGAAAGATTTGACAAAAGATCAAAACTATTTTGAAAAGATAGGATAAAACTATATTGCTTTCTGCAAATGAGCCTAAACCCTACTTAGCCAAATATGCATGTAAATTATAGGATCCACTTAATTCTACATAGTAGTGAAACTTGCCAGTACAATTCAAATGTATTGACCCTTGTGGCTGCAACTTATTATGTTGCAGGTTTGTTTGATGTTAGAAGTGTGTTGATTAGGATTACAAGTCTACAACCAACATGACTGCATGTGGCACTTTGAAGATGAAGGACTCCATGCTATATAGATATTCTGCTGCATTGTAATGTGATAGCCAAATGAGCTATGTAAGATGTAATGAATTATTTTATTCCTGGTTATAAAGTTGTACTATGACCTTTGTTTCTTGATATTACATCTTAACTGTGGATGCTAGCTATTGATACAGGGACTAGCATTGTAAACACAGGGATCTCTACCTTATTAAAGGTTGGGAACCTTACAGATGGTATCAGAGCATTGTGTTGCCTGTAGGTTTGTAACCCTAGGATTGGACAAAACCCCTTAGAAAAATAGGAGTTGAATTTGTTCCAAAAACTTATTTACAAACAATCTTGTAAACTCTTTCCTCAACCATTTTGGTTTTGATTCTACACCTCTTCCTTTTCAACTTGATGGACAAAGCCTACCCCATGGCCAAAGACTTCACCAGGTGCAAAGGATTTCATCAACTCTAATGACTTCAACATCTTCAAGTGATTTCAACCTTATTCTCAACAAGGACTTCAACTTAGACATCACTAAGGACTACAAGTGAGAACCAAGAGACATTAGATTGCCTACCAAAAACATTGATATCAAGTTAGAGTATGGATCATATTGACCTATGAGGTATGACTATACTAGGTTGACTATTTCAAGAAAACTTGGTGTTTCCTTCAACTCATGAGTTAAGCTCATAAGTTGTTAAGTGAATAGTTGCTTGTTGATTGCTTGATTGTTTGATTGAACTTGGTTGGTTTTGAGTTGTGTGTTAAAACTTCTTAAAAACCTATCCACCAATACTTATCCCTATCAAACCAACAGATGCCTCCCCGTCGTGCCAACCCCAACCAAAACAACAACATCCCCCCTAAGATACAGCAGATGTTGGCAGCTCAGACACAGTTGATGCAGGAGATGACCACATTCATACAGAATCAGAACAACAACAGCAACAACAACAACAATCAGAATAATCCTCCAGCACTTAACATGCTCACCAAGTTTCTGAAACTTAGGCCTGCAAGATTCTCTGGAACAACTGATCCAATGGAAGCCAATGACTGGTTACGTTCGGTGAATAAAGACTTAGTGACTGTTGGCTGCACCGATGAAGAAAATGTTAGGTTTGCAGCATTTCTGCTTGAAGGACCAGCAGCAACATGGTGGGACAACTTTCAGATCACCACTCCCCTTGAAGATGTGACTTGGGCTATTTTTGAGGATGGTTTCCGTACAACTCACATCTCACCTGGAGTGATGTACTTGAAGAAAAAGGAGTTTCACAATCTGAAACAGCGTCACCTCAGTGTGGCTGAGTACATTGAAGAATTCAACAATCTGGCACGCTATGCACCGGATGAAGTTGACATAGATGCTAAGAGAAAGGAGAAATTTCTTGAAGGACTTAAAGATGAGTTGAACCTACAGCTAGTTGTTGCCTATGTCCCAACTTATCAATCACTCTGTGACAAAGCCACCATTTTGGAAAACAAGATGAATCAAGTTGAGAACAGAAAGAGGAAGCATAAACTCAAGAATCACTTAGGATCATCAAAAAAGAAGCATTCATTCAAAAAGAGCAATGAAGATTCTGAACCACATCAGTATCACCACAATAGCAATGGAGGTGATAATAATGGAGATGACCTTGGTCATAGCCAACATGACACTTTCAGGAAGAAAGATATTAGCCAGTTGCAGTGCTATAATTGTAAGGAGCTTGGACACTATGCATCAGACTGTCCTGAGAAGAAAAAGAAAAAGGATGCTAGAAGAGCCAATGGAAATGACTCCAATATGACCTAGAAAGGACATGTGAATCACATAGATATGGATGGAAACTTTGAAGAGATAGAAGAAGTGGATGTCAGGAACTAGTTAACTTAGAAGAGTCAAATAAGGATTCCTTGTCTGGATATTAAGTGTTGAACTCATAGTCAAGTGAACCATCAATGTAATCCTATGAGATTTATTTTAAGGGTGGTAGTACCCTAGTTGCCTTGAAGCCAACTTGTAACCCTAGCCTTCCCAAATCTCGAGACAAGATTTATTTTAACGATGGTAGCCTGTCACATCCCAAAATTTTCCAAATTTTGAAATGTGAAAATAAATAAACAAAATAAAATTTTGTTGAAATTTAGGGTGAGAAGAAACTTTTTGATTCCAATTGGAAACATCCAAACCTATTTTGATCAAATAAATCCTGAAGGGATTTAAAAAGATAAACAATTAATAAATAAAATTATGATAGTTGGATTTACTATTTTTAGATCTTTTAATAAAAAGATTTGATTTTCAAAAGCAAAGGTAGAATTATAAATAAGGATTATTTTATAGAGCCAAATTAAATCTTGGCCAAGCTTTTGAAATAAAATAGTTCTATTTGATAAAAAGAGTAAATGTTTAATAAAATAAAATAATGAGGATTTATTAATATCCAATTTTATTAAAGTAAAGGCTTTTCCATTTTAAATAAAAAATAAAAACTTGTTAATTTATTTTAAATAAGATTCCCAAGTGTTTTATATTTTCAAATAAAACCTACTGACAGGTTTTTGATATTATTTAGAATTCAAATAGAGTTTTTAAAATAAATTAAATCCTATTTGAATTAATGACTAAGATCTATTTATTTAATTATTAATGGATCTTAAAAAGAATAAAAATTATTTTGTTTTAGACTTTGATTTGTGTTGTTAAACAGAATTAAAATCTACACAAAGTTTGGCAAAGGTTTGAATTCATTTGGGTGTTTGAATTGTTTGAATAAAATCAAAACAAAAATTCCAAAAGGAAAAAGAAAAAGCTTCCTGTATAAAAAAGTGAATCAAACCCAGCCCAGCAAACAAGCCCAGCAAGGCCCAAACGCAGCCCAACTTTTTCCCCCACGCGAAACGTTTTCTCACACGCAGACTCACCCACACAGACGCTGACGAGTGGCCCCATCTCCCTCTCTCTCCCTCACTACCAGACGGACCCCACTGGCCACCTCAGCATCGTCTTCCCCACGACCCCGTCGCCCTGTCGTTGCTGCCGAGTTATTGTCGGCGTCAATACGCGTAAATGGCTGAGTAATTCCTCGCCGTGATCACGCGTGTATAAGCGCACCTCTCCGCTCTCTTTTTCCCCCCAAACAGCGCCTCCCCTCCGCCACCAGGCTGCCTCGAATCAGCTTTACACCGCCACTGTCTCCGACGGAGTTCCCAGCAAATTCCGGCGCCGTCCAGCCGCCTCTCGCCTCCCTATGCACACGAGCTTGTTCCCCACCTCCAGGAGCACTTTCCAGTGCCTCGAACTCGCCCGCGCGTGACCCCCAGCCTCGGCTTCATCATCACCTGAGCACCGCCGCGTCTGTCTCGTCTCCGGCGAAGTCTCCCCATAAGCCCCGTCCTCCCCTCTCTCTCTCCCGATGATGCTCCCTTACTCGAGACCCTCGTGCGCACCTAACCATGCCTCTACTTTCTCTTAGCGCGGTTCTAAACGACGCCAGCGACGACAACCCGAGAGCACCGCCGCCCGCAGCAACTCCGACGAGCGATTACTCCCGTCCCTGTGCGCCCCTTGCCTCCTCGCGACCACGTTGAGCATCGCCACGATCCCCTGAGCACGGTGAGCCACTTCTCTGTCTTCCTTGCTTCCTGTAACCGCCGCGATGCCACCGTCTGACCGTGCTCCTCCGCTCGCCGCCGCGCAGCGCCTCCAGGCAATGGTCAAGCATTTGAGAGCCGTTAGATCTTTAACCAGTGGCTAGGATTAGAATCAGACGAAGGGTTACGAGATTGATCAGCGTCGTGCGATTTAAGTTAGATCCAACGACTCACAGAGGTTGATCCGCATGAAGCGGTACCGGCCAATAGAATTATGCCACGTGGACAAGGTTCTGTTTAAAAACAGAATTAGAATCTGATTGATATGCAAACTTGTAAAATTCATAACTTTAGTTCTACACGTCCAAATTTTGCAAATTTTATATCAATAGAATAAGTAGAACAAGTAATTTGCAACCATGCACTTTGTTTAATGATTTGCTTATGTAAAATTGGTTGAAATTGTAGAAACATGTGTAGGCTTATTTTGAATATAAAAATTGTTCTAGATATATTTTTAATGTGAAATCTTTGCAAAATGGATTGTTGTGAACCTACTGACCCTAGGAACCAACTTATGGATTTAAAAATGTATTTTGTGAAGTTAGGGAATAAATAATTGAATAAGCTCATTTCTAGCCAAATAAAAATATTGATTTTATTTTAGAAATGATTTTTGAGTAAAATCTATGGGAAATGATTTGATTCAAACCTTCTGACCCTAAACACCAACTTTTGAGAATTAAAATATATTTGGTGAACTATTTAAAGAATATTGCTTTGCTAAAAGCATTTTCAACCACATAAAATATTGATTTGATTTAGAAATGGTTTATAGATAAAACCTTTTGCAAATGGTTTTACCACTTTAGTAAATGATCACTTTTGAACTTTATAATGTTTAGAGCCTAGTAGAAACCACTTTTGCAAATAAAACTATCTTTTGCATGCTTGCATGCATGACCTTGTTTCTATTATTTTATGTGTGATAAATTGGTTGGAATGCTAGTTGAATTTGTGTTTGCTTGATTGTATTGTAGTGGAATTAGAAGAGTGTGATATTTGCAAGAATAAGTGAACCATCATTCTCTACTAAAAAGGCAAGTGACACTATCATCCAAGTCCTACTATTTTCATTACACTTAGTGGATTTTGTAACATGCATGGAAAGGACTACTATATTTTATGCTATGCTAAATCCTAATAGGATACCCTTATATCTTCCTTAGTGAAAACATTGTAGTTGTAGTAAGCTTAGCCCTGCTATATATTTGGGATGGGATACATGATATGATTATATGAAGTGTTGGAAAGATATATGTTTTATATAATAAAACAAGTACTCAATGAACCACCTGGGTGGACAAGGATACTCAAGATTGGACAAGGTGGCAACAAAGGGAACCATGTTTATATGGCTATCTTTTTGTGTGTGCACTAGAAGAAAACCACTCAGGAACTTAGAGATTAAACATGTTTCTCGTACAGTGGCTTCCGTGCACAGCCACATGCTAAATGGGCTCTGGCTTAGTCAACTACATAGTGGAAGACCCATGCATTGGCATCTTCAGGTTAACTAGAATTGTGTATTGGAAATATGTCCTTACATTGGTGCATGGTAGACAAGCTAGCATTGTGTATTGGGAGGGCTTCTATGGAAAGACTTTGTCACATTCTCGATCTGTCGGTACTCCATTTTGGTGAGTAATTATCCAGCGGCCACTGGTAGCGTCAAGACGAGATTGTGTCATGTGGGTAAAGTGTACAACTTCTGCAGAAGATCAAAATTCTAAGTACTTAGCCATGTCCCCGGTTATGGACAATACTGAGCAACTAAGGCCTGAAGCTATGGAAGATCTTGACATTCCAATTTATCAAAGTAAAACTTGATGGTGACAACAAGGGATTTGAAGCACTTGGAGTTTTCCAAGAAGTTCAGAAAGATTTGACAAAAGATCAAAACTATTTTGAAAAGATAGGATAAAACTATATTGCTTTCTACAAATGAGCCTAAACCCTACTTAGCCAAATATGCATGTAAATGATAGGATCCACTTAATTCTACATAGTAGTGAAACTTGCCAATACAATTCAAATGTATTGACCCTTGTGGCTGCAACTTATTATGTTGCAGGTTTGTTTGATGTTAGAAGTGTGTTGATTAGGATTACAAGTCTACAACCAACATGACTGCCTGTGGCACTTTGAAGATGAAGGACTCCATGCTATATAGATATTCTGCTGCATTGTAATGTGATAGCCAAATGAGCTATGTAAGATGTAATGAATTATTTTATTCCTGGTTATAAAGTTGTACTATGACCTTTGTTTCTTGATATTACATCTTAACTGTGGATGCTAGCTATTGATCCAGGGACTAGCATTGTAAACACAGGGGTCCCTACCTTATTAAAGGTTGGGAACCTTACACTCAACATTTGCTCTTTGTGGATACACGGATTCAGATTGGGCGGGGGACAAGGATGATAGAAAATCAACATCCGGGGTTTGCCAATTCCTTGGTAGGTCCTTGGTATGTTGTTCCTCTAAGAAGCAAAATTTTATATCTCTCTCCACCGCCGAAGCCGAGTATGTTGTTGCCGCTAGTGCTTGCACTCAATTGCTATGGATGAGGCAAACTTTAAAGGAATACGGTGTCCATCATGACAAAGTGCCTCTTTTATATGACAATGAAAGTGCCATCAAGATTGCTTACAACCCGGTGGATCACACAAGGACAAAGCATATTGAGATTCGACACCACTTCATTAGAGATCATGTTGCTCGAGGTGATATTCATCTATCATATGTGTCAACCAAAGATCAACTTGCCGATATCTTCACGAAGCCACTTGATGAAGCAAGGTTTTGCTACTTGAGGAATGAACTAAATATCGTAGATTCAAGGAGCTTGACTTGATTATCTTGCACTCTCACCTAATACTCGATCCATATTTGGTTTAGGTGTAGGCATGGACATAGGGGGAGTGCGGTCCTAATTGATTGTACCATCCCTCCCCCTATTATGCGCAAAGTAAACAAAATCATTCCTCTTAATATCATGTTGTGATATGTGAGCTTAATGATGAGTTTCGGTAATGGACCCAAGATATATCTTCTTGGTACCAAGCCGAGTATACTCAAATATGGTGGTCTAGGCCACCGCCCCCTCTCAATGGAGAGGTTTAAGTGCTTACTCGTGTTTGTCACTTTTGAATTGGTTCTTACTCATGTTTGTCATTCTCTAGTTGGATTTGTTCTTTTGGTCGTGCACTCACATTTGGCTCTTCATATGTTTTTAGTAATTTTCAGTGCATTGTCCCATATCAGTGTGACTCTCTAAACCCATACCATTCTTATCCCCCAACAAAACTCATCTACTCTGCACAAGAACCTTCCATTTTATGTATCTTGGCTCTCTGTCCTGATGGTTACGGTACTATCGGGTCCCATAAGCGGTACTACCGCCTCTGGTTCAGTTTCTAGGGTCCTGTCTGGAAACTTCCCAGGTGCGGTACTACCGGTTGGTATTTCCGGTACTACCGCATAGCGGTACTACGGCCCTTGGCACCGGTACTACCGCTTGTGCGTATCGGTTAAGATTGGAGACGTGGGAGAGGCACCCCTCAGTGACTCATTCATCCCTCATCTCCACTCCTCACCAGCGCCACCGCAGGAGCAAGAGGACGCAAAAGGAGCCCCGCTCTTCTCTCCTTCTCCCGGATCCACACCGGATCCGGCCTCCCCGCGGGCTCCTCCTTCTTCTCCACCGTCATGGACACCGGTACTACCGCCCTCCTCATCTTTTCACTTGATTTCTCCATTGAATCTAGGGTAACTTTGATTCTTGGTTAAAACCCGTATTCTTGAGGTTGTATCGTGTGCTATTTACCAGATCTACCACTTTGTCCGATGGAAATCGTGTTTTACAACAAATTTACTGCCCGTACATGGATTTCTAGTTTAGATTTGCACTGTGGTCGCGGGCCAGTAGTACCGGGAATCTTTTTCCGGTACTACCGCCAGTGCATATCCGGTACTACCGCCCTGTACTGGTAGCAAATTTTTTTACAACACCAAGAGTTCCATCCTCTATTTGTCTCAGGTTCTTGTGCCCTTACCCCTATGCTATCTCCCTCGTTCTTTCACAGGTGTAGGGGGTTCCCGGGGATCGCGCAAATGCTCCAAAGCTCACTATGAGATCGAGGACTATGAGTCAGAATCAGAGACTGAGTCAGAAGAGGAGGTCATGCCTCAACCTAGTGCCCATCTGAAACTGCCAACAACTCGTGGTCGTCGGGGTGGGGGGTCAAGCAAAGTGCTGGTCGTGGTAAAGCTCCTCCACCTCCCCTCCATCTGGTCCTCGCAAGAGCCACCGTTCCAGGCCATCTGGGCCAAAGCCGTTGTCTGATTTGTCTAAGACAGAATTTCATGCCCTGCGAGTGGTCAGTCCATATGGGACAGCTCACTCTCATACTCGGGAAAATAGCCTCTTCTTTACGGATTTCCAGGAGCGGGTGTTCCATGAGATACTCATGAAAGATGACAAAATTGTGGTTCCTCAAAAATGGATCGAGATGAATCATGTGAGGAGGAATCTGAACTACTTTGGTGAGTCCCTTGACATTTGCACCAACATTGGCTTGCTTCCCATTATGGAGTTCCGGTGCAACTATGATCCAATGCTCATTGCTCAGTTCTATGCAACCGTTCACTTTGCCAAGAATGATACTCGGACTCTCACCTGGATGACCGAGGGTGTTGTCAAGGAAGCAACATTGGCTGAGTTTGGGGCTATCCTCGGGTACGAAGACCGTGGCAAGGACACTCCCGTTGGCTTTCGGTGCCACGCCAATGATCGTCCCATGAAGAAGGATGTTCTTGCACCACTGTACATCCGGGGGCGCGAAATCCCTGGAAAGATCAAAGGGCTTCTCCCTACATATGACATCTTGTATCACATCTTTCGTGAGACCGTCGCCCCTCGTGCTGGGAATGTTGATGAGATACATGCCTTCATGGTAGATATTATGATGGCCACCTATCACCACCGTGACTCTGGCCTACCTATGGATGTGATGGATGTCATTTGGAATGAAATGGTCTGTGCCACTTTTCAAAGGAGGGTGCCTCCTTTTTCTCCGTACATCATGGCTCTCATTATTCGCAAGTGCCCTGTGGTTGTCCGTGACTTGCCTTCTCTTCGTCTTGCCACTCACCGCCACAAGAATTTGTTGATCAAGACCCATCTCAAACCACGCAATACCGATGGTCAGATTGTTGATGAGGATGGGAATCCTGTTGTGGAGGAATCAGGTGATGCTGCCTTTGTGGTCTCACGTCGCCAGTCGGCTCAGCCATCTTGGGCCAAGAGGTTTGAGGCCAAACTCAAGAAGATATTCTGCTTCCAAGTGGACAATCAGAAACGCATGTACGAGGCCCATGTCTATGCCAAGAATTCATGTGCTCGTCAGAAGGAAATGATGGAGGCTCAAGGCTTGACCGTCTCCAAGGGCTCTGAGAACAACATTACCCAAGAAGACCAATGGATATCCAAGCACAACCACTGGGAAGATGATGCCACCTCCTCCTTCCGTGCCCCGCCACCTCATGATGATGCATGGGAAGACTGTGTTGATGATGATGATGAGTGATCTCCGGGGCATTAGTGTTGCTCTTGTCCCTTTTTGGCGTCTTGATGCCAAAGGGGGAGAAGTTGCACATTAGGTATGCAGGATTTGCGAGGGAAAAGTCACAAGCTCGTTCTTTCCATTGATTTTATTCGCTTGTGAACTTTATTTGCTTGCCTCTTATTATGTGTGACTTACTATGTGTGAACTAACTATTTGTGCTATGTATGGTGAGACTATGTGGTTATCGTATGGATCCATCTTGTGTGTAATATGGCTATTCTCATTTGGATCCATCCTATGTGACGACCTTCCACATTCCTAATCAATATTGGTCATCACATGTTGTTTAGCAAAGGTATGTGCTCAATGTGCGACTTCTACTCCCAGGCAACTTGTTTGAAGTGTATGGGGCTTGTTTCTACATATCTAGGGGGGAGCCCCATCTATATCTCGTCATCACTAGATTTCCCTGCAAAATGTGTGTTGTCATCAAACACCAAAAAGGGGGAGATTGAAAGAGCATTTCCTATCCCTAGTGATTTTGGTGTTTTATAACAACACACATGTCGGACTAATTATTTGCCAAGTGTATTGTAGGTGAATTGAAAATGATTTGCAATGTTCAAAAAACTGTCTGCCTGGCGCGGTACCAAAAAGCGGTAGTACCGCTTTTTGCTACCGGATGCGACAAAAGGCTTAGACTATCTATCAAAAAGCCTCTGCCGGGCTAGGTACTAAAAAGCGGTAGTACCGCATTTTAGTACCTAGCACGACAGTAGCTTTTTGGCCACTTGTCAAAAGCTTCTGCTTGCTTCGGTACTAAAATGCGGTAGTACCACATTTTAGTACCGCACCGGGCAGAGACTTTTTGGATGTTGGCAAAAAGCTTCTGTCTGCCTAGGTAGTAAACTGCGGTAGTACCGCATTTTACTACCTGGCGTGACAGAGAGTTTTTTCGTCTAAAGCTGCTGATTCCACTGCACGTCCGGTAGTACCGGTTGCCATTTGAGGTACTACCGCTGTGGGCAGTGCTTATGAAGTTTGAATGAGGGTCATCCGGTACCAGGTCCGGTAGTACCGGAGTTCTCCGGTAGTACCGCTTGAACTTCCGGTACTACCGCTGCAGTAAAGGCTCCAACGGCCAGATTTCGTGGAGGGGTATAAATACCCCTCCACCTACCTTGGGACAAATTGCTCAGCCACATTAAAGTCAAGACCACCATTGGAGCCACTCAATCTTCAAGATCTCCTCATTCCACCACCCAAAGTCCTTGATCTTTGGGGAATCGAAGGAGGAGGCCCCGATCTACTACTTCACCAAAAGAGATCTTCATTTCCCCCTCATTTCATTGAGGGCCCCTTTGCTCTAGTGTTTTCTTGGAAACCCTAGTTCTTGTTTTGGTTCTTACAAGCTTGTCTTTGATTTCTTTGACAGCTTGCTTGTATTTGGGAGCCTCCGATTAAGTTGTGGATGTGTGCCCCAAACTTGTAACAGTGCCGGCTTCCACCTTGAAGGTTGCTGATATAGTGGAAGGTGAATCGATCCCGTTGGGGTGAGATTCATCGGAGAACAAGGGAGGCCTTTCATGGCGTTGGTGGTTTGAAACCACCCCCTCTCCAAACGTAGATGTACTTCCCCTCAAAAGGAAGGAACTACGGGAAACAAATCCTTGTGTCTCCGCGTCCACCTTTTGGTTACTTCTATCCTTTACCGCATCTTACTTACTTGTTACTACTTTGTGTTGTGGTAGATCTTGCATAATTGTCATATAGGTAATTTCACCATAGTTGCATTATCTAGAGAATTTACCTTATTGTCAAACCTTAATTTGAAAAAGAAGAAAATTTGAAGTAGAACCTATTCACCCCCCTCTAGGTGCCCATATGATCCTTTCACGTGCTCGCCGCCAACAAGGGACCCGCGATCCCACCTATGCCCACGCCCGCTGGCCACTTCTCCCCCACCTTGCTGCATCTCTCCAACATCAAGGGGCACGTCCCCATGGAACTTTCCCTAGACACCGGAGTTCACCGCTAGTGGCGCACGTTCTTACATGCGGCCGTATGCAAGTATGCGCTCATTGATCACCTCGACGGCATCTCCCCATCATCGTCACCGTCGGAGAGGTCTCTCCTCGACGCCACCGTGGACTCGTGGATCTACAGGTCGGTTTCCCTACCGATCCTCGATGTTGTCATGGCCCCGAGTGAAGATCCATCAACGGCCGAGCTTTGGACTTCCATCAATGTCCTCTTCAACAACCACAAGACAAACCGCGAGCTCCTCCTATCCTTCGAGCTCACGGAGATCAGCATGGGCGAGATGACCATCATGCAGTACCTCCAGAAGCTCAAGTCCCTCGTGGACGGCCTTGCCGATATCGAATCACCGGTCGACGACGCCAAGATCGTCATCCAGTGCCTCAACGCCTCACCAGCAAGTACGAGGGTGTCTCCGATCTCATCTCCCTCAAGGTCCCGACTCCCATCTTTGCCCAGTGCTACTCCATGCTCTCGCTGCAGGAGATGAAGAAAAAGAGTCACCGTCGTTGCACAATCGACTACGCCTTCTAATACAACACCTTGAGCAACGGTCGTGGCAACGGCTAAGGCAAGAAGAAACATGCCAAGGAGGACACGACTAAGGACGTCGCCCCGGCGCCGGCTGCTCCGACGCCCGCCTCTCAAGCACTCGCTCTTGCCACCGCCGTACCGCCTCTAACATGGCCGACGCCTCAGGTCCCCTAGAACAGGGCCATACAAATGTGGCCCTATGGCGCCGCTGTCTATGGTCAGCAACAACCATACTACACGGCCCAGCAACCCGACCCCTCACACACGCTCTACGCTCAAGGCCCCTATGGTGTCGCTCCACCACCTCCGCCATCCCCGTATGGATACGGCTACGGACCATACGTATATGGCTACACTCCTATGGCGCCCCCGTCTTCGTCGACCTCGGCAGGCTCGTGCGATCAAGCGGCGCTGCTCTAGCAGTTCCAGGCGATGGGGCTGTAGGCGCCCGATGGCAACAATCGTGGCCACTTTTCGTTGGGACTCCAAGTCCGGAGTGTTGTAGCAAGCTTCTTTTCTCCACAAGGGTGACTCGAGGGTTTATATCGAACTCTTGGAAAATTAGTTGTGAAAGTTTTATTCGCCCTCTCCTCTTCAAGCAAGCTATAAAGTAAATAATTTGTCTTGTGTCCTCAACTCCACCAAGTGGTTGTCAAGCACAAGGTTCTGTATTAGTAATATGACATAAAATATAATATAAACTAAAATAAATAAAGTAAATAAAATAAAGTAATGCAAACTAGATGATATGGAGATAGTAGAGTTTTTTTTCTTTTTATGAGTGATTGCAAGTGGGAAAAGTATTTTTGTATTTTCGAAATAATAAATTGCAGAAAATATAAAAGGCATTAGATGCAAAGGAAATGTGTTTTTTATGATTAAAATTGGACCGGGGTTCATGTGTTCACTTGTCTACTCTCTTTTTAAGTTGTAGTGATTATAAAACAACTCATCAATAATATTCATGAAACTTTTATATGTGTTTGATAAGAATTCATATGGGCATCGTTCTAACATAGAGATAAAACACATCTCTCTTATACTCCTCAAGAACGGGAAACTCCATGCAATCTTGAATTAAGAACAAATCAAGGTATAGCTTTAAGTAATATAACATGATATTTGAAATACAATTATGCTACCCTTTTGGTCCATTTTCCTCTATTCTTTCTCCGAACATCTTCGAATCTCTCTAGAATATTTCTGGTGTCTCTCTTCTCATTTCTTCAGTGATTCCGAACAAGTCATTAGCGACTAAGCTTCGCCAAGCCCTTAAGCATTCTATCCAACAGTTCGAGAACACTCCAGACATGGTCAAGACTCCTCTCTGACCAATGATCAATAGTGGGACCTGGATGCCCATGATGACCACCTGTGCATTCCATGAAATTTTTCGTTGAACCGTAAACGTTGTGCCTTATTCCTTTTGTATCTGCGATACTTGTATTGTCTGAGGATTGATCAAATGGAAGCACCTTGTCATGTTCAACCTCGTTACCGACAATATCTTATTTACTCGATCTGATAAGTGATATCCCTCGTGACCTAGTCACACGCTACGCAGCTTATGGATATAACTGATTCGAGTGACTCCAGAATATATATCTTCCGTCACGCAGATGCACAAATCCCGATCTTGACGCATACACCTCAACCTGTTCCTCTTGAATACCCAATGTCACCCTTATGATCACTGTTCCACCAAGAGATGTTAAGTGCCATTAGATATCATCGGGAGACAGTGATTAGATATGGTCTCACTGTCTAAGGAAAGAGTCACTATGTTTCATAATCATCATATCCTCAACTCTATGACATGATCGTGATATGATGCTATAGATAGGGTATGTTCACCATCTCATTCTCTAATGAAATGACTTCATTGTCAATTGCTGTCGAGGCACCAACATGATCAGGAAACCTTGATCATTCGTTGACCAATGAACCAGTGACTAGAGTTTCACTGGGAACTACTGGTTGTTATATATCACACATGTATTGACATTTTCATTCAATACAGGTATAGCATGATATAAAACTTAATCATAAACTTTATAAAATATGCTACTAATCAATATTATTATTTGTCTTTAGGGAATATTTCCTTCAGGGAACACAATCATCCTCATCAAGTTTGGACACATCATATTTTGCTTGAAGCTTGGTCCAAATATCATGATCATTCTGGAAAGGGATGACTGAGGAAAGAACTACAAAGCTCACAACATTAACAAGCACATTAGATGCTTGAGCTTTGAGATAAGAGTTTGTCTCCTCCTCCAAAGATAGATTTTGGGAATCCTTAGGAAGAGTCAAACCCATATCAAGAATTCGTTCTATATTTGGGTCAATGTCCCAGAAATGACTAAGCATGTGAATTCTCCAACTACCATAATTTGTGCCATCAAATGTAACAGTGTTATCGTGCACTAACCCCTAGGAGACTTCTTTACTCTTGAGGTGGTGAATCCTAACAAGCGAGAGACCTTGCTTTGATACCAGCGGAAAGTGCAAAGGACGTCGCCTAGAGGGGCCGTGGGTAAATAGGCTTTTAAAATATTACGATTTAGGCTCAAATAAATATGGAATAGAAACTAACGTTTAATTTATTGAGCACAAAACCTAACCATTAGGTTCACCTAAGTGCACCAACAACGTATTATAAGCAATACAAGCAACAAGGTGATAACAAGATAAAATACTTCAAGTACGATGGCTATCACAATGTAAAATGCATAAGTAAAGGGCTCGGTTGAGAGATAACCGATGGATGTGGAGACATTTATTTTTATCCTAAGTTCACTTCCAAAGAAGCTATGTCTCCGCTGGAGAGGTGTGATGTCACAATACTCTATGAACGCCACAAGTAGCTCACCTTGAGGTGTTGTGGCTCGATGCTCACCCCAAGCCACACAAGGCCTCAACCCGGTTACGAAGGAACACAACTCACCGACGCCACAACAGACTCACCCTATTCTCCAATGAGTTTGCCACAAAGGCCTACTAACGATCCACTAAGGGACACTTGAGGGCGGTCACCAAACTCGTACAAGGTTGGGGATATCTCCACAACTCAATTGTAGGCTCCAAAAAACAATGTCACAAAAGGCTACAAAGCCACAAAAGGCCACAATCTTGAGGCCACTCCATAATGGAGGCCTCAAGAAATCAACGCACTAATGACACAACCGTCTAGGGTTCCAAGAATTCAAGAGTAACAAGCCCACAAGCTTGTACCCGCTGAATCTCCGTGGAGAACTCAAAACCTATGCAACAAATACAAGGGCAAGTCCTTCACTCCCAAATTCCAACAAAGTTACAAAAGTTATTGGGGGGGGGGGATAAGAGAGGAAGAACACAAGATGAGAACACAAAACTCTCCAAGATCTAGATCACAAGGATTCCTTCACAAAGAAGGGATTTGGTTTGGTTGTGGATCTAGATCTCCTCTCTCAAATCCCTCAAAGAGATGCAAGAATCATGGGAGAGAGAAGGGAGAGGACAAGCTTTTGAAGGTCAATCATAGAGGACAGAGAGTGGAAGAGCTAGCAAAAATGGCCTCAAAAGTTGAGGAAACATTAGGAAAGAGGTGTCCCTTAAAAAGGGCAAGAGAAATCTGCCCGTTTGTGTCAGTTTTGCGCACCACCAGAACTTCCGGTAAATAGAAAAACAAGTTACTGAACCTGACCGGAAGTTGGGTCGGAATTTGGGCTGGAACTTCCGCTCAAGCAAAAATACTGGACATCATTGCATGCAAACTTTAATAACTTTTGATTTCGGACTCCGTTTTTGATGATCTTGGGCTCGTTTTGAAGAGAACGATAAGCTCTACAAGATTATGCAAAGAAACATAATAGTACAAGATGGAAGGATAAAACCAAATGGATAAAGGTAAGACCTCTCTAAAAGCGATGAACCTGTAAAACCTCCAAAACCCAAAACACAAGAAGTTGAGCTTGGAAACTCCAATTAGCATAAAACCAATTTTATTGGAAATATAAAATCAAGTAGAATCCAACAAAAGGTGGAATATTGGATACCACCAAGGGAGAAAATAACAAGTATATATATGTGAGATATCTCCCAAGGTGTGGAGACGGAAAAACCCGCACGATCAAGAACGCAATAAGATATGCAGTGGAAATCCGTTTTTGATAAACTAGAGCTTGTTATGATGATAACCACATGATCTAGATCCTAAAATGGAAAAGATCCAAATAACAACCAATAAAGATGATGCAAGAAAGCAAATGTCTGAGCTCTCTTCAAAATATGCGGTCTTTTCACTCACTCGAGAGCCCCTCTTGATAGTATGACTATCTATGCTAAACCGGGTCTCCCAACACTACAAGAGACCGGTAAAATAGAAAACCTATCAAGATCATACCTTTGCCTTGAGCATTCCACTTGAGCTTGAGGTAGACGATCTTGTCTCCTTCAAGATGGAACACCTTTCTTGATTGCACTTGCACGCACTTTGCTTGATGAAGACTCGACTTGCTCCCCCATGCTCCACGGGGAAACCTCTTCTTTGAACTTGTCTTCATCACTCTATGATCACCGAGGATGGCAAGCTTCAAGCATGAGAACTTCTAGAGATGGCGCATCTTGAGCTTGCACTTCTTAATTACTTCTTGAGGTTGATCCATCTTGATGCAACTCTTTAACTTGTCTTAATCAACCTTCAAACATCTTCATCTTTCAACTTCAAGACCCACACATGGCCCAAGCGATGCCAATGGACAAATCTACAAGTACAAATCAATTTTAACATTAGTTCATAGAGATTATTATTAATTAACAAAACCACACATGGGGGGCATACATGCCCTTTAAAATCCTATGATTATTTTGCAGGACTACAACAACACCCCGTCATGATGTCGTTCACCATGCCCAGCACGGTACAACAGGCCCCCTCAGCGGGCCTCACCCTTGTGGTATGGCGACAAGAGTGCATTGCCACGTTGAGGGCATGCGCTCTATATCTACCCCGCATGGTGACCGACCCCTGTGGTGTCCCCTTGCCCTTAAAAAAGGAGGCCCCATGTCAAACGAGAGAGGGGAGAGGATTTGCTAGCTAGAACCTTTCTAGGGAAGGAACATTTGTAACTGTGATCATCCACTAGATAGTCGACAGTTGTAGGACGTAGGGATCCACGCATCACGGACCTGAACCTGGGTAAAAAAAACCATGTGCCTCTCTCGGTGGTGTGTGTTTGTCTAGCTCACCGGTCGAACTCACCAGACGTTGCGTCTCTGGCTGAACTAACAAAGGGGATCCCATCACCGGTGTCGAAAATCAAGACACAACTCTGAGAACTAAAGTACACGAGGTACAACATACACTAAGAACCTGAAGTATATGAAATATACTAAAACCTAAATACTTTAAAGTACAACCATAGTAGTTTCGCAAGTACAAAAAAAAGTTTCTCATCAATATGGGAACTCAAAAATAAAAAAGGTTCATAATTTTGACAAACGATATTGTAGATATATATTTTGTTTATAAATTTCATTTTTTTTCTTCTAAAACTAAGACCACCCAGGTGAGCAGAGAGACAACATTCTGTCGGTTTCCTTGTGGCACCAGAAGCAATCACATGGAGGCAGCACAGCGTGCCTGGACCTTGTGAGTCTTTTCTTAACAATCTGAAACCTTCGTTCTCAAAACAAAATAAAAACAATCTGAAACCTTATACTCCCTGCGTCCCATAATAGATTTCTCAGATTTGTCAAAATTTGGATGAACCTATATACTAAATAGTGTCTAGATTCATTTAAATTTTAAAAAATCTGAGACATCTATTTTGGGACGGAGGGAGTAGAATGTTCCAAGAACTATAAAGTAAATGCTTGTACCATGTAAAAAAATGCTTATGTAACCACTAAGGATTTAATACATGTATTATGGATCACAAGTAACGTACAAAATATATATAGTAGTAGGAGCAAGTAGTTCACATCTAAATTAAGTTACTGCAGCATAATACAATACGAGTCACACTGTCAAAGCACTAGGGGCTTCGAACTTGATGTAGTCATGTCGACCGCCCATGCGCGTGCACGCACGCAAATCATGCATATGCAGGCGACCGATGATACAAATTTACAAACGCAACATGTCATAATAAATAAACTCATAATACAAACACAGTACGGATGTCTTTATTATTTGGGTTTCTCGGCCGATCACTTGATGATGAATATAAGGAGCGAATCCATGTATGTGATCGATTAGCCGAGACGCAGGTCGTGTGAGCCGCCGTAGGCCATGCCGTGCAGGTTGGGCTGGCTGGGCACCACGCGGAAGGCGTACATGTCCGCCGTGGAGCCGGCGCTCATGGCCACCGCCGCGACGCCGTCCCACCCGCTCGCCGTCCCATTGTCCACGAACCCATACGCCGGGTCCTCGCGCATGCCCTGCACACCATCGTCACATAAGATTCAGCCACGAATTGCTACTACCAAGCTAGAGACAAGTGCGAGAGCTAACTCACCAGTTCCTGCTGCAGGTTCTTGTATGCCTCCTGGGAGTGCTTCACCTGCAAATATCCAAGTAACAGCACGTGTTAGTACACGACTCCAACGAGCTGCAGGGTCATGCGTTGATCGTACACAAGGAGGCAACGAAGGAAAAAAGGCAGTTTACAAATAATCTATTCCTCGTGCAAAAACAACTACAATAAACCGTTTGGAAGGAAATTATAAGAGGCATCAACGGTGTTGAAGTATATTATTGTTAAGTCCATGAAATTCAGTATGACCATATACTGCTAAAATGGGAAAGTTTAGCATTATAGGAAAATCTATCCATATGTAGTGTACCCACTAGGAACAAAAGCTGACATGAACTTCGATAAAGCATAAACAAAGAACGGAAATGAGAAAAAAGTACTAGAAAATAATCACATATAACCAAGTTGTAGATTATCCCTTCCTGGAGAGCACGCAAATTTTTGTTATTTTGCATTAAATAAATTTTGGCATATGAGCATGATGCATCGTGTGAATTAATGCAATAGTGTTTAAATTTACCTTCAGGGATCAAACAAGCACATAAAATTATGAATCCTTTCACGCTAAAATCACAACAACAATAAGTAATTAAATTTATGTATCTTCAAATATATATCTTTCAACTGTGCCTTATGTTTTCAATCATGACATGAGTGTAACTACTTAAAAACTTCAACATAAATGCCTTCCGGAAATATTTTGATGACATTATATTGTAATGATAGTATCACCACTTGGTCAAAATAATTATATTTCCTATTTTTATGCTCGAAGTTAAAGAAATTTGGCCACCATTTTGGGACGTCATCAATTTTGAACTGAGCTGATTGGTTCTAACTACCAAGGGTAGGTCCATCAAAGGGCTTGTTATATGTGTAGGCGTGTAGTTTATGTGTTTAGCTACTGCCTACTGGTTTCATATTGGAGAATTTTTGTGGGGAACTCTTAGAACATCGGCCATGGTTGATTTATATTACTTCCATAAGTTCTAACACATAAATTCTCAAAGAGGAAGTTTATCTCAAAAATTATTTAGTTAAAAGAGGTTTGACTTATATGTTGGTCTTTACTGGGACTCTAGGAGTATGCAGTATCTGGAGTCCATATTTGGATGTTGTTTGGTTATTGATGATAGTGGAACGTGGCCTAGGATGGTCTTGTATGAGAAAAAAGTGTCGACGGAAAGAATATAGAAGAGCAACCATGCATCTTTCTCAAATATACTCATGATACTATTTGGACTAGCCTAGCCACTAATTTCTTAATGCATTCGTCATAGTCAAAGTAACCATGCAAAAAAGACTCTGGAAGGAGTACCAAAAATTGCATGGAACAATGTATATTAATTTAACCTAGTTACATATTGATGTACATACAAGGTGCCTTTACATGGATGATTGGAGAAAATATACATCCATTCATCAAATAGAGTAGTGTTATCTAAGTGCAATCACATTTTTAAGTGTTTAGAACATTTTGGATGTTATATATGCACAAGTAATTGTGAACTGAAAAAAAATACTAAACCATCCATGCCACAGAATTCTCGGCGGATAGAAGATAATGATGAAGTTGACTACACCAGAATAATCTTCATTATCTTTTTTTTCAAAAAGGAATGTTAAACTCCTGGACTCTCCATCACCGGATTGACAGATTTTATTAAAGTGATGGAAGACAACAAGGTCAAAACATCAAACAAGCTAGAGTTCACCGAAATAATTGAGATTAACATCCATTATCTGAACACAAAAAAAAATGAACCCAAATTATCTTCAACCAGTTTAGCTTCACATTTACGACTGACATAAAGCATTACACACAGGACTACACACAAAAGCTGAAAACCGGATCATATATGTCAGTACAAAAGAGAAAGACCAAAGTCTTCTACTACAACCATGCATTCAGATCGAGAAAAAGGCCACAGAGAGCCGTAACTAAAGTTTTTGGTTTCCATATACTCCGCAAAACATAAAAGCCCCCGTCGCCGGTCCTCATCTACAAGGGGTATCATGGCACAGTGCAATCTCATAAAAATCCGTGTTTGACATGCTACCCCCAGATAGCCAGGGGACCAAAGCAAAGCAACCATGCAATGCATTGCATGCTCATGCATCGTGGATCTCTCTAGCTAGGCCGGCCAGCTACCGATCATCTAGGCTTAACACGGGACACGTACGTGTAAGAGAGATGGCTAGCCCCAAGATTATTGTCCTTGGCTCTTTCTCACTTCTAGCTCATTTCTGTCCCAAGGAGACGTACGCAGCGCTGCATCTATTGCTAATCAAACGGCGTGTCCGTGTGTACGTGCGCGTGCATGTAAGCACATGACATGCATGCTCTACTCCGAGATTTTTTTGGGATCTAGAATTGTAGAGTCTCAAGCTGTCGAAGTGAAGGGGGTTGAGTATGTAAAATTTGCACAGACACGCATGGCAGTGCACAGTGTGCATTAGCATGCAATGGCTAGCTTCGTTTGGGGGGCGTGGTGATGTGTCTGTCAGATCTTCGCCTCGATCGGTCACTAGGTTGAATGTTCAACCATTTAAGGGGTTGGGAGATGGATATATGTCTAAGGCTCTAAGCTAGCTAGCTAGCTAGGTAGGTTATGGAGTGGTTAATCATTCGCTAGTAACATTGCACGATGCAACTCATGTAGTTCAATCAATGATCATATCTAGACAGAAAATCAAATCAAATTTAAAGAGACCAAATGAAGGCACAATATATGGATCTGATCAACACATGGGTTTTTGAACGGTGGCATGGAGAAATAACCAAATTAAGAAACTGTAAGAAGTGGCATCTGACACAAGGCAAGGCAAGTGAATTGGGAAAAGATCTAGTTTTGTGGAGATGGATATATGTGCACCAGAACTGGCATACATACCAAATTGGGCAGCTCCTGTGCTATAATGGTAAACAAAACTGCTAGCTGAAATTCTTAAGAGATGACACTGCATGAAAAATTAAGGAAGTTCTCACCTTCTTCTTGTAGGTTTCAGTTTGTGTGGTGATCACATGATACTGCAAAATCGAAACGAAAGGTATCAAGAAAATATAATTAATTAAGATATTATGTAGTTATCAGACTTGCACAAGTGACATGAAATTAAACAAGAAAACCCCCACCAATTGCTCAAAACTAATATACTACCGTTAGTTCTTTGCAAGATAGATATGGAGAAGACTGAATGGATGTACTAATTAAAGAGCATGAAATATGCACGGATCCGGAGGGGATACCAGTGAGAGCTGATGCAGATCAGAGAAATATCTAGCTAGGAAGCGAAGCCCGAACTAATTAATTAAGCAGCTGCCTAGGGTTTGTACGTGCATGCCTTCCTCTGGCGAACCTCCTTGAGAGCTGCATCGACATTTTGCTCAAGACCGCGCAGCTCGTCGAACTCCAGCACATCCAGATCTTCGCCCATCCTTTGCCTGCGGAACGTATATTAATTCAAGTCGATACTCAACATCGAATCGCTCTAGCTAGCTTGCTCGTTCATTAATCCCCATGAAAGAATGATTCAGAAATGGAAAGAGGAAAGTGATATATTGACCTGATTTCGGTGCGCAGGCCCCGGTTGATGTCCTTGAGATGGCTGAGCGTGCGCTGCATATTCTGCAGACAAGATCAAACCAAACCAAAACACCACGAATCAGCGAAATCAAAGAAGCGGCAGATAGAGAGGACTGGAATATCAGATCTCATGTCAAATCAGAAGTTGATCGATTACTAAAGAAAAAAGGGAAAGGGGATAGAGTGTTTTAACTAAAGAAAAAAAGATCGACAAAGATCAAAAGAGACGGATGGAACTAGGCAAAGAAAGAAGGAAGAAGCAAACCTCATACTGCTCGGTCCACAGGCTGGTCCCTTGGGCCTGCTGGTAGCGGTCAAAGATCCCCTTGATACTGCAGGTCGGGGAAGAAGAAGAAACACAGACACAGGAAGCTTTAGCTAATCATCTCAGCTAGCTGGATGCAATTAAGCAAGCTGAGCTACGGAATCGATGATGAACCATCAGCAGCAGTACGTACTCGGAGCCTGGGCTGACGAACTCGTGGTACTTGCCGGTGGAGGAGAACATGATGATGGCGACCTGGGCGTCGCAGAGCACGGTGAGCTCCTTGGCCTTCTTCATGATCCCCGAGCGGCGCTTGGAGTAGGTGACCTGCCTGTTGGTCGCGTTCTCGATCCGCTTTATCTCGATCTTCCCGCGCCCCATCTCGGAATTAGCCTCCGATGGATCCAGCTAGCTAGAGCACGGCGAGCGAGCGAGCGAGGCAGCTAGCGGCGGTTCGACGTACGGGCCGGCGTGCGTGGGGATTGGTCCGTGGAGGGAGAAGGAAAGAAGGAGATCGGCCGGGTAGCTTGTTCTTCTTGAGCTGGTTTAGTAGAGGGGGAGGAGGTGGTGGTGGTGGTGCCGAGTGTGCGTGTGGCCGTTTCGGGGTGGTGAGGACGGGGGTGGTGGGTGCTGATGGAGGGGGACGGTTGCCGAATCCGTGAAAGGCGTGGGGCGCCGTGCCCTGCCCTGCCCTGCCCGCGCGCACGGGCCGTACGTATGGTGTGGAGTGAGTGCGTGCATCCGGGCCGGCCGGGCCGTGGTTTTGAGCGCCGAGGGGTGCGGCCGTTTGCCTCGGGGGTATTGTGGCGTGCCGGGGCGGCGTGGCAGCGATCGGCACAACGGTTAGCACGGTTCGGGCTCTGCGGTCATCATTGCTTGGCCCCTTTGCTAGCTTACCTGTCTCTCTACTCCAGGCACGCGCAGGCACAAACAAGGGTCCCTGATTTAGCTACCACCATTCTCTCCAGCATTTCTGTCATCTACTCCGGTACTACTTCGAATAATTGCCATCCTCAAGCTGCTGATTGCTTTAAGCTTGAAGTTTATAATGCCATTTGCATGGATAAAAAACTCGAATTTCCTTATTTTTTAGAGGAACCAAAAGCTAGCGGTCAACGTTGGAGAAAACAGGTCCCGACCCCCACCTCCTCTGCCCCTGCGCCGCCACCCCGCTCGCGGCGGCCGGGGCTCCCCCCACCGCCGCCTCTCTCCTCGTCCCCCGCCTCCTCCTTCTCTCTCGCCGCCACCGGAGGGCGCCATTCGGGCGGTGCTCGTGCAGGTCCGGCGGCGGCGGCCTGTGGCGGTGTGGCTCGGCCGACGCGTGCTAGGCGGCGTGGAGATGGGGGCGCCTCCCCTAGGGGCGAGGTGATAGCCATGGCGATCGGCGGTGCTCTTGAGGCCCAGATCTGGGCCCTGCGGGCTGGCTCGGTTTGGTTTCTCCTGTGGCGATCCATGGAAGACGCCGACTTGGGGTGGTTTCTTCGGCATCGCCCCTGCTATAGTGTGGCGGTGGGGCTTTGCGGGTCTTCTCTAGGCCCGCCCGGGCCTAATGTCGGGGGTGGCGGTGACAATGGCATGCCTCTTACAGTGCAATGTCGGGGCTTTACGGGACCCTTTGGGACCCGGCCGTGCCTGGATTGCCCCTGCTGATGCATCCGGTCGGCTGCTGCCATTGGTGGTGGAGGTTGATCCCTCCCGCGTGATGATGCTCTTCTGCTCCCCATTGAGCCTGGTTTGCGCCTACTGCTACATCCGGTCATCTACCACCTTCGGCGATGGAGGTTGATCCCTCCCGGGTGGCTGTTGGTCTACCGCCCTTTGACTGCTGTGTTCTCTGGGCCGGTCGATCTCGTTTCTGTTGCTGCAGTGAGATGGCAAAGATGATCGCAAGACCGTGGTGGCGCGTGCTCGTGGGAGGCAAGTCTGGTGGGGCGCTTCAGAGTGGCGAGGGGTATGTTGTTTTGGGGGTCGGGAGAAATCCTTGTCAGCTCGTTCGGCACCGATGCGGTTGCGCCTACGGGTGTCGATGTCCTTCCTGGAGGGCGTCGGGTGTATCCCCTCTCCATTTCCCTCCGAGTATTGGGGGAAACCCTAGGCCTTGGCCGGGCAGCAGTGTCATCGTCATCGCAGTCCTTCTTGAAGGTGTTGCTTGGTAAGCGGCACCTTGGAGTGCAAGGTTTGTGGTGGAACTTCTCCAGAGGACACAACGGTTGCGGATCATCTTAGCTTTCATCGATCTACCACTGTCGGCATTTGTTTCTTTTTTCTTTATTTTTTGGCCTTGGTTGTGTTGTTTGCCCCAGCTTGAACTCGCACATATCGATTGGTTGCTATATTAATAATAGCGGGGCGAAAGCCTGGTTCGAGAAATTTTCTTATCTTTTATAAAGGGCGCTTTTATATTAGGTAAAGAGTTTTAAGTATTACACCTGGCCCTGTTTCAGTAGAGGAGGTTGAGGCGTATGAGATGTTCTGAGGGTGTCTATCCTCGTTTCTCTTGGAGGCGTCAGATATGGTTTCCTGGTGACCGTCTCCTTCAGGAGGGTTATTAGTTAGTTCAGCCTATCGGGACCTATTCTACGGTCCGAACTTTCTTGGGCCACTTCCCATTGGGAGCGCCACTACCCCTAAATCTCAAAAAATGGCAGTCTTTATGGGATCGTCTACCCTCAGCGGTGGAGGTGACCAAGTGGATTCGACCTAGCAATGGTCTATGACCATTGTGTCGGACCCCGGAGATAGGAACCCACATTATGTTTTCATGTCCTGCTGTCTAGTTTCTTGTCAACTTTTTCCA
Organism: Avena atlantica; assembly: GCA_910589765.1. Classification (NCBI taxonomy): domain Eukaryota; kingdom Viridiplantae; phylum Streptophyta; class Magnoliopsida; order Poales; family Poaceae; genus Avena; species Avena atlantica. The sequence continues at coordinate 526,522,008 of OU342739.1, read as the reverse complement.
AGAAGCTCTAGGGCATGCCTGGCAAGCCCATGACCTCGAAGATTTCCTTGAAACTAAGGCGAATCATATTGGGAGGAGACGCCACCTCTTCTGGTTAGTGCTTGTCACGTTAACGTAGACGCTTTGGAACATGCACAACAAGATAATTACTGAGCATATTTTTTTAGGCATGCTTCGGACTCTATTTATAAATTTCTTGCTTATCTTCAAAAGTGCCACCCATTGACTAGGCAGCGGGACATGAGCACCTGGATGTCTTGCTTGAGGATCTGAGGATGGCGGCGCACCACTTCTCAGCTCATCCCCTCCGTTGAGCTACTCACCCCCTTGAAGGCGGTTTTGTGCTCCCTTCCTTTTTAGTTTTTTTTCCTTTGGGCTTTGATGTGTTGTGGCCCTAGCAGACTCTTTTTTCTATTTCATGGCTATGTTGAACTTCGTATTTTATTCGGATGGTTGAGATTTATTTATAAAGGGGAGCAAAAGCATGTTTCGAAGAAAGTATTGAACTCAGCCTCTGCATAACCAAGATGTACATAGTTGTTACAGTTCAAAATCACATACCAAAATAAAATAGATGAATTACATATCATAATGAGAATTTGAAGGACGCCTAAGGTGGTGGAGGACCGATCTAAAGATTATGTTTTCATCCATATCGGGTGAATAAGTCCATCGTCGTATCCTCCTGATGTGTACACATCTCTATAATGAGGTCCCAAAACTCCACACGATGTATAAACGGCCATAAACGGAGCGCATCGGTACACTGGTAAATAAAGTGCAAGAGAGAAGAATTTTTATCATTAAACACTAGATTATTTTTATATAGCCATAGAGACCAAATAATAGTAATTACTCCTACCCTAAGAAGAATTATGTACTTGTATTATATACAATGTAGCCAATTTTCAAAAATATTGGAAACATTATTCGGTGGTACAAGTTTGAAGCTGCTTGGATGACTGACCATATAGAGCAGGCAAAATTGCATTGGAAGAACACAAATGATTAAACGTCTCATCATGACGACAAAAAACACATTCCCCTATCAATTCCTTCTAGCAAGATTAACTTTAGTAAGAATAACTCTCCGATGAAGATACCAAACAAAAGTTTTATTCTTTAGAGGTATCTTCATCTTCCTAATTTTCTTATTGTTATCAACTGGTAAATCTATTTGGACTAGAGGATTGTACATAGAACCAAATAAAAGTTATCCATTCTCATTAAGATTCCAGCAAATTTTATCAGTCACATGTGCTAATTGGACTATTGACAAGCGCTGAAGCAAGGCATTCTAAGAGGTAAGTCTGGGTCCAAGTAAATATCTTCGGAACGTCATATTCGGAGGAGAAGACTCCATCATTGTGGCAATTGTACCACCTTTATGATGGACAATAGCATACAAAGTAGGATACTATATCTCGGAGTGTAGTGGTTCCTAGCCATTTATCTTTCCAAAACCGTATCTCGGATCCGACTGAAAAAGATCCAAAGCGGAAGAAATGCTTCTTCATCGCTATTAGACCAACTCATAAATGTGAGTCACCAGGTTTCTAATATATCTGGGATAGAGCTTTCGAGCTAACATATTTTTATTTAAGAGTTTTTCATACCCCATGTTTACTGAGTAACTTGAAGAACCATTTACCAAAATTGCTATATTATAGAAAAGATCATGAATGTCTAGCCCACCCTGGACTTTGGGGCACCAAACCACACTACACATAGCTAGTCAATATTTATTTTTCTCAATGTCACCCTTCCAAAAGAATCTTGACATAAACTAATCCTATTGTTTTAAGAAACCTTTTGATAGTTGGAAGAAGAATATCATATACAGTACTATATACTTCCATTTCCCTATTTCTAGAATAGTCTAATTTTAGAAAAATGTTTACCTAAATAAAGTATATCTAGCCTAACCACAAACTAAGAAAAAACGACAAATATCTATGATAATAAAACTAGAAATTGCATCTTAATGTTACATCACAACTTCTCAGAAAAAACTACAGAAGATCAAACCTGCACAAGCTCGACTAAACCTCAAAGGATTTCAAAGCCACCCACCCCCAAAAGTGAAAAGCTAACATCGTTTAGCGCATTGCGGAAGTGGACACACACTTGCAATGAGAGTTATTGAATCGGTTGCTTAGGCGATGTACAAACACATATGAAAACTAAAAGGACAAAACAAGAGATAGCCCGACCGACAATTCAAAACATACTTAACACTATAATAGCTGCCACCACCATCAAGACATGGTGAAGCACTAGGAGACAATATGCCAAGTTGGACATTGACGATTTACAAGACGAAAACACCATAGGATTTCAGGTGTCAACAATGTTGTCCATGACTACACCAATGTTCAGAGGCGAAGAATGTCATGAAAGGAGATAGCTAAGGACTAGCAATGATGGTTTGAGTTATGAGGAACTGTCTTGATGATTCGTGACTCATAGCAGCGGCATTAAAGTGGGTCGACTGCATAGGAGAAGTTCATAGTTTTAACCTTTAGGATGAAAATCTAAGGTCTGATATTAATTGGTTGTGCCTAGTAATAACCTTGTAGAAGGCATTGTTTTGAGAGCGAGGACTTCTCTCTACGGTGAAAACCTATGATTTATGATCGGGCGATGACGATGCTTGTGGATTGTTTTATTCTTGGAGATGTCGCTTTTGGAGAAGCTGGACTTATGATATTATCTTGGTGATGTTAGTACCGCCGCTACAAGGAATAGATCATTGTAGCGGGACTTTTCTTTGTGTGTTCTTTTTTTTGCTATGTGCATTCATAATGCCATTAGGGAATTGTGTTGTTACAGAGGCTAGGTGTAATTGGTATTTTTATAGTACTAATATATTCCTATTGTCAAAAAAATGACAGCCACACCAAAGATAGGAGCCGTGTGAGTTCTATTTGTTGTGATGATGACTTCCACAAAGATACACCACCACCAAGAACACATGGCCACATGGAAGAGATCTAAGAACTGATCCTAACATATATTGCTCCTAGAGAGATGTCGGAGGAGGAGAAAAATTATTCTTCGGTGTGTATGGCTACGAACCCAAATTAAAACCTACCTAAGAGTTCACTAGTGATTACTAATTTGAATCATTGAGTTCAAAATCAGGCCTTCTAAAAATTTCCGAAGTTTCAATAAAATTGACCTAACTATGACATATATTGCAAAATCAAAGGAGGCGCTCTAGGGTTACTTCCCCCTCATCGGCGACGCCACCGGTCCGTCCCGCATCCAGCAGCCTTAGAGTTTCGGAGGCTTGGTAGACAACGGACCCTCGTCGGCAGGAGGTTTCTCGTGCATTGTTTAGATTATTTTTCAGTGTTTTTTTGGGATGGTGAGGCAACACCTTCATTCTCAAGTCAGAATAAGGTACGTCCCCGTCATATCCTCGCTCTGGTGGTGTGTCTAGAACTGGCGGAGGGCGCGTGGAGTCGTTTGTCCCGCGGATCTCCTGGTATCCGATCGGTTTTCATGTCCGTTGGTATGCTTTCAGGCTAGTTTCTTCCGATTTAAGGTTGTCATCTTTGGCGATGATTGCTTCTCTGGTGTGCTGGTCCTTCGCGGTCTTAGAATAATGACTTGACATTAGTCTATTATAACAATCTCTACATCGACAAGTTTTGCCATGTTTCGGTGATGGAAGGACGAGGACGGTGACACGTCTTCGGCTCGTGCTAGTGCATGTAGCCGCCGCTAGGTGGTCCAAAGACCGAGTTGCAATCTCTATTATTTTTAGTCTTCTATGTACAGTTGTTGATGATTATTATATTGATTGAATTTCAAAAAAAAAAAGCTAGCTAGCGTTGAGTTAGTTAGTTGTAAGCCTTGGCGGAAATTCATATCATGTAGTGATCTAGTGGACAAACACGCTTGTTGGTTAGTGCAGTGTGCTCAGGCGGAAATTCATAGCATGTTATGGACTCACGGACGATGAGGAGCTTTGTATGTGTCCTTTTTTTTAGATGGTGTATGTGTCCTTCTGTACTAGTGGTATTGGCGTGTGTCGGTGTGTGTGTGGCTACGATGTTGAGCGTGAGAGGGACTCGTACAACAAGCGTACTTTTTTTTAACATTGAACGTTTACTTATCTCCTTTCACATACACACAAAAAAAGAATGCCATCGTAGTGGGTAAAATTTTGTTCTTTCTGGCAAGATCAGGCTGACTAACATTTCGTAGAGCATCTTTAGAGGACGTCCCAAGCATCTCTAAACGGGTTTTAGGGTACGTACAATACTAGGGAAAACATGTTTTCTCTTAACTCTTCACATTATTTAAAGAAAACATAATATATAATTTGTAAAATACATTATATCTTATTGCTATCTCTAGCAACTAATCATAATTAACTATTTTTACTAAGAAATTAGTCCGCTAAGAGAAAACATATGGAGAAAATAGTCTTCTCTTATTTCTAAGAGATCATCCCTTAATTAAGGAAAGACAACCTTCTCATTCTTGTTTCTCTCTCCTTCAATTAAGTAAAAATTCAACGTGGCAAGTATAAGGGAAGACTGATATCACCGTATTGTACGTGCCCTTAGGGTGCTGGGCAGAACGCCCCACACCGGCAGCCCGAAACTGGTGTCGGCCCCTACACACAAGGGGTGACGGCTCTGGCAACCGAAGACACATTGGATTTGGCGCACGGAGCCCTCTTATACGTGATCTAGCCACTTACCTATGCCATGCTCTTCCCTCCTTGCTTCACGTACTCCCACCCACCCAAATCGCCACCTCCGTCCCCCTTAGACGCCCCTCACCAAATCTCCTAGCCACTAGACACCCCGATCGGAACCCGCTGTGTCTTGTCGTCGTTTTGCCGCCACATCTCTTGCTGAGACCACCTCGAGGCCGCCTCACACGGACGATATTTGGCCAATTGCCAATGTAAACTTCTAATTTTTGGCCTCTATGAATCAGCTAGTGTTCGATGCTTTGATTACATTGTTGTGTTGTGATGTGTAGAAGATGCATACCGACGAAGAAATGATGATAGAGAAATTGGAGCAAGAGGAAGCTGATGCATAGGCCGACAATGAAGATTGTGTGATGATCATTGGTTGCCTCCTTTGTGTAAAGGGGAAACTTCGGGCTCCTTGTCGTGGAGGTTTGAGGACTAGAAAGAGGGCGAACAAGGACATGAAGCGGATGGTTTGTGCTTTGATGCTTGAGGCCGACTACTTTATCGACGATCCAACACATCCGCCAAGCATCTTTTGGCAGCGCTTTAGGATGAAAAAGGAATTATTCATGAAAATTGTGCACGTCGTGAGAGAGTTTGATCCCTACTTCCTATTCAATAAAGATTGCACCAGATTGGTTGGTTTCTCATCTGCGCGGACACCTAAGATGACTATCTACTCATGGCAGAGTCCACAGCCTTTGAGAGTGTGTACAAATTTTTCCGGTGGTTGTTGAGGTGTTTGGTCCAACCTACCTAAGAGCACTAAATGAACAAGCCACATCTCAGATCCTGGCACAAAATACGGCGAGGGGATTTGGGATGGACGAACTATCTATTCGCTTGGCAAGGGATGTACAAAGGCAATGCCTAGGAGTGCATTGTGGCACTTGAAGTTGTCGAGGATTATGACATGTGAATTTCGCACGCTTTCTTTGGCATGAATAGATCTCACAATGGCATCAACATTTTGCAACACTCTTCGGTGTTTGGCAGACTTGTTGAAGGCCATGCTCCGGTGGTAAACTTTGAGATCAATGTGCGCTCGTACACCGAAGGGTCCTACCTTGCCGACGTCATTTATCCAAAATGGGCAACATCTATGAAGACAATCCCCGGCCCTCATACTTGTTTGTTGTGTGCTCCAAACTCGTTTTGTTATTGTCGGGCATTTGTTGTGTGCTCCAAACTCGGTTTGCTATTGTCGGGGTACCCTTCTACTTGGTCAACATCTCAGATGTGGGAGGTGATAAATGCTTGCGTGATCATACACACAAAACGATCATCGAAAGTGAGCATAGTGCTCTAGTGGTTGATATCAAACAATTTTAGTACCAGGGCCCTCTTGTCGTTGTTGATCTGATGTGCCAACGGACTTCGGTGGTTTTCTCGCCATGCTTCAGAATTTTGTGACAAAATTGTTCATCGTCAACTGCAAGAGGATCTAGTGGCCGCATTTGCGGGCGCTCAAAAGGCACAATATTTGAATTTTTATTTATTTGTATTATTGTGCAACCTATTTTACTAATTATGCTTGGATTATATTGTAGTAGACGTTCTTTATGTAAACTTTGTATTTGAATGTTCTACTATATGAATTCTCTACGGTTTGCATTTTATTTAGGCCAAAATTTGTTTAGGGGTCTATCAAGGGGTGCTGCCGCCGACGTGGGAAGGAGAAGGCCGTCCCCAAATGGCGGCACTATGAACCGGCGCCCCCAAAATCCTTTCCCGGCCCGCTGCCAGACACGTTTTGGGAGGCGCCGGTGGAGATTCTAGCAATCTTCTTGGAAACCTTTGCTCTCGCAGGTGATACAAATCCTCGACTATTGGCATGCATGCATGATGTGTATCAGGCAATGTCGTCGCGATCCATGCCAGGGGTGCAAAGATGGATGGAGCCGAAACTCGCTAGCTATCCGCCGATCGAGGAAGAAACGACCGGATGACCAGTCACGTCCATGCATCCAATCGATTATGGCAACACACGTACGTACATCAACCGGACATCCATCCACGCACCCATGATCCATCACGGGCAGGGGCAGGGGGACGCTGAGAGTTATTCTCGACGGGGGAGATGCCTGCCGGTGCCGGGGACAGGAGGTGATGGGCGCATGATACTGTTGATCTCACCTCATGCGGTCCGCTGTCCACAGCACAGATGCGCTCCGGTCAGTGAGTCAGTCGGTCATGGACACAAGTGGAAACGCTCCGTGCGGCTTTCCCAGTCCAGGCGCGAGTGATGAGCCCGCGGCGCCGTTTCGGGCGCCTTGGACGTGACCCGTCACTGCACAGACTACAGCGGCCAGCGGGTCGGGGGGAGACGACGAAAGCTGCCTCTCTTTACTTCTTTTGCTTGCGTGTATGCGGTAATGCGGATGCGACTTTCTACCTAGCTACTAGTAGATGTGTATAGGGTTTGGCGCGTTGCTTTGCTGGCTGGGTTCTATTCTACCTTGGCTTCGATATATATGGTCAACATGCCACGCACGGCAACGAGTTCATCATCATCGGCAGGCAAGGCTATGGTGTTTTACCTCGATATGAAGTTCTCAACCTGGATTACAATTAGATATTTGAACTACCTAGCGACGACTACAGACACTAGTGGCTAGCGCGAGCCGAAGGCGTGTCGCCGTCCTCGCCCCTCCATCACCGGAGCTGGGCAAAGCTTGTCGTACCGGACTTGTTGTAGTAGACAGACGTGAAGCCGTCGTGCTAAGGTCCTAAAGGACCAACGCACTAGAGAAGCAATCCTCACCAATGATGACAATCGTAGATCGGAAGAGACTGGCTTGAAACCACACCGATGAACACATCAAACGACCGGGCCGGACGCATGACTCCACGCGGCCTCTACCAGCACTAAACGCACCACCGAAGCAAGGATATGGCGGAAAGGACTTTATTCTAACTTGGGGAAAGAGCCGTTGCCTCACCATCTCGAAGAAGGCGCTAAAAACAGATTAAAAAGAAAGAAAATCTCCCGCCGATGAGGGGTCGTGGTTCGCCACGCCTCCAAGGCTCCTAAGGCCACCGGAGACGGAGAGGAGCGGTGGCATCGCTGGCGGGGGTGGAACCCTAGGTGTAATTTGTGATCGGCCCTACCGCCTCTCTCAGAGCATCAGGTCACGTACCGGGTCGGTTGTCAATATTGAATACCTTTGGTTGAATTGTATGCCATGTAAGAGAATTGCATACCATTTGGAAAAAGAAAAACATATGTGGCCTAATATAATTGCGTATGGGAAAAATTAAAACAGTTCGCGATGCAGGTTTGCGATATAGGAAGCAATCATACATAGTTTTAAAGTAGTAATGGTGTGTGATGCACCATACAATTATTTTCATCACAATGAGTCCATTTCTTGCACAAGGATACCATGTACCACACAAAACAATAATGTAAAAGTAGAAAAATGGTTTTCCATTTTTTGTTATAAACATGACAATAAAAAAGAAAAAGAAAGTAAAACCACACGAGGAGACACAAGATTTTCACGTGGAAAAATCTCTCCAACAAAGAGAGAAAAATCACGGGCATGAGCCAGCAAAATTTTACTACTTCACTATATGTGGAGTGTTTACATAACGCTATGGGATTTCCGATTATCCGATTTACCTAGCCGGCGGCTTATATATATACATAACGCTAGGCGATTTACCTAGCCGGCGGCTTATATATGTGGAAATAATGATCCATACGAAGGGGCACCCTCTCCCCTAGGCATCCCTGCAGGAAACGACGATATTGCCTCCTTTATAAATTTGGATCACAACATAACATTTTAAAAATACTAAAAGAGGTTTTTTATGCATTGCACATGCTTTTTGCCCCAAAAAAGGTATGTGATGTACAAGGCACTCACACACGTTTCTTGTAAAAGTTATGCGATGTAGGAGGCAATCATACACAGTTTTGAAATAATAATTCTATGTAATGGGTCCATGTTTTCCACAAATATGTCTTGTAGTATACTAAACAGTTCCATCTTGTAGCATGAACGGCAACAATCTCTCTAAACAACAAAGAAAACACTTTCGATATAGCCACTTGTTATACCAACCAAGCTCGAGCAAAGCTAAAACTTGGCAACATGAACTAGCTTTGTCATCATATCAGTAGGATTTCATGAGTACTAATTTTGCATACCTTCAGTTTGCCTTGTGCAACAATGCCAAGAACATAATGGAACTTGACATCATTGTGCTTTGTTCTCTCATGAAACATTTGATCCTTAGACACTTTGACTGTCACAGAACAAATTAATGCAAAAATTATCTTCAAAAACCTCAGCATACAAACCTTTCAACCAAACAGATTCTTTGCAAGTTTCAGCAATAGCCATGTATTCTGCCTCGATTGTAGATTGATCAACAACTAGTTGCACTTTTTCCTTACAAATTCATAGCACATCCACCAACAGTGAACACATAACCTATGAGGGACCTCCTCTTATCCAAGTCGGCAGCAAAATATAAATCCATGTAGCATGTGAGTTCTTCACCGGCCTTGTCAAATTACAAGCAAGCATTGTGACGAGGGTTCGACTCGTCAATTCCCATTGTTATGGACTTGGGTTTTGGAGAAGGTGGGGACGCTGGAGATCGCAAAACGGCTAAAATATTCGCAATGCGGGGACACGAGGTTTACCCAGGTTCAGACCCCTGGAGGGAAAACCCTACTCCTGCTTGTCTGTTCTTAATTGATGGCGATGCTGATGATTACAAGGGTGCGCAGATGAGATCTGGCAAGGTGCGTAGACTAGGGTTGTGTATTGTCCTCCTCGCCGTGCCCTCCTGGCCTTTATATGGGGAGGCCAGGTATCGGGGGTAGGTCGATTCGGTTATAGATTAGGGTTTACCCCTTTAAACGTCTATCTAATCTAACCGTGTTCTCCAAGGATTCGAGTCTTCACCATGCTTGGGCCACCCGAAAACTTCATGGGCTTCTTGATTGCAGCAGGCCTTCTTCATGGGCTTCTGCTGGACCGGACTAGGTAGGCTGATATTGAGTACCCGTAGGGCATATCCATGTCACATTGGATGTGTCGCCAAGGTATCTAAAACTCCATTAAACAACTTTTTATTATTATTCACCAGGATTAGTCATGTATCGAATGACCAAACTCATAGCATATGACAAATCAAGACAAGAACAAACCATGGCATGCATCAAAGAACCAACAACACTAGAATATTAAACTCGTGACATGTACCGATAATCTTCATTAGTATTAGGACATTACAATGCTGACAACTTGAAGTGAGAAGTAATAGGAGTACTAACAGACTTTGCATCATGCATGTTAAAACAATGAAGAACTTTCTTAATGTAACTTGCTGACTAAGAAATAACACACTAGAATATTTTTCCCTTCTAATTTTCATGACTAGTATTTTCTTAGCAGATCCAAGATCCTTCATCTCAAACTCACTACTTATGTGTGCCTTTGAAGTAGTGATCTCCTTTTCACTCTTGGCAGCAATCAATATATCATCAACATGTAACTACAAGTTTAGGTGATCCATTAACAAACTTAATATAAATATAGGTGATCCATTAACAAAACTAATATATTAGAGATATCATATTGAAACCTCTTGAAATCATGCGAGATCATAAATGAATCAAACCATTTATACCATTGTCTTGAAGACTGTTTTGGACCATAAATGGACCTTTTAAATTTGCAAACAAGATCCTCCTTATTACCAGGGACAACAAAACCTTCAGGTTTGTTAATGCATATCTCCTCATCCAGTTCTCCATGCATATAAGCGGTCTTTCATCTAGTTGCTCAAGATCAAGGTCACGCATAGCCACAATACCTAAAAAATGCACGAATGGAACTATGATTCACAACTAGAGAGAATACATTATTATAATTAATACTTGAAATCTGGCTGAAAATTTTGCTACTAACCTTGGTTTAAACCTTTGAGATTCATTAGGAGATAAACCTTCCTTGTTTTGAAGATCCACTTGCAACGTAAAACCTTCCTTTGTTTAGTCAAGTGCACAACATTCCATGTGCCATTTTTATCAAGCAACTGCATCTCCTCTTGCATAGTTAAAATATACTTCTTGTCGTCAATGGATGCAATGGCTTGAGTATATGTAGCAGGATCAGAATCATTCTCCACATGTTTAGCACAACTCAAAGCATAATGAAGAAGATTACACTCTTAAATTAAAAGAGGACGAGGACCTTTGTTTCTTCTTGCTCTATCAGCAGGTGTGGAATTATTTGTTTACCGCAAAATAGTAGGTGAGTGTTGAACAACATAATCATCAATATTTTCATCATGTATATCTTGAATAAATCCATAATTTTCAGCAGATTCCTACATGTGCTTACCTACACATTAACTTTCTCCTCTCCAATATAGGAGAGGCATATGTGGGCAAGTTGTCATGATGCATAGATGATTCAGTGAAAACAACATTCCTATTGAGTAAGATCTTTGGAAGCAAATTGTGGGAGTATGTACCTTTGTTCTTTGGAAGCAATGATTTTGAGCAAGGATTTCATTCTATTCTAGTGATTGAATCTACATTTCAGTCTATGGAAAATTTGCATTATGCTCACATTATTGTAGTAGGAGGTGATGTTGCTGGCAAAGATTTGGAGAAAGAATTCCAGATGAAGGCTGATTATGTGGGTTCTGGCTGGAGGTTTACTGCTAAACTAATTAATGATGTAGAATTCCTCATGAGATTCCCTACTTCAAGATCAATTGATGAATTTCATTTTGGGGAAGTTTTCATGAAGACTAATCCTGATGCTGCCATTGAGCTATCCAAATGGATTGGGTATTTGGAGCCTATGGATTGGGTGGAAGAGGCTTGGTATAGGATTGTTGGAATTCCTATTAAATATAGGGAGAAGTCCACTGTGTTTTATGTAGCTTCACTGATTGGGAAACCTTTGGGAATGGATATAAACAGTTTGAGAAATTTGGCATAGGTTAGACTTAAAGTTGCTTGTCTTGATGTGACTCTGGTGCCTAATACAATCAGGGGTGAGACGAATGGTGGTATTTATGAATTCAAATACTAGAGAAATCTTTGCTCCTGATGTTGTTCCCTCTATTCATGTTGCTATGTGATACGTCCAAAACGTATCTACTTTCCCGAAAACTTTTGCTATTGTTTCTCCTCTAAACTTGTGTGATTTGGGTACAACTAACATGGACTGACGCTGTTTTCAACAGAATTACCTTGGTGTCTAGTTTTTATGCAGAAAATCAACTATCAGGAAAAATCCCGGAAAATATGCCAAAAATCCTATTTCACTAGAAGATCCACGGAACCAGAGTACGAGACAAAGTGGAGCCCTGGGAGTCCCACACACCCTGCCGTGCGAGTGGGCCCAGCCCGCGCCTGGGGGGGTGCGGCCGCCTCAGGCACCCCCTCGGCATATCTCTTTGCCTATAAGATAACCCTTGACCTAAAAATCGAGGAGAGGTTCATCGTTTTTTCAGAAAGAGTTCCGCTGCGCCACCACCACCAAAAACCGTGATTCGGAATCAGAAACTCCGTTCTGGCACCCTGTCGGGACGGGGAATTTGGGGAGGATCATCGCCATCATCATCACCAACGCCTCTCCATCAACCATCAATGTTTCCCTCATCCATGAGTGAGTAATCCCCCGATGTAGGCTATGGGGATGGTAGGGATTGGATGAGTTCTATCATGTAATTGAATAAGTTTGTTAGGGCATGGTGCCTAGTATCTCTATTAGTGCTATTTGACTTTGTTGCAACTTGTTGTGCTTAATGCTTGTCACTAGGGCCCGAGTGCCATGATCTTAGATCTGAACTTATTATTGAATCATTATGATAGTATTGTTTGTGATCTTATTTGCAAGTTGTGTACACATATCATTGTCCGGATCCAAAGGCCCCGAAGTGACAAAAATCGGGACAACCGGAGGGGATGGATGTGATGTGAGGATTACATCTGTTCATGGAGTGTTAATGCTTTGCTCCAGTGCTCTATTAAAAGGAGCACCTTAATTGCCAGTAGTTCCCTTGAGGCCCCGCTGCAATGGGTTGGCAGGACAAAAGATGTTGTGCAAGTTCTCATTGTGAGCACGCATGATTATATATGGAGCACATGCCTATGATTGTTTAGTACTTGGATGCTTATTCTTATTTATCTGCAATTTCCCTAGATCTTGAAGTTACATGTTTATACTCGTCCATGCAATGCCCGTCCATCCATCCCTATGCCTACCGCGCTCATATCCTATTGTTTGCTACTATTGTTACTACTGCTCTTGTTTTACTGCTGCTCTTACTTTGTTGTTGCTACTACAAAACTGTTGCTATTGATAAACTTCTGTGAGAAATAACTATTTCCAGGTGCAGATGAATTGACAACTCAGTTGTTAAGTCTTGCAAGTATTCTTTGGCTCCCCTTGTGTCGAATCAATAAATTGGGTAATACTACCCTCGAAGACTGTTGCGAACCCCTATACTTGTGGGTCATCAAGACTATTTTCTAGCGCCGTTGCCGGGGAGCATAGCTTTATTTGTAAGTTCACTTGGATCTACTATTGTTCACTGATACTTCGTTCATCATGGGTAAGTCTCGTGATGGAAAGTTTCCTATTTTACCATCCACTTCAAGAAGAGGTACAGTCCTAAACATCTTTGTTGCTCTTGATTCACCATCTGTTATAAGTAAGCTTGTTACACCACCACCACATACTCATGCTACACACACTGCTACTACTGCTAAATCTAAAACTGCTTTTGATACTCATGATGTTACTTCTACTGTGCTTGATGCGAGTGGTTCATTAGGTCCTTTCCTAGATGATACTATGGCTAGTCTAGGAAACACTGAAACTCCTAGTGAAGACACTGTTACACCTGTTAGCTCACCTGAGTCTAGAGAGAGATATGATATTAATGATGGCTACATTGAGTTTACTGATGATTTTATTGAAGAGTGCCAAAACACACATGGTGCTAGTGCTATTAAGAGTCTCTTTGCAAGACGTACCATTATTCCTAAACTATCCTCTGATCCTAAGTTTGTCACCTCTCCCATAGATATTAAATATAAAGATTATGAATTCTCTCTTGATTTATCCTATTAAAACATTGTTGAGAAAGAACCTTTTTGTGGGACTGAAAATGAGAGTGTTGTAGCTCATATGAATAAGCTTTCCACTATGAGTGCTTTATTCTCTGATGATTTTAAGATGCGCAAGTACTTTGTTACTAAGATCTTCCCTTTTCACTAAAAGGAGAAGCTAAGGCTTGGTTTAATAGATTACCTCCTCGTTCCATTGATAGCCCTAATTGTTTGATTGCTTCTTTCTTCCAGAAATATTTTCCTCTCAGTGCTAGACATGCTGCTTTGTAGAGAATTTTTGATTTTAAACAGGGAGAAAAGGAGAAATTGTCTAAGTCATGGACAAGGTTCTGTGCCTTGATTCATGCACATCCTGGATGTCCATTGCTTAAAAATGAGCTTCTTGATATTTATTATAATGCACTAACTGATAATTCTAGGACATACCTAGATAGCTTTGTTGATTGTGTTTTCAAGAAAAGAACTCCTACAAATGCTGAAGAATTAATGGCTAAAATAAGCAAGAATTATGATGATTGGACTTCAACTGAGCTAAATACAACTGAGCCTATTACTCCTGAACCAGTTGTGCCTGAACCAGTTCTAATATCAACACCAAAGAAGAGGGGAGTTATTGCAGTAAATGATGAAGTGGTGAAGGAAGCTAAGAAATGTCTAAAGGAGAAAGGTATTAGAGCTGAAGATGTGAATAATCTACCTCCTATTGAAGAATTATGTAAGCCAATTCCCCACTCATCTACTTTTGAGGTACACTCTCTCCACTTTGATGAAGGTGATATTCCTTATGGTAAGCCTCCTGATCAATGCTTAGAGGAACTTGACACATTTATTGTTAAACAAGATAATTTTAATAAACAAGTTCAGAATCATTTATTGGAAAACTCTAGAGCTATTAAAGAGTTGAAAGATATTGTGGAAAGAACTTCTAATGATATTAAAATGCTTTGTAAACACTTTCAAATTGTTTAAACCCAAATTTATCAACTTGCTAAGGTACAAAAAGATATGCTAGTTAATGCCTCAGGAGATAAACATGCTTATGCAATCAGAAGTAGGAGTGGTATAGCTACTCAAGATCCTTTATATCCTGAAGGACACCCTAAAAGAATTGAGCAGGATTCTCAACAAGGTGAAAGTAGTGGTAGTCCTCATAAAAGAAAGAAAAAGAAACATAAAATAGTTGAGGAACCACTTGAACCTGTTGTAGATCCTAATAGTATATATGTCTCTGATGCTGAAACTGAAAGTGGTGATAAAAAATGATGCTCCTGATAAGGAGGAAGTTGAGGAAGAACCTGAGAAGCACACTAAGAATACTAGGTACACTAAGGAATATTTTATTGCTAATAAACAGGGTAGTGAGAGAGAACCTTGGGTCCAGAAACCTATGCCTTTTTCAAATGAGAAATACAAGTCAAAGGAGGAAGAACACTACAACAAGTTTTGTGAGTGGATGAAACCTTTATTTTTGCAAATTCCTTTGACTAATGCTATTAAGTTGCCTCCTTATTCAAAGTATATGAAGGATATTGTCTCTAATAAAAGGAAGATTCCTAATGAGGAGATTTCTACGTTGCTTGCTAATTATTCCTTCAATGGTAAGGTTCCAAAGAAACTTGGTGATCCAGGTATACCAACTATTTGTAGGGTTCGCAGCATAGAAAACAAAAATTTTCCTACGATGGGAACAACTATGTACCAAGATCTATCTACTAGATACAAACAACGGGCGGATGTATATCCGTAGAGAACATACCATTGAAGACCGACAAAGCTTAACGAGTCCAAACTCGTGGTTGATGTAGACGATCTCTTGCCGATCTCAAGATCGAGAGGAAGTCCTAGCGCCGCAAAACAGCAGCGCATCCGTGCTCGCACACACATTCGAGGCACCGAGCAACCTCCGCCTCCTCGCTCCAGCGATGCAGCGGAAGCACAACTCTTTCTTGCCAAAAAGCCACCGGGAACATGTATCTCGCTAGTCCGAGACCATGGGGATAAATACTAGAGGGGGAGAGAGATCCTTCACGAGGAGGTGTGAGTGAGAAGTGAGAGGAGGGGCTCCTTATATAGGGGAGGGGGGGCAGCCCAAGGGGGCATGGCCGACGGACATGGAGGGTGCCCCCACCTCTCCCTCATTCATGTGGGTGGACACTCTACTCACAAAATGGCCCTTCAAATTTCTCCACTCAAAAACCCACTCAAATTCCCATTAAATTTCCACCAAATTTAATGCAAACTCTCATTAAATAAAACTCTTTTATTTTATTCAGAATTTTGTCAATTACTTTAATGACAAACATTCATAAATAACCCCTTGCTAGTATTTCATTTCACATGCAGAAACACTTTCTGCAATTTCACCCGAAAACCCGTTTTGGTATCTAGTGAAATAAATTCATGCGCTTGTTATTCTTTTCGGCATGAAACTTTTGCTCCAAATGGATGTCGGTGTCTCTTAAGTGTGTCACCCTATGGTTCGCGAATAATGCGGACATGATCGAGACCCCTCTAGGATCAATAATCAGAAGCGGGATCTGGAGACCCATACTGACTCCCACACATTCAACGATGACTTTCTTGTGATCGTCGGAACCTTTTACGCTAGTATCTTAATCCCTTTGTTTCACGATATATTACATGTCCGAGATTCAATCATCGGTATCTCCATACCTAGTTTGATCTTGTTACTGACATGTACTCTTTTCTCGTTCCCGTGATATAACATTCTAGTGATCAAATCTGTTGCTTGCAAGCTAACCAATGTGATATCACCGAGAGGGCCCAGAGTATATCTATCCATCATCGGAATGAACAAATTCCACTCTTGATCCATGGGCCTCAACATAACACTTTATTAGTTCTGAATCCATCTTTATAATCACCCTATTACGGTGTGATGTTTGATGTTATCAAGAAACTCTTCCGGTGTTAGTGATTGACATGATCTCATGGTCTAAGGATTAGGATCACTTCGTAAGTTGTTATAGAAATATAAACTCAATGACTTTGATCATAATGCTATACTTCGGATGAATGTTCATCACACCATTACACTAATGTTGTGACCTCGTTATTAACAACATCCAATGTCCATGATCAGGAAACCTATGATCATCTTGTTAATCAACGAGATAGTTTATAAGAGAGGCATAACTAGGAACTTCCTTTTTGTTTATTAAACACACATGTCTTAATGTTTCCGTATTAATACAATTATAGCATGTAAAATAAACATTTATCATAAACAAGGAATACGATAATAACCACTTTATTATTGCCTCTCGGGCATATTCCCTTTAGTCTCCCACTTGCACTAGAGACAATAATCTAGTTTGAAAACTTTGCGTATTGAACACTTATGGCTTTTCGGTGTTCCATATACGCGATTGTAAGTGGTTAACATAATCTACGGATCTGACACTTTTAGGTCCGTGTGTATTGTAACATCCTCAGAATCGACCCTATGCAAGTTTCAGCGATTCCCGCCAAACCCGCATAGAAACGATTCAAAGGTGCCCACCAGGCACTTTCGTGCGGGTGGAAAACGAAGTAATAACATTACACAACAGTCCTCGATGGGACCCACAGAACAGATATATACAACAACGACTCAGAGAGTCAAGAATACAGATTTACAGTGCAAAGATCCAAATCACCTTTAAAACGATATAGCGTCCGAGTACGGACAAGATGCAAATTGAGCTAAGAGCCCTGAAGAATAACCAATGGCGTCCATAACCCTGCCCAGGCCAAGCCGGAAGGGTAACCCTGCTAACGACGTCGATCTCAAAACCTGCTTAAACAAAAGGGGTGTCGACAAAGGGCAAAGGAAAAAGAGGAGCGTCAGTACTGAGGCCAGTACACGGCGAGACTAGAATTCGGCGGTCCTCGCCTACATAGGTATGGTGGACTGAAGCGGCAGCGGCAGCTTGCGCTAAACAACCTATAGAGACTCGATACAACTGGCGGCTATCAGAGAGGGGTAAAAAAGACCTATTCGGAACCATCCTGGTACTACCATCAAACAAACCCGTCCTGATGTTTTCCCCTCGAGACCAAACGAGGAAGTCAACCGAGGAACGCACACAGTTGGCAGTTTTATTTATTCAGTTATCGTTGCAGCAGTTACTAGTCAAATATAGATAGTCATCCTGATAAAATAAGCAGTGGGCAATTTTAGTTAACCATTCCGTTATAGTTGCAACACTTACTAATCAGAAACAAATAGCATGAGATAACCCAAAAACCCAGCAGTTGTTGGTACTTTTATTTAGCCATTCCGTTGTAGTTGTAATACTTACTAGTCAGATACAATGGTCGCAAGCGACAACCCAAACAAGCAATTGTGGGCAGTTTTATGTAGCCATTCCATTATAGTGAAGCTGATTACTAGTCATTATAAAGTCAAATTTATAGCACTACTTTAGTTATAGTTGTCTATGATCGAGATACTGTGCTCCAAGTCGTCCATAACCGCGGACACGGCTTTCAGAAAGTTTTACCCGGCCGGGGTGCACCAATAGCAACACACACTCGATCAACCTCGGAAAAACCAAATCAAAACCCAACGAGGCCTTCACGAAAAAGCAATCACAAGATTCAGAAATATTTCCGGGGGCCACCCCGTTGAGTACACCCGCAACGAAGCTAGCTGACTCCGAGACGGACTCAAGGTTTGTGGGGCCGGCTGTAAGCGACTGGGAACCCAAAACTGGGCTTGTCGATACCGCGGAATCGTGCCACGATCCTAAACAATACAGGTGCTATCCATCGCACAATTTAAATAAAGCAGTAAAGCATGACATAAGTACAGGATCGTAAATAAAACCTCAAACTAGTTTGTGGCCCAAGAAATAAGACTGAATGAAGCTCTGGCTCAGGGGGGTCCCATAAGCCTCCCGGATGTAGATAGCGCGAATATTCAAGGAACAGGTATCAAGTACTCGGGGTCCTACGGGACACAAGTGGACGGTTAACAACCAAATAACATCTATTGCCCACCTGTGCCTCTGCTTACTTACTTCAATTTTAGTTGTTAAACAGGAATTAAAGTGAACGATAAGTAAAACCATGATCATCTCCAACATTAAACATGCGGCAAAGCTCCAACAACTGTGGTACTTGTCGACACGCAACAGCACTCGAGCAAGCGACTACGACGCGCAAGTCCAACTATCTACCAAACAACAGGTAATAGGATGTGTCCAAGGCAATATAAGGCTGCAAGGGATAACACGGGTACGAAAACTAGAGCATCGCAACACAGATAGCAATAGATCAATAGGAGGGAATAAATACTAGAAATGTAAAATAGGTAGAAAGGGGAGATGCTCGCCTGAAAACATTGTCGAAGGTTCAACCGAAGATCGGGGCGAAGCTCACATCAACTCAATGGCCTTATCCGCGAAGAAGCAAATCACTAGAAGGAACACCGGATGCAATATTTAATACTACGGCAAAAGATCGGGCATGCTGCATGAATGATGTATGGCATGGAAAAGGTGCGATGCAATTAGGCAATATTAAGCGGAACCAGGGTCCCGACAATTAATTAGATGGTTCATGTTATTTAGAAACCCCGCAATTTAAATGTTGTTTAACAAGGCAGAAGATATCACCGGTTCGCTACACAAATTTAACTGAGGCCAATATGAGACTAGATTTGCCCGCATATGGGCCCCATATTTAATTATAAGGTGAATCGGCATAAGGCCCCCAAACCACATGACAAGTATGCATGCAAGTATGACAATTTAATATGCAACAATTTATATAGTCGGCAATTTTATAAAATAGGGTTCTCGGATAAGGGTCACACATTAGGGTTCGGCGATCTTGGGGTTCGGGGTTTAGGGTCCGGTCTCAGGGTTCAGGGTTCGACGGGATCGGCCTCGGACGACAGAAGTAGATCTTGTCGCATCCGGGTTCTCGGCGAGCTCGGCGTCCGGGAAGGAGAACTTGTCGTTCAGGGTCTCGATGCCCGGGGTGAAGTACTTGGCGCGCCAGGGTTCGGTCTTCGGACTCGAGGAGAGGAGCTCGGCGTCCTCGAGGGCGTACTTGACGTATCCGTGAAGGAGATCATGTCGGTCCACGGGGTTCGGTCTTCGGGGTTCGACGGGTGTCTTGGCGTCCCAGGGAGGCATCCTCGGTGCTCCGTGTCGAAGGCATCGGGGCCTCCGGGGTCTTCGGATCCGTGAAGTAGATCTTGTTGTTCAGTGTGAACCGTGTCGTCACGACGATCTTGTCGGGTCCTCGAATTCCGATTGAAGATCTTGGCGTTCTTCGGGTCCAGACTTCACCTCCGGAAACGGGTCCGCAGGGTCTCGACGAACTTGGTGTTCGGGCCTCTGAGTCGTGGTTCTTGGCGCGGCACCGGTCTTATGCTCGAGTAGAAGCACTTGTCGTCCTCGTGGCGATCTTAACACAAATTTGTCCGTCTTGCTGTAGAACTTGATGGGCAGCGGCGCACTTTGCCAACTCTCTGTACGGAGGAAGATGGTGGCGCAGGGACATGAGGCGCGGGAGACAGAGGGGGCCCACACGCAGGAGGGACTCGGCGTCTTCCATGGCGAGGGCGGAGCGGGGCCGGCTGCTGTGGGGCGGGAGGACCACGGGGCGAGCGCGGAGGTGAGGACGATGGAGCTGGCGGGCGCGAGCTAGGCAGAGGGGGGATGCGGGGAGGCCGGGCGGAGGAGGACGGGCGGCGGCGCCGCTGGAGCTCTGGGCGGCGGGAGGTGCGGGCCGGGGTGGCGCTGCCGGAGAGAGGCGCTGGCGGCGGAGCCCCGGGGAGGAGGAGAGAGACGGGCGGGGAAGAGCGGTGGGTAGGGAGGAGCGGCGCATCGAGAGGATGGGGGAGACGGGGTCAGGGAGAGAGGGTCACGTGGGGGAGGCTGCATCGGGTGGGGGTGGGTGTGGGACTGACAGGTGGGGGTCTGGGGACGCGGGGCCAGGGGGTGGGGCCAGGTGGGGTCCGGGCGGGGTGAGTGGAGAGTGGGCTGGCGGGTGAGAGAGGAGAGAGAGGGGGTGAAAGAGGAGGTGGGCCAGGTGGCGGCATGGGATTGGGTAGAGGGGAGGGAGAGGGTTAGGTGGCAGCCATAGATTGGTGGGGGTGAGGTGGCTGGTTGGGTGGGTAGTTTAGGTCTGGGTAGGTTAGGGATTTTGGGTGAACCGTTTTATTCTGGGGGTGGTCGACTCGGTCGAGTCGGCCGTTCGACTGCCCCCCTAAAAATTATTAAATATTTTACTTATTTCAAACATGGATTTTGCAAACCGATAGCAGACAAACGAAATAATCCGGAGACCCGGGTTTTCCGTTTGAACAAAGACGGGGCATTTAGAAAACAAAAATAGGTTTTTCCGAAAATAGTTTTATGCAAGCAAATGCAAGATGATGACGATGTTCAAATGCAATGTGGCATGATGACATGAGCATGCGGTCATGATGATGCAATGCACAAAAACAACGCGATTTTCTAGTAGTGGTTTTGCGGGATGCCACAATTCGACACCACTAACAATGGATCTCGCCCTCGAGATCCGTCTCATGGTACCGGAAAGAGGGGCGGCGATCCGAATCCTCTCGCTTCGTGTAGATCCTCGCGACACCACTAACGAGGGTTCCTTCTTCATCTTGGAATTCAGCGACACCACCAACAAAGGTTTGTTTCTCACGTTCGTCGAGAGAACACTCCGTATAACCAACGGACAAAGTTAAAGGTAAGGCCACCTCTAATTTTCGCGGAAGGAGTAAAAGCACATTAATTCACCAATTCAATGTACAAGAGCGAATGATAAGAGTAGTGGTATGGTAGCTACTCCATCCCGCACTCAAACCATTACTCTGCACACGAATAGGCAGATTATGCAACCAACTCTCGGAATTAGACTGAAGATCTCGACAAGCGAGGTTCGGAAACAAAGGAGTGATGCAGACTCTGCATCGGATCTGGCGTAGATGATGTCGTCGCGTCGAAGAACACCGGAAGGCACAAACAAGGAACAAAGAATGGTACCACAGTAGACGGATTCCTCAGGCAGCATGAACACCGGATGGTAGAACACCGTTTATCAAAGAAGGAAGAGAAACCCTGAAGGTACGACGGAAACCCAACCACGAGAATTCCTGGACTCGAAGAAAAAGACGAGAGCGGAATCAAAACACGTAGAGGTAAGAGGAGAATAGCAAAGGGGTAAGGAATAAAAATCAGACCTAATCAGAACTATCCAACCGATTTTGCAAAAATAGTTTTGACACTCTACTGCGGCCGTTAGCTAGGTTATCCTACAGGCTGGACTTGTGGGGTATCGCAACTGCTGAGCTCTGATACCACTCTGTAACATCCTCAGAATTGACCCTATGCAAGTTTCAGCGATTCCCGCCAAACCCGCATAGAAACGATTCAAAGGTGCCCACCAGGCACTTTCGTGCGGGTGGAAAACGAAGTAATAACATTACACAACAGTCCTCGATGGGACCCACAGAACAGATATATACAACAACGACTCAGAGAGTCAAGAATACAGATTTACAGTGCAAAGATCCAAATCACCTTTAAAACGATATAGCGTCCGAGTATGGACAAGATGCAAATTGAGCTAAGAGCCCTGAAGAATAACCAATGGCGTCCATAACCCTGCCCAGGCCAAGCCGGAAGGGTAACCCTACTAACGACGTCGATCTCAAAACCTGCTTAAACAAAAGGGGTGCCGACAAAGGGCAAAGGAAAAAAGAGGAGCGTCAGTACTGAGGCCAGTACACGGCGAGACTAGAATTCGGCGGTCCTCGCCTACATAGGTATGGTGGACTGAAGCGGCAGCTTGCGCTAAACAACCTATAGAGACTCGATACAACTGGCGGCTATCAGAGAGGGGTAAGAAAGACCTATTCGGAACCATCCTGGTACTACCATCAAACAAACCCGTCCTGATGTGTTCCCCTCGAGACCAAACGAGGAAGTCAACCGAGGAACGCACACAGTTGGCAGTTTTATTTATTCAGTTATCGTTGCAGCAGTTACTAGTCAAATATAGATAGTCATCCTGATAAAATAAGCAGTGGGCAATTTTAGTTAACCATTCCGTTATAGTTGCAACACTTACTAATCAGAAACAAATAGCATGAGATAACCCAAAAACCCAGCAGTTGTTGGTACTTTTATTTAGCCATTCCGTTGTAGTTGTAATACTTACTAGTCAGATACAATGGTCGCAAGCGACAACCCACACAAGCAATTGTGGGCAGTTTTATGTAGCCATTCCATTATAGTGAAGCTGATTACTAGTCATTATAAAGTCAAATTTATAGCACTACTTTAGTTATAGTTGTCTATGATCGAGATACTGTGCTCCAAGTCGTCCATAACCGCGGACACGGCTTTCAGAAAGTTTTACCCGGCCGGGGTGCACCAATAGCAACGCACACTCGATCAACCTCGGAAAAACCAAATCAAAACCCAACGAGGCCTTCACGACAAAGCAATCACAAGATTCAGAAATATTTCCGGGGGCCACCCCGTTGAGTACACCCGCACCGAAGCTAGCTGACTCCGAGACGGACTCAAGGTTTGTGGGGCCGGCTGTAAGCGACTGGGAACCCAAAACTGGGCTTGTCGATACCGCGGAATCGTGCCACGATCCTAAACAATACAGGTGCTATCCATCGCACAATTTAAATAAAGCAGTAAAGCATGGCATAAGTACAGGATCGTAAATAAAACCTCAAACTAGTTTGTGGCCCCAAGAAATAAGACTGAATGAAGCTCTGGCTCAGGGGGGTCCCATAAGCCTCCCGGATGTAGATAGCGCGAATATTCAAGGAACAGGTATCAAGTACTCGGGGTCCTACGGGACACAAGTGGACGGTTAACAACCAAATAACATCTATTGCCCACTTTTGCCTCTGCTTACTTACTTCAATTTTAGTTGTTAAACAGGAATTAAAGTGAACGATAAGTAAAACCATGATCATCTCCAACATTAAACATGCGGCAAAGCTCCAACAACTGTGGTACTTGTCGACACGCAACAGCACTCGAGCAAGCGACTACGACGCGGAAGTCCAACTAACTACCAAACAACAGGTAATAGGATGTGTCCAAGGCAATATAAGGCTGCAAGGGATAACACGGGTACGAAAACTAGAGCATCGCAACACAGATAGCAATAGATCAACAGGAGGGAATAAATACTAGAAATGTAAAATAGGTAGAAAGGGGGAGATGCTCGCCTGAAAACATTGTCGAAGGTTCAACCGAAGATCGGGGCGAAGCTCACATCAACTCAACGGCCTTATCCGCGAAGAAGCAAATCACTAGAAGGAACATCGGATGCAATATTTAATACTACGGCAAAAGATCGGGCATGATGCATGAATTATGTATGGCATGGCAAAGGTGCGATGCAATTAGGCAATATTAAGCGGAACCAGGGTCCCGACAATTAATTAGATGGTTCATGTTATTTAGAACCCCCGCAATTTAAATGTTGTTTAACAAGGCAGAAGATATCACCGGTTCGCTACACAAATTTAACTGAGGCTAATATGAGACTAGATTTGCCCGCATATGGGCCCCATATTTAATTATAAGGTGAATCGGCATAAGGCCCCCAAACCACATGACAAGTATGCATGCAAGTATGACAATTTAATATGCAACAATTTATATAGTCGGCAATTTTATGAAATGGGGTTCTCGGATAAGGGTCACACATTAGGGTTCGGCGATCTTGGGGTTCGGGGTTTAGGGTCCGGTCTCAGGGTTCAGGGTTCGACGGGATCGGCCTCGGACGACAGAAGTAGATCTTGTCGCATCCGGGTTCTCGGCGAGCTCGGCGTCCGGGAAGGAGAACTTGTCGTTCAGGGTCTCGATGCCCGGGGTGAAGTACTTGGCGCGCCAGGGTTCGGTCTTCGGACTCGGGGAGAGGAGCTCGGCGTCCTCGAGGGCGTACTTGACGTATCCGTGAAGGAGATCATGTCGGTCCACGGGGTTCGGTCTTCGGGGTTCGACGGGTGTCTTGGCGTCCCAGGGAGGCATCCTCGATGCTCCGTGTCGAAGGCATCGGGGCCTCCGGGGTCTTCGGATCCGTGAAGTAGATCTTGTTGTTCAGTGTGAACCTTGTCGTCACGATGATCTTGTCGGGTCCTCGAATTCCGATTGAAGATCTTGGCGTTCTTCGGGTCCGGACTTCACCTCCGGAAACGGGTCCGCAGGGTCTCGACGAACTTGGTGTTCGGGCCTCTGAGTCGTGGTTCTTGGCGCGACACCGGTCTTATGCTCGAGTAGAAGCACTTGTCGTCCTCGTGGCGATCTTAACACAAATTTGTCCGTCTTGCTGTAGAACTTGATGGGCAGCGGCGCACTTTGCCAACTCTCTGTACGGAGGAAGATGGTGGCGCAGGGACATGAGGCGCGGGAGACAGAGGGGGCCCACACGCAGGAGGGACTCGGCGTCTTCCATGGCGAGGGCGGAGCGGGGCCGGCTGCTGCGGGGCGGGAGGACCACGGGGCGAGCGCTGAGGTGAGGACGATGGAGCTGGCGGGCGCGAGCTAGGCAGAGGGGGGGATGCGGGGAGGCCGGGCGGAGGAGGACGGGCGGCGGCGCCGCTGGAGCTCTGGGCGGCGGGAGGTGCGGGCCGTGGTGGCGCTGCCGGAGAGAGGCGCTGGCGGCGGAGCCCCGGGGAGGAGGAGAGAGACGGGCGGGGAAGAGCGGTGGGTAGGGAGGAGCGGCGCATCGAGAGGATGGGGAGACGGGGTCGGGGAGAGAGGGTCGCGTGGGGGAGGCTGCATCGGGTGGGGGTGGGTGTGGGACTGACAGGTGGGGGTCTGGGGACGCGGGGCCAGGGGGTGGGGCCAGGTGGGGTCCGGGCGGGGTGAGTGGAGAGTGGTCTGGCGGGTGAGAGAGGAGAGAGAGGGGTGAAAGAGGAGGTGGGCCAGGTGGCGGCATGGGATTGGGTAGAGGGGAGGGAGAGGGTGAGGTGGCAGCCATAGATTGGTGGGGGTGAGGTGGCTGGTTGGGTGGGTAGTTTAGGTCTGGGTAGGTTAGGGATTTTGCGTGAACCGTTTTATTCTGGGGGTGGTCGACTCGGTCGAGTCGACCGTTCGACTGCCCCCCTAAAAATAATTAAATATTTTACTTATTTCAAACAGGGCTTTTGCAAACCGATAGCAGACAAACGAAATAATCCGGAGACCCGGGTTTTGCGTTTGAACAAAGACGGGGCGTTTAGAAAACAAAAATAGGTTTTTCCGAAAATAGTTTTATGCAAGCAAATGCAAGATGATGACGATGTTCAAATGCAATGTGGCATGATGACATGAGCATGCGGTCATGATGATGCAATGCACAAAAACAACGCGATTTTCTAGTAGTGGTTTTGCGGGATGCCACATGTATTTACATATCTTTGCGTCTCCACGCATCACTCATTCTCCAATGAGATGGCATTGTATAAATTTGGTCTTTCGGTGAGACCTTTAGTTCCTTGGGGTTAAACCATGTCGATACTATTGTCATAAAATATATCTTTAGTGTTAGCCCGTTGGGAACCACACCTTAGTTTGATTTCAAACTACTTGACACAAATTCTCTCCTTTGCTGCTACTATAGCAGTCATATACTTAGACTTTTTGTTGTAGTATTCGTCACAATGTCTTAACTATGGATTTCATCCAAATCCATCATGGAATCTCCTTTCCATTACATTGTGCTACCCATAGTTTAAATTGAGATAAACTTAATTTGTATCTTGTGACAAACCTAGTATCAATGTAACGCTTTACAATGAACTATTGTAATTGTTTGTCACCTCTACACAAATATATTCTTAGTTCCTTAAAAAAGATCATAAGAATATCCTCACTATCGTCCAATGATCATTTTATGATTCATTCTGGTATATGCTCATAACACTTAGAGCATAGGACATATCTGGATGTGTACATATCATGGTATGATTGATCAAAACATTCTCGTGATTTCACTCATCAAGTGTCAAAGCACTTGAATCTTGTTTCACTTATCAAGTGTCGATACTCTTTAATCTTGATTCAATTCCTTTCCATGCAACAAGAATTGTTTCTTGTCGTTTCTATATTGAACTCCTTCAATATCTCATATATGTACGTTTGGCACAACCATATTGGCATCACAGTCTATCCACTATAGACATCCATGCTAAATATTCGGGTTTTGCCTAAGTATTTCATCAAAATGAAATTCTTAACCTTTGTCAATAAAATATTACATCATTTCTAATCAACAAGATGTCCTCCACATAATGTATTAGAAATATGTCTCAGCGCTCCCACTTAATTTCTTGCAAATGCAAGCATCTTCATCGTCTCCTGATGAAAACTCCTTTTCATCACGATGAAGATCCCAACTCCGCGATGCTTACTTCAACCATTGAAGTTTGCATGCCCCTTTTAGCATCCTTTGAATTAACAAAACCCTTTGGATCGTGTCATGTACACGTCCTAGGTAACCATTCTATTAGAAGAACTTTGTTTTGTTTATTCATCTATCATATACCAAATTATATGTAGTGGTTGCTACTTTAATCCGTCCAGACTAAATATCGCTATGAAAGATCAAATCTTGTCATAGTCAACTCCTTGAACATTGTCGTAAAATACTTTACGACATGTCGACTATTTCATATATGTGAAACATCCATGTCTGTTTCTTTATAGATCCAAATGCGACCGATAGGTTTTTACACCTTTCCGGAGGGTCTTCCACGTTCAAAACTTGATTTCTCGTGTATGGAACTATCACGGATTTTATGTCTTCAAGCCATTTGACAGAGTCAGGGCCCATCATCGCTTATTTGCATATAGTCGGTTCATCATTGTCAAACAATAATGATTTACTCTCAAATCTTAGTATTTGATTGTTTATCCGACCTACTTGGTTTAATAGGAACTTAGATCTCCGTGACCACAACCTTTGAGGCACATAAACCATGAGCATTATGGCTGCCTCCGGAACGATTTCCGCCACTGCGCAACTCAGCACATATATCTAAGGTTCGTTAACCTTATCAAAGTTCTATTGTCCTCCCACTTAACTTTTACGAAAAATTCCTTCTTCAAGAAACTTCACGTTTCAAGCGACAAACCCTTTTGTCCTTGGTGTTATGGAGGAATAACCAATTGTTATTTGAAATAACCTACAAAGACATGTTCATCCGACTTTGGTTGTAAACATTTTACTTATGTTTAGCATACCAAAATTTAAGAAATGTCAACTTGGGTTTTACTCCAAACCATAACTTCCATGGTGTCATTTCAACGGATCAAGATGGAGCTCTTTTCAGTGTAAAAGCGGTAGTCTCTAAAGCTTTAATCCTTTAAAACATAATGGCAGTTTTATAAATAACACCTTTGATCCAACCATGTCAAACAAGGTTTCATTACAAATCTCAAACACTCCATATTCCTATGGTGTTTCGGGATATGTAAATCTAGGTGTTTTGCTAAACTTGCAACTCAAATAAATCCCTTTATGATAAAATCATAATTCATTTATTTTCTTGTTACACTTGTAACTCAAACAAACCCCTTATGATAAAATCATAAACCATTTATTTTCTTGTCACAATGATTTTCACTTCATCTTGAAAGTCTTTGAACATTTTCAAATATTTCACACTTCTTTCTCATTAAGTGAACATTCACTCAAATTTCCGAAGAAAGCATATGAAGATGAAATCCATCGCTTAAGACTATACATAATGGACTACATACATCGATATGTATAAATTCCAATATTTTAGTCGTTCGTTCTTCTTTGGCCTTTGAACGAAGTTTTAATTATCCCGAGGAAAGTCTCACAAGCGTCACTTGATCAAATCAAAGACTCCAAAAATCCATGAATATGGAGATTCTTCATGTTTTCTTTCCAATATAATTTAAACAGCGATGTCACTTCGTAAGTGATCTTTCAATCATTTGTCTTGCGACATTTTAGCATTAGGTTTTATGGATGTGATTTCTCCAACTAGATTTGTAAATCATCCATCTTATATGGAATACGGTAATTATTTGAACAACCTTTGTTCTCATAATACCTGACTCAAATAACAATTATTAAAACAAATCTTGAAGTCAAGCTATGATGTCAACGAGAAATACAAACAACGGTTTGTTTGTTTTCGATGAACATCATCACATATTCTCTTGCTAGTTACTTAGGCCATTGTGGTTCATGAATTGCGTTGTTCCGTATGAAATTTCATACAAACCAATTCGGTATCCAATACCCAAGAACCACATTGTTTAACAAGCAAAGAATACAACCATAACATGTATATCATATATATACCTAAATTGGATATTTCCAGTCTTTTCTTTTCTGCCAAATATATTTTATAGATTCTCTTCCAGCATTTCCTTTTCCTTTTAAAAGAATCTATCAACATCAAAAGTGGCGCCATATACATGACACATAGTCCAAAGCGTGTATATTCAAATAATAATACCTTTGACTTGCACTTTGAAGTAGATCACCCTCATCAAAATGATCGGTATTCTTTCAAAATCCATTCTTTAGTAATCTTTTAGTGTAGTAAACACTTTACATACATATTCTATTCATCCTTATCATGACGACTTTCATGATCAAGCTATTGTAGCTTATAAAGGCGAATCGTGAGTATAACATTACTTTCCAAAACCCTTTTGGATGATTAGGATGTCTAGCATCTCCAACCCTCGTAAATTCTCATCCAATATTATATATTATACTCTATCATATTGCAACCAAAACATTGTTTCAGATATCGTTATATCTGCCACACATGATGGTTTCTGAAACAATTCTTTCATCTCCTAGATAATCTCGATATTTAAATCAAGAATCATGGAGGCAAACATGATACTTAAGATACTAACACTGGAATTGTTACTCTTGATTTAATACCAACTATTAAATTTCACGGAGTAAATAGAGTTTGCTGAAAGTTTGCAATAGGACTTTAAACTTTAGATTGACACTCAACACAATACGATACCAGTTCGTAAAGTATATATCCAGAATTCTATAGTTCTATTATCTCAATTACAACTATGCATAAGGTGGTGAACGAATGCCAATGACTACAACAAATTATGCAAATTCACTTTGATATAATTTATGATAAATTGAGTTATACTAATCCAAATTAGAAATGAACTCCCACTCAAAAATGACATCCCTCGTGTCTTTTTGGTGATTACATGAACCAAATCCACTACACCAAGTCCGATCATCACGTGAGTCGGTGTAGCTTCAAAGGCGAGCATCCATATGGTCATCATATCAAAACATATGACTCATGCTTAACTTTTCGGTTCGTGTTCCAAGGCCATGTCTGTACATGCTAGGCTCGCCAAGTAAGAACCTTAGTATTCGCGTGTGTAACTGTCTTACACCAGAGATATGCTCGTGGATTCAAGTACACCCGACGTGATGTCTTGAAGCGACGAAACATTGTCGGTGCATACTTAAGGAAGAACACATTCTTATCTTTATATCTAAATAAGGGATCATCTTATTATGCTAATAAAACGCCAAACAAGCAATATAAGATGCTATCAAACATCACATGTTTATTAGTGGAATGATATGGTTCCCGCATATGATCTCCATCATGTGCACCGTGGTATGATCTCTATCATACCTTTATGTGTAAGGCCAAGGTCTATGGAACTTACACGTTATGTGTGTTGTAAGAGTATCATCTCATACTTCTACTTACAACATCACCATATCATAACACTAGCCCAGCAACAATCTAAACTAGACGCCTCTAATTTATCCATTGCAAATTTTACGTGGCTTAGGGCTTTCGAAGATAGAACCGTTCTTACCTACGAACATGAACCACAACGAGGATAACCAAATTGTTGACAACTCATTGCAAATTAGATATTGACTATAGTAGGAGAGACAGACACCCGCTAGCCACTTATGCAAAACTAGTTGCATGTCAAGCGTGGAACAGGTCTCATGTGCGAGGACATGTAAAGTTTGTCCGGGCCGCTTCATCCCACTATGCCACCAATATCCAAAGTACAACTAAGAAGCAATAAAATGATCATACACGCCCACATACTCATATGTGTACTACTCGTGCAAAGTATCTACGCATACATCCGGCTCTGATACCACTGTAGGGTTCGCAGCATAGAAAACAAAAAAATTCCTACGATGGGAACAACTATGTACCAAGATATATCTACTAGATACAAACAACGGGCGGATGTATATCCGTAGATAACATACCATTGAAGACCGACAAAGCTTAACGAGTCCAAACTCGTGGTTGATGTATACGATCTCTTGTCGATCTCAAGATCGAGAGGAAGTCCTAGCGCCGCAAAACAGCAGCGCATCCATGCTCGCACACACGATCGAGGCACCGAGCAACCTCCGCCTCCTCGCTCCAGCGATGCAGCGAAAGCACAACTCTTTCTTGCCGAAAAGCCACCGGGAACATGTATTTCGCTAGTCCGAGACCATGGGGATAAATACTAGAGGGGAGAGAGATCCTTCACGAGGAGGTGTGAGTGAGAAGTGAGAGGAGGGGCTCCTTATATAGGGGAGGGGGGCAGCCCATGGGGGCATGGCCGCCGGCCATGGAGGGTGCCCCCACCTCTCCCTCATTCATGTGGGTGGACACTCCACTCACAAAATGGCCCTTCAATTTTCTCCACTCAAAAACCCACTCAAATTCCCATTAAATTTCCACCAAATTTAATGCAAACTTTCATTAAATAAAACTCTTTTATTTTATTAAGAATTTTGTCAATTACTTTAATGAAAAACATTCATAAATAACCCCTTGCTAGTATTTCATTTCACATGCAGAAACACTTTCTGCAATTTCACCCGAAAACCCGTTTCGGTATCTAGTGAAATAAATTCCTGCGCTTGTTATTCTTTTCGGCATGAAACTTTTGCTCCAAATGGATGTCGGTGTCTCTTAAGTGTGTCACCCTACGGTTCGCGAATAATGCGGACATGATCAAGACCCCTCTCGGATCAATAATCAGAAGCGGGATCTGGAGACCCATACTGACTCCCACACATTCAACGATGACTTTCTTGTGATCGTCGGAACCTTTTACGCTAGTATCTTAATCCCTTTGTTTCACGATATATTACATGTCCGAGATTCGATCATCGGTATCTCCATACCTAGTTTGATCTCGTTACTGACATGTACTCTTTTCTTGTTCCCGTGATATAACATTCTAGTGATCAAATCACTTGCTTGCAAGCTAACCAATGTGATATCACCGAGAGAGCCCAGAGTATATCTATCCGTCATCGGGATGAACAAATTCCACTCTTGATCCATGGGCCTCAACATAGCACTTTATCAGTTCTGAATCCATCTTTATAATCACCCTATTACAGTGTGACGTTTGATGTTATCAAGAAACTCTTATGGTATTAGTGATTGACATGATCTCATGGTCTAAGGATTAGGATCACTTCGTAAGTTGTTATAGCAATATAAACTCAATGACTTTGATCGTAATGCTATACTCCGGA
Source organism: Avena atlantica (assembly GCA_910589765.1). NCBI lineage: Eukaryota > Viridiplantae > Streptophyta > Magnoliopsida > Poales > Poaceae > Avena > Avena atlantica. The sequence continues at coordinate 526,489,630 of OU342739.1, read as the reverse complement.
TGAATGTTCATCACACCATTACACTAATGTTGTGACCTCGTTATTAACAACATCCAATGTCCATGATCAGGAAACCTATGATCATCTTGTTAATCAACGAGCTAGTTTATAAGAGAGGCATAACTAGGAACTTCCTTTTTGTTTATTAAACACACATGTATTAACGTTTCCGTATTAATACAATTATAGCATGTAAAATAAACTTTTATCATAAACAAGGAATACGATAATAACCACTTTATTATTGCCTCTCGGGCATATTCCCTTCACTATTCCTTGCTCTATTAAGAATAATTATGTTAGAACTGCTTTATGTGATTCGGGAGCTGGAGTTAGTGTTATGTCTTTTTCTCTCTATAAGAGACTCCAGCTAGAAAAGTTGATACCAACTGATATATCTTTGCAAATGGCTGATAAGTCAACTACTATTCATGTTGGTATATGTGAGGATGTTCCTGTTCAAGTGGCTCATAATTTCTTGGTTTTAGCTGATTTTGTTGTGGTTGAAATGCCTGAAGATGATAATATGTCTATTATTCTTGGGAGACCTTTTCTTAATACTGTAGGTGCTGTCATCAATTGTAATCAAGAAAAGTAACTTTTAATATTAATGACAAAGAGCATACTGTCTATTTTCCCAAGAAGGTTGATAAAAGCTATTGCCTGAACTCCATTAAAAATATTGAGAGAATCAAGGTTGGAGAAATATATTGTCTCATTCCATAAGAAAGTTTTGAAACTATTATGATTGGGACCATTGCTATAAAGTTTGAGGTAACATAATCACTTTGTGGAATACAAAGTTTTGTTTCATATAAGATTGTTTTGGTAACAAGACTTGATCAGCCTTGTTAACAAAAGCATTTTAATGAACAAAATAGTGTTTTCACTATGGTTATACTTGCTCACTTTTACTTTTTCCGTCCTAGTCTTTGCTTTTTCTTTTGTTAGCTTTGATTTTGCTAGTTGTTTGCTCGTTATAGTGTCTTAGAACTTCTGTAGTTTTGGTTTTGGTTTGTTTTTGCTTCTTCCAAAAAAAACTTTTCTGCGAGAAAATCAATTTTCATACCCTGGAAATTGGCCAAAAATAAAGTTTCCCAAAAAATCCCAGAAAATTCATAATAAATTTTTCCTCGAAAAAGGGGCAGAGAGACACCTGGAGTGGCCTAGGGGGACCCACCAGGCCAGCACACCCCTAGGTGGCGCGGCCAGCCCCCAGGTGGCCCCTGGTCAGGGTGTGGCCCACCTGTGGCCCTCCAAAGTGCCTCCTCCTCGCCATCTTCTTTCTCTCTCCCAAAAAACACCGGGAAACTTTCTTAAGCTCGAGTTCTTGCTGTTCTTGCTCCCGATTTTCGATCTCCTTGCTCATCCCATCTTTGCTGCTGATTTTTAGAGAGATTGCTCCTTGGTATGTGCCTCCTCCGCTTGTCCAATTAGATTTGTGATTGGTAGATTATATCTTGAGTATTTTGCTGCTATAGGTGTCACGTTGTGTGAGCTTGCATGCTTATTATATGTTTATAAACTTCATTTTGATACATGTGTAGCCCTCTAGCAAGTTCCTATAGTAGTTTCTCATCATTTATCAACTTGGAAATCACTTGGTTTGATGTTTGTCTAAAAATTTCAGAAAAAAGAGGTCATGGACAACCACACCTATGGTGAAATATTTGAGAGTGATGCACCTATAAGGACAAGGCCTTCAAGATCATCCTCCAGAGCTAGGCCCTCATACAATGAGGATCTCATTACACCGCGATTTGGCGATGAGGGAGATGCACACCTTTCTACCTTTCCTTGTCCTACCTTTTTTCGGGCTGCTGGGACTCTCAATGATTTCCTAACTTTGGTTCACAGGGTTGGACTAACGAGTTATATGCAGGATGAGAGTGTGTAGTATGCTACGCTCACTAAAACCTTTGTGGAGAGATTCTCTTTTTTCTAACAGCCTGTTCAAACCAGATGTGTCTTTCAAAATTTATGGCAGGCCTTACACCATGACATTGAAGAAATTTTGTGAGATCCAGGGTATTGGTACATCTAGGACGATGAAGAAGATTCCAGCTCAACCCACTGATTTGTTGGAGCTCTACCGCGAGATAACCAATGATGATGGTCGTAGAGCCCAGCGAGGAAAGATAAGAAATATTCAACTCTCAGCTATCGGGTACTTTGCTTATTACCTTGCCACTAGTGTTCTTGGTAGGGAGAACACTAGAAATATTTCCAACTAACATTTGGCTTTCCTAGTTGTTGTGCTCAATAATGAAACTAGATACAATCTTGGTTCTCTCATTGCTCGTCGCTTAGCTGCTAAGGGACCCATTTATGGGGGAATTATTGCTGCACGTGTTGTTGCTGCCTTAGACCTTGTTGTTGATCCAAATGATACAGTTTTGGATCCTTAGAGGCTTGATCTTGCTGCCATGAAAGCACATCACTTTGTCACTGCTGGCTCTACCCTTGAGAGCCTAGTTTATAGAATGTTGTTTACTGACGGGGAAGAGAGAGAGATCCCTCTCCCCCAAACCACTTTGTTCAGTATTTTCCAGGGACCTTTGTCACGCTCCAAGGAGGAGATGGATGAGAAGCTGCGTATTCTTGGCTTCCATGGACACTATAAGGGGGGCACGCCCTCATACGACCCCTCTATGCACTACACAGGGGAGTCCTCGAGCTCGTACCAGGACGAAGGGGCCTGCTCGTCATACTACAGAGGTGCAACTTCTTGGTCACCATGGAGTTGAGCCCCACTTAGGCCAAAAACCTAAGCTTGGGGGGAGGTATACCGACTTCACACTCATCTATATATCATGTTTCGTCGGTTCTTTGTATATCCATTGTTTCACTTTCTTTTTGGTTTTTGTTTCTGCTTTCTCAAAACACAAAAATACCAAAAATATTTTCATTCTTTCTCTTGGTTTGTTTCTTTGCTTTTTAGCTTTGGTTTGTCTTAAAGAAAAATCCAAAAAGATTTTTCTTTGTTTGCTTTTGCTTTGTTTGTTTTTGCTTTGTTTTCTTGCTTTAAAAAATCGAAAACACCAAAAATATTTGTTCTTCTTCTTTGGTTTTGTGAGTTCTTTGCAGGGTTCAGCCGTCCTCAGTGGACTTTGGTTTCATGTTATTATTTAAGTCACACAAGTGAAGGGCAATAATGAAGATTAAGACAACTTGAGGTGTGGTAAGAGGCTGGTAACGAACTCTATTTGTTTTCATTTTTGTACATATACTCATCATTGTGAGCATGCTTAGTCTGTTCATGTAAGGTGTATGTTATTTATGGATGCTTAGTAGTTCTTGCTTTCTTGTGATTAGCTCCAACTTGCTAATAGTTTGTAGCATGTCATATGAATGTTTGCTTGCATTGTTTTATTCATAACTTGGTATGATATTGTGGTATCCTCCTCTGAACGGTTCATGTGAATCGACTTGGCACATGCTCACGCATGCATATGACTAAACAGTAGTTAGCAAGCCTCGATGATTTATTTTGCCTCAGAGTTCTGTATAATTTTCATGCTATAATTAGTCTTGTTTTGTTGCAAGCATGATTATGACAGTTATTGCTCTCTCGTTTGTCGCTCCCTCTCTATTGCTAGCCTTCACCTGCACTGAGTATAAGCTCTACTTGTACATCCAACTCCCCAAAACCAATATTGCCAACAGTGTCCACCATACCTACCTACTAGCATCATTTATTATTCAGTGCATATTCATGATGCCTTGTTTTCTTTCAAATAAAATGTTTGACTGTTTTGAGTAAGTTAGTTAGTAAAGCTCTCACAAACTTGATGGCACACTTTATTCCTTGCACTTAATAAACCTGAACCATTGTGATTGTCCATGAAAGTTATATGCTTGCAAATTATAGGCTGGCAGTTAGCAGAACCGTGCTGTCACGAGGAACGCTTTCAACACTTATGGATACATATCAAGTTGATACCATGCTCTTTTGTTTGCGGATGTCGTCGGTGTGAAACAAAAGGGGAGCTTGTGATTTCATGGAGTTATATATATATGTGTTAGAGAAACGCCTGGGCCGCTAGCCTAAGCCATGCCTAATCATGGTGGAAACTTGCAGCATTACCATAATGAGCATCTGTGAAGCATCCTCAATAAAAACATATGCAAATAGCAAATAAAAAGATCGTCGAGATGCTCATTGTCTGCTTGCCTTGTCATTTTGATTATGGGATAGCTCATGTATCCTGTGCAAGGGGTACCCCGTTGGCGGTTCTCTATGATATGCATGTATTTACAATGACAAGAACTTACAGGTAACTAAATTTGAGGAGCGGCCCTCGTACTCAAGGGACATGGGATTTCCAGTTTATGGTCTGTCAAGCATATAACTCATATTGGACCTCACTTTCACCATTAACCATATAAAGATGCCCATGATAGGGGAAATGAGAGCTCAAAGCTAATGAGTACCTTACTTTTAGCATTTGGAATCCTTTCAAACTTTTCAAAACCTTTTCACTTCCTTGTTGAGTCACCACTTAATCTATGAGCACCTTCTTGAGAGCATAGTTGTCATTCTTGTGTTTGTCTCAAAACTTGGTTAATTATGTCATGACTTTGATGCTTGTATCTCTGATATCTTTACTTCTAGTCTTCACTTGAACTTTAGAGGTGCCTTGGCATTTATTTTGTGCTCTACAAACAAAGTCAAGCGAGATACCACTCTATCATACCTTATTATGAGCATTGCAATGTTGCTTATGTTTATGTTTCATGCTACTTATTATTATTGAGTTGGTTTCTCTTCATAGCTTGCAATGACTATTGAGTAGACTTAGTTGCATACTTCTTATTATGAATGGTTTAAGTATATACTCCTGTGCTGAGAATATATACATCATTTGAAGCAAATGTGTTCGTGAAAGTTCTTTTATCGCACTCAGTTTTCAACTAAATTGCTTGAGGACAAGCAATACTCTAAGCTTGGGGGAGTTGATACATCCAAAACTTATCTACTTTCCTGAACACTTTTTCTATTGTTTCTCCTCCAAACTTGTGTGATTTGGGTACAACTAACATGCACTGACGTTGTTTTCAGCAGAATTACCTTGGTGTCTAGTTTTTGTGCAGAAAATCAACTATCAGGAAAAATCTCGGAAAATATGCCAAAAATCCCATTTCACCAGAAGATCCACGGAGCCAGAGTACGAGACGGAGTGGAGCCCTGGTGGCCCACACCCCCTGTCACGCGGGTGGGCCCAGCCCGCGCCTAGGAGGGTGCGGCCGCCTCAGGCACCCCCTCGGCCTCCCTCTTCTCCTATAAGGTAGCCCTTGACCTAAAAACTGAGGGGGGGTTCGTCGTTTTTCCATCCGCCGCGCCGCCATCACCCGAAACCGCGATTCAGAACCAGAAACTCTGTTCTGGCACCCTGCCAGGACGAGGAATTTGGGGAGGATCATCGCCATCGTCATCACCAACGCCTCTCCATCAACCATCAATGTTTCCCTCATCCATGAGTGAGTAATCCCCCGCTGTAGGCTATGGGGATGGTAGGGATTGGATGAGTTCTATCATGTAATCGAATAAGATTATTAGGGCATGGTGCCTAGTATCTCTATTAATGCTATTTGACTTTGTTGCAACTTGTTGTGCTTAATGCTTGTCGCTAGGGCCTGAGTGCCATGATCTCATATCTGAACTTATTATTGAATCATTATGATAGTATTGTTTGTGGTCTTATCTGCAAATTGTGTACACATACCATTGTCCAGATCCAAAGGCCCGAATTGAAAAAAATTGGGATAACCGGAGGGGATGGCTGTGATGTGAGGATCACATGTGTTCATGGAGTGTTAATGCTTTGCTCCGGTGCTCTATTAAAAGGAGCACCTTAATTTCCAGTAGTTCCCTTGAGGCCCCGCTGCAACAGGCTGACAGGACAAAATATGTTGTTCAAGTTCTCATTGCGAGCACGCATGACTATATATGGAGCACATGCCTATGATTGTTTAGTACTTGTATGCTTATCTTATTTATCTGCAATTGCCCTAGATCTTGAAGTTACATGTTTAGACTTGTCCATGCAACGCCCGTCCATCCATCCCTATGCCTACCGCGCTCATATCCTACTATTTGCTACTATTGTTGCTACTGCTCTTGTTTTACTACTGATGTTACTTTGCTATTGCTACTACAAAACTGTTGCTACTGATAAACTTCTGTGAGCAAGAACTATTTCCAGGTGCAGCTGAATTGACAACTCAGTTGTTAAGGCTTGCAAGTATTCTTTGGCTCGCCGTGTGTCGAATCAATAAATTGGGCAATACTACCCTCGAAGACTGTTGCAATCCCCTATACTTGTGGGTCATCTGTTGTGGGAAATATTCCGGTTGTCAGTGGTGAAAGAGGCCATGCAGAAAATAGCAGTCAACAGAATGTGGTGGAAGCTCAGGATCAGGAGATGAGGGGTGCATGTGGAGGTGGCACAAGCTTTGGCCCCACATCAGATAGGGGCGATGGTGAATCCTGATGATCCAACTAGGGGAGGACGGACATTCCAAGAGTTTGTTCAAGATCTGCTTCAGAACAAAGTGAGTGACAAACATTTTGAACTCAAGAAACAATATGGTCATCTCCTTGAGCAGATTGAAGAGGAACAAGGAGGTGCTGAATGGATGGTGGAAGTGATGAGGAAGGAATTGATGATATTGCAGATTCATCTGAGGAAAGTGATGCTGATGAGGAAAATGTCACTTGTTGATCATTTATCTCATGTTGCTGCAGATGCTTTGTTTCCTATTCAGGAACAAGTGGTGGTTCAGGTGGGATCTTCAAAACCTGAAGTGTTGACACAAGAAAGTCAGAATTCTTAGTCAGATGCACAAATGAATGCTGAGGAAAAAGGAACAAATGGATGGGGATCTGCATATTAGAATGAGTGGCAGGATATCACAATAGGGTGGGCCCTCTAATTTGAATGAAAGGGTTATATCTCAAGCTTCTCAGAGGGATTTGTCAGGTACTAATCTATCTTTTTATAATTCTTTTGTTGTGTTGGATGATGATTATATTATGAGGAAGAGATGGGTGTTGACCAAACCTCTATGTCTCTTGAATTTATTGATTCGTTAAGAGATCTTGAAATTGCTACGCATACTTTAACTGGTAAGAAAAGGTGATTCCTATACTAGAACAGAATGAACAGGTTTCTTTCCTTGAATGGAAAGATGAGGCAGATGAGGAGCTTGCTTTTACTCCAGTAATTTCTAGAAGAGAAAATAAAAGGATGAAATCGGGGCAGGGTAAAATAAGAGTTTCTGTTGTGAAGGTTAACAACCTACCACCCTATGAGTGTGTTGTGACTGGAACAAGGGACAGGAAAAAAGTATCATGATAGGTGCTATTTTAAGTTGTAGAGGGGCAGGTAAGAAAGGTGTGCGTTCCTATTTGGTGAATTTGATGCAGCAAGAGCATTTCTATTTTATAGGAATACATGAAACAATGAAGAAAGAATACTCTTTTGTCTTTTTAAGAAAATTGATCCTATGAATAAATTATCTTGGAGCTCGATACCTTCTGTTGGAAAATCTGGGGGCATTCTAGGGGGGCTACGTTCCTCTAGATTTGATAATTGTGGGTCATATGTTGGCAGGTTTCATGTTAATATGAAAGTTTTTGACATTAAGATGCAGATTCAGTGGCATCTGGTGGTGGTTTATGGGGCGGTGCAGGATGAACACAAAGAAGAATTCCTAGTGGAGTTGGCAGAAGTGTGTAGGGTCCAATCTCTCCCTTTATTGTTAGGGGTGATTTTAATATCATGAGATTTATTTCTGAAAAAATAAGACTCGTGTCCTAAGTACATGGAGTCGTATGTTCAATTATATTATTAATACTTATGGTTTGAGAGAACTTGTCAGGGGGCAATATACTTGGTCTAATAATCAAGCTATTCCTACACCGGAAAAGTTGGATAGATTTTTAGTTTGTAAAAACTTGGAAAGTTTGTTTCCTTTAACTATAGTGCATAAGTTGACCAGGGAAATTTCTGATCGTAGTCCTTTGATTTTGGATACAATGGAAGGACATGCTGAGGGAGGAAAGAGTTCAGGTTTGAGAAAAGCTGGTTGAAAGAGCCTGATTTTATGCTCACAATTGAGAAAATATGAAACAAATCCGTTAGGTGCAAAAATAGTTTGGACATGCTGCAAAATAAGTTATAGAATGTAAGAAATGATTTGAAATGGTTGGAGTGTTCATATTAGGGACAGGACAAGCAACTCAGAAAAAAGCTAGCTGAAGAGCTGCATGAGTTAGAAGATATTGAAGAATTGATTTTACTCAACAAAGATCAATTATTGAGGAAAACCTAGGTTTAGAAAGAACTGCTTGAAATTTATGAAAAAGAAGAGCAATACTGGCAGCAGAGGTCAAGGGACAATTGGTTGTTGAGAGGGGATAGTAATACTGAATATTTTCATAGAGTGGCCAATGGGGTGAGAAGATTTTTTTTTGTTTTCCTTAAAAAATGAGGGGGCAAAAATTCAAGGGACCTATGATGTTCGAAATCTTTCCACTAATTATTATAAAAATTGTTTGGACCTGCTGACGGGTTTGCTATTAGGCTCTCTGATGATAATTGGCAGGAGTGGGGAAAGCTCAATGATCAGGATAGAGAGAGGATGGGGAAACCTTTTTCTAAAGAGGAGATTAAAGATGTGATTGATCAGATGGAGAAAAATAAAGCTGCTAGAACTGATGGGATACCCGTGGCATTTTATCAGCAATGTTGGCAGATTATAAAAAATGATGTTATGGCATCTTTTGCAGATTTTCACTCACATAAGATTGAATTGAGTAGTCTTAACTATGGTATTATCACTTTTTTCCAAAGAGTGATGATGCTGATATTATATAGAAATTCAAACCTATTTGTCTGTTGCAAGTTCTGTTCAAGATTTTCACAAAAGCTCTTACAATTAGGACTGAACCGGTGATGCATAAACTGATCGATACTTGCCAGACTAGTTTCATAAAAGGCAGGTTCATAGCTGATGGGGTTAGTCTTTTGCATGAGATCTTGAAGGAATCTAAAGTACAGAGACATCAAGGAGTGGTTTTGAAACTAGACTTTGAAAAAGCTTATGATAAGGTCAATTGGAATTTCCTTTTTCACTACTATAAACAAAAAGGGTTCAGTGATGACTGGTTGATTTGGTTGAAAAGTGTTGTTACACAGGGGACCCTTAGTGTGAAAGTGAATGGGAAAATAGGTCCTTATTATGGGAGCCATAAAGGTGTGAGATAGGGTGATCCTTTTTCTCCTTTCCTCTTCAATATGGCTGGTGAAAGTTTGGCCAAGATGGTATTAAATGCTCAAGCAGGTGGTCTGTTCACTGGGTTAGCTGGTAACTTGTTTGATAAAGGCATAGCTATCTTGCAATATGCAGATGATACTATTTTGTTCATCAAATATGAGGTTGAGGGGGCCAGGAATTTGAAATTGTTGTTATATCTTTTTGAGGCTATATCCGGACCGAAGATTAATTTTGAAAAAAGTGAAGTGTTGATGATTCTGGAGGATGATGCAAAGTTGGAAATGTATACAGATTTGTTCAACTGTCAGTCAGGTACATGGCCTATTGAATATCTAGGTCTCCTGTGTGCGGTAGAAAATGTTCCGTGGCTGAGATGAGATTCATTGGTTAAAGGGTAGAGAAAAATGTATGGTTGGTTGTAGGGGACAGACATATTAAAATCACTTCTTTGTTTCAAGTGTGGTTGTTTATCCCATGTCACTTTTCTTGCTGCATAAAACTAATGTGGAGGAGATTGAAAAACCTACTAGAGCATTTTTTTGGAATGGGAGAGCTAGGACAAAAAGTATCGGTTGGTGAAGTGGAAGTTTATCTGCAGGCCCAGAAAGAAAGGGGGTTAGATATTAAGAATATTCAAATCATTAATATCAGTTGAGGGTGGAGGATGGAAGCAGATGAAGGGCCTTGGCAAGTGTTCGCGAGGAAAAAAATATCTGGGCAGTGAGGGCATTTTTCCTATAAAGCATAAACAGAGTGATTCTGCTTGCTGGTATGATCTGCTGAAGATTAAGAACATTTATATGACAGGCAGGGAAATGATTGTTGACAGTGGGTTTAGGATAGATTTTTGGGGGGATGCCTGGTGTCTGGATGTTTCTTTAGAAAGTAAGTTCCTAGCTTTATTTGAGATTTGCCAGGATCAAATTATAACTGTAGCTGGGATGGCAGAAAGAAACTAACATTGTTCTTTCAGGAGGTGGTTGAGTGTTGAGCTCCAGGAACAATATGACACGTTGCAATCTCTTATGTCAAAGGTTGCGCTATCTGAGGAGATAGACATACCCAGATGGTTATGGACGAAATCTGGGGAGTTTACTATGAAATATTTATATGATCATCTGTCAAACAGTGGAGTTGATAGAAGCTTCAGGCATTTGTGGAAAGATAAAATTCCTTTAAATATTAAAATTTGGTTATGGCTCATTTGGCATAATGCGATTCCAACTAAAGACAATATGAAAAAAAGGAAGTGGACTGGACATACTACTTATAGGTTTTATCAGGAAGAAGAAACCATTGAACGCCTGTTCTTCTCTTGTGTTGCAGCAAAATATGTTTGGAGTGTGGTTGCTAAATCAGTGGGTGCTGGAAATAGGCATGGGTTCTTTTCCTAGTACTTATGGTGGTTACCTCAAATTTTAGATGTTAGTCGTAATATTCAGATTACTACTTTAGCTTCCATTTGCTGGGAAATTTGGAATCTCAAGAAGAGAGCTTGTTTCGATCAGAAGATGATTAACTCTCTTGTGGATTTAATTATATATGCTTGTGTCTTCATTAAATATTGGGCAGGTCTCCATGGGGAGGATGAGCAGGAGGCTTTGATAAGTGGTGCAGATACTTTGCAGAGGAATGTGTTGGAAGATGTTGCAGCGATGGATGGGGCTCCTGTACCTCTGCTTGGTTTTCCTTCTACTAGTTGAAAGAGGGGAAGATCTCCTAAAAATGGCAGTGAAGAGGACTGAATCCAGAAACAAGCATGATGAAGATGCGTTTACAAGTGATGTCTTATGTTTGATGGATGTTTTGTTTGTTGGTTGTGTTTGTGTTTGCTTTGAACACTAGTTGTATGTGGTGCTCTTGCGTCTCCACCACTCCCTCTCTGATTTCTCATTTCTGGTATGTCTAGTTAGTATGTTTTACTTTGAGGATGTGTGAACCTATGGTGTGGATGGAAGCTCTAGGAGCTTTAAAACTTGTTGGCTGGTTTGTTCGGTTACCTTTGTTGATAGTGGAACCCGACCCTTGTTTTGGGGTTTGTATGGAAAAAAGTGAAGGTCTCTTACAAATTTATCGATGTTGAGCACTCCAAGGCCTCCAAGATTCTTTGGCCGGCAAACCGTCGCCCAATTAACCTTGCATTGGCTTCCGGTAGTCTTGTCCTTTGCAGACCAAACAAAAGAAATTTCTAATTTATTTATGCTCTTAATTGTTTCCAGATGCACGTTGAGGGTGGCTAAATTGTATATGGACTGATAGGTGAGCACATGTTTGACTAGGGAGGTGCGCCTAGCCATGGTGATGAGCTTCCCATTTAAACTTGAGAGATTATCGGCAACCTTGTCTTCAAGATATCAAAAGTCCACACGATGAAGGTGCCATACAGAGAGAGGCAGTCTGAGGTATGTCATGGGGATAATAACACGCATAACCAAGATCCCATCAAGAACCTCCTCAAGGTTGATGTTTTCACATCAAATTGGAACCACAGAGCTCTTTTGAAAGTTTGTGCAAAGACTAGTAACTTCACAAAAAATCTCTAGGATGGAAAATAAGTTTTGAATGACCTCCTTGATAGGTGCCACAAAATTGTCCACATCATCCGCATAGAGTGATGTTCTTAATATGATTCCTCGCCCTCGTATCTTGTGAAGAGGGTGATGACATGTAGCAAAGTCAAGAATTTGAGTGAGTGGATCAATGGAGAGCACAAATAAAAATGGGGAAAGGGGATCCCCTTGGCGAAGGCCTGGCCCATGGAGCAAGGATAGGCCGGCCACCCCATTTAGGAATACACGAGAAGTTGATGTTGAAAACAAGGCAGTGATCAAATTCTGAAATATACATGGGAATCCGCGGCGTTGGAGAAGGTCTAGAATGTAAACTCATCTTATAGAGTCAAAAGCTTTACAGATGTCTAGCTTGAATAAGAGTGTTGCCTTCTTGTTCTTATGCAATCTTTTTGCCGGCTTCTTGGCATAGAGAAAGTTGTCGTGTATGCTTATCTTTTTTACAAACACACTTTGCGCACTAGAGACAAGATCATTCATGAGCGTCCCTAGACAAAGGGCAAGAACCTTCGCAATGATCTTGGCTATGGCATGGATTAGGATAATGGGCCTAAAATCGTATATATCCCACCCCTCTTTTTTTATAATAGAGCAATGTTGGCGGAGTTGAGCCAATTAAAGTCATCCATGTGAAGGCTCCCCAAAAGGTGAATCACCTTCATCACATCATCTTTGATTACGCTCCAACATTTTTTGAATAAATCTCCCATGAAACCATATGTCTCTGGCGCCTTGTCCCCCGACATTTGGTTGATGGCATTCATAACTTACTCCTCGATGAAAGGGTCATCGATGCCCTCAAACTCCGCATTTTCAAAGTTAACCGCATTCCAATTGAAGTCACTAGTTCTAGCATGGCCCCTACCCATGACATTTTTAAGTGATTGTGCACAATATCTTCCTTGGCTTGATGTTTGGTGACCCAGCCACTATTGTGATTGATATGACGAATGTGGTTTTTGTGCCTCCAACCATTTACCCTTAGGTGAAAGTTCTAGTGTTGGCATCACCCTATTTGATGTCAGCATTGCTTTTTTCTAGCCCTCTCAATGATGGACCAACTGATGACTTTTCTTTTGATGCAAGATCTAATATTGATCTCCTCGTTGGACAACACTCTATTTTCTTGGGCAATGTCATGATGAAGAATAACAAGGAGAGCGGCATGCAAAAGGATCTTGGTATTGGAGAAGAGAGATTGGCTCCATTTATTTATGGTCTTGCTAGTTCTTTGAAGCTTGTGGAAGAGTATATGGCATGGTTCCACATGATTGGAAGGCACATTCCAAGCAGTTTGGACTACCTCATTGAAGCTGAGAACACGAAGCCAAAAGTTTTCGAATCTGAAGGTACTACGCCTTTGGGAACCGCTATCATCGGCGAGGATTATAGGGAAATGGTTCGATAATAACGACGATAGGGTGTGGGTAATATAGGTGTCAAAGCGGATATCCAGCTCGGAATTACAAAAGAAAGCGTCCAGCTCAGAGTTGCAAAAGAAAGCGTCTAGCTTGCACATTGTTGGATTGAGCAGTGAATAGCCTATTTTGTAAGTGAATCCCTGTTAGCTCACAAGTTCGAAGGGCAGTGCGGCGGTTGATGCGGCTCCAGTTAACATTGCGCTTGTTTTTGTCTCGTGCTCAGTAAATTTGATTAAAATCTTCGAGTGCCAACCATTTGACCCCATTCAGAGGTTTGTGCTCGATTAGTTCTACGAAAAATCATCCTTTCTATGTTGTTGGCCCATACACGTTGTGATTTTGAAATCGTATCATCGTTCGATTTATGCACGTGAACATCCGACGATAAGAAAAACTCGAAGACTTGTATGTTGGAAAGTTGGACAACAGATACATCACAAAGGATGAGCATGCCTCCCTCATTCGAATCGTCTGCGTCTCAGTGAAACTATGTATTTGATGACCTCTAATGAAACTAGCATCAAGGTGAGAAATTGTCTCAAATTTGGTTTCTTGTAAGCAGACTAGTAGGTGACAGGTTGAGGAAGCAATTGTTTCATGTAAAATGCAGTTTTGCATGTCGCCACAACTCACCCGATGACCATCTGCACACCTGGGAAGACCACGTGAAAAAGACAAACGTACAGAGCCGCCGCCGCCCCAAGATCCAATCTTTCCGGTCCCCCTCCTCCCATCCATCCGGCGGGCCATGCCGGCGGATAGAGGAGTGGGGACACGTTCTCTTCATCGTTTGTTTTTTTAGGTCTGTTTTATCTTGATTTTGTCTCCCTAGCGACATCGGCGAGGTGAGGCGACGATCGCGTGTTGGAATAAGGTCTCTCCGGCCTCTCCCTACCTCGTGGGCGTTTGATTTGGAGTCTACAAAAGGCCCTGAAAGTTAGCGTCGCCAAATCTATTGGTTCTCTTCGGATCTTGAAAATTGGTGTGTCTATCAAGGAGACTTCTGGTATGGGGATCTATGGATCGCCAAGGAGTTTCATCGACGGTTACTCTTCGTCTTTGGGATGGATGTGGTCTTCTAAACCCGTTCGACGACTTCCAGCCAACCAACAATGCCAGGCCGACTCAGAGAGGAGCGGCAGCGGTGACGCGTTATATCGTCGTATGTTTCTTTTAATGCTAGGTTCTTTTCCGGAAAAAATGTAAAATACAGTTTTGCAAATTGTTTTTTTAGATGCAGTTTTGGAAATTGTTGATTCATGCAAGTAGTGCATCCAGTTTCCACGGGATGGGTCGACTAGTATTCTGTAGGTCATAGGAGGGGCAAGACGGTACTAGGAGTAGTTAATAAAACTGACTTGTCATGATCGTGTTGACGGGAGCAACAAACTAACCGGCAGGGGAGAGATGTGTCCCGATTCTCCTGCTAGTCCTGTCCCGCGCGCCACGGGATGGCAGTAGCCGCTCAACCAGCGAACCACCTGCTGACCCCACACGTCATCTTCACACCCGAGAGCCGGGGATCACCCCGCGTTCCCAACACTCGTGCGCATGGACGCCACGACACACGTCCCGCGCCGATCCACCCCCACACCAGCAGAACACGGAGCCTAAACCCACGCAACGCAAGCCCGAAACTAATCAAAGATACGACATACGATCATATCATCATAGTTAAACGCGGCGTCGATCAACTGCATGTGAGATCGCCCCATCGATCGATCGATCGGTATGGCGGGGGTGGGCCGGAGCTTGCGCGCCGCCGGGAAGCGCGGGGGCGGGGCGTCGTCGTCCGCCGCGGCGTCGGCGTGCGTGTACTACGCCACCACGGGGGTGCTGGTCGCGCTCTGCGTCGCGGGGGCGTGCTTCCTCACGTCCACCTCGTCCGCGTCCATCGCCGGCGCGGACGGCGCGGACAAGGCGGCCGCCATCACGGCTTACCGCCACACCACGCGCTCGTCCTTTGCGTACGAGGTCACCAGGGAGAAGGCCGAGCCGTCGCCGCCGCGCGAGCCCGAGGTCGAAGACGCGCCACAAAGAAAGGAGGGTGGCGCCGAGCAGGAGCGCGGTGGCAACGCCGTCACCGCGGCGGCCGT
Organism: Avena atlantica; assembly: GCA_910589765.1. Classification (NCBI taxonomy): domain Eukaryota; kingdom Viridiplantae; phylum Streptophyta; class Magnoliopsida; order Poales; family Poaceae; genus Avena; species Avena atlantica. The sequence goes on along the minus strand of OU342739.1, from coordinate 526,474,261 downwards.
GGAGGACCCGCACGCCGCGCCCGATCTGGACGAGGGTATGTCCGGCGGCGAGGACCTCAAGAGCGACGCGGGGGCAGTACTGGACGAGGAGCGTGGCCGCGTTGCCGCCAGCGAGGCGACAGCCGAGGAGGAGAACGCGGCGGCGGCGCTCGCTGGCTCGGAGCAGGAAACGCCGGAGAACGATCCGGACGGCGCGCTAGAAGAGCAGCAGCCGTCGCATCTGCAGATGCCGCGCGCGACGGTGGTGGAGGAGAAGAGCTTGGACGGCGGCATCGAGGAGGAGAGCAACGCGCGGCAGCGGCAGAGCGACGAGGAGGACCGCATGATGAGCGCGGCAGCCGGCGACGAGCAGCCCGGCACGGGGATCCTCCGCCGAGAGGCTCAGGAAGATGAGGCGACGGAGCGGGGGACGGATGAGGGTGAGCAGCAGCAGACGGAAGAAGAGCGTAGCAACGACCAGTCCCAGGTTGAGGAGGACGGGCGCACGTTGGGCGGCCAAGAAGAGGGCGGCGGCGGGGAGGAGAGTGCAGCCGCGTCAGAGCACAAGGAGGACGGGGACGGGCATGGCGGCAGCTCGGAAAACCCCAACCTCGTCGACCCGCTCCTCGGCGACGAAGACGACTCGTCCGTGGGCGGCGGCGCCGGAGTAGACGACAGCGCGTGGGCGACGCAGGCCGATCAGTCCCACCGGGAGAAAGACCGGCGCCAGGACGACGCGGGCGACAGCGGCAAAACGGACGCCGAGGAGGTGCACGAGTGGCGGACGTGCAACGTGAAGGCGGGCGCCGACTACATCCCGTGCCTGGACAACGAGAAGGCCGTAAAGAAGCTGCGTCCTGAGAACTTCCGGCGCTACGAGCACCGCGAGCGCCACTGCCCCGACGAGGGACCAACCTGCCTCGTCGCCCTCCCCAGAGGCTACCGCCGCCCTGTCGAGTGGCCAACGAGCCGGGACAGGGTAAGCACGCACGCAGACCTTCCATTCTTCACAATGGATGGATCGGTTATACTGACTGACACGACGACCGACGATGGGTTTTTGGTGCAGATTTGGCTGAGCAACGTGCCACACACGAAGCTGGTGCAGGTGAAGGGGCACCAGAACTGGGTGAAGGTGAGCGGGCAGTACCTGCTGTTCCCGGGCGGCGGCACGCAGTTCATCCATGGCGCGCTGCACTACATCGACTTCCTGCAGCAGTCGATGCGGAGCGGCGGCATCGCGTGGGGGAAGCGGACGAGGGTGGTGCTGGACGTCGGGTGCGGCGTCGCCAGCTTCGGCGGCTACCTGTTCGAGCGGGGCGTGGTGACCATGTCCTTCGCGCCCAAAGACGAGCACGAGGCGCAGGTGCAGATGGCGCTGGAGCGCGGCATCCCGGCCATCTCCGCCGTCATGGGCTCCAAGCGCCTGCCCTTCCCGAGCATGTCCTTCGACCTTGTCCACTGCGCCCGCTGCCGCGTCCCCTGGCACGCCGACGGCGGCGCCCTCCTACTCGAGCTCAACCGCGTCCTCCGCCCCGGCGGCCTCTTCGTCTGGTCCGCCACCCCCGTCTACCAGAAGCTCCCCGAGGACACCGAGATCTGGAAGGGTAAATCAAGTAATTCTCAGAGTCCCATCTGAATCGATTCGTGTCTCACTTAATCTCTCTCTTGTTCTTGTTCTTGTAGCAATGACGGCTCTGACGAAATCGATGTGCTGGGAGCTGGTGACGATCAAGAAGGACAGGCTCAACGGCGTCGGCGCCGCCTTCTACCGGAAGCCCACGTCCAACGAGTGCTACGAGACCAGGAGGCGGCACCAGCCTCCAATGTGCAGCGACGACGACGACGCCAACGCGGCGTGGTACGTCCGCCTCAACGCGTGCCTGCACCGGGTGCCGACCGGCGCGGCGGAACGCGGCGCGAGTTGGCCCGCGGACTGGCCGCGGCGGGTGCGCGTGCCACCCAACTGGCTCAACTCCTCGCTGGCCGGGGTGTACGGGAAGCCGGCGCCCGAGGACTTCGCGGCGGACTACCAGCACTGGAGGCGCGTCATGGAGAAGTCGTACCTCAACGGCCTGGGCGTCGACTGGTCCAGGGTCAGGAACGTCATGGACATGAGAGCCGCCTATGGAGGGTAAGATCGATCGGCGACCAAGAACCTCGAGTCCACCATTGCTGCCAATCCTACTGGACAGCGAGTAACCTGACCATGATCTCTGCCAGGTTCGCGGCGGCGCTTAGAGACCAGAAGCTCTGGGTGATGAACGTCGTCAACGTCGACGCGCCGGACACGCTTCCGATCATCTTCGACCGCGGGCTGTTCGGAATGTACCATGACTGGTGCGAGTCCTTCAGCACCTACCCGAGGACCTACGACCTTCTGCACGCCGACCACCTCTTCTCAAAGATAAAGGACAGGTCAGTCACTCACCTACTACCTCATGATTCAGCCATGACCAGTTCAGTTTCATCATCACAGATATCTCTGTCTTCTTCAGGTGCGCCGTGTTGCCGGTCGTCGTCGAGGTCGACAGGATTGTCAGACCAGGGGGCAGCATCATCGTGAGCGACGAATCCGGCGCCGTCAGCGAGGTGGAGAAGCTCTTGAGATCGCTTCACTGGGATGTGAGGCTGACCTTCTCCAAGAACAACGAAGGGGTGCTGTACGCGGAGAAATCGGATTGGCGGCCGGAGCTGGACGCCGAGCCAACTTAAAATCATCATCATGTCCTGATCAAATTCATGCCAGGATGATAAGCGATTTACACCCAACACAAGATAGATAGAGATTATCTTTTCTTTTCTTCTTTTAACATTCTTTTCGATGGTAGTACGTCATAAATAGTCATGCGGTAATTATCTTACAAAATAATGCACCCATCAGCAACGGTTCTATGTAGTATATGTACCTAAAACCCATGCATATAATTGAGATGAGTGCGGCAGCAGTTGATAGTTTGTCAGTTCAAAGATTTATTTACTAGGAGAGCATACATGGTAAGCAAAGCAGGTTAAATTCAGCTGTTCAAAGATATTTCAAAAGAAAATCCAGCACGTATCTCAAGCCATATAATGATGTCTGCAAAATGTACACATGGGTTGTTACAGTAATAAGATGATCCACTTCAGATGGTCAAAACAAATCAACAGAGCACTGTTTGCCCTAGTAGTGCCTTCTTTTCCTTCAGAACCACTACTCAAGAAGCTTGCCACTAATGAAAGTTCCACCACAAAAATGTTGCTACAATCTATATATTAATACAAGTTAATACCTCATGCTTCGAGATTCAACTTTCACTTTTCTCCATAATTCGGTAAGCTATAGATTGAGAAATTGACGGGTACCATCAAGCACTGCTTGCAGCTAGCCCATTTGAGGCGGTATGCTGTGAGGTGCTGTTGTCTCTGTAAAGTGGTACTCCACCGCCTAGTTCCTTCAGCCTCCTTACCATATCATGCAACCATTCAAAAGTGAGCTTGTTCTGCGCATTGAATTCCTCTCTCACTTGCGGATGCACTCTAAACCACTCCCCCAGCATCTTGTGGACATGGGATCGAATCATTCTCCATGGTACCGGGTATTGCTCACACAGTTTCAAATACTCAATGGAAAGATCAGCCTGGTCTAAACCACTATCTTCATCACCATCTTCTTTCCACTCCTTTGTCCGGAAACCAGCAAATAATGCTGGATTTTCTAGAAGAGGTTCGGCTGAAAGCACGCCATCTGCACCAGTATGTTCCAGACAGCTCTTTACATCCTCCATATGGCGAATGTTTCCATTTGCAAGTACAGGTATTCTCAGAGCGTCTTTGACAGCTTTGATGGCATCCCAGTCAGCTCGAAATTTCTTCCCATCCTTCTCATCTCTAGTCCGTCCATGCACAGCTACAAGAGAAGCACCAGCTTCTTCAATCATCTTTGCATATGCTAGTGTGTCTTCCAGTCGCGGGAATATTCGGATCTTACACGCAACTGGAACACGGAGGTTTTCTGATAGATTTTGCACAAGGGATTTCACAAGGGGAAGGTTATCCATAAGAAATGCCCCATAATATCCCCGTCTAGCAATGCGTTGTGGGCATCTGCAAAGTTTCCAGAAAGGCATTACTGCCATTTAGAACAGTGTGCAGTTTAAAGCATATTTTCAAAGCAATGTTCATATATATGGAAGGAATAAACAGACTGTTTAATTTAATCTTAATACTAATAGCATCCTGGACAGTGCACAATGTGCAGTGTCAACACCTAAGAAAATCATGAAACCTTCACTAATCTTTGAAAAACAACAGCTTCTGAAGTCCAAAGTTTAAATTCTTTCATTGCATGGTTCAATGCTAACATCACACTCAAGGTACCAGTCACAGAGCTGCTTCAGCAACATTGACCAGAAGGGCATTATATTTCACAAAGTACTTTTATGTTCAAGTAACTAACGTATATGAGATACCACATACCCAGCTAGATAAGTGACTAAGGACACCAATACTTTTCAGTATAACATCATAAAGTTTGGCACATTACCCAAAATTTATATCAACATAGTCACAATGTGCTTCCACCATCTTTGCAGCTTGTAACAAAATGTCAGGATCGTTGGCACAGAACTGAACGAAAAGTGGGCGATCCTCCTGTATAATAAGATTAATAAATTGTCACATTCTGCATAAGGAATCAATCTACTGTATTCAATACCCTAAAAAGATATGTAAATTACAAACAGTAAATGCACAATAAACTAATGACTGGAAACAACTGTCAAAAAAATGTGTAGTCCTATACCCCTCTGACAAAATAATGTACTGAATCATCTGCACAATAACAGAAATTCTCCACTTGCTGGGCTTAAGGTGGTCACATTACCAAGAACAGAAATGGTGAAATACACCAGTCCAAGACCACCCATCATGCATCTACTTCAAAGTTATGATTCCAACTATTTGCATTTATCTTGGCCAATTGATTACACCATTGTTGGTTTGTTGCAACATCTAACTATAGCTAAATCACATTCTAACAGTGAAAAATTACCACCTCGCTGCGCAGAAATATGCCCACCCAGGATGCATATCAGCATCAAAGTTACAATTCCACCAATTTGCATTTTGCCATGGTCAATTCACTACATCACGGATGCATCATCCAAATCACACGCACACTGAACTAAATTTGAACCATAACGCGTAAATTTGGGTATCCTAGAGTTGAATCATAGTGAGGCGACGGCCTGGAACAACCATAAGCGTGATCTCACCTTGCAGGTAGTGAACTCCATGTCCCTGTGCTTCTCGTTCTCGGAGAAGATGCGGGAGTGGAGCATGGGCGTGTAGGCCGCGCCGGCGCCGTAGCGGCGGCACAGCATGCGGAAGGGAAGCTCCGAGTTGTCCACCATGGGAGCGACCACTAGCCTCGGGGCACCCAACCGTCTCCAGTGCGCCCACGCGCGCTCCACCCTCTCCTCCGCGGACGCCGGCGGTGGAGGCAGGGGCGCGGGCGGCGCGACCTCCTCCAAGGAGGCAGCAGCCGCGGTCGCGGCGGGGCTCGCGCAGATGTCCTCGTCGGGGTCAGCGGCCGTGGTCAGCTGGGCTGCAGCGGCGGCGGCCGGAGGCATGGCGGAGCTAGGGTTTAGGCAGCGGAGGAGGAGGCGCGGATTCGGGAGGAGAGGTGCGAACCGGCGTGCTGGCATCCGGCTCGGTTCGGTACTCCGTACGGGGCCTGAGGCGTGTGCCCGTGTGGGTCAGATCGTCGATTCGCCTACCAGTCAATGGGAGAGCCTGCTCTGGGCTCTGGGCATCCAGCCCACGTTGAGAATACAACCCATTCATATGATTTTTTTCCCTTCGATATATGCCACAAAATTTTGCATATTTGAGAAATGCCACCGAAGAAAACAGTTCACGAGTAATATCGCTTCAAAAAAAAAAATTGGGATAGGCCACTGCCATAACCGTATATATTATGACATCTTCATCAATCGATGCACACACACCCCGTAAAATGTATGATTAGTAATCCCAAGAAAACATAGATGTTCTAGAATAGTTACTAAAAACATGGAGACGATTAGAATGCAAAATTCTTCAAAAATAGGAAAACGGTATAAGAAATTCTACCCAAACTTACGAACTCAAGAAAGTTCACAAAAAAAATAGCCTTCAAATCATTCATAAAAGCATCATTATTTATTTATTTATTATAGTAGCTGTTTCTAAGTTAACACCAGAGTTTTCTCGGTTTTCCCATCTTATTTAAAATATACTTGTGTAATTTTGTTGTGATTGCGTGGGTGAGCAATTTGTGCCCGCGGAGCTGATGCATATATATCATTTTAACTAATTAAGACAAAGTGTTCTTTTGAGATTCAGATGGGACAAGAGATGAATGGATTATATTTTCCTGTCCCATAGATAGATTAAAAAAGCAGAGTACACCACTCTGGGATCGATCGGTGGTAGGGCCTTATTCCTGTCTATCTCAAGATGGGTTAGACATATGGGACGAATATAATCTGATTATGTAGGGCGCAGCCACCAGCAAAGCTGCATTAGGCAGGCAGAGCCCCCATGGCCCATGCCATGCATGATCCTCTATCTGTGAACCAGATTGGGCTGTCACTCATGTCGGATCCCACATGACATGAAAGCTCTAGTGCGAGAAAAACGCGCATATTATACTAAGAAATCTTCTCTGCAAGCATAATTTGCTTCTTTTAAGAGTACTGAATTGTTCAAACGTACGGTGCATGCACCAAAGCGCATGATTGCATCAGAATTTGGAGTAGAATACGCAGATGGGTCGTCCAAGTTGCATGCCATCTTGTAGCTTATTTGGTCGATCTGGGCTGGGGTTTACGGAATCTTTTTGACAGCTGCAGTATGCACATATGAGGCAGAGTATTATTCCTCGTGTTGTACTACTAGTATTTGTTTTGTGTTGAGATGACTATGAATAAATCTCTATGAATGCGTTTGATAGACGGCAGCTCTTTGGAGTTCGTTCTGGCCAAGGCCTAAGAGGTCCATCTCAGCAAAAACAGTAGTCGAGTCATCTTGTTCACTTTGTTTGGTAGCATGTGTTACATCGTTATGACCAAAATTGACTCAGTAATTGGTTGCCCCACGCAAGCAGAAATTGCCTTAATCACCTCTTATCTATATGGTACACTTACCTCACATCTTACACTACAACCAAAAAAATAAAAAGCGAGCTACATGAAATGGCAGAAACACGGTGATCTGGATATGCGCCTACCGGCGGACGTGCTCACCAACGTGCTCCACCACCATGGCATGGCGAGCCATCGTCGATGGCAAGAGTAGAGACAAGGTCCAAGAAACAGCGGACGAAGTAACTGAAAACAAACACCGCAACTGAACTGGATCCTAAAATATAGCTGATGGTGACGCCACGCTGGCTCGCCATACGTAGCTCGGGCTGCAAGGCATGGCAAGCCATCGACGACGACGAGAGTCCCCTATGCATACGCTTCCCCTTCACCCTCACCTTCTTGACCACACATAAACCCACACAGTATAGTAGATAACTCTAACTTTGATCATAATTCCGAGAAGATACATTTCATGGAATGGAACCCCATCGTCGACGTGCACCTTTTTCATGTAGAGAGATTTCATCTTCAATCTCATCTCACCTCACCTCACCTCAACGTCACGTACAAGGTACATGTGGATATCTCCATGTTCACCAAATCGAAAAACTTGGAACACCGAGAGTTGTGGAAAATAGCAAGATCGAGCTACTTTGAAAGGAAATTACAACGTGTGTGACGAATCTGAACAAATACGTCAAAAAAATCTCCAACTTTGACCACAAATCTGAGAAAATACAGTTCACAAAACTCAATTTCAATTGTCGGAATGGAACCCCGTCATCTACGTGCACCTTTTTTATATAGAGCTTATTTTGAATCGAAGCATTATTGAAAGAGTAGACGGAGAAGATGAAAGAAGGTGAGAGGAAGGAGATGAAGGAAGGTGAGATAAAGCGGCTCGTGCACGCGCCCGGCCTGCGCACAAAAAAACTGCAGATTCGGCGGTTCCATCAGGGCCTGGCCCGGATGCTTTGAGATCTGTACGGACCACAACGTAGAGCCTGGAAAGTCAACAGATCAACCTGATTTCTTCACCAGCTGGCCTGCGCCATCCTCAAACATCCTAACAAACGCGCCCTATGCTGCCTAGGTTCCGCGTTAGCGTGGAACGGGATCAGAGCAAGTACAGTAAGGTACATTCAGTTGTTTATAAGATATAATATTATAATTTTGATGATATCAGAGGAGAGAGAACAGAAGAGAGAATGTAAGCAGACTATAAGTTAAGAGTCAGCTCTAGCATACGCTCTTAGACAGTTTGTGAGAGTAAAATATGACTAAATATTGATTAAGTAGTAGACTTTTGTAGCTAACTATCATATAAGTAGATATTTTTTTACATATCATAGAACTTGCTCTCAGATTACAGCAGCGTGCATTAATTTCAAAACTGTGTCACCTTTGGTCGGCGTCCTTTTCGGAGCTAACTTTCGATTTGGGGCACACCTAATTCTTGGTCAGTTGATTGGCCATGGATTTTCGTTCTGTTTGAGGCACACCGGCCTAATTCAGGTGACAGCGTAGATGAGAAGAAGCTGGAGAGGATTTTCGTTCTGTTTGAGGCACACCTAATTCAGGTGACAGCTTAGATGAGAAGAAACTGGATAGTTTTATCCACAGGATTTGGTGAACATGCTGGCAATAAACAACCTATATGTAGTTTTATCCACGGAGTTTTATTCACGTACGAGCTACATGTGGAAAGTGAAGTCTACCTGCTACTCCTGTCATCATCATCCTGTGTGTATAACTTTGCTGCTAGAGTTGGGCAGCCGTGCATGTGGTTGACTGGCCTGGCTAACGGCACCTGGGGCAGAGATCACCATCGTCGATGCATGCATCAGCGGCGCGTCGACTCAGGAGGTCGGAATCGTCGAAGGAGTTAGCCATCCACTTCAGAATCGTTGAGGACGCAACGCCGCGCGCGCACGAGGTTATTGCCATGGATGCCCACGGATCAGTTGATCGATCTGTCACGGTGAGACCGGCGCCCCCGTTCGCTTGTTCCGTCTCCTCGCACTCCCGACGGTGACCGTGCTCGCCGGCCGGCACCATTTCGGGAAACCGTTCATTTCGGGCTTCTCAGGAGATTAGCTAGAGAAGAAGGTTGTTTATTGCCATGCTATCAAGTAGCCGCACGTCTGTACCCAAATATGGTGCTTGTTTTCTTGGGTGTGATGATCCGCTCTCAATTGTCTGATCTTGATCGAGAACTAACCACTTTCAACAATGGCCGGACTGTTGTAACCATAAATCCTTTTTTTTTAGTTACAACAATGGCCGGACTGAGAAAATATCATTTGGAACCATTGAGCGACTCCAAAAAATCTAACTGCACACGGATTAGCACGAATCACAAGAACAAACCGACTGCTCGAGACTTAACCGAGGTTTACCTTAATTGTCAGCGGACAAAAAAAATAGTAGCAAAAAACGTTGTTTTCCTTAGCTAGAAAAACATTTGAAGGCGGGAAATTATCATGTGCTCGCTAGGAATATCTTTCAACCCTAAAACACCCAACACATGTTTTCTATGCTTGTAGAAACTTTTGCAAGAATACCGGTGAAGGCGGTATCTTTGCTTCACCTCTAAGGTTGCAAGCGAGATCCCCCGCAGAAGTCATGCTTCTAGTTCATTTTAGGATCCCTAATTCATTTTTTTGTCTCAAAATTTGAACTAGAATTTTTCAAATGGACCAGAAGCAGGGTCTCGTTTGCAACCCTATGCACCTCTCTGAAATGGCTACCGTGACTCCATGTACCCCGATATAGGAGAGAATAATTTGATTACATTGCACCAAGGGCACTCCTCTCACTTTCGATGTTGTCTTTTCTTAGCCATGGGCATGGATGGACCATGGGCTTAATTGGTTAGCCGAATTGGCCTTTGAGTGGCTTCAACAAGAGACATTCTGATTGAGAACCACCTCTTTAGTCATGGGTATGTTGTTTTATCTTATCCAATTTAAATCACTTTGGCAAGTAAAGCCCCCTTAAAAATATAGATTCATATGCTATTCGTCGATCCAACTCCTATAAGCCCCACATTCAATTCCATATATGTATCTATCATATTACCACAAAAAGATGCTTGGAATAAAAGAATTCGAATAATGGGAATATGAGTGTCTCTTTAGATCCATACATGATGGAGCATACAGTTCAAGATCGACATGGAGAGACTTGGAAACAACGTCATGTTATTCATGTTCTTTATAATTATATTTTTTTTGATAATTGGGAATTTTATTAACGCATCTAGCTAATGATGGGCATTTTCTCTCTCAAATTATTAAGGAATAACTATAAAAAGTGAGTCTAAAAGAACCTTAGTATGGAACATTTATTTGTTTGGCTTTGGCACAGAAGAGGAATAGTTTACATTTAATTCAAAATCCTCAAAAGGAACAACTTCCCTTTCTTCTGTTTCAAATAATAACCTCATCTACAATCCAACTGAACATTAGAATTATATAGGAAATCGATGGAATCCAAGCATGAATAAATACATGAATGGGTATAAACCCAAATATTAACGCAACTGCAAAAAGGATTAAAAGTGGATCTTCTTGGTTCTACGAAAACGAAAAAAGTTGTTTGAAGTGGATGTTGAAATGTTATGGAATTGTGGAAAACCTACAACAATATTAAGTAAGTGTATGAGCTCGGTCTGTGTGTCACATGGTAGCATAATACCACATTTGATGGAATTTGATTTCCTCCAGAAGTTTGATTAAATTCGTTCAAACCAAAGATTATGTCCTTGATTCAGTTTTTTTTTTGACAAACATTTACCGGTTGTTCTAACAAGACCATGCAAGCTCAATTTATTAATCTAACTCCAAATTTATATTGTTCTACGTATTGTGCAATTTCGGTTTTCAAATGTTGGTAGAACAGAAGTATGCAACATAGTCTAATACATTACTTGCTTGGGATACATTTGGGTTTATGCAATTTATTTTTCAAATGAGAACTGAAAGAGATGACGGTACATTCCTTATTTATAAAACATAACAAACATGTCAACCTCATACATAACATCATAACATAGTTGCACCAAAATGAACTAGTGTTCAGCTAGCAGCATTAGATCAGTCACACCAAACTACTTCCTCTGTTTTAAAATACAAGATGTTTTAGGTTCATGAAGAAATATATCTAGATTTATTTTTTAATGCGTAGATTTACTTTAAATTTGAGTAAATCTACGTACTAAAAATAGTCTAGATACATCGGCTAAATAAAACTAAAACATCTTATGTTTTCGGAACGGAAGGAGTACGACCAGCAAAGATTACACTAGCGACCGATCGATCGAGCGAGCGAGCCAGCTAGCTAGCCGGATTGCGGCGACCGCGTGAACGATTGGTCGTTGTGCTAGCTTGCTCACTGGTACCCGAACGACGACGGCCGCGCCCTCTTGGACGGCGGCGGCGGCGAGATCTCCGGCACGGCGAACACGTCGCTGTCGCTGTCGCTGTGGTACCACTCCCGCACGTGGCCCTGCTTGGCCTTGGCCGGCGCTGGGGCCACCATGGAGAACGGCACCTCATCTAGTCCCCACGCTGGCGGCGCCGGCGTCTGCGGCACGTGCGGGGCCCACGCGCCACCACGCTGCCCAGGCCACCCGCCGGCGACCACGTCGAACAGGTCGGCGTCAAGGAACGGCACCTGCTCGTCGCGCCCCTTCTGCTTCTGACAGAGCACAAATAATGTCTCGGTGTTCAGTTTTGCCCATGAAAACTCACATGAAGTGGCTGACAGAAGCCACGGAACAGGGGAAAGAGATCGGTGGGTAGAGAGGGACTTACGGCGGCGGCTGCGGCGGCGAAGGCAGCGTCGTCGAGGATGAGGTCCTCGACGCGCCAGCCGGGGCAGATGTTGGCGAGGTAGTCCGAGATGCTGCTGCTGTCCTCCCGTCCCACCTCTGCTCCTCCCCCGCCGTGGTTGGCTTCAAGAACCGCGGGGGCGTCGACCTCGGTGGCCGATGCCGAAGAGTCGTCGTGCTCGTCGGCGCTTCCGTCCGGGGAGGGGATCTCCTGGTCCACGGGCTCGGCGGAGAGCTTGGCCCCGACGAGGAGGAAGCGGTTGTGCTTGGCGGTGAGCTCGTTGGCGCTGTGGATGGGCTCGTCGCAGTCGGTGCACAGGATGGCCCTGTCCTCCACGCAGAACACAACTCCTCTCCGCTCCTGCGATCGAACACCAGATGCAGAGTCAGCTCAGTGTCTGCCAGTATAAACGATTTGTAGACAGGGCAGGCAAGCACGCACCTTGCAGACGTCGCAGAGCGGCCCGGCGTCGTCGGTGGCGGAGGAGGGTTGGAGGAGGGTGATGCGGCGGTGCTTGCCGGCGAGCTTATTGGCGAGGTGGACACGGCGGTTGCAGGGGGAGCAGAGCGCGGCTTCGTCGGCGCAGCAGAGCACGGCGGCCGGCTCGACACCGCAGACGTCGCACTGCACACGCATGGCGATCAGGTCAAAGGAGAAGAAGCTGTGATCGATCGAGGGGAGAGAGCAAGTGGCTCGCTGGATGCGTGGAAGGTGGAAATGGAGGGAAATAGTAGCGAAGCAGGAAGAAGGGGGAGCGTGATGGGGGTGGTGAGGTTACTATTTTATACGCGCGATGACGATCGAGAGGGATCTTAACGCGGAATTTTATTCCGCTGCCCGCATGGGTTCGTTCAGAAGATAGGTACGGGTGGGGTGCATGGGACTCCAAAATATCCTTAAATAAACCAAAAATATCTAGGCTGGGTTCTGTCCAGGAGGGGTATATAGGTCAGAAGTTGGTAGGTGTGTCAACTAAAATTTGTAGGAGTGCAGTTTTCCCATACTACCCTCTCATTTTGGGGCCTTCCAACTATCCCGTGGCCATCAGAAAATCGCTTTGGAGGACAAGCACTATGGAGTCCTTTTTTTATTTTTTGAAAACGATATTTTGAATTTTCAAAAAAAAAAACGAAAGAAAATACTAGATGTTGACAATGACGTAGTAGTTTGTATTCTAGCCTATACAAAATGAAAAACCTGAAAGTTTTCGAATTTTGCACTATGAGATCAACTACAGAGGCGATTTTCTTGCGTCGCCAACTTATGGCGAGATATAGGGAGCAGAAGAAGGACCTGCATATGGTTTTCATTGACTTGGAGAAAGCATATGATAAGATACCAAGGATAGTCATGTGGTGGACGCTAGAGAAACACAAGGTCTCAACAAAGTACATTTCCCTTATCAAAGATATGTACACTAATGTTGTGACAAGTGTTCGTGCAGGAGAGATAGAGAGACCGACACCTTTCCAGTTACTATAGGACTACATCAAGGTTCAGCTTTGAGCCCATATATTTTTGACTTGGTGATGGATGAGGTCACTAAGGACATACAAGGAGATATTCTTTGGTCACTAAGAACACAAGAGGAGAACACAAAACTCTCCAATATCTAGATCCCAATGATTTCTTCATAAAGAAGGGATTTGACTTGGGGGGGTTGTAGATCTAGATCTCCTTTCTCAAAACCCTCAAAAATATGCAAGAATCATAGGAAGGGAAAGGGGAGAGGGAAAGATCTTCAAGGTCAACAATGGAGGAGAGAGAGAAAGCCAAGAACCAAGAAACGAGCTAGTGCTCACGAAGGGAAAGAGGAGCCCATTTTAAAGGGCTCCCAGATCTGCCCGTTATGGGCATTCATGACCATGGCCGGAACTTTCGGTGGGAGGCCAGAAATTCTGGTGGCACATAGCCAACGGTCAGAAAGTTGTGATGCGAGAGACTAAAAACACGATCCTGGCCGGAACTTCCGGTGGGAGCGGAACTACCGATGGAAATTCCGACCGAAGTCCCGTCAAATAGAGCATACAGAATACTGAGGTTACATAATGTGGGCGGAGCAAGATCCGGAATTTCACCCGGTACTACCTGCAGCATTTATGTCCGAGCGGTACTTCCGGTCCCTGGTCGGAACTTCCGGCGGGGACGGTATTACCGCCGAAACTTCCAATCCAAATTCCGCCAAAACACCAAACTAGATAGAGAGAATACAGTACGTGAGCGGAAGAAGAATCGTAACTTCCACCGGTACTACCGGTGGCTGGTCGGAACTTCCAGTGAGGGAAATTCCAGAAACCAAAACCGCAATAACTTTCGCATCCAAACTCCAAACAAGATGAAACCAATTTTGTTGGAAAAATAACAACGAATAGAATCCAACAAAACTCGCAAGATGTGGAGCCGAAAAACTCGCAAGATCAAAAACCGCAATAAGATATGCAACTGAAATCCTTATTTGATGAACTAGAGTTTGTTATGATGATGACCACAAGCTCTAGATCCTCTCATGGACAAGAACCAAATAACAACCAAGAAAGAAGATGCTATGAATGCAAAGGTTTGAGATCTCTCTGAACGATGCGATCGAGACACCCGCTTGAGAGCCCCTCTTGATAGTACGGCTATCTATCCTAAACCCGGTCTCCCAACTAACAACACGAGACCGGCAAAAGAGAAGCCCTACAAGATCATAACTTTGCCTTGAGCATTCCACTTGAACTTAATGTAGACCTTTTTGTTCTTCTCAAGTGGGAACACCTTTCTTGATTCTCTTGCTTGATGAACATGAAGACTTGCAAATTGCTCCCCCATACTCCATGGGGAAACCTCTTCTTTAAACTTGTCTTCATCACTCCATAATCATGAGGATGGCAAGCTTCAAGCATGAGGTCTTCTAGAGATGGCGCATCTTGAGCTTGCCCTTCTTCATCTTTCAACCTTGAGACCAACACATGGCGCAAGCGATGCCAATGGGCAAACCTACAAGTGAAACTCAATTTACACATTAGTCCATAGAGATTATCATTAATTACCAAAACCACACATGCGGGCATACATGCCCTTTCAAAAGGTAAGTTTTATAGGATGGCAATCAGACTTACCATGCTTCATGGAGCAGAATATTGGCCCATTAAGAGAAAACACATCCAACAAATGAGTGTCGCCGAGATGCGTATGCTAAGGTGGATGTGTGGCCACACAAGAAAAGTCTGGATTAGGAATAAAGTGATATGCGAGAGGGTAGGGGTGGCGCCAATTGATGAGAAGCTTGTCCAACATAGATTAAGATGGTTTGGGCATGTCCAACAGAGGCCACTAGAAGCACCGGTTAACAGTCCGATTCTAAGGGGTTTTGATAATGCAAAGAGGGGTAGAGGATGACCAAAGCTGACATGGGAGGAGGCACTTAAAAGGGATATAAAGGACTGGAATGTCCCTAGAGATTTGTTTTTTGATAGGCCTGCATGGAAATCACCAATCCATGTGCCTGAACCCTGATTTTCTTCTTTTGTTCTTTTTACTTGTTTTTTTGTTTTTTTTTCATGTTTGACTTGCACTTTTCACTGTTTTTCGCTTGACATGCACTTTTCTCCTGTTTCCATTTGGGTTTCATATCTAGCCTACCCCAACTTGATTGGGATAAAAGGCTTGGTTGTTGTTTCGAATTTTGCACAGTTCACTACCTTAGGTCTAGAAATTATCGTTTTACAAGAAATATTTCACATTGATTTTTCACGCATGTAGAAGTCATCATTATCTATGTCTATGAATAGTTTTTAGAATCTATTGAAACATCAAATGTCGATTTCAAGAAAATTCAACTCACTCAAATATATCGAATGGCCCAAAGTGCTTCCATAATGGTACACCACATTTGATAGTATATTCACCCCAACCACCTCGGATTAATTATTATGGTATCATGTACAACAGAAAAAACATTTATAGCGTACCCAAATTGTACAAAAGTATTAGTTGTTTTTTGTTTCATTGCAAAGAAATACTCCTTTTCTTTCTTATTTCAATATTTGGTTTAGTCATGAAGGACCGTGTGAAGGTTTGGCCAAGAGATCCTGAATGCAAAGGAGTGTCCATAAAATTTTAATGTTTGAAATGGTGAAGAAAATGCTTGAACATATTTATTAGATGGAAAAATGTTGAAATTTATGTGGAGGAGTGTCCATAATTATTTTAGATCTTCATTGGTTATATAAACTGAGCATGCTAAAACCCTTTTAAAACATACAAAGTTTAGGGTTGGGGTGATTTCACCCTCCCACCACTATTACTTAAGTATATAACATAAAAAAAGTGGGGCTAGAAACTTACAAAAGACTTGAATAAATAACTAAAACCAACCACATAGGTGGGATCAACACTCATGCAAAAGATGCGAGTAAACCAAATGCATTTTCATACTCATACATGGAACCAATCATGTTTACAAACATACACAAATAATAAATACAATGTACGCTCATAGAAACCAACACTCTTTATCTACGAGATATAAGCTAAATAAGGGTATAATTTTGTAATGCAAAACAATTACACAATGGATACGTATAATGGTCCATTGATTTGTTTGCAAAGTTAAAATCCTTGGGTGGATTTTGTATTGAGGTGCTCGGTCTACCAATACCGGGCGATTTTATCTTAAGAAGACGCTATCTCTTGAGGCGTCTCTACAGTCTCTTCTTGATGATTCTTTTCTTTCAAAAAGGCATAGATGGTTGTTTTTTCCATCGCTAACCAACCTGATCTACCAAAACCACATTTTAACCACACAACGGTTTTATTTCCTTGAAAATATAAAATTTCCGAGAAACTAAACCCGGGTAGGTAATATACGAACTTGATACCGAGAAAGGGGACAAATGGAGGAATAGTTGTGGTGGTTACGCATTAGTCTCTCATAACCATCAATTTGGATGGGTTTGATTAGGCCGAAAAGTAAGGAGATGCATGCTTCAGCTTGAATGGTACGGTGCTATAAGCAGTAGTAGGATTCATGCGAGCAAATAGGGCATGTTCAAGCAATCGATCGACTGATTGATGGCGATGTGCACGTACAGAAGCGAACTACCGCTAATTAATCCGCTCCGCAGATAGTCAACCAGCTGTACCACTCACAGTGAGCACAGCAACTTAGTAGGTGCCACGAACGACGCATGCTTAATAATAGTGTATTACTCTTTTTAAGAACAAATCTTATAATGAACTCAAATTCCAAATGGGTTGGGATGCTCAAGTTGGATTTTTGAAATGGTTTGGAAAATATTTGGGTTTTGAAATACTCACTCTGTCTCGGAATAGATGCACAAATTTATTCTAAATAAATATATCTGCACACTAATAGTGTATATATATATATAGAGAGAGAGAAAAATTTACGACATCTACTTAAGAAGGGGGGAATAGTAGTTTAAGTAAACGTACAACGACCGTATTCAACAGGCTATCTATCCTGCATGAACACCCGTCAGCACCGATCCAAGCTGGCATGTCTCATACATGAACATGGATGTGTTGAGAATCCATGAGTCTCATTAGAAACCGTCCGTTGACGACTTGTCTAGCTACCGAATTAATCTACGTACACAAGATGATTAGTTTCCCGTCCGTCACATGGTACTGTACTTATCAGCACCTCAAACACTCCCACCTGAATCCAAGCAGTAGGCCGTCTCTTTCAGCCAAACCTTTTCCCCCTTAACATAACATCAACTCCTCCGTCCTCGCGCGCAAGTTTTCCTCGCCTGATCACACGATTAGCAGCAGCCCGTCCCATCATCTTAAACCCCCCGTACACTAATCACGTGGCGCCACCGTACTACCAATCTAAAGCCTCGATCGAGGAGAGATCGAGTCGGCACGTCGGTGTCCGCGCCACATGCGGGTGCCCTGACGGCAAGGACCACGGAGGATCACGAACTAGGGTTTAAGGTAGGCCGGGGACCAGCCGGGGGCATGGGGCGGAGAGGGTCGGCGTCGGATTATTTATGGCCCGGCTTCTGTGCCCATCACACGGATCCGCGAGAGTGGCGAGTGCTGGTCCTCGCGACGGACGTCTTTGGGCGTCAGTGTACGTACGATTCGGGGGTTTAGATTAGGTTGATTGATCGGGGTGCCAGTGTACGTAGACTGGAGACATTTTAGCATGGGGGCATCATGCTGCAGGTCACTGGACTGATTTAAAGATATTTATGCGTGTTCGCACAGCGCAGCCATGCCGTGGTGGAATCATCACTCTAGGGTCCTGGACCTGTTGAGATGGCTCTGGCTGGAATTCGCAGGAAACAAATAAAGCAGGGTTGGGACTGATCAAAATTTATTTAATTAGACAGTGCACATCAGGTCAGGTGTAAAATCATTTCAGCCGGGGAAAAGTACAATTTCCTTTTCTATCTCTTCAATGATCTTTATTTTCCTGTACTCCTCCGTTCCAAAGTACTGATTTGGGTTCGTTTAGATTTAGTGTTTCTAGAAAACGAATTAGCTAGGTAAAACATGCATACAGTAGATTAAAAGGCGGATGACCAAAAAACAAAAATTGACACGAGTTGTTCCAATTGCAGAAACCCTAGAAACATAGGGAACGTGTTTTTGTCAAAAATCCCCCCCCCCCCCCCCCATCCCCCACATCTTGAAGAACTTCAACAACCACACGCGCAACGACATCGGCGACCATGCCAGGGTCGCAAAGGAATGACCTGATCAGTCAGTGGCTAGACAGGGAGAAGCCGTCCACACCCCAAGCGGAATCGCGAAGGCGTTCGCCACCACCGCTTGGGTCGTAGCCGACCCTCCCCATCCGGCGATAGGGAGGCGGCTCAACCAAGCCACGGAGGGAGCAACGCAGCCGCCCCGACACTTGCAGATGGATAACCTGGCGGAGTAAAAACACCCATCATCATCTTCCGCGTCATCAGAGTCTCAAAGCCGAGCGTAGACAAGGATACTCTACCTGGTGGGCCACCACACACGAACGGAGCAAGCTCGGTGGGGGAGACCCTGGTCGACATCAGTTGCCTAACCAAAGGAGCATTTTATCCATGTTCACGCCTAAGGCCGGTGCATCGGGAGGGGGCAGGGTTTTAGGGGAGCCTGAGAAAGAAAGGGGCAGACGAGATGGGAAGGATAGGAGGAGGAATGCAGCGAGGAGGAGGACGCTCAACGCCTTTGATTCAATGTATGAGAGTATTCAAAAACACTAGTAGCCACTTAAACCGGCCGGCTCGCATGGCCTGACATCCCCGGGCCTTAACGCTATACTTTCCGATATGATCCCGTTCGAGCAACAAAGGCCCAAAGCTATTGAGAAGCCCATGGGACGGATCCACAACACGGGGTCATTGCGGCAAGGAAGAAGAGGAAAGAAGAAGAGGAAGGAGGAAGAGAAAAGAAGAGGAGAAAAGAAGAAGAAGAAGAGTGGAGGGGAAGTGTGGGTGAAGCCGAACTGGCATGAAGCAAGGCATGGCCGATGATGCGTGGAGGATGGACTTGACTTACATAACCGGTAGCGCACGCAAGGGACCATTAAGTTGGCATCTTACGGGATGGCGTCGCATTCCTCCCCATCTCGAGCATCGGCAACGCTCATGAGCATGCCACAAGAAAAATCCATATTGGAGATAAGTCTCCTACCCCTTTGCAAATTTGTGTTGCCCGGGTCGACCCTATAACCCCCTTACGTGTTGAATTGTGCGACGACTCGTCTAGGCGATACTCTACCACCCAGGTCATCGAGGGGCTACCGTGGTGACACCGAATTTTGGGTTGACCACAATTAACTCAAAATTCCTAAGATCTTAACCAAGAATGTATTTACATAAGGTCTATGCTAATCCTACCCCAGGGGGAAGGAATGCCAAAGAAGCACCCCGTACCCCGGAATATAGAGGACCAAGAACACAGACTAAGGAAGGAATGTGAAGAGGAGGAGCACGACGCGACACAAAGACATGGAGCCCTACCCTCACGTGGCTTTAAATGACGCCATGACTACTCGGTACTAATGGAGACCGCACGCCATGGCCAAGGGAGAATCTTGTACTCATATTTCTAATAATAAGGCTTCAAATTTGTCTATTGTTCATTGTGTTTGTATTTATTTGAATTTGAAGTCAAGTTTGACTTAGGTAAAACCTCAATTTTTAGCTCATTTAGATTTGTATTATTGCAATTTTAATTTACCAAACTTAGATTTGAATTTGGTTAAAATCCTAGTGACTATATGGCTTTAAAAGCCTCACAAGAGCCAAATCCAAAACCAATACTTAAAAAATTGAAATTCACCCCAAATTTTTAAATACATGCAATGCAAATGCACAAACTACAATTCAACCCTTTTCCACTTTTCCTAAATTGCTAGGATGCTACACAACAGTTGGGGCCGGATGCAGTATCGCATATACGCGGTTACAGACCCACGAGGAAATGTGCTTGTTTGAGAATCATACAACTAGGGTGAGTCATATTACAATACAAAAGTAAAGTTTAAACTTTACTTCATGCATTGTTAGTGATCTTCTTACTAATTGTAAGTAACACACAGGTACACACGTGTCCCCACGTGTCATACATGCTTCAGTGATTGAAGGTGACGATGGAGGGAACGTTGATGATCTTGAATCACAGTGTTGGTTCCTAGCACCAATGAAGCTTGATAATGGTTCATTACTGGATATCATGTGATTCATACAGAGTGTGCATGAACCAGTATCGGTCATCCAATAGTGCACATGGGGACACATGTTTAATCTTATCCAATGTTGCGGTATCATGTTTTCTCGAGGTATGCCTATCTACTATGTGACCATGTAGAAGAAGTATAAATCAGAGTCGACAATCTAAATGGGCAATCTGCATTTCTTGGGATCAACTACCAATTCTTACTTCAAGCACCTACAATAGTTGAACTTGTAATTGTCGACGAAGAATTTGCTACTGTTGTTAACAAAGAATCTGCTGCTACAGATGAAGACCTTTCTAATGGTGTTGACGAAGAACATGTTAATGTTGATGGTGGTGGTGATTGTCAAGAACCTGATGATGTTGGTGGTGGTGGTGATGGTGAAGAACCTTATGCTGGTGGTACTAGTGATAATGAAGAACATGCTGGTGTTGCTACTTGGGATGATGAAAAACATGATGGTGTTGCTGTTGGAATTATGCCCTAGAGGCAATAATAAAGATGTTATTATTATAATTCTTGTTCATGATAAAGTTTATATTCCATGCTAGAATTGTATTAAGCGGAAACTTTAATACTTGTGTGGTTTGTGAACAACACCGTGTCCCTAGTACGCCTCTATGTACTAGCTCATTGATTAATGATGGTTAAGGTTTCCTAACCATAGACATGAGTTGTCGATTAATAATGAGATCATATCATTGGGAGAATGATATGATGGACAGACCCAAACTAAGCGGAGCAATTAGATCGTGTCATCGTGTTCATCTTTGCGAAGCTTTTCTTATGTCAAATATTGTATTCCTTAGAACATGAGATAATACAACTCCCTGGTATCGGAAGAAGGCTTTGAGGTCATCAAACGTCATCCTATGAGAGGGTGATCATAAAGGTGTCTCTCAGGTGATCGTAAAGTACCTGTTGGATTGTATGTATCGAGATGGGATTTGTCCCTCCCAAGTCGGAGAGATATACTTCGGGCCCACTCGGTAATCTATATCAACACCGCTTGCAAGCATGTGGTTAAGGAGTTAATCACAAAGTGATATCGGATTACGGAACGAGTAAAGTACTTGCTGTGAACGAGATTGAACTAGGTATGACGGTACCGACGATCAAATCTCGGGCAAGTAAAATACTGCGCGACGAAGGGAATATATATATGGGATTGATTGAATCCTGGCATCGTGTTTCATCCGATATGATCATAGATGAATGTGTGGGAGTAAATATGGGTTTCCAGACCCCGCTGTTGATTATTGATATAAGATCATGTCTGCATATTCTCGAACCCGAAGGGTCACACACTTAACGTGTCTCGACGCTAGGATAGATTGGATAATTGGTTTATGAGTTTTAGTTCGGAGTCTCGGATGAGATCCAGGACGTCACGAGAGGTTCCGGAATGGTCCGGAGAATAAGATTCATATAAGGCAATGCAGTTTTTGGAGTTCGGAATTGTTTCGGGTTAATCGGTATTGTACCGGAAGCTTCTAGAACCTTCCGGAGGGGGACCAACGTGGCCCCACCTGCCGGGAGGGGGCATGGGCCTATGAGGGAGTGCCCTGGCCGCATTGGTCCAGGGGCACAAGGCCCCATAGGGCCCAGCCGGCCAAACACCAAGGAAACCCTAGGGGAGCTTCTAGAAGGGAGGGGGGAAACTTGCCCCCCATTCCTCCCTCCTTGGCCGCCGGCCTAGGGCTTGGGGGAGGGGCTAGGTCTGGCCACCCACCCCTCTATATAAAGAGTGCTGGGGGCGCACCCCTCCCCTACACCTCCTCCTCAACCCTAGCCGCCCTGCTGCCCTCCTCTCTCTCTCCCTCCCGACTGCGCGTAGGCGAAGCCCTGCCGCAGAAACTCTCCACCACTTGCACCACACCGTCGCGTTGTAGATCCAATCCATCTCTCCACCATACTTGCTGGACCGAGGAAGGAGGAGACGTCGAGGTGCTGCATGTGTGCATCTCTCGGAGGCATCGCCACTTGCGGTGTTAGATCGGATCGGATCGCGAGGAGGAGAAGCGAGTACGACTACATCACCCACGTTCCGTCGAACGTTCCGCTGTGCGAATCTTCAAGGGTATGAAGATCTTATATATTCCCACTCGTTGTTTTCATCTCCTAGATTAGATCTTGGCTTTCCCCGTTCGCATCCGTAGAAAATTTTGATTTACTATGCTGCGAAACCCTTCAGTGGTATCAGAGCTAGATCTATGCGTAGATGTGTTTCACGAGTAGAACGCAACATGCTTGTTGCGGGCGTTGATGTTTTCTGTTGCAAGCCTCTTGTTTGTGTACTTCTTATGACGCGGGATAGTGAGATCGAAGCGGTCCAGGCCAACCTTACGCGACCTCGTTCGCGAGATCGGCTCCGCACTTGACGTGTGGCTTGTCCCACACATGCGGCTCGTGGATGCCAGTTTCTCTCACTATAGTTGTCATGGGATTTACACCGGAGTTTGGCAACCATAATATCACCGTTGTGGCTTTCCGTAGGTAAGAATCGTTCTTAGCTTGCTACTCCCATAAGCCACGTAAAACATGCAACAACAAAGTAGAGGCGTCTAACTTGTTTTTGCAGGGAGTGTTTTCTGTGATATGATATGGCCCAAGATGTGATATGTATGTTGTATGCGATGATCATGTTTTGTAATGTTTCACGACTTGCATGTCGATGAGTACACAACCAGCAGGAGCCATATGGTTGTCTTTATAATTGTGTATGACCTGCGTGTCAACTCCTTATACGCCATGTAATAGCTTTACTTTATCGCTAAGTAGTTAGCAATAGTTGTAGTTGCTATTTGTGGTGGAGGCAATCATGGTGGAGTGATGGATATCATGCCGGCACGCACAAGATGGATATCATTGCGCGAAGATTGGCTATACCATGTCACATAAAGTTATATGCATGTGATGTTTATACTTTTATGTATCTTATTATGCTTAGATCGCGACGGTAGCATTATAAGATGATTCCTCACTTAAAGATCAAGATAAAACTGTGTTCTCCCCATGTATGCACCGTTGCAAAAGTTCGTCGTCTTCAAGCATCACGTGATGATCGGGTGCTATAAACTCTACGTTCACATACAACGGGTGCAAGCCAGTTTTGCACATGCGGAAATATTTGGGTTTGACTTGACGAGCCTAGCATGTACAGACATGGCCTCGGAACACACAAACCGAAAGGTTAAGCATGAGTCATATGAATGATATGATCGACACTTCGTTGTCCACCATTGAAACCACATCTCTTCTTGTGAAGATCGGATTAGGTGTGGTGAATTTGGATCATGTTCACTAAACAACTTGAGGGATGTTGAATTTAGTGGGAGTTCATCTTTTTTTTTGAACGGTTACGGGTGCAAACGCACCCGACAAGCTGCATTGAAATTCAACGGTGGAGGTACAAATTACAGGAGCAACCCCAAAGAAATAGGAAAATACAAAGCAGCCCTGCAATTTTACAAAGAGAACCCCGAAAAGACCGCAGGAAACGCGATCAAGTCTAGCGGAGCATCTGCCCAACACCGATGATGCCCACGACAGCGGCAAGCCGGAGAACCGCCGGAAACTTGCCAAGGATGGAGCCAGCAGCAGGGAGCGACTGCCCTTCAGCCTAATGGTCCGGCGGGGATACGGATCGGGCCGCAGAAGCCCGCCGGAGAGATGCTCCCAAGCAGCTTCGACTTTAGGAACGCCATCGGCAGCCATCGCCAGTGAGGAGAACCTCCATGGCTCGACAGCAGGCAAATGACATCAAGAGCGCCCCGAGAAGAAGAAGCCGAAGAACCGCTTCACTCCGCTTCACTCCGCTGAAGAGAATCAGGGCCGAAACCTCACCTCCTCGCCACCACGGCCGGCCAGGAGAGGCAACGACCACCGCACACCACCCAGCACCCCACACCTCCTCGCCACCACGGCCGGCCAGATGTGGAGAAGCGCCGGGTCGCAGATCCACAACAAAGGGAGACCAACAACGGCCTTATTCAAGCGGAGACGACGCCCCTCTCCGACGCGAGCTCCTCCGGCCAGAGGAGAAGCAGCGGCAGCGAGGGCCAAAGATCCAGATCGGGCCGCCGAGATCTGAACCAAGCTCCAAAACTACGGGCATAGAGCCCAAACCTAACCTACAAACTACTCCGGCGCCTCCCCTCCGCCATCTCCGGCCGGCAAAGCCGCCGGAGAGGCTCGGGTTCGGCCCGGTCCGGTGGAGAGCTTCCTTTTTTACTGTAGCGGGGAGGGAAGACCTGGGGGCCTTTCTTCTTTGGGAGTTCATCTAGTAATTTGATTAAGTTGAACTAGTTATCATGAACATAGTCTAATTTGTACTTGCAAATATTGTAGATCAAATGGCTAAGTCCAACTTCAACTTCAACGTTTTTGCTGAGAAAG
This sequence comes from Avena atlantica, assembly GCA_910589765.1. NCBI lineage: Eukaryota > Viridiplantae > Streptophyta > Magnoliopsida > Poales > Poaceae > Avena > Avena atlantica. Next base: position 526,449,245 of record OU342739.1, on the reverse strand, counting down.
AAAAGCTTAGAAACAATGGGTCTAACTTCACCAACTGGTTCCGCAATCTGAGAATCATTCTCGCTGGCGGACAAAAGGACTATGTCCTTGAGGATGCGCTAGGTGACTCCCCTGCTGTAGATGCGCCGGCTGATGAGAAAGTTGTTTATCAGTCGCGCAAAGATGATTATGGTGTGATTAAGAGCACCATGTTGTTTGCTATGGAATCGGACCTTCAAAATCATTTTGAAGATTATCCCGGGCCCTTTGAGATTCTTGAGGAGCTGAAAACTATGTTTCAGACTCAGGCCCGTTCTGAGAGATATGAGATCTCTGAGAAATTCTTTAACTGCAAGATGGAAGAAGGGAGTTCCGTTAGTGAGCACGCCATATAGATGTCGGGCTACACTCAACGCCTTGAGCAACTGGACTGCAAGATTCCATAGGAGCTCAAGATTGACACGGTTCTGCAATCACTCCCTCCCAGCTACAAAAGTTTTGTAGTGACTCATAATCAGATTGTTTCCACTGATACAATTACCGAGCTCTTCGTTAAGCTGAAAGCTGCAGAGGTGGACATAAAAAAGCATAATCATGTGTTGATGGTCAACAAGCCCCCAGCTTTAAGAAAGGTAAGGGTGCAAAGAAGCCCTTCAAGAAAGGCGGCGACAAGCACGTTGCCCCTGCTGAGAAGAAGCTCAAGTCTGGACCTAAGCCGGACACTGAGTGCTTCTATTGCAAGGACAAGGGTCACTGGAAGCGCAATTGTCCAAAGTACTTAGCGGACAAGAAGGCTGGCACCATCAAAGGTATATTTGATATACATGTTATTGATGTTTTCCTTACTAGCCCTCTTTGTAGTGCCTGGGTATTTGATACTGGTTCAGTTGCTAATATTTGTAACTCGAAACAGGAGCTACGGAATAGACGGCGGCTTGCGAGGGATGAGGTGACGATGCGCGTTGGCAACGGATCAATAGTTGATGTGATGGCCGTCGGCACGCTCTCCTTAGTTTTACCTTCGGGATTAGTTTTAAACCTCAATAAGTGTTATTATGTGCCTGCGTTGAGCATGAACATCATATCTGGATCGTGTTTATTGCAAGACGGTTATTCATTTAAATCTGAGAATAATGGTTGTTCCATTTATATGAGTAACATAATTTATGGTCATGCACCTGCTATGAATGGTTTATTTCTTCTGAATCTCGAAAGGGATGAAACACACATCCATAACATTGAGGCTAAGAGATGCAAAGTAGATAGTGATAATACTACTTATTTGTGGCACTGTCATCTAGGTCATATTGGTGTAAAACGCATGAAGAAACTCCATTCTGATGGACTTTTGGAGTCTCTTTATTTTGAATCATTTGACACATGCGAACCATGCCTCATGGGCAAGATGATCAAAACCCCGTTCTCCGGAATGATGGAGCGAGCAACGGACTTGTTGGAAATCATACATACCGATGTATGCGGACCGATGAGTATTTCGACGCGCGGTGGATATCGCTACTTTCTCACTTTTACCGATGACTTAAGTAGATATGGGTATATCTATTTGATGAAACCTAAATCTGAAACATTTGAAAAGTTCAAGGAATTTCAGAATGAAGTGGAGAACCATCGTAACAGAAAAATTAAGTTTCTACGATTCGATCATGGAGGTGAATATTTGAGTTATGATTTTCTCAGCATCTTAAAGCAAGCGGAATTGTTTCGCAACTCACGCCTCCTGGAACACCACAGCGCAATGGTGTGTTTGAACACCGGAATCGAACTCTATTAGATATGGTCCGATCAATGATGTCTCTTACTGATTTGCCGTTACCATTTTGGGGTTATGCATTATAAACCGCTGCATTCACTTTAAATAGGGCACCATCTAAATCTGTTGAGACGACACCGTATGAACTATGGTTTGGTGCTAAACCTAAGTTGTCGTTTCTTAAAGTTTGGGGATGCGAAGCTTACGTCAAGAAGTTGATGCCGGACAAGCTCGAACCCAAAGCGGAGAAATGCGTCTTCATAGGATACCCTAAGGAAACTATTGGGTATACCTTCTATCACAGAACCGAAGGCAAAGTGTTTGTCGCAAAGAACGGTTCCTTTCTTGAGAAGGAGTTTCTCTCGAAATAAGTGAGTGGGAGGAAAGTAGAGCTAGACGAGGTTGTTGAACCTTCTCTTGAATTGGAGAGTAGCGCAACACCTAAAATTGTTCCAGTGCCGTCTGCACCAACAATAGAGGAAGCTAATGACAAGGATCATGAAGCTTCGGACGATGCTGCTACTGAACGTCGCAGGTCGACAAGGTCGCGTGCCCCTCCTGAGTGGTACGGCAACCCTGTCTTAACTGTCTTGTTAGTAGATGACAGTGAACCTGCGAACTATGAGGAAGCGATGATGAGCCCATACTCTGAGAAATGGCTAGAGGCCATGAAATCCGAATTGGGATCCATGAGCGAAAACCAAGTATGGACTTTGGTGGACCCTCACAGCGACCGAAAGGCCGTTGAGTGCAAATGGATCTTCAAGAAGAAAACGGACGCGGATGGTAATGTTACCGTCTATAAAGCACGACTTGTCGCGAAAGGTTTTCGACAAGTTCAAGGTGTTGACTACGATGAGACTTTCTCTCCCGTAGCGATGTTTAAGTCCATTCGGATTTTATTAGCAATTGCTGCGTTTCATGATTATGAAATATGGCAGATGGATGTCAAGACTGCGTTTCTCAATGGCAACATTGATGAAGAGTTGTATATGATGCAACCCGAAGGTTTTGTCGATCCTAAGGATGCTGATAAAGTGTGCAAACTTCAGCGTTCCATTTATGGACTGAAGCAAGCATCTCGGAGTTGGAACCTTCGTTTTGATCAAGTGATCAAGAGCTTTGGATTTGTTCCAAATTGCTATGAAGCTTGTATCTACAAGAAAGTGAGTGGGAGCTCAGTGACATTTCTGGTACTATATGTGGATGACATATTGATTATTGGAAATGACATTAACATGCTTAACGATGTGAAGAGTTATTTGAACAAATGTTTTTCAATGAAAGACCTAGGTGAAGCTGCTTATATATTGGGCATCAAAATCTATAGAGATAGACAAAGACGCCTGATAGCTTTAAGCCAGAGTACATACCTAGACAAAGTTCTGAAAAGGTTTAGAATGGATAAGGCAAAGAAAGGTTCAGTGCCTATATTGTCAGGTAAGATATTGAGCAAGGCTCAGTGTCCAGCTACGGTAAATGATAGAGAAGCTATGAGCAAAGTGCCTTATGCCTCGGCCATAGGTTCTATCATGTATTTCATGATGTGTACTAGACCGGATGTGTCCAATGCTCTTAGTTTGACGAGCAGATACCAAAGTGATCCAGGAGTGGAACACTGGACAGCCGTGAAGAACATCCTAAAGTACCTAAATAGGACTAAAGAAATGTTCTTAGTCTATGGAGGTGATGAACAACTCGTCGTAAAAGGTTACGTCGACGCTAGTTTCGACACCGACAAGGACGATTCTAAATCTCAGACAGGATACATTTATATTTTGAATGGAGGAGCTGTGAGCTGGAGAAGCTGCAAGCAAAGCGTGATCGCGGGATCAACAGTAGAAGCGGAATACATGGCTGCTGCAGAAGCGTCAAGTGAAGGAGTTTGGATCAGGAACTTCATCACTGAGCTTGGTGTGGTTCCAAGTGCCTTGGACCCACTAGAGATATTGTGTGACAACACTGGCGCCATAGCACTAGCTAAGGAACCAAGATATCATCCAAAGACCAAGCATATCAACCGCAAGTTTCATATAATCCGAGATTATATAGCAGATGGAGATCTGAAGATTAGCAAAGTACATACAGATCTGAATGTCGCAGATCCATTGACTAAACCTCTTCCACGTGCAAAACATGATCAGCACCTTAGTGCCATGGGTAGATTGTTGCCAGATGTAAACTAGATTATTGACTCTAGTGCAAGTGGGAGACTGTTGGAATTATGCCCTAAGGCAATAATAAAGATTTTATTATTATTATTCTTGTTCATGATAAAGTTTATATTCCATGCTAGAATTGTATTAAGCGGAAACTTTAATACTTGTGTGGTTTGTGAACAACACCGTGTCCCTAGTACGCTTCTATGGACTAGCTCATTGATTAATGATGGTTAAGGTTTCCTAACCATAATGAGATCATATCATTGAGAGAATGATATGATGGACAAACCCAAACTAAGCGGAGCAATTAGATCGTGTCATCGTGTTTATCTTTGCGAAGATTTTCTTATGTCAAATATTGTATTCCTTAGACCATGAGATAATACAACTCCCTGGTATCGGAAGAAAGCTTTGAGGTCATCAAACGTCATCCTATGAGAGGGTGATCATAAAGGTGTCTCTCAGGTGATCGGAAAGTACCTGTTGGGTTGTATGTATCGAGATGGGATTTGTCCCTCCCAAGTCGGAGAGATATACTTCGGGCCCACTCGGTAATCGATATCAACACCGCTTGCAAGCATGTGGTTAAGGAGTTAATCACAAAGTGATATCGGATTACGGAACGAGTAAAGTACTTGCTATGAACGAGATTGAACTAGGTATGACGGTACCGACGATCAAATCTCGGGCAAGTAAAATATCGCGCGACGAAGGGAATATATATATGGGATTGATTGAATCCTGGCATCGTGGTTCATCCGATATGATCATCGATGAATGTGTGGGAGTCAATATGGGTTTCCAGACCCCGCTGTTGATTATTGATATAAGATCATGTCTGCATATTCTCGAACCCGAAGGGTCACACACTTAACGTGTCTCGACGCTAGGATAGATTGGATAATTGGTTTATGAGTTTTTGTTCAGAGTCTCGGATGAGATCCAGGACGTCATGAGAGGTTCCGGAATGGTCCGGAGAATAAGATTCATACAAGGCAATGCAGTTTTTGGAGTTCGGAATTGTTTCGGGTTAATCGGTATTATACTGGAAGCTTCTAGAACCTTCCGGAGGGGGAACAACGTGGCCCCACCTGCCGGGAGGGCGCATGGGCCTATGAGGGAGTGCCCTGGCCGCACGTGTGCATCTCTCGGAGGCATCGCCACTTGCGGTGTTAGATCGGATCGGATCGCGAGGAGGAGAAGCGAGTACGACTACATCACCCACGTTCCGTCGAACGTTCCGCTGTGCGAATCTTCAAGGGTATGAAGATCTTATATATTCCCACTCGTTGTTTTCATCTCCTAGATTAGATCTTGGCTTTCCCCGTTCGCATCCGTAGAAAATTTTGATTTACTATGCTGCGAAACCCTTCAGTTGCTGCTTGGGATGATGAAGAACATGTTGATGATGCTAGTGAAGTACCAAACATGCTAGTGTTGAATCCAAGCTGTGTGTTTGGTACACACGCGCCTATAATTTAAATCTTAGCAAAACCTTCCTGGAGCCGCAGGCACGTCAGTGGAGGGCCTGTCATTGACTCAATGATGTGGTGGTACAGAGAGGTAGGGTATGGTCAACATGCCGATGCACCAATGTGAGTTTGTTCCGACGCTGCCACCGGCTCCTCCCAATGCTTCATGGACGGACGAGAGAAACTAGTTATCTTTATTTTTGCCTTAGTTTTATTACCATTATGTTATGGTTATGTGTAAGATCAAGCTATGCATCATGGGTGCGAGACAATGAGATGTGTATCACGATGTGAATATGTATATAGCCTAAGTTATGTTTATTTATGTTTCTGTAGGTTTTGTACTCCCTCCTCAAGGAATAAGGCGCTAATCTCTCAGCGCAGTTTTTTAAGCGAGTCCAACCTGGCGAGAAAAATCACTACGTTTCCTATCTTGCCCCTGCATGCACGCCGCGATAACTGCTCCTCCCGCACGACTCTCTCTCACCTCCTCGTTTCCTGTTAGCCGCCGCGCTCGCTACCTCCTTCCCCTCGCACGCGGCTTCAATGGAGATGCTGATCCGAACCAAAATTTTGTGCCCAATCAATGGGGAATTGGATGATCATCCATTGGGGAACCATGTTTTGCCACGGATCGCTCCGAAATATTAGGGTGGAGATCCAGATTTGAGGGTTTGAACGCCCAGAACCAGAGCAGTTTCGCCATGGCCCATTGCGCCACCAGTCGATCCACCGCCTTCCTCCATCGTGTGGGCAGCAGGGGACAGCAGGAACGCCGCCGCCGCCAAGGCCATCAGAGTCGCCGCCCGTCGGAACGAGGCTACTTGGGGCGCCATGGGAAGACCTTGACGAAGGAGAGGGAGAGGGACAGGGAGTGCGGGAGTGAAGGGGATGAGATCTCTGGCTTGTGGAGCATGATGTATAGCACTCGTCTGAGAGGCGGCGGCATTGATTGACGCACGGGAGTCGAGGGGATGGCGATTGCCGCCACGGGCGCTCGCGCAGGAGTCAAGGAGGAGAAGCTCGAACCGATCGAGTAGGGGCAAAACAGGGATAATAGCGATGGATTCTCTCTGGCGCCTTAAGCCTTGATGAAAAACGGTAAAAAAAAATCACGCCTTATTCCTTGAGAAGGAGGGAGTATTCGGTTATCCTGTGAAAATGCAATGTGGTAAGAACTCTAACATTTTAATCCAAATTCAGGCTGTTTTTCAAACATATCATGTTGATTACGATACCCAAATTTTGACGCATTCAATAGATATAGTACATTTCAATCTATAAATGTTTAAGGGGCTCCACGGCACTCGAAAATACCAGAATACGAGTAAAACAAGTTCTCAATCTAGGCGGATCTAGAGACAAAGATTTCGCTGGAGAAGCACACATTTCACCAACACCTACGATCATACCCCCAACAAGGTAGCCACAAGAATGTGGCCCAAAACCTCCACCTCCTGAATTGGGGAGGAGAGCAGGATCGAGTAGGTTTGCCATGTTGACAAATCTTCTCTAGGAAAGGAATGTCATCCGTGCTCTATGCCATGGCTGCAACTATAAGCTCCGGTCTTGGGAGGAGAGCGGAGCGAAAAGAAGAATGAGAAATGGATCACATGGCAGCTCGGCTTGCAACGAAATATAATAAAAGTGAAAAATTGAAGGCAAACCTTGACATAGAATTATAAAGATATATTTATTTTGAGTACCGACTTGACAGACGTTATCAAGATATTTTGAGGCCCAACTTGACAGACATTATAAAGATATTTTGAGTTCAAACATTTTCACTAGCATTAGAAGAATCCATGCCATGCCGAATTAATCCATTTAACCAATTGGCTCTTCAACTGTCGGTAGCTAAATCCTGATTGTAGTGAACTGGGTCTCCTTAGAGGACTGGAACTAAATGGCCATATCGGCTGAGAGTTGCCCTTAAATGGCAACTGAAGCTGAGCAAAGCACAACACGGTTAATTGGCTCAAATTGCTCAAATTTTGTGTTTTTTCCTGTATTTGCTTCAAAAGTTGTCAAAGAAAAAAGATAACATAACATATAATCAGAAAAAAGTTATGCCGATCAATGCATTGCATTGTCACAACAGAAGATTTTTACAATCAATTGCATTCATGTGCAATATAGGTATATGAAGAAAATGATGATGCAACCTGCAAACAGTACTACAAAATCATCGAAGATCAGGTATATGACAAACGGCCCTGCCAGGACAAATGTTTGAAGAAAATAGTAATGTAACAGGTCATGGAGATCAATAGCTGCGACCCCAGAACGACCACTTTGTAGCAGGCTTTCCAGAAGCAAAGCACACGGTTCCTGTATTATTCGGGCAGTGGTTAGTGCCTAGTGTATAGAACCCTCCATTGAAGTGTAACTAAAGAAAAACCCGAATGTAATAAAAGTAACTGTTATTGTTTGCATAGCATACCGGAAGGAAGATCTGGCTGATCAAATGGAGTACACAATGTTTTTGCAGCTCCGAGTTCACCTTTTGTCCGAGCTTTCACGTCCTTTTCGACTTCCTGAGGGAACAAATTGTATAACAATGTTTGGAACACACCTTTTTTGGCAAAGGAGTTCTGAACACATACAGCATGTTGAATATGTCTGCTAAATGCTAGTCCTCCACTCAAATAAGTTAACCTAGGGTTAAAATTTATTCTTAAAAACTTAACTAACACGAGTGTCCTAACAAAGGAGGGTGAGCAGGTCAGATGTATGCCTGCCGGAGATGTTCACTAGTTGTGCAAAATAACTATAACAGTGTTCTCACATGCTACCAAAAAATACGAGAACCAATGAATGGGGCGCTACCCTGGTGTATGCAATAGAAACAAATGTCATTACCGAACAGTCACTCCAAGTTACCCATGACTGAAAAGTATCAGAGTGGAAGGTGGTATAGGAAAAATGTAGGTTACTACATCAAATACCTCTTCATCACACCATGGAGCCAAGATCAACTTTTTGTCATTGAGAGCTGCTGTGAATTCATCCCAAGTGCTGATGGGTGCAATGCAAGCATCCCTCTTTTGCTTTGCTGTTTCCAACAAGTTCACTTGAATCCCATCCAGCAACACTCTAACCTGCTCTACCAAGTCGGTCGAAGGAATATCAACCTTTGCACCATTGTCTCGCCGGACAATGCGCACCTGAAAAGACATACGATTATACTTCATTTATCTATCATAAGGAAGTGAAAAATAAACTAAAGGCTACGAGGTCATTGTTACAACTCTGCAGAAATATAAAAGGATCATCTAGTTAGCGAGGCAAGACAAAATAATATCTAAATAAGTATGTGCAACTAATTCCTGGAATGATGCAACTGTGCCTCTGACTGGTTATAAATATCCAGTAGCTACTTGCTTTCACCACACAAAAGAACTACAGCCTGTTACGTTTAATCTCCAATGTATGATAATTTAAATCAGATTTTGATAGGAATAAATACACATCTTAGGATTCAGGAACAGGTTAAAGAAGACACATCCACTATCTTCAAGCCAATAGAAAGAAAAAATGGGAACATATTATATGAGAGCAGAGAGCAACATGCTCACTAATAAGGCTGCAAGTAATCGTATGATGGATATGAAAGGCACCAGCGCTAACTATTGTGCATATTCCTAGAGTGCCAAACAAAAACAGGAGTAGCTTACGAAGCACACTATCTGCATGATCAAAAAGTAAATGACCTAAGTACTTCCAATCACTGGAGGAATAGTACATAAACTGAATGCTGACAAGTGACAGGTCAGTACCTGCTTGTTTGCCAAATCTTTAGGACCTATCTCAATTCTCAACGGCACACCTTTCATTTCCCATTGAGAATATTTCCAGCCTGGAGAATAGTTTTCGCGAGCATCCAAGTCAGCTCGAATCCCTGCTTGGTTCAAGGTGTAAACGGTCGACTCGCATGCTCCTTTAATAGCAGTTGTGTCAGCGTCTTTAAATGGCACAGGAATTACGATGACCTGGATAGGTGCCACCTTGGGTGGTAGGACTAAGCCCTTGTCATCACCATGTGTCATTACCATGACCCCAATCTGTAAGAAGATATTAGAAATGTAACCATAACTAAAAAGAACATTCAGAGACTGAAAATCCCACAAAATTTATTAAATGCAATGAGCTACTCAAGAAAGAAAATACGCACGATGTAACAAAAAATTACAACACATGGCAATTGCCAAACCCTTTTGTCTAGCACTAAAAGCTACTGCTAGAACATCTTATATTTAGGAACAGAGGGAGTAGCTCTGAAGTGTTTGGGATTAGGGTACATTAAGTTCTCAGCAAAAGATGTACTCCCTCCGTTCACTAATGTAAGACCTTCTAGTTTTTTTAGAAATGCACGTATTTAAACATGTTTATTGTTTAGATTCATTCATTTTAGTCCGAATATAGTCTATCTAGATCTTACATAAGTGAACAGAGGGAGTATATAAAACATAAAATAGAACACCAAACATTATGATTATCATTAAAAAATAGGGTTACGAAATGTTTCTGGTTAGGCAACTCTAGAAGTGCTACTCCCTCTGTTCCATAATATAGGATGTTATTGCAACCAATATATGAGTATTGGTTGTAATAACATCTTATATCATGGGACGACCAATATATATATTGGGTTGTAATAACAAATTATATTACTCCCTCCGTCTCAAAATAGATGTCGCAAACTTTTCTAAATTTGGATGTATCTAGAGACACTATTTAGTATCTAGATTCGTCCAAATTTAGACAAACTTTCGACATCTATTTTGAGCTGGAGGGAGTACATAGAATTGCAGAACTATCAAAATCAGGTTAATTGCAATACAATATAACCATTGTTGGAGTAGAAGCCATTATACTGGTTATCACCCTATTGCGCCTAATTAATAAAGCAAGATGATTTCTAGAATAGTAAATTTCTGAGCTCCTGCCTTATCGCTGTTCCTAAATAAGTCTATGTAGCTTGTCAGGAAAAATACATGGAAAGCCTTGACAAAGTTAACATCATACTTAAAAAAATAGCATTTCATCTTGGAAACCAAATATTATAAATACCATGAATCTATTCTGCCAACATTTGTTATTATGAGGGACATGTTATAAGGTTATTATTACATTTACACCATCCAGCAAGATGCCTAAGCAGTAAATACAACAAAAGAGTTAGGCCTAGTGTGGCAACAAAGTTTTTCTGAAACTGAAGTATATCAAATTATCAATAACATAGTATTTTAGTGCCTAGCAAAGCAATACTTCAGTTTTTCTCTTTTCTTAGTTTTAGGAAAAAGAGCGTCTAACCTCTTTCTCAAATACTTCAAAAAAATCATAGTTTTGGAGGATACTTCAGTTTTAAAACCATATTATTTGTTGGATCCAAACACCTCAAAGTATTTAATACTTCAGTTTTTTCAGAAACCAAAGTATTCTTATAATACTTTAAAAATACTTTCATACCAAACAGGGCGTTAAAATGTGAACGTGTGCCGAGTCCAAAACTCAAAAAGTCCATTTCAAGTATAAGAATTACCGAGCGGGTCGTGTATGCCCAAGAATTCTGCCACACCATGGACCTTTCGCCTTTTTCATTCTCAAAAGTAATGTCAAACATCTTTGCAAAATTTTGACCAAGGCAATGTGAAGTTGCACCCTGTATACCACGACCAGTGTTTGGGATGAAGGCCTGAAAAAAACAAAAAGATAGGCTTTAATCTTGCAGCAAAGGAAAATACAGAAATCACTTACCAAGATAGTTTATAGAAAGCTAAATGCAGCAAACAGTTATATATCAAAATACCTCAACACTGGTTGTATACAGTCCACCAGCAAACTTTTCCATCTCACTTTTCCTCCCTTTGGACACTGGAACTGCTAAAAATTCTTCATATATTCTCCGGTAGAGTTCCAATATTTGGAGGACCTGATGACATTGCCATAAACAACTGATCAACCCTTTGATGTTTTAACATGTAAAATTCAAAAAATTATTATTTCATCGAATACAGCATAGAACAAATGCCACAGTACTGCATTTATTTAGGTGTTCCTCAGATACATAAGGACTGGTTCAAATAGTTTTGGGGTAGAACAAAAACTTACATACATGAAATCCTACATCCAAACATGACAGTGAAGTTATGTGTGTATATAGCATTCTGCTACTTAAGCAAGAGGTTAAAATATTGATCCGTGGCACAAGATTCATAGCTTACAACTTGATACACCCTTGCTTCAGAATAGCCATGCATAGTTCATAATGCATAAAACAAACAAAAAATACTAATTCACAATAGAAATACTGAGATAATTAGTCTCCATTCATTTGAGTGTGTCATTCTAGAATTCAAAGTTTATATACAAAAATTTGGAGATAACTTTAGACCAGTTTCCGTTTATATAACCCTCAATTTGGTCATTTACACATTGGTCATTTTCACCATTTACATACCACTCCATTTGGTCATTTCAAAATTCTAACATCAGTAATTACTAGTACTAGTACAACAGTAACGCTTGCCTTTTAAAAGTAACAACTGTCCTAGTAAATATGGGGTAGTGCGATCTTTTTTGGAAGTAATACCTCTTCATCTGCTTCCTCTTTAGTCGCAAAAACCGTATGCCCTTCTTGCCAGAGAAATTCACGGCTCCTGAGGAGAACCATTGCAGATTATGTCAAAAACAAATTCAGCAGTTGCAGTGTGTTTAGTCCAGACAGCTGATGATAATAAAATGTGAAAGCATCGTAGCTTAGTTAATGAGCAGCAAACTGATACTACCTCCAAGCAAAATAAGAAATGAGCAACACAAACTCCAAGCAAAAAAATGAATAGCACTAATGGTTGCTGTTACTTGTACCATACAAAAATCCAACGTTGGAATTGTAGACAGAACAAAATATTAGTGAAAATCAGAAAACTCCAAAAAAAAAACTTCCCAATCTTCCATCGGTACTTTTGACTAGCAATGTTGGCATGACATTTTTCTGATAGATATTTCATAATTTTGTTGGGAAGAATGATTATGGTGTCCTATCGCAATCATGGATTAGGCACTAGGCACTATCGCACTATGAAGACCATGATGGTGCATTCATGCAGGCATTATAAGAAACAAAGCAGACTCGGAGAAGATCCTAGACAAATGTATAGGCCACTAAACAATGAGCTACCTTATGAAAGGAGTTGGATTGCTAAACTCCCATCTAACAACATTGCACCACTGGTTACACTTCAAAGGTAAGTCCCGGTGGCTTCTTATCCATTTAGAGAAGTATGGATACATGACAGTCTCGCTTGTTGGTCTGATAGCAATCGGAGCTTCCAAGTCAGATTTTCCTGATTTAGTAACCCATGCAACCTGGAGACAAATGAAAAGGTCAGTATGTTCAGAAAGCAATAGAAGAAATAGATAAAGTAAATATAGCACCGCATTATTAGGACAATAGCACAGAGAAACTTAATTAAAATATGTTCAAGAAACAATACAGGAAATAGATAAAGTAAATATGGCACAATATTATTAGGACCATAGCACCGAGAAACTTAATTATAATAATATTCACAGTTCTGCATCATGAGGGTCTAGAACCTCTTAGAAATAATGAAAACACGCCAGCAGACAACGATAGTGACACGCAATTATCCAATTTTATTAGTCAGACTATAACCTTGCATCAAAAGGCAGTTGCCAACACCGACAAACCAAATGGCTTGCACAAAACTAGTTCATTGTCCAGATAGGGTGACAAAGCATACTGTTCATTCATTTATGTTTTTTTTCTTTCGAGAAGGAGATAGTATCGTTAAATAAGGGTTTCTTGAACTGAATTAATAAATATGCAATTCCAGCCTTTCGCCCTTCCCTATGTACAATGGCTCCATACATCATAAGGATTCAGGGGCATAAAGTTTTTCTTTGTGCAGATTAAGTAGGGAATTTTCACAAATTAGTAGAGTTATTCACATTATATTACATCCAATAGTGCGATACTTCAAATTATTCCTATATCTTTGACTCTCTGTGCTATCTCACCAATTCATACATATAGAAACCATTCAACAGGTCAAGCAAAACACAACTTAAGGGATTTGCTAAAGTTAAAGAAAACAATGATTTGCTTGGTTCATAGTTATGCCTTGAAAATTTTTGCCACATGTGGAAACTGTAATCGTATTTCTTTTCATTTCAACTTTTAACTTCCCAACAGTTGCTGCCATAATTGGACGGGTTAAATAGCAGGCTAAACCAATATAACACTCCCTCCATCCCAAATCAACGGACACAGCTTTGTCTAGATACGCATGTATCTTCATGCATTTTAGTGTGTAGGTTCACTCATTTTGGAAAAATACTGCGTCAACTAATTTGGAACGGAGGGAGTAAAAAATACCAGAGCAGTCTGAAAAGAAATGGAGGAAAAGGCACACCTCGGGTGCAAAGCCCTCAATATGGTCTTTCTCCTTCTGCAGGACATTCTCAGTAACAAACAAGGGGAAATAATATGGTTTCAGCTTCAGCTTTTTTATTTCTGCATCGAAGAATTCCTGCACCAAATCAAATAGTGGTTACTTAAATGGAACAGGAAAATATATAATAGTATCAGTGTTACTTGGTAATTAAATTAAAACTAACAGTATGTATTCGCAATATTTAGAACAAGAGATAAGGAGGGCCTATTACCAACTGAACTTAAAGCCAAGTTTTTAGTTGGACACTTAGGTATAAAACCTATTAGAACCCATCCTTCAACCCTTTGACCAAACCAGGGCAGAAGCGGGGGGTGGGGTGGGTGGGGGGGGGGGGGGGGGGGGGGGGGAGGGACTTGATGTGCCAACCTTAGCTTCACCACAAAATTTTAATCCACGTGTACCATCAGAGCAAAAACCACACTGGTTTTGTCAAAGGGGTAACGGGATAAATTAAATGGGTTTTTAAGTTGAGAGTTCTGTTCTAACATGTTTTACATTTAAGGTTGAAACTCCAGCTCAGCACTAAGGGGATAATATGATCTCACGGTAGAAGAAACTGCCCGCTGAGAAAATAGGAACACATTTAATGAAGGAAAAAATTGTATGTTACATGTATAACACTGAAAAGGGGCATTAATAATCAGACCATGCGTTCATAACTCTTAATATCAAATATTGATTGGACATACAGAAGTTCAAAATTAAGTGCAAAAGGAGAAGAAAAAAGCAAGATAGGCATAAGCAAAAGATAAGTTTCAGATGACAATCAAAATCCATCTCCAAAAATAGAGATGGCCTTCTTACAGTCGCAAATACTGCCATCTACTACCTCCGTTCCTAGATATAGGATGTTTTTGGTAGGCTAAATTAAGTAAATAACCTACCATAACATCTTACATTTTAGAAACAGTGGTAGTAGATTAGTACAGAACGCACAAGACATATATATTTCATTGTAAAAGAAGGGGAAATACTAACAAACAGTACAATACAGATCGGTTAGATACATTTCAGATTGCGGAAGGTACCGAGAGAACTTACTTTCATCAATTCCCATATTTCCATCGCCCAGGGCCTCAAGATATAACAACCAGAGATGTCATAGTACTCAATCATTTCGCTGTTAACAACAACCTGGATGAACAAAAACAATGCTTCAAATAAGCGCCTCTCAAGAACAGTATTAAGTTGAAGTTTGAAGGGAATCTACTCTCCATCTAGCAGACAGTATATCCTTGGCATTTGTTGTTTTCGGTTTTACAAAAATGCAATAGCATTAAGAGAAGTAGAACAAAAAAACGTTAAGTATCAAATACTGGAAGTTTGCTACTGTTTCTTCCATAACAACATACAAACAGAGCAACTAACCAAACAAACTATAAACGTGCAGCTAACAAGAAAGTCAATATTGCTTAGTATAGTACTAACTACTAACAAACTTTAAGCTAAATCACACCACAGAACTTCTCCTCAAGCAATCTCAGGAAAGCTTGCACAGGGCAGAAAACTATGAGCGCCTAAATCATCACACCCTCCATGAGCACAAATCATGTGGTGAACCTCACCAATACGGCAATACATACAAACAATAGATGCAAGGAAACGCACCTCGGAGTACCACTCCCCGAAGTTATCGTCCTTCTTGTACGCCATCCCTAGCTTCGTCTCCTTCTTCACCTCCTTCTTCTTCTTCCCTGCAACCCATGCACCAAGAAGCCAGCTCAGAGAACGCAAAGACCGACCGAAGTTCGAACCTCAAATCCAGCACGGCCAACAGCGTTAGAAGGAGACGAACAGCGACGTACCTCCCCCTCCGCCTCCGCCTCCGCCCTTGCTGGTCGACATGGCTGGATCCCGAACCGCCGCTGCAGCACGAGGAGACGAAACACGTAAATCTTAAAAACAAATAACCTGGGACAGACCGTTGGGCGGGATCTGGGGTTTGCTTGCCTTGCTCTTGTCCGCCGGGAGGAGCTTCGGGGGCGATGCGATTGCGAGCGGCGCTCTTAGGGTTTAAGTGGAGGCAGCGGCGGCGGCGGCTGGGAAAGGATGGGGAGTGGGGACAGAGTAGCGCGCAAGGATTGTCTAGCCTGCCTACAGCAAGTCAGCAAGTCAGAGGCAGTCTTTGCCTGCACCCGAATCCCGATGCCGTCCACTCCAGAGTCCAGATCGCACGTCCCCTGCTCTGCTTCCCTCCCCTTTCTCAACACACACACAAGGCAGCCCAGCCCACATATGGCCCGTTCGGGAGCGAAACGAGCCCAGCTCCGAGGGAAAACGAAAATGACAGATAACCGAATACCAACAGTAGCAGAGAAATTCTTAAAAAAAAAGTAGCAGAGAATAGAACATGTACAGTTAGGCTAAACCTTGCACAAATACTCTGTTTTCATGAAGAATCGGAGCAGCATACAAACAGTAATTATGCTCCAAATAACTAGAATAACCTCCAGCAAAGCTACTACCTGAGCTGTTGAATCCACGCAAAAAACATTCAAAGTTGTCAGAATCGTGATTCTGAATCGGATCGGAACCTCTATGATAGAATCGTAGAACGTTGGGTCATAATTTTTACAATCGTGATATCGTAGATTCTACTTAGTAGAATGATATAGAATCGAACCACTCAATTTGGATCGTAAAGTTGTAGAATCGTATGGTAGAATCACAATTCTGCCAACTTTGAGAACATTTTGCAGCGTTTTCTACAGAATTTCAGGAATGTTAAGCACATTCGGGCCAAAACAACAAGGTAGACTATCCTATAACTGCGCGTCTGCACCGAATGGTGCTTATTTCTTTGGGCGTGACTCGCTCTTGTTCGATCTAGAACTAACTTAAACCAAATATTGGTAGAATGATGTCACCCACTTTCTAAGAGGTATTTCGGTTGCTTTCTTTATCCAAATGAATTTATTTAGTGTAAAAAATTAAAACAGTTTCAGTTAGTATGGAATTGGAAAAAATTCAGTTGAAAACGTGCTAGGGTTAATTTTTTTGGTTACAAAAATTGTTGCGGCCGAGAAAATCTCAGTTGCACCTATGTGGGACTCTAGAAAATTCTAGCTGCACCCAGATTAACACGAATCACAAGGACAATCCAATGGCTCAAGATTTAACCGAGCTTTACCTTAATTCCCATCCAACCGAAAACTAGCAAAACAGTTGTTTCTCAGGTAGAAAGAAAATTTTGAAGGCCAATCGAGAAAATATCACGTGTGCAACATCAATATATCTTTCGCCCCTAAACACCCAACGCATGCTTCCTATGATCGTAGGAACTTTTGCAAGGATACCGGCGAAGGAGGTATCTTTGTTGCACCTCTTTGAAATGGTTACCAAGACTCTACATGTGCCCCGATATAGGAGAAAATGATTTTCTTACACTGCACCAAGGGCACTCTTATCTCTTTCGATGTTGTCTTTTCTTAGCCAGGGGCATGGATGGACCATGGGGTTAATTGGTTAGAAAAATTGGCATTTGATTGGCTTTAACAAG
Source organism: Avena atlantica (assembly GCA_910589765.1). Lineage (NCBI taxonomy): Eukaryota > Viridiplantae > Streptophyta > Magnoliopsida > Poales > Poaceae > Avena > Avena atlantica. Next base: position 526,431,879 of record OU342739.1, on the reverse strand, counting down.
AGACATTCTGTTGAGAACCACCTTTGATAGTCACAGTTATATACTTTTATTTGATAAGATTTAAATCACTATGACAAGTAAAACCCCTATAGAAAACTATATTGATATGATATCCATCGATCCTGCTCCTATAGTCCCCATACTCTATTCCACATATGTATCTATCATACTACCGCAAAAGATATTTGGAATAAAGGAATTTGAATTATGGGAATAAATGTGTCTATTTAGATCCATACATGATGGAGCATGCACTTCAAGACCAACATGACAAAGAGAGACAAAGAAACAACCTCATGTAATACTTTTTCATACAATTATATTTTTTGATAATTGGAATTTATATTAATGCATCTAGCTAATGATGGACAATTTGTCTCTCAAGTTATCAGGGAATAGCGGTACAAAATGTGTTTTAGAAGAACATTAGTATGGAACATTTACTTCTTCGGACTTTGGCGCAGGCTTGTAGGAACAATTTCCGTGTGATTCAAATCCTCAAAAGGAATAACTTCAGTTTCTTTTGTGCCAAATAAGAACCTCATATGTAATCCAACTCAACACTAGAGTTATTTAGAATCTTAATGGGATCCATGAACAAATATATAAATGCCTATAAACCCAAATATTTGACGCAACTGCAAAAATGGTTATAAAATTTATAAAAACAATGTTTGGATAAAACACAAAAACACATGGATCGTCTTTGCTGTGCAAAAACAGAAAAAGGAAAGATGGCTGGAGTGCATGCTGAAATTTCTATGAAATTGCAGAAAACCTCAACGATATTATGTACTTGTATGATCTTGAACTGTCTGGAATATGGTAGTATAAGATAACATTCTACTGAATCTGATTTCTTCGAAGTCCGTCTGGTGAAATTCATTTAAACCAAAGAGGAAGGCCTTGATTTCAGTTTTTGTTTTGACAAACTATCGCCGGTTTTTCTATCAGGGTAATGCAAACTCATTGTTGTTAGTCAGTTTCCAAATTATTAACGTTTTAAATGTTGTGCGATTCAAACGTTGGTAGAACAATAGTCTGGTACATTATTGGGGATACAGTTTGGTGGTTTCTGCATTTTAGTTTCCAAGTGAGAACTGAAGAAGATGGCGATCTCATTCTTATTTATAACATCTCGATATCATACATATAACAGCATAACATAGTTGCACCAAAATTAACTAGAGTTCAGCTATCAGCATTAGATCAGCCACACCAAGCTACAACAAGCAAAGATTACACTAGCGATCGATCGATCGAGCCAGCTAGGTCGCCCCCTCGCCGGATTGCGGCGGCAGCAGTGAAAGCTCGGCCGTTGTGCTAGCTCGCTCACAAGCACCAAAACGACGACGGCCGCGCCCTCTTGGACGGCGGCGGCGGCGAGATCTCCGGCACGGCGAACACGTCGCTGTCGCTGTCGCTGTGGTACCACTCCCGCACGTGGCTCTGCTTGGCCTTGGCCGGCGCCGGGGCCACCATAGAGAACGGCACCTCATCGAGACCCCACGCTGGCGGCGCCGGCGTCTGCGTCTGCGGCACGTGCGGAGCCCATGCGCCACCACGCTTCCCAGGCCGCCCGCCGGCGACCACGTCGAACAGGTCGGCGTCCAGGAACGGCACCTGCTCGTCGCGCCCCTTCTGCTTCTACCAAAGCACAAATGTTTCGGCGTTCAGTTTTGCCCATGAAAACATGAAGTGGCGGACAGAAGCCACAGAACAGGGGAAAGGGATCGGTGGGTAGAGACTTACGGCGGCGGCGGCGGCAGCAAAGGCAGCGTCGTCGAGGAGGAGGTCCTCGACGCGCCAGCCGGGGCAGATGTTGGTGAGGTAGTCCGAGATGCTGCTGCTGTCTCCTCCTCCTCCGCCACCTTGGCTGGCTTCAAGAACTGCGGCGGCGTCGACCTCGGCGGCCGAGGCCGAGGCCAAGGAGTCGTCGTGCTCGTCGGAGCTACCGTCCGGGGAGGGGATCTCCTGGTCCACGGGCTCGGCGGAGAGCTTGGCCCCGACGAGGAGGAAGCGGCTGTGCTTGGCGGTGAGCTCGTTTGCGCTGTGGATTGGCTCGTCGCAGTCGGCGCACAGGATGGCCCTGTCCTCCACGCAGAACACAACTCCTCTCCGCTCCTGCGATCGAACACCAGATGCAGAGTCAGCTCAGTGTCTGCCAGTATAAACGATTTGTAGACAGGGCAGGCAAGCACGCACCTTGCAGACGTCGCAGAGCGGCCCGGCGTCGTCGGTGGCGGAGGAGGGTTGGAGGAGGGTGATGCGGCGGTGCTTGCCGGCGAGCTTGTTGGCGCGGTGGACGCGGCGGTTGCAGGGGGAGCAGAGCGCGGCTTCGTCGGCGCAGCAGAGCACGGCGGCCGGCTCGACGCCGCAGACGTCGCACTGCACACGCATGACGGTCAGGTCAAAGGAGGAGAAGCTGCGCTCGATGGGGAGAGTGGAAGGTGGAAGTGGAGGGAAATGATGTAGGTATGCAGCGAGACAGAGGAGAGGAAGGCAGGCGCGAGGAGGGTGGTGAGGTTATTTTATACGCGATGACGGAGAGGACGATCGAGAGAGGTCTTAACGCGGAATTTTTTCTGCTGCCCGGCGCCCGCATATGGGATGGTTCAAAAGATAGGTACGGCCGGGTGGGATGCATGGGACTCCAAAATATCCTTAGATAAACCAGAAATATCTAGGATGAGTTCTGTTCAAGAGGGGTAGAGGTAGCTAAGCCTTCTCCCAAACGACAAAGCCACAGGTTGGTAAGTGTGTCAGCTAAAAGTTGTAGGAGTCCAGTTATCCAATGGTCATCCAAAGTGCTCCCCCAATGGTGCACCACATTTGATGGTATATTCACTCCAAACACCCTAGATTCTTATTTTTTTTGAACGTGAGAGCCCCGAAGGGGTTGGAAGCCATCTGTTATAATAAAACGGAGAAGTTACAGATTTTCACGCAGGACCTTAGAAGGTGAAAAAATACAACCATGCACATGCGTTTTACAAAAAGAACCCTACAACTGATTAGAAGAAAGCAATCGGGTCCTTCTTCCACACCGCCTCTGCAACAGCTGGGCCTCTCGCTGGAGGTTGAAAGAACGTCGGATCTTGTCGGCAAGCTTGATGGCCTCGACATGGCCAGGATAATCGGCTGGCAAACTTCCGATTTGGATGAGCAGAAAGGATTGGCTCCACGACTCCACGACATATCGCCAACTCCACTCCTCGAAGATCCACTGCATCCCGGCGCAACCACAGCGCCTAGGCGGAGCAGGCCAAGCTTGGAGCAACAACAACGAGCAGCCAGAATTCGTCCCCGCCGCTCAAAGATACCAAGCTCCCTCCTCGGAGCTCCTGCCCGAGATGAGGAGGGGAAGCTAAAGAAGATGCAGCAGTGACGAATTCGAAGTCTATAGTACCTTCCCCAGGTAGCATAGGGCGACGCAGCGTGGAGACCCTCCCCCTCGCCACCATGGCCGGCCAGGAGAGGCTCCAAAACACCACACGCCTCGCCGCAACACCTATCCTCCTCGCCACCTCGGCCGGCCAGGAGAGGCACCACCGCATTTGAACTCTACATCTGAAGACAACACCAAGACCCAGAAGGCCCTTTATTTGAGGAGGAAGCAGCCGCTCGCCTCAGTGACCATGGCTCCGACCGCCGGAGCTCTGCGTCAAGGAAGCAAAGCCACCACCAGCTGCAAGTCCCGGGCAAGAGAGCTAACATCCACCTCATGGCATAAAGCCAAACTACGACATAAAGCCAACATCTAACTACCCTAAGACTACTAAAACATATAGCTACTCCGGCGCCGCTCCTCCGCCACCTCCGGCTGGCTATTCCGGCAGGAGAGGCTCGGGAACGACCCGGAAGAAGAGCGGCGACAGGCAAGCGGAAGAGGAAGAGGATAAGGTTGGGGAGGAAGAGGAACTGCGCTAGTTGGTCGACAGTTTAGCTGAACAGCCCCTAGATTCTTATGGTATTATGTACAACACAACTAGCATTTACAACATAACCAAAATGTACAAAGGTATATATATGATGTTTTTGTTTTATTGCAAGGAAATACTTGTTTTTTTTACATTGACAATGTTGTGTATAGTCATGAAAGTTTGGCCATCTGATCGTAAATGTGAAGTGATTGAAATGGCAAAGAAAATGCATGAAACCATTTATTTGATGGGAAAATATTAAAGATTATGTAGATGAGTTGTGCCCGCTAAAACTCTTAAGCATTTTTGAACAGAGTCACATGAAAAAGCTGCAACATACATAAGCTAAAAAACATATAAACTTTAGAGTTGGTCTAAGTGGGTCCATCAACTTACAAAAGACTTGAATAAATAGTTACAACCAACCACATAGGTGAGGTCGACACTCAATTAACACTCTTTATTTGTGCACACGTAACCGAACAACTCCTTTCCTTTTGTGTGGTTTTCCGTAGTCTAGTGCAAGTGAGCTAAAAACACAAGAGATAAGCTAAGAAAACATATAATTTTGTAATATAAAACAAGTACGATGGAGCCGATGATGCATAGATTTATTCACAAAGTTAAAATCCTTGGGTGGATTCTGTGTTGAGGTGCTAGGTCAACCCATATGGGGACCGACTCTATCTTAAGACACTAGGACACTAATTGTGTCTCTTCAATCTCTACTTGATGATTACTTTCTTTAGGAAAGTCACAAACGGTTGTTTTATCTATCACCAACTCACCTTATCTAAAAAAAACCATAGTTTAGTCGCAACAGGTTTATTTGTGTCAAAATTAAAATTCTGACCTCGAACTAAACTCGCCAATATTTGGTAGGTAAAACAAACTTAGTACTAAAAATGGGGACAATCAAAGCTATATTTCTGGTGATTAGAAAAGTCTTCTTCCTCTTCATCTTCGTAGTCATCATCTTCCTCCTCCTCCTCCTCCTCCTCCCCCATCTTCTTCTTCTTCTTCTTCTTCTTCTTCTTCTTCTTCTTCTTCTTCCATTTGAGTGTCGGCGGAGTTGTGTATCATTTCTTGATAAGGTGCAAAGATGGAGACAGAGCCTAGACATAAGGGGTTAGGGTTTGAAGGACACTTTGTGCGTCTCTTCAAGCCATTTTTAATGATTCTTTAGAAAACCCATAAGGGGTTAGGGTTTTTTCTATAGCCAACCCACCTGATCCAGCAAAACCACCATAGATCTTGCTTTTTTTAGCCGCAACATGTTTTATTTCTACCAAAATCGATATTTTGCTTTTGAGCTAAACTCAGCCAAAAATTCGGCAGGTAATACAAACCTAATACCGAAAAGGGGGACAAATGGAGGTACATTATAGTTCCGGTGGTTAGGCAATAGTCCTCGTAAAGTACATCTCTCATAAACATCAGTTGGGATGGGTTTGATTGATTAGGCTGAAAAGTCAGGAGATGCTAGCTTCAGCTCACGAATAGTACGGTGCTACACAAGCGATCGGGTCGATGGTGATCTGCTCCGGCCAGCGCGTACCGATGATGCAAACCACCGCTAATCAATCCACATTGCAGATAGTCAACCAGCTGTACAAGCTCAGCAATTTAGGTGCCACGGCGAGGCACGCCCAAACTTTTTTTTGGTTTCTGCCGTACAAAGCAGGGAGGGGCCAGCTTGATCTGGCTCATATGGATTGGCTAATCCCTTCCTAGAATCTCAAGCCAGGTGAGGTTCGTGGGTCTTTGTGCCCACCTGAATGATGCCATTATTAAACATAAGCAAATCTTATAATGAAGAGTAAAAAAAATCGTGATGAGTTGGGGAGAAAGGCAGGTTAGATTTTGAATATAGTTTCAGCAAGTTGGATTTTTTATTAGTATTATACTCTTTTTGTTTTAAAATAAGTGACTTTGATTTGTGTAGATTTGTATGGATCTATACACTAAAATATATCTAGGTACATATGATTTAAACAAATCCAAGTCACTTGTTATGGGACGGAGGGAGTAGTTTCAACTAGTTAGATTTTAAATATAGTCTCAACGTGTACCCGCTCGATCGACTACAGCATCCAACACACGTTTAGAGTGATTGAGCCCCCACTCCGGCTATCGATCTCTCCGGCATTAACAACTATCAGCGACGATCCAAGCTGTCATGTACATGTGCATGTGATCGATGGCTGTGCCAAGTATCGAGGAGATCTAGTCTCGTTAGAAAAAGGAAAGAAAATGTCAAGATCAACTTGTCTAGCGAATTCATCTTCAACTAGTAGAAGATGATTACTTTTCCCGTTGTAGAAGGATAGACAGAGATTGACAGAATATGTTGGATGTATTATCGAGCCTCATAGGCGAGTATATATACACGTACATAGAATCATCTTAGAGTACAAGTCAAGTTAGACTAGAGTCCTAACTATTCTAAACTATCATAATAACCGTGTCCGTACAATACTCTAACATCCCCGAAGTCGTAGCGGTAGCGTCGTGAACAACTGGAATGTCGCGGACAGTCAGACTGAAGATAAACCGAAATAGAACCAGTGGGCTGACATCCCTGCAGTCCGAGCGGGAACGTCCTGGACGGTGTCACGTCGTGGTAGCTTGGACTATAGAGGAAGCTGATGATGCTCAAGCGAGATGGTAGCCCTTGTGCTGATATCAAGGGAGCTGAGAGCGTTAGGCGGTGCCGGGGTCGGGGTAGTCTTTGCGAGGGGATGCCATGGTCGATGTCATGGTCGGGGATGCCGATGTTGAGGTAGCCGCACGTGAAACCGCATGCGCACAGTGCGTGAGGAGGATGACAGAGATGCGTCGAGGGTCCGTGGAGGCTTGCCGAGGGTGGATGCGGTCCAAGCCGTCGAGGACGAGGTGCGGCAATAGTTTTGCCAGAACTAGGCGCATGTCGGGGACGAAAGCACACTCCGGTTTTACTAGAACAGAGTATGCAAAGAAGAACTCTTCGGTGACGTGGTCAAGGCAGTCGTAGAGGAGGGAGGCGATGTCGAAGAAGACCATGCCGAAGTCGATGAAGACGAGGCGTTGATCCGAGCTTGCAGACTCACGAACACATCGGGGATGAAGGCACGCCAGTACCAGGCGTGCGAGGGTCAGGGACCATCATGAACTTGTTGCCATGTCAGAGAGACTAGCATAGGAGGCCTCCAGAACGGTTGCGTGGCACAGAGCGACGATTGTCAGAGTAGAGGAGCAAATGTTGTAGTCGGGAACGAGACGATGACGTTGACGACAAAGTTGTAGTGGACGAAGATGTAGAGGGCGGCAAAAACAGCAGCGACCAGGAGTGGTCATGTCGGACGCCTAGAGAGACGCGGCGGTGGTACTCGATGTAGGCGGTGCTGAAAAACCTAAAGTTATAAGATTGAGAGAACCTAAGGTTCTAATGTGAAAAGGTATGAGTAAACGATGACTAATTGGTTTGTTATTTCACCAAGTTAAAATCCTCTGGTGGACTCTATGTTGAGGTGCTCGGTCAGGATCCATTTTATCTTAAGACTCTACCTCTTGAGGACACTTTGTGCGTCTCTTCAATCCCTTCTTGATGATTCTTTTCTTCCGAAAAACCATAGATGGTTGTTTTTATAGCCAATCCACCTGATCCATCAAAACCACATTTTTAGCCATAACATGTTTACTTCTAGAGTAGCAAAATCAATATTTCGTGTTTGAACTAAACCGCCAAAAATTTGGCACATAATACTCCCTCTGTTTAGAAATATAAGATGTTTTAGTTTTGTGAATCGAATATATCTAAACGTCTTTTAATATATAGGTTTATAGATGTTCGAAGTGAACCTATACACTAAAAAGTGTCTATATACATTTATTTTATAAAAATAAAATATCTTATATTTCTAAATGGAGGAAGTACAAACTTAACCCGTATAGTCTCGGTGGTTAGGCAATGGACCTCATAAAATACATCTCATAAACATCATTTGGGATGTGTTTGATTGATTAGGCTGAAAAGTTAGGAGATGCAAGCTTCAACTCACGAATGGTACAGTGCTACTACAAAGTAGTACGATTCATGTGAGGAAATAGGGCATGTTCCAGCAAGCGATCGACCGATCGTGATCTGCTCCGATGCCAACTGCCGCTAATTAATTCACATAGCAGATAGTCAACCAGCTGTACCAATGGCACTTTTTTTTAGATCTATCACTGGCACTAAGCACAGCAATTTAGGTGCCACGGCGACGCACGCCCAAACTTTTTTTTTCTTTCTCCCGTACAAAGCAGGGAGGGACCAGCTCGATCTGGCTCGTACCGATTGGGTCTTTGTGCCAGGTGAGGTGCGTGCGTCTTTGTGCCCATTTGAATGATGCCATTATTAGAATAAACAAATCTTATAATGAACTAAAAAAAACTCGTAATGAGTTGGGGAGAATGGTACCGCACAGGTTGGATTCTCAATACTACCTTCGTTCAGGGCTTAAGTCGCACACGCTTTTTAAAACAAAGTTTAATCGAAAGAATTGAATAACAAAATCTTGATTATATTGTATATAATTAGTACCGTTGGATTCGTATTGAAAAATACTTTCCAGTGGTACTAGTTTTATACCAAAACTCTTTACGTATTTAGAGTAATTCTTGGTCAAAGGAAAAACACGCAAAACGAGGACGCCTTAAACACTGAAACGGAGGGAGTATAGTTTTAGCAAGTTGGATTTTTTTATTAGTACTGTAATAGCTTCAACTAGTTGGATTTTGAATATAGTTTTAACTGTGTACAGCTCGACCGAGGACAACATCCAACAAACGTTTACGCTGGAGTGATCGAGCCCCCACTCTGGCTATCGGTATCTCCCTCTCCGGCATGAACACCTGTCAGTGACGATCCAAGCTGGCCCGTACATGTGCATGTGATCGATGTCTGTGCTGAGTATCGTGGAGATCTAGTCTCATTAGAAAAAGGAAAGAAAATATCGATCGACTTGTCTAGCGACTCCATCTGCAAGATGATTATTTTTCCATCGCATGGTATTACAAGCTCAATACTACTCATTTTTCATCAAGAAGTGTCTTGGGCAAATTCAAATGAATTTGATTCAAAAATGCTAAAAGTCTGGTGGATCTTAGAATCTTGTGAAGGAAAGTCTCGAATTGATAGTTGACCAAGAGATTTAGAATTTGTTCGAAATGTCGAGAATATATGCAATGCGCATAAAATTGTGTGGGAGCTAGAGAGTCTTTCTGAGATTAATAGGTGTATGACATATTTTAATAGGTGTATGACATATTTTTGAGTGGGAGTATTGTAAAGTTCAAGCTCACATATGTAATCGACATATTTTGAGTGGGATCTTGACAGGATTCATATGTGTGTATGACACATTATGAATAAGGACCAAAGAGCCAATAAATAAAAATATTATGGAAGAATAGTTGAAAGTATATCCAACATTAAAATCTTGGAGATTGAAATATGTCCTATAGGATTATGTTGAAATGAAATTCCTAAAGGAGATTCCGAAAAGGTTTACAATATGAATTGATTAAGGAAGAGCCCTAATCATTCAAAGTTAGGAAAAACATTAAGTAACATGCATCGATGCTTTAAAAGAAAGAATAGGATGTTCGCGCATCCACTATGTTTTTGAACATAAGATTCTGGTTTTGAAATCATGATGATTACTTAACATAATTTAATCCATGTTCTTGGTAAGAAGAATAAGTTAAAGAAATGATTAAGTGTAAATCATTGAACATTGAGTTAAGATTGTCCACAAGATCTAGTGAGATTTGTAGACATGTTTCCAGATATGCAAAGACAACATACTAGAAGTATAAAGTGTTATACTGGAGAGGTTATATGTTGAATTTAAAAAGATCGGAAATCTCTGCATTAAAGGTTACCTAAGGCGCAGTTGAAGCGTGGTGGCAAAGATTCGTAATTGCACATAGTGCATTCTGAATTTGAAATCTACATTTATAACAAAGTATATGAATACTACCCTGTGTTGTATCTCAAATCATAAAAGAATTTCTGTTTTTGTTGATATGTGAAGTGTGATGAAATTACTTTACCAACTATGTAATTAGCATAATCAGCAGACCATAGAGATGCAACTTTGACACTACATAGTTCTGCCTCCTAGGATTAAATACCAAAACAAGGAACTTTATAAGGAAGTCCCAATAATCACCTAAATAACTAGAAATAAAGTAAAATCAATTCATAAAACATTATGAATCACTATATGATGCAAATATGATGATATACATATATCAGCTTCTCCATACTTAAATTCGTGCACTTCGCATAGAGGGAGCGGTAGAGGGGGCCTCCCGTCCGCTCGTGGAGACAACACGGGAGGTACGGGGTCTTGATGATTTTTTCTTCCGAAAAGCCAGAGATGGTTGTTATAGCCAACCCGCCTGATCGAGCGAAACCAATTTTTAGTTGCAACATGTTTATTTCTTTCAAAATCGATATTTTGCATTCGAACTAAACTCAGTCAAAAATTTGGCAGGTAATACAAGCCTAATACCAAAAAGGGGGACAAATAGAGGTATAATTCTGGTGGTTAGGCAATAGTCCTCATAAAGTACATCTCATAAACATCATCAACTCGGATGGGCTTGATTGATTAGGCTGAAAAGTCATGAGATGCAAGCTTAGCTCACGAATGGTACGGTGCTACAAGTGATAGTACGATTCATGTTAGAAAATAGGGCATGTTGTAGCAAGCGATCGGGTCGATGGTGATCTGCTCCGGCCAGCGCGTACCGATGATGCAAACCACCGCTAATCAATCCACATTGCAGATAGTCAACCAGCTGTACAAGCTCAGCAATTTAGGTGCCACGGCGAGGCACGCCCAAACTTTTCTTTGGTTTCTGCCGTACAAAGCAGGGAGGGACCAGCTTGATCTGGCTTGTTCCGATTGTCTAATCCCTTCCTAGAATCTCAAGCCAGGTGAGGTGCGTGCGTCAATTTGTGCCCACCTGAATGATATGCCATTATTAAACATAAACAAATCTTATACTCCTACTAATGAAGAGTAAAAAAACCCGTAATGAGTTGGGGAGAAAGGGAGGTTGGATTTTGAATATAGTTTCAGCAAGTTGGATTTTTTATTAGTATAATAGTTTCAACTAGTTGGATTTTGAAATAATTTTAACATGTACAGCTCGATCGACGACAGCATCTAACAGACGTTTACGCTGGAGTGATCGAGCCCCCACTCCGGCTACCGATCTCTCCGGCATGAACACCTGTGAGCGACGATTCAAGCTGGTCCGTACATGTGCATGTGATCGATGGTTGTGCCGAGTATAGATCTAGTATCGTTAGAAAAAAGAAAGAAAATATCAAGATCAGCTTGTCTAGCGAATTTATCTACAACTAGCAGAAGATGATTACTTTCCATTGTAGAAGGATAGAGAGGGATTTGTCAGGAATATGCAACTTGTATTCCTCTGGGGGCCAAAGGCCACAATATATAGTACATGTACAGGGCAAATATGCAGGCAGCCCCCTAACATACGGGGGAAATACAATATATATATATATATATATATATATATATATATATATATATATATATACACATACATCTAACACCCCCCTCAAACTCATGGTGGATCCACAACACTGAGTTTGGAGAGTAAGAAATCATGCTGCACTCTGGTCTGGGCCTTCGTGAAGAAATCCGTCAACTGTAAATCTGAAGGCACATACTGAAGCGCAACAACCTGAGCCTGCACCTGAGCACGTGTATAGAAAGCATCAACACCAATATGCTTGGTAAGCTCATGCTTGACCGGATCACGGGCAACACTAATAGCACATGTACTGTCAGACAAAACCATACTGGGTGTGGTAATAGAGACCCCAAAATCCGCAAGTAACCACCGTAACCAGGTCACCTCAGCAGTCAACAAGGCCAGCGCACGCAACTCAGCCTCAACACTCGAACGGGAAACCGCTGTCTGTTTCTTCGTCTTCCAAGCAATGAGCGAACCACCAAGAAACACACAGTAAGCAGAAAGTGAACGGCGATCCGAAGGATCACTCGCCCACGTTAGCGTCCGAATAGCACTGGAGCTGGAGGGAGCTGGAACGAGGAAAGAAAAGGCGACGAGTGATCGTACCACGAAGATAACGAAGAACACGGAGAAGATGGCTATAGTGAACAGTGGTAGGAGCAGAAACAAACTGACTCAGAATATGAACAGGATAAGAGATGTCAGGACGAGTGACAGCAAGATAAACAAGGCTCCCAACAAGATGACGATAACGCGTCGGATCAGGAAGAGGATCACCATCAGTAGGTTGAAGCTTAACATTAAGCTCCATAGGGGTCTCAACAGTGCGCTCATCCCCAAGAGCAGCACGAGCAAGAAGGTCCTGAATATACTTTTCCTGAGAGATATAAAAGCCATCAGAAGTGGAGGAAACCTCAATCCCAAGAAAGTATCGAAGAGGACCAAGATCAGTCATAAGAAACTGATCACGAAGACGAGCCTTAACAAAGGCGATATACTCAGAATCATCACCAGTAATGAGCATATCATCAACATAAAGAAGAAGAAGAGTGCGTCCGCGAGGAGAAGTGTGAACAAACAACGCTGGATCATGAGCACTAGGGGAGAAACCAGCAGCAGTCACTACAGAAGCAAAGCGCTCAAACCAGACACGAGGGGCCTGTTTGAGGCCATAAAGAGAACGTCGAAGACGACAAACCATCCCCTCGGGAACGGAATACCCAGGAGGAGGCTGCATATAAACCTCCTCACGCAACTCACCATTGAGAAAGGCGTTCTGAACATCAAGCTGGGACACAGACCAGTGACGAACAGAAGCAACAGCAAGAAGAGTACGCACAGTGGTCATATGAGCTACAGGAGCAAAGGTCTCATCATAGTCACGACCATGCTCCTGCTGAAAACCACGAGCCACAAGACGCGCTTTATAGCGCTCAAGAGATCCATCAGAGCGGGTCTTAATCTTATAGACCCACTTACACGTGATAGGACGAACACCAGGAGGAGGAGAAACAAGATCCCAGGTGCCAGTGCGCTCAAGCGCGGCAAGCTCCTCAGCCATGGCCAGCTGCCATTCAGGATGATGCTCAGCATCCCGATAAGAAGTTGGCTCGGAGGCAACAGAAAGACCATACTGACTAGGAGAATAACGGTTGGGGGCACGACGCTGACGAACAGGACGAGTAGAGGGAAGCTCATCAGAGGAAGACGATTCAGGAGATGACGATGAAGAAGAAGGTATAACAGAGGAAGACTCCGGAGAACGAGGAGAACTAGGAGAACTAGACAGAGCAGATGCAGACGGTGTCGAAGAAGAGACATCAGGAGGAGGAGATCCGGAAGAAGACACAACAGGAGTAGAAGGAGGTGTGTCAGGAAAGAGAAGAAAAGAGATATCTTCCACCGGTTAGGTACCAGCGGTTGGACGAGGATAGAAAGGACGCGTCTCATCAAAGGTAACATCACGAGAGATACGCATCCGACGACCAACGGGGTCCCAACAGCGATAGCCCTTATGCTCATCACTGTATCCAAGGAAGACACACTCAACAGACTGAGCAGTCAGTTTGGTGCGTTCACGGGGAGCAAGAAGAACATAGCAAACACAACCAAACAAGCGAAGCATGGAGTAGTCCGGAGACTGTCCAGATAGGCGCTCAAGAGGGATACCACCCTGCAGTGCAGCAGAAGGCTGAATATTGATGAGGTAAGCCGACGTAGCGACAGCCTCAGCCCAGAAATGTGGAGGAAGAGAAGAAGCAATCATCATAGCACGAGTGGTCTCAAGAAGATGGCGATGCTTACGCTCAGCAACACCATTCTGGGCATGTGCACCAGGACAGGAGAACTGAGAAAGGGTGCCCTGCTCAGCAAGAACACTACACAACATCTGGGAGATATACTCACCAGCAGAATCAGCACGAAACACGCGAATAGGGGTAGAATATTGAGTGCGGACCATGGCCGCAAAACGCTGATATATGGAAAGCACTTCACTACGAGAGCGCATAAAGTACAACCAAGTGTACCGAGAAAAATCATCAATGAATAAAATATAGTAGCGATGGCCCCCTTTCGAAGCGAAAGGAGCCGGACCCCAAACATCGGAATGAACTAAATCAAAAGGTCGCTGAGATACAGACGCGCTAGTAGGATAGGGAAGCTGAATCTGTTTACCCAACCTACAGCCCTGACAATGCAAGGACCCATCTCCTGAGACAGACCCCAGAAGACCACGATGAACTAATGACGACAGGCGAGAGTCACAGAGGTGACCAAGACGATGATGCCACTGCTGAAAGGAGCTGGTAGTAGAGGCGACAACCGGAGAAGAACTGGAGGAAGTGGAAGCGGAAGGAACGCGAAGCCAGTCTAACTCCCAAAGTCCTGAAGAATCACGGCTGCGAGGGCCAGCTCCAACCAGGACCTAGGTGCGACGGTCCTGGACAACACAAGAATCAGCATCAAGAATGACGCGACAACCAGAGTCAGTAAGCTGGCTAGCAGAGAACAGATTCATCTTAAGAAGAGGGACATGAGAAATATCAGGAACAAAAAAAGAAGAAGTAGAAAGGGTGCCCCGACGAGAAACAGGGAGAGAGGTACCATCAGCCGTAAAAACACGGACAGGAGAAGGAAGAGAACGAAGAGCGGACAGAGAAGAAGACTCAAAGGTCATATGAAAAGAAGCTCCAGAATCCAGATACCACGGAGACGTACCTGACTGTGTAGGAGGTGGTGGTCGCACAGTGCCTGAAGAGTCAGTCACAGAACCAGCAGTGCCCGTCGAGGAAGAGCCTGTAGCAGCAAGCAGACCGCGAAGACTCCTGATAATGTCCTGATCAGAGAGAGCAACTGCTGAAGATCCGGAAGGAGCCGACTGCCCACGAGCCTGGTGCTGCTGACGTAAACTGGGGTCCCGTGTATAACAGGTGGCCCAAGTGTGACCATCCCTGTTGCAGTAAGAGCAGTGACGAAGAGAACCACGACGACCCTGACCACGAGCCGGCTGGTGCTGACTCGAACCCTGAGGCGGCTGGTGCTGAAGCTGACCCTGACCCTGACCTGGAGGAGTAGGTAGTATCGGCGGCGGCGGCACAGGGGACCGCGGCTGAGTCGAGGGAGCAGACGACAAAGGAGCACCACGAGTAGCAAGTGCAGAGGGAACCGCAAGAAGACCAGCACCACGGAGACGGGTCTCCTCAGCCCGAAGCTCAGACAACACCTCAGAGAGCGGAACACGACCACGAGCATTTAGCTGAGCACGCCGGGGCTCAAACTCCTGGCGAAGCCGAGACAGAAACTCATAGATGCGGTGAAACTCCAAGTCCGAGCGCACAATCTGGCAGCACGAGCATGTGCCACAAACAGCAGTACGGAGAGAATCAAGCTGACGCCAGATAGCAGCACTCTGAGTATAAAACTCATCAATAGTGGAATCACCCTGCTGAAGAGCATGCTCCTGGCGAACCACAGACAGGTAAAGAGCATCCCCAGACGGCTGATAGCGCCGACGAAGATGGGCCCACTGAGCGGCAACAGTAGGGAGACTCATAAACTCAGCAGCATACTGGGGCAGAACACTAGAGGTGAGAACAGCAGCAGCACGAGCATCCTCATCAACCCACTGAGTGTAAGTGGTCAGAGCGTGTCGATAGGCCTCGAGATCAGAAGAGTATTGCTTAAACTTCAGGTCATAAGCAGCAACGACACTATCATCAGCACTCTGAGCAGCATCCTTGGCCTCCTGAGAAGCATCAGCACCAAGAACAATCGGCGTCGGCGGAATAGGAACCACAGGAGCAGGGGGACACGGCGGACAGGAGACCTCGCCGGAGAGCACACCCCAAAGACGGAGACCGCGCATGTGAACGCGCATAAAGGCAGCGAAATCAGGGTAATTCGCGCCATCAAAGACCACCGGGCAGCGAGGAATCGCAACATAACCAGACGAAGAAGACATATTTTTTTTTCTTAGATCAGATCTGGTATGCCAGGCGGTATGCGGCAGCAGGTCAGCACCAGGTAGCCAGCAGAGGGTGCAGCAGTACTGGAGCACGCGTCAGGGAGCAGCAGCACTGGAGAAGGCAGTACAGCGCGTGGGCGCGGAAGCAGGCAGTCAGGCGTGCGTGGACGCGGAAGTAGGCAAGACGCCCTGGTCGGCGCGATCCAGTGCAGCAGGCGCTGATCAAACCAGCACGGGCCAGCAGGGTGGAGTCCACTCGATCCAGGTGCGTGGAGGCAGGCGTCAGCAGCAGGGCCAGTCAGGAGGCGCAGTCGTCCTGGGCGGTCGAGACGGGACGCGTCAGGATCCGTCCTGGGCGTTGGGCAAGCGACAAGAGGAGCAGCAGCAGGGGCCCGTGAGCAGCAGGACCCGCGCGTGGAGGCAGGCTTGAGCAGATGGGACGGACGGGACCCGGCGGGGGGCGGAGTCAAGACGGCACCCGACGGAAGTTGTGCAGAAGCGGGCGATGGTGGCCAGATTCGATCCAGATTTATTGAAAACGAAACCGATCTGGGAGCAGATCGGATCAATCTGGAGATGGAACGGGCAACTATGGCCAAAACAACGAGGCGGCAACCGGCGGCGGCGACGACGATAAGACCGTCGGCGACAGGGACGGTGACGGCCAGGACGAAGTTGCGAGTAGGAGGAGGCTAACCTAGCTCTGATACCATGTCAGGAATATGCAACTTGTATTCCTCTGGGGGCCAAAGGCCACAATATATAGTACATGTACAGGGCAAATATGCAGGCAGCCCCCTAACATACGGGGGAAATACAATATATATATACATACATCTAACAGGATTGACGGAATATATTAGATGTATTATTGACCCTTATAGACGAGTATATATAGATATACAGAGAATCATCTTAGAGTATAAGTCAAGTTAGACTAGAGTCCTAATTATCCTAACCTACCATAATAACCGTATTCGTACAATACTCTAACATCTCCCCACGGTCATAGCGGTAGCGTCGTAAACAAATGGAACATCGCGGACGGTCAGACTGAAGATAAACTGAAGTAGAACCAGTGGGTTGACATCCCCCGCAGTCCGAACAGGAATGTCCTAGACGGTGTCGCGTCGTGATAGCTTGGACTATAGAGGAAGCTATGATGCTCAAGCGAGATGGTAGCCCTTGTGCTGATGTCGAGGGAGCTGAGAGCGTTAGGTGGTGCCGAGGTCGGGGTAGTCGTTGCGAGGGGACGCCGTGGTCGATGTCATGATTGGGGATGCCGATGTTGAGGTAGCCGCACGTGAAGCCACATGCGCATAGTGCGCGAGGAGGATGATGGAGACGCGTCGAGGGTCCGTGGCAGCTTGACGAGGGTCCGTGGAGGCTTGCCGAGGGTCGATGCAGTCCGAGCCATCGAGGACGAGGTGCGGCCATAGTTTTGCCAGAACTAGGCGCATGTCGGGGACGAACACACACTCTAGTTTTGCCAGAACAGAGTATGCAAAGAAGAACTCTTCAGTGACGTGGTTGAGGAAGTCGTAGAGGAGAGAGGCGATGCCGAAGAAGACCATGTCGAAGCTGATGAAGACGAGGCGTTGATCCGACCTTGTCAGACTCGGGAACACATCGGGAATGAAGGCACTCCAGGTGTTGCCAGTACCAGGCGTGCGAGGGTCAAGGACCATCACGAAGTTGACGCCATGTCAGAGAGACTAGCAGAGGAGGCCTCCAGAACGGTTGCGTGGCGCAGAGCGGCGAAGAGAGAGATGCCGATGCTGTCCGCGGTTGTCAGAGTAGAGGAGCAGGTGCTGTATTCGGGGACGAGGCGATGACGCTGACAACGAAGTTGTAGTGGACGAAGACGTAGAGGGCGGCGAAAACAGCGACAACCCGGAGTGGTCATGCTGGATGTCTAGAGAGGCGCGGCGGTGGTACTCAATGTAGCCGGTGTTGAAAAACCTAAAGTTGTAAGATAAGAGAGAATCTAAGATTCTAATGTGAAACAAGTATAAGGAGACGATGACTAATTGGTTTGTTAATTCACGAAGTTAAAATCCTCTGGTGGACTCTATGTTGAGGTGCTCGGTCAACCAACATGGGGATCCATTTTATCTTAAAGACTCTACCTCTTGAGGAAACTTTGTGGTCTCTTCAATCCCTTCTTGATGATTCTTTTCTTCCGAAAAGCCATAGATGGTTGTTTTTATAGCCAATCCACCTGATCCATCAAAACCACATTTTTAGCCGTAACATGTTTACTTCTACAGTATCCAAATCAATATTTCGTGTTCGAACTAAAATCGCCAAAAATTTGGCAGGTAATACAAAGTTAATGTATAGTCTCGGTGGTTAGGCAATAGTCCTCATAAAGTACATCTCATAAACATCAATTGGGATGTGTTTGATTGATTAGGCTGAAAAGTCAGGAGATGCAAGCTTCAACTCACGAATGGTACGGTGCTACAAGTAGTACGATTCATGTGAGGAAATAGGGCATGTTCTAGCAAGCGATCGGTCGATCGTGATCTGCTCTGATGCCAACTGCCGCTAATTAATCCACATAGCAGATAGTCAACCAGCTGTACCACTCGCACTAAGCACGGCAATTTAGTTGCCACGGCGACGCACGCCCAAACTTTTTTCTTGTTTCTGCCGTACAAAGCTGGGAGGGACCAGCTCGATCTGGCTCATATCGATTGGCTAATCCCTTCCTAGAATCTCAAGCCAGGTGAGGTGCGTGCGCCTTTGTGCCCATCTGAATAATGCCATTAGAGATAAACAAATCTTATAATGAACTAAAAAAAACTCGTAATGAGTTGGGGAGAAAGGTACTACACAGCTTGGATTCTGAATATAGTTTCAACAAGTTGGATTTTGTAGTACTACTAATAATTTCAACAAGCTGGATTTAGAATATAGTTTCAACATTACTAGAAAACCAGATATAGACAGAATAATCTTTTGTGGCGTATACGTGTGACCGTGCGCCATAGACAAATCTTAGTGGCGCATTTCAGGCAATACGCAGCATAAAACTTTACTATTCTGTGGCGCATACGGGGAAATAATGCGTCACAGAAGTTTGGTGGGACCCGCCACCGGAGTTGGGCTCCCTCACTTTCTGTGACGCATATGTTCATATGCGCCACAAAAGTTGTAACTTCTGTATACGACTATATGCGTCACAGAAAGTGGGGATAGATTCCATCATAGAATCTTGTTGACCAACTATCAGTGGCGCATATTTCTATATGCTTCACAGAAAGTGATATTTCCGTGGCGCATATATGTGGTGCATATAGATATACGCGTCATAGAATGTGGGTAAACAGATCCCCTAACTTTTGTAAAAAATAAACGAAAATGATAAAAAAAAATAAAAAAAAATTCCTTTGAGATGTAGTTATATTTGGGTATAGTTGTAGGGAAAATTGAAAAACATGAATTTTGATGTATTTTGCAAAAAAATCATGGCATGGTAAAAGAGTCATAACTTTTGCATACGATGTTGAAAAAAAAAAGTTTAATATATCAAAATGATCGTCTCAAAATTTCCTACTCGATTTCTATGGCTTGAAGATTTTATAGATTCCTCAAATTCAAAAAGAGTAAAAAGTTATGGCAGAAAGAAGATTTTTTCCTGCAAAAAAAAGGGGGAGAAACTTCGGTGGCACATTTCTCCCATATGCGCCATAGAAGTGTTGGACTGGATTCGAAATCTGAATCCCGTCGCCCCTTCTCCCTCTCTTTTCTCCTTTTCTTCTCTTCCTATCCTCCACATTTCTCCTCCCTCTTCTCTCTTTCTCCCCTTCTCCTCCCTCTTCCTCCTCCTCCACCCGGTGAGCTCCTCACTCCTTCTCCTCCTCCTCCTCCTCCACCACCACCCCGGTGAGCTCCTCCTCCTCCTCCACCCAGGTGAGCTCCTCCCTCCTCCTCCTCCATCCTGGTGAGCTCCTCCTCCCCCTCCACATGAGCTCCTCCTCCTCCTCCTCCACCCGGTGAGATCCTTCCTCCTCCTCCATCCCGGTGAGCTCCTCCTCCTTCTCCTCAACCCCGGTGAGCTCCTCCTCCTCCTCCTCCACCCTTGACGACCACCTCCGGCTACCTCCTCCGACAATGATGACCACCTCCGGCTACCTCCTCCTCCTCCTCCCCCGGCGGTGGCCTCCTTCTCCTCCGACGAGCCACTTCTCCACCCACCTCCGGGCTAGCCCACCTCCGACGATCCCTACCTCCGGCCAGATCTGGCCAGCTTTTTTTTTGAAATTTGAAAAAAAAAATCTGTGGCGCATATTGGTAATATGCCCCACGGAAGTTTTAGATCTAGCCCGCATTTTTTTTTGAAATTTGAAAAAAAAACTTCTGTGGCGCATATAGGCAATATGCGCCACTGAATTTTGAGACTTCTATGGCGCATTTTAAAATGCGCCATAGAATTACAGTTTAGTGGTGTGATAACATGGCGCATCCCATATGCGCCACAGAAGTCAAAAAATGGTGCGCCACTGATCAGCTTTTTCCTAATAGTGCAACGTGTACAACTCGACCGACGACAACATCCAACATAAGTTTATGCTGGAGTCCACACTCCAGCTATCGGTCTCCGGCATGAACACTAGTCAGCGACGATCCAATCTGGCTCGTACATGTGCATGTGATCGATGGTTGTGCCGAGTATCGAGGATATCTAGTCTCATTAGAAAAAAGAAAGAAAATGTCGATCGGCTTGTCTAGCAACTCCATCTGCAATATGATTACTTTCCCATTGCATGGTATTACAAGCTCAGTACTACTCCTTTTTCATCAAGAAATGTCTTGGGCGAATTCAAATGAATTTGATTCAAAAATGCTAAAAGTCCGGTGGATCTTATAATCTTGTAAAGGAAAGTCTCGAATTGATAGTTAATCAAGAGATTTTGAATTTGTTCGAAATGTCAAGAATATATACAATGTGCATAAAGTTGAGTGGGAGCTATAGAGTCTTTCTGAGATTAATAGGTGTATGACATATTTTTGAGTAGGAGTATTGTAAAGTTCGAACTCACATATGTAGTCTGACATATTTTGAGTGGGAGCTTGACAAGATTCATATGTGTGTATGACACATTATGAATAAGGACCAAAGAGCCAATAAATAAATATTGAATTTATGGAAGAATAGTTGAAAGTATATACAACATTAAAATCTTGGAGATTGAAATATGTCCTATAGGATTATGTTGAAATGAAATTCCTAAAGGAGATTCCGAAAAGGTTTAGAATATGAATTGATTAAAGAAGAGCCCTAAATCATTCAAAGTTAGGAAAAACATTAAGTAACATGCATCGATGCTTTAAAAGAAAGAATAGGATGTTCGCGCATCCACTATGTTTTTAAACATAGGATTCTGGTTTTGAAATCATGATGATTACTTAACATAATTTAATCCATGTTCTTGGTAAGAAGAACAAGTTAAAGAAATGATTAAGTGTAAATCATTGAACAATGAGTTAAGATTGTCCACAAGATCTAGTGAGATCTGTAGACATGTTTCCAGATCTGCAAAGACAACATACTGAAAGTATAAAGTGTTATACTAGAGAGGTTATATGTTGAATTTAAGAAGATCGGAAATCTCTGCATTAAAGATTACCTAAGGCACAGTTGAAGCATGATGGCAAAGATTCGAAATTGCACATAGTGCATTCTGAATTTGAAATCAACATTTATAACAAAGTATATGAATACTACCATGTGTTGTATCTCAAATCATAAAAGAATTTCTGTTTTTGTTGATATGTGAAGTGTGGTGAAATTACTTTACCAACTATGTAATTAGCATAATCAGCAGACCTTGGAGATGCAACTATGACACTACATAGTTCTGCCTCCTATGATTAAATACCAAAACAAGGGATTGTATAAGAAAGTCCCAATAATCACCTAAATAACTAGAAATAAAGTAAAATCAATTCATAAAACATTATGAATCACTATATGATGGAAATACGATGATATACATATACCAGCTTCTCCAAACTTAAATTTGTTCACTTCGCATAGAGGGAGCAGCAGAGGGGGCCTTCTGTAACATCCCAAAAATATTAATCAAGGTTATCAATTCCAATCACCAAATTTAGGGTTATCAAATCTTTTGTTAATTAAAATCATATGAATGCATGTGTGTATGTGATAATTGTATGAGTGCATGAATGAACTTGTGTGATTATTGTGAATAGCAAGGAATGGTTTAAAGATGAAACAACATCATCTAAATCAATTCCAAGCAAAAACAAATCAAGAGAAATTCAAAAACAAACAAAACAAGCAAATGGTCATTTTTGCCAATCTTGCTCACTAGACCACTTTGAGTGTTTCTAGTCCAAGATTTCAAACATAAAAAATTCCAATTCTTTTCACCCCTTGCTAGACCAAGTAAAAGTGAATCCAAGCCCACCTTGCAAACCCATAGAAACATTTGGTAACCTTGTTCAAATGACATTTAAAAGTTGAATCTATATCATATGTGAAGATCACCATTTCTCAAAACCTAACCAAACCAGTGCACATTGACCAATCCAAGCAACCATAGACTACCTAGTATGTGACTAGTACACCCATCATTTTTCATCCAAAAATTCAAATTCAAATCTCTTGCGGCCATTCCATCAAACACCTTCTGGACACAAACCAAATTAAACATCAAACACTATAGGGAGCAGTGTTGTGCCAACCTTGTCCCCTGTCTAGCTCACACTACACTCTCAGTAGATCATCTAACTAATTTAACCAGCCCTAGCTCACTATAAACTTGACAAGGCCATCAATGGTGACCATGGCCGAGCCCAATTGCCACCCCACTGCCGCCAGCAAGCTAGGAGCCTAACTAGCCTCACCAACCGTGTCTAGCTAGAAAGCCACCGTCCACCGCCACCCCCTGTCCAGCGTCCAAGCCCTGCCAGCCACTGGACCACCCAGAACAAAGCACGCCCAGTCTCTCTGCAACCATACCGATAGCGCGCCAGAGCGCCGCGCTCGACACGCTCGCACAGACCGCGCCCCACCGTCGCCACTCACATACGTGATCACCACCACCCCAGGAACCGCCCAGACATGCCCGTTCGCCGCCGCGCGACCAGGAGTGCCCGTGCGCCATTAAATTTACCGTCGGTGCCGCCCAGAGCATCGAAGTGTTCCGACCGTATCACACCGCCCCACGCCTCGCCACCATGTTGTTGAGCTTCGCCAGTAGGAAACGCACCGTCCCCTACCCCCAGCCATGCCGTTAGCTCACTGTGAAGACGGCCCCGACGAGCTCCACCCGCACCCTTCGGTCCCCTCATCGCACTATAAATAGAGGTCTCTCCCGTTCGAATTCAGCACACCATTCCACTCCCTTCTCTCTCAGAACCACCCCACCTCTTCCCCGGAGCAAGGCGAGCACCAGGTCACCGAAATTTCGCCAGAGCTTGTAGCTGCTGGAGAAGGGCGCCGTTGATTGGATCCGCCCCAGGAGGAGTCACCGGTACCAGGAGGATCACCGTCGTCGACTTCGTCGTTCGCCCCCATCGCCAACCATCGCCGGAGCCCCGGTGAGCCACCACTGACCCCACTGGCCGCGCAAGGGTTCGACCTCGCCGTGTTCTATTCAAACATGGACGATGAACCTCAGTCGTAGATCTTACTTCTAATCCTACGGCTCAAATCACCCTATACCCCTTCGCATCCCCAGTCTCACTGACTGGTGGGGACAGTCACTTAACCGCCCGCGTGCAGGCTGTGTGTAGTGGGCCGGCCCAGTTAACGTTCCCGCATGACCCATTAGTTTGGATTTAGGTTTATCAATTTAGTTTCAAATTTAGTTCTGTCTATAGATTCAAAAATCATTCTAGAGATTCACTGAACCAAATTGCATGAAACCAATTTTGCTAGAAAGGTATTGAAATTCTTAATCCAAGACCGTTGGATTCAAACTATTTGAAATTGTAGATCACCTATAGTAAAAATAACAAGGCAGAGAATTTTTTGCATTCAAACATTTTTTAAAATTCAACCATAAAAGCTTTTGAGTTGATTCCAACTCTCAAAAATCACATTTGATAAGACCTTTCTGAATATATAAAAATATCTAGGTTTACTTGCAGAAATAATGAACAAGTAATAAAAGAATGCCCCATAGGCATTTCTAGTCACTTTAATTAATTAAAATAAAAAGGTTAAACCTTATTAAATTGTGACGCCACTTTAAATCACATTCCCAAGTACTGAAATATGTGGTGATGACATGTGTCAACATGATCCCATGTTTTAGTTGGAGAATATTAAATCTTAAGTAGTTTTTCAATGAGTAGAAATTACTTTTCTAAAATAAAAGAAATAAAACTATTGCCTTAATCTTTGTAATGATAGTGATGATACTAAATCATCTAGTGTAAACCCATGTGTGCTAAAAAGAAGTAGTTAAGTATTGTTTGGTGATTGTGTACTTCGTATATGAACTCCTTGGTTCTTTGGCATTGGCAATGGCACCATTGTTGTCACAATAGATCACCATTGGGTCCAACACTCTTGCAACCACACCTAGTTCGGATATGAACTCCTTCATCCAAACTGCTTCCTGAGCCGCTTCCGAATCAGCAACATATTCGGCTTCCGTTGTTGATCCCGCCACCACAGGTTGTTTGGAGCTCCTCCAACTAACCGCTCCGCCATTCATGATATGTATCCGGATTGAGACTTAGAGTCATCCGGATCGGTGTCAAAGCTAGAGTCGACATAACACTTAGCGACGAGCTCTTCTTCACCTTCGTATACAAGAAACATATCCTTAGTTCTTCGCAAGTACTTAAGGATATTCTTGACCGCTATACAGTGTTCCAAACCTGGATCCGATTGGTATCTACTAGTCAAACTAATAGCATGTACCACATCCGGTCTTGTACATAGCATGGCGTACATTATAGAGCCTATGGCTGAAGCATAGGGGACTTTTTTCATTATCTCTCTTTCTTCCGCCGTAGCCGGACTTTGAGTCTTACTCAATGGCCTGCCTTGCAACATAGGTAAGAACCCCTTCTTACTTTCGTCCATTTTAAACTTCTTTAAAATCTTATCAAGGTATGTACTTTGTGATAGCCCTATTAGGCGCCTATATCTATCTATATAGATCTTTATGCCTAATATGTATGACGCTTCACCTAGGTCCTTCATTGAAAATTTGCTGTTTAGATAACTTTTAACACTGTTTAAAAGATCTATATCATTTCCGATCAATAATATGTCATCCACATATAATATCAGAAATGCCACATTGCTCCCACTCACTTTGTTGTAAATACAAGCTTCTCCATAAGTTTGGACAAATCCAAACTCTTTGATCACCTCATCAAAGCGGAGATTCCAACTTCGTGATGCTTGCTTCAATCCATAGATGGATCGCTGAAGCTTGCACACCTTGTTAGCATCCTTAGGATAAAAAAAACCCTTTGGTTGTATCATATACAACTCTTCTTCAATATTTCCATTGAGGAACGCGGTTTTGACATCCATCTGCCATATCTCATAATCGAAATATGCAGCAATTGCTAACATAATCCTAACTGATTTTAGCATCACTACGGGAGAGAATGTCTCATCATAGTCAACTCCTTGAATTTGTCGGAAAACGCATCGCACCGCCGGAGCATCGAAGTGTTCTGACCGCATCGTACCGCCCCACGCCTCGCCACCATTCCGTTGAGCTTCGCTAGGAGGCAACGCACTGTCCCCTACCCCCAGCCATGTAGTTAGCTCACTGTGAAGACGACCCCAACGAGCTCCGCCTGCACCCTTCGGTCCCCTCATCGTACTATAAATAGAGGCCTCCCCCGTTCGAATTCAGCACACCATTCCACTCCCTTCTCTCTCAGAACCACCCCACCTCTTCCTCGGAGCAAGGCGAGCACCAGGTTGCCGGAATTTAGCCGGAGCTTGCAGTTGCTCGAGAAGGGAGCCGTTGATTGGAGACGCCCCAGGAGGAGCCACCGGTACCAGGAGGATCGTCGTCGTCGACTTCGTCATTCGCCCCCATCACCGACCATCGCCGGAGCCCCGGTGAGCCGCCACTGACCCCCACTGGCCGCTCTAGGGTTTGACCTCGCCGTGTTCTGTTCAGACATGGACGATGAACCTCAGCCGTAGATCTTACTTCTAATCCTATGGCCCAAATCACCCCATACCCCTTCGCACCCCTTGTCTCACTGACTGGTGGGGACAGTCACTTAAACCACCCGCGTGCGCGCTGTGCGTAGTGGACCGGCCCAGTTAATGTTCCCGCGTGACCCAGTAGTTTGGATTTAGGTTTACCAATTTAGTTTCAAACTTAGTTGTGTATATAGATTCAAAAATCATTCCAGAGAGATTCACTGAACCAAATTGCATGAAACCAATTTTGCTAGAAAGGTATTGAAATTATTAATCCAAGACCATTGGATTCAAACCATTTGAAATTGTAGATCACCTATAGTAAAAATAACAAGGCAGAGACTTTCCTGCATTCAAACATTTTTCAAAATTCAACCATAAAAGCTTTTCAGTTGATTCCAACTCTCAAAAATCACATTTGATAAGACCTTTTTGAATATATAAAAATATCTAGGTTTACTTGCAGAAATAATGAACAAGTAATAAAAGAATGCCCCATAGGAATTTCTAGTCACTTTAATTAATTAAAATAAAAAGGTTAAACCTTATTAAATTGTGACACCGCTTTAAATCACATTCCCAAGTACTAAAATATGTGGTGATGACATGTGTCAACATGATCCCATGTTTTAGTTGGAGAATATTAAATCTTAAGTAGTTTTTCAATGAGTAGAAATTACTTTTCTAAAATAAAAGAAATAAAACTATTGCCTTAATCTTTGTAATGATAGTGATGATACTAAATCATCTAGTGTAAACCCATGTGTGCTAAATAGAAGTAGTTAAGTATTGTTTGGTGATTGTGTACTTCGTATTTATTTATAGACGCTAGTACCGACCAAGGATACGAAGAGGAAGGAGATTACTACGAGGAAGAAGTCGAGGAGAACTTCAACCACTGCACTGCAGAAGGCAAGCTTCACAAAACAAGTGACTTTGCAAGTTAACCCTTGCATGACAACTATGCAAACTAGATGCTTTAGGCCTATGTGATTACACCCTTTGATTATACCCAATCCTAGTTTTACTTGCAAGCTTTATTAAGTTATTTCTTTATCAAAACTCTTGGGTACTTAGTGACTTGTGAAGTGATGGAAAGATATTAAAGGTAGCATAAAGAGCATAAAAGTTGGCCTAAGTAGGTAGATCTTGATGTCATCCTGAAGCATGAGATTACACTTAGGTATTTCCCACTTGATTTCCACCCCTCATTAGTGTTTACCCCCAACTTTAGTGTCTAGTGCTAAGCATAAAACTTGACCACTTTAGATGGGACTACTTGGTGAAAATGGTTATGAAAACCTTAGAATGATGAGTCATTCTAATGAAATGTTTTGACATGTGTTCTTGAACACCAGATGATTTTGATGATGAAAATGTTGAGGCATGAGCCTTAGTGTCAACACCCGGATTTTTCAATCCTAGATGCATGTTATGCCATACATCGCAATCCCAGGATTACCATTTTTGAGAGACATAACAGAATTGGATACCATAGTACTTCATCCATTACAAACGATACATAAGTTCTTACACAAATAGGGATCTCATGATCCAGTTCTTAATACAACATCAAGCAGCGGAATACGTAATAATAACGGTAGCGTAGGCGAAGCTCCATCTTCGGGGTCACAGGCAATGCTGACGATGGGAGATGATCCTAGTTGTCGTAACCTTCCTGGGGTCCATCCTCCAGGTACTCCTCTTCATAGTCTGGCCATGGGAATAGCCAGGGACAAAGCCATGAGTACTCTTTAAGTACTCGCAAACTAATACTAACAAGTAAAGGGGTTTTTGGATAATAGGACACTAGGCTCTAGGGTTGTTTTGCAAAAAGCCAGGTTTATCTTTACTAAGTTCCAAAGCTAGTCACAATTTTATAACTCATAAGTGGGATCTTGTAGTCCAGGTCACAACTCTGTTGTGGTCAAGTCAAAGTCGCAATTCATTTCACAAGTCATTTTAAAAGGTCTGACGGGGGAACGGTATGGCCACTCCAACTGTCCATAACCGCGGACGCGGCTATTCGAATAGTTTGACACTCTGCAGAGATTGTACACTTTCACCACAACATTCGATACATCCGTCAGGAACAAATCCTGAATTCACCATACTCAGTATGCGTATAATCAATCCTAACCTTTCAATTACACGCCCTAGTATAAGCACCTCTCTTGTGAGTTTGGCCTCCCAACCATGACCACTGTCATCTTGGGTACTGCACAGGTGGACAATCTTCACAAGGTAGCCTCAGCTCAGACCTTGGCCGTGAGGGAACTAATACTAAGGTATATAAGTTTCCAGTCAAGCCCTACCCAATACTCGGGTATTGTGGTTGTACGCTAAAATTGGAATGGTATCGCATCCAGACAACCATCAGTTTAATAAAGGGCTAAGGCTCATGACTCAACATTTTTATCACCAGAATCATCAAGTGTTTGGAAACACATGTCCAAAACATTTCAATAGAATGATCCATCATTCCAAGGTTTTCATAACCATTTTTCCATCAAGTATTCCCATCTAAAAGTTGATCAAGTTTTATGCTTAGCACTAGCATCTACAGGTGGGGGTAGTACTAATGAGGGGTGGTACTAGTGGAGTTTCACTAAGTCCAACCTTATATCTTAGGCTGATATCAAGGTTTCTAGCTTAGGCCAAAGTTTATGCTCTTTATGCAACCTTCAGCACAACTGTCTAGTATCTACCAAACTCTTAGGTAGACTCTAAGTAAGCTTTGATAAAGAAATAAAGTAAGATGCTTGCACATAAAACTAGGATTGATTTTTAACAAGCAAGTAGGGTCACAAATATGGGTTTGTGGCATCAGTAGGGTATCTTGCAAGGGTTAGCTTGCATAGGTCAACTTGATTAGTAAGGCTTGCTAAAGTAGAGTGTCTTGCAAGTTTTAGCTTGCATCAATGTCAATATAAGCTTGCCTTGTGCAGAGCAGTTGTTGAAGTTCTCCTCGGCTTCCTCTTCATAGTATCCTCCTTCCTCCTCGTATCCTTGGTCGGTACTAGCGTCTATGAATAAATACGAGGTACACAATCACCAAACAATACTTAACTACTTGCAATCATCACACACAAGGGTCCTATAGATGATCTAGCATCATCTCTAACATTACAAGGTTAAAGCTTGGTTTAAATCCTTTTTATTTTTAGAAAAGTAATTTCTACTCATTGAAAAACTACTTAAGATTTAATATTATCCAAACTAAACATGAGATCATGTTGACACATGTCATCACCACATATTGTAGTCCATGGGAATATGATTTAAAGTGGTCTCATAATTTAATAAGGTTTTACCCTTTTATTTTAATTAATTAAAGTGGCTAGAAATGCTTATGAAGCATTCTTTTATTACTTGAACATTATTTCTGCAAGTAAACCTATATATATTTATATATTCTGAAAGGTATGGTTAAATGTGATTTTTGAGAGCTGGAATCAACTCAAAAGCTTTTATGGTTTAAATTTAAAAAATGTTTGAATGCAGAAAAGCTTCTGCCTTGTTATTTTTGCTATGGGTGATCTACAGATCCAAATGACTTGAATCCAACGGGCTTGGATTAAGCATTCACAGACCTTTCCAAAAAAATTGGTTTCATCCAATTTGGTGCACTGAATCGATCTGGGTTGATTTTTGAAGTTGGGTGCTGAAGTGTTTTTGAATTGAAATAGAAAAGTTTTAATTTGAATTGCTGGGCTGCGCGGGAAATTCTAACAGGCCGGCCTGCTAAGCGTAGTGCTCCCGCAAGCTGCTTAAGTGGGTGTCCTCACTCGTCAGTGACACGGGGCTGGGCGAAGCGGTATGGGGCAACGTGGATCGTTCGATCTAGTTCTAATCCAACGGCTGAGGGTCATCGTCGACGCGAGACAACTCCGGCGAGAACGAAACCTAGCGAGGCCAGTGAGGGGTGCTGGGGGCTCACCGGGGTACGGGCGAGGGTCGGCGAGGCGGGCGAACGACGAAGTCGACGACGGCGAACCTCCTGGTACCGGTGGCTTCTCCTGGGGCGGCTCCAATCGCTGGCTCCTTTCTTCTCCAGAGGCGGCGGGCTCCAGTGAAATTCCGGAGAGGTGGTGCTCGCCTTGCTCTAAGAATGGTGTGGCACGGTCAGTGGGGAGAGGGGAGTGAGATGGTGTGAAGAAATCATGCGGGGGTGGCCTCTATTTATAGTCGAGCGAGGGGACCGTCGGGGCGCACGGTGAGCTCGTCGAGGGCGACGTTACAGGCGGCTAATGGCATGGGCAAGGGTAGGGGACGGTGCTGTGTCTCCTGGCGATGCTCAACGACATGGTCGCGAGGCATGGGGCGGTGTGGTTTGGTCTGGAACGGGCGGTGCTCTGCGCGGCAGAGGCGGCGTGTTCGACGGCGGGCGGTGGTTGTATGGCACGAGGCGGCAAACGGGGATGTCTGGCTGTCTCCTGGGTCGGTGGTGATCGTGTGTGCACGCGGTGAGGGCGGCGCGCGGTCTGTGGACGCTGGTCGGGGGTAGCGCTCTGGCGCACGCTCGACATGGTCTGGGCGTGTCTTGTGCGCGTGGTCCAGGGCTTGGCAACGCTCGCGGCTAGGACAGGGAGTGGTGGGCTGCCTCCCAGACAAGGTTGGCACGACTAGTTCTTCCTCTAGCCTGCTGTCCACAATGGGGTGACATGGGGGTGCTCGGCTGTTCACCATTAATGACAATGGCAAGCTCACAGGTGTGCTAGTGTTGGGCTAATCTTTCTAGATGATCTACTGAGTTGTGTGTGAGCTAAATAGGGAACAAGTTAGGCAAGAATCACTGCACACTATAGTGTTTGATGTTTTGTTTGATTTGTGTCTGCAACCTGTTTGATGAAATGGCCGCATGAAATCAAGTTTTGAATTTTGAAGTGAATTTTGGTGGATTTGCTAGATTGGTGCTGGTGAGTCTGCAGATGCTTGGGTTTTGAAAGTTGAGCTTGTTTGAGTGGGTTTTGAAAAAGTGGGATCTTCCCATATGAAGAAGATTCAATTTTGAATTGTCATTTAAACTATGCATTTGAAAGTTTCTGGATGATCACAAAGTGGGCCTTGATACCTTGTTATGAGTACATTCAAGGGGTGCAAAGATCCAGAAAAGTTTCTGTTAGGTTTTGAAAGTTTGAGACAGCCAAAGTAGGCATGGGAGTTAAATTGGTCAAAATGACCATTCACTTAATATATTTGTTTTGATTTACTTGTCTTTAGGAAAAGTGTGGGAAATGTTTTAGATGATGTTTATTTCGCCTAAGAAACAGTTTACAAGCAATGGATCACACAAACAAGGTGGTTTTTAAAGAAATTCAAAATCCATGCATACACATATACATGCATTCATGAATTCATTTAGAAAAGTTTTTGTTAACCCTAATCTTGATGATTAGTAATTTGATGATCTATGTTTGGTATTTTTGGGATGTTACAAACCTTCCCCCCTTAAAAAAAATCTCGTCCCGAGATTTGAAAAAGGACGAAAAGATTACCTAGGTTTTGAAGAGATCTGGAAACTCCGTCCTGATGTGATCTTCGCGCTCCCAGGTAGCTTCCTCTTCTGTGTGATTGCTCCATTGAATGTTGAGAAACTTGATGCTTCGGGTTCTGGTAGTTCGAAAGGCTTATTCCAATATACGGATGGGTACTTCGGGATAGGTCAGGTCATCATTGATCTTATGGTCCGGTGATCGATATTCTTGAACACTTCGGTCTTCTCGGGGACTTCGAGACATTTGCGAAGTAACGAGATATGGAACACATTGTGCACAGCTGACATCTCTTCTGGTAGCTCCAGTTGATACGATACTTCTCCTCGACGGTTCAGAATTTTGAAAGGTCCGATATATCTGGGGGCTAACTTTCCTTTGAGTTGGAAACGCTGGATTCCCTTCAATGGCGACACTTTCAGATAAACAAAATCTCCAATGTTGAAGGCGAGGTCTCGACGTCTCTTGTTGGCATAACTCTTCTGTCGGGATTGGGCTGTCTTGAGGTGCTCACGAATCTTGTGAACCTTCTCTTCTGCTTCTCGTAGGATGTCGGGTCCGAAAATCTGACTCTCTCCTACTTCCGACCAGTTCAAAGGGGTGCGACACTTTCTTCCGTACATGAATTCAAATGGGGCCATTTGCAAACTGGCTTGGTAACTGTTGTTGTAGGAAAATTCTGCAAACGGCAGACAGTCTTCCCACTTGGATCCATATTCTAGCACACATGCTCTAAGCATATCTTCGAGTATTTGGTTTACTCGCTCCGTTTGTCCATCGGTCTGAGGGTGATACGCGGTACTGAAATCTAGGCGGGTTCCTAAACCTTCTTGGACTTTCTTCCAGAATCTCGAGGTAAACTGAGTTCCTCGATCCGATACGATATTCTTGGGGACTCCGTGCAAACTAACGATCCTAGCGATGTACAACTCCGCTAGCTTCGAACTCTGATAGGTAGTTTTAACGGGCAAGAAATGGGCGACTTTGGACAATCTGTCCACTATGACCCAAATAGAGTCATTTCCCCTACTAGAAGTAGGTAGTCCAGTGATAAAGTCCATTCCTATAGAATCCCATTTCCATTCCGGAATTTGCAAAGGTTGCAACAATCCAGCGGGTCTTTGATGTCCTGCCTTGACTCGCTGACATATATCACACTTGGCGATATAGCTTCCGATTTCTCTCTTCATCTTATGCCACCAAAATTGCTCTTTCAAATCTTGATACATCTTAGTTCCTCCGGGATGGATAGAATAAAGAGTATCGTGAGCCTCCTTCAGGATAACTTCTTTCAACTCCGAATCTGCTGGTACACAAAGGCGTCCTTTGTACCACAGAACTCCTTCTTCGTCCTCGGTGAATCCGGGTACTTTGCCTGTACCGATACGACACTTGATTCCGTCGATACTGGCATTTCCCTTCTGCGCCTCTTTAATCTGACTGATCAAAGTGGGCTGAAGTTCTATGCTAGCCAAAAATCCTTCACTTACTAATTCCACTCGAAAATCTTCCATCTCTTGGTGCAAACTTGGTTGCTCCTTCAAAATCATGGAGTTCAAGCGGCACGGCAATCTGCTAAGGGCATCGGCTACCACGTTGGCTTTACCAGGGTGATAGTGAATGTCCAGGTCGTAATCCTTGATTAGCTCAATCCATATTCTCTGCCTCATATTTAGCTCCTTCTGAGTGAATATATACTTTAGGCTCTTGTGATCCGAATAAATCTCACAACGGTTTCCCATCAGGTAATGTCTCCATGTCTTCAGGGCTAGAACTACGGCAGCGAGTTCGAGGTCATGGGTTGGGTAATTGTGTTCATGTTGCTTCAATTATCGCGATAGATAAGATATAACTTTGCCTTCTTGCGTTAGCACACATCCGAGACCAATCTTGGATGCGTCACAATACACATCGAAGGGCTTCGTGATATCCGACATGATCAAGATTGGGGCTGAAATCAATCTCTTCTTGAGTTCTTGAAAACTCGCTTCACATTTGTCGGTCCATTCAAACTTCTTGTCCTTCTTCAGCAATTGGGTCATGGGTCGGGCGATACTCGAGAATCCTTCTATGAATTTGCGGTAATATCCCGCCAATCCGAGAAAAGCGCGAACTTGGGTTTGAGTGGTTGAGGCTTGCCAATCTTCTACATCTTTAACTTTGGCAGGGTCAACGGCAATTCCTCCGGCTGATACAATGTGACCGAGGAATCCTACTTCCTGTAACCAGAATTCACATTTGCTAAAGTTTGCATACAGCTGATGTTCTCTAAGGGTTCCAAGAATGGTCCTTAGGTGTAGCTCATGTTCTTCTTCTGATTTGGAATAAATTAGAATGTCATCAATGAAAACAACGACAAACTTATCCAGGAAGTCCATAAAAATCTTATTCACAAGGTTCATGAAATAAGCGGGGGCATTGGTTAATCCAAAAGACATGACTATATACTCATACAATCCATATCTAGTGGTAAAGGCAGTCTTTGGAATATCTTCTGCACGAATCTTGAGTTGATGATAGCCAGTCCTAAGATCGATCTTAGAAAACACCTGGGCTCCAGTCAACTGATCAAACAAATCTTCTGTCTTAGGCAAGGGGTACTTGTTCTTGATGGTGACATCATTCAACTTTCGATAATCCGTACACAAACGGTTACCTCCATCCTTCTTGTCCACAAACAAGACAGGTGACCTCCATGGGGACGCACTCGGTTGAATCAATCCGATTTCTAACATGGAATCCAGTTGCTTATTCAGTTCTTCTAGTTCTGACGGGTTCATACTATAGGGTCTCTGGGCTATGGGTCCTGTTCCAGGGATTACTTCGATGATAAACTCGATATCCCAATCTGGGGGCATACCGGGCAAAATATCTGGAAATACATCGGGGTATTCACAAACTATCCGAACTTGGTCAATGGTAGGTTGGGCTAGACTCTTGTTACACTTGAATTGGCGAGGTAAGGTTTCAGATATATGCTCGACTGATATTCCGGCGGTACTGGTCATGGTAATGGCTTTCTTGGCACAGTCAATCAATCCTTTATGTTTGGACATCCAATCCATTCCTAGTACTACTTCCAAACCTTTAGTTCCGAGTACTATTAGATTAGCATAAAAATCTATGCCATGGATTCGGATAGGGACGACCTTGCAAATTTGCCTAGCCTTGGTGGTTGATCCGGGAATTTGTACAATCATCACATGCTTCAATTTGGTTGGTTGAATTTTACTAGTGCAAGCAAATTCTTCGGTGACAAATGAATGCGATGCACCAGAATCAAACAACACTCTTGCAAGTACTGAATTAACATAAAACATACCCAACACGACGTTTGGCGCTTCCTGAGCTTCTTCAGCATGCATGAGAAAAAGACGGCCATTGCGGTTGAGTGAATTCCCTGGGGCAAATCTTCTCCCTGGCTGGACACGACACTGCTGCTGAGCTGGGACATTGGTATTAGGGGCTGTAGCATTCTTCTTGTTGGGGCATTCGTTGGAATAGTGGCCTTTATTTCCACAGTCATAACAGGTCACTTGTGACTTGTCCTTGGCTGCGACAGGCACAACATTGCTTCCAGTCCTCGGGGAAGTGTTGGGGTTGGTGGTAGCATTGTTGGTGTTAAACTTGGGTGGGGCATGGGTGAAATTGTTAGAGTTGTTGGGGTTGTTGTGAATTCCTTCGGGTCTAGGGTTTCCACGGTTGGGATAGGTCGGACGGGTCATAGGGGGTCTGTTGGTTCTTGGGGCAAATCTTGGAGATGGGTTGGGGCAATACTTTGGGGTCTGATGGGTTCCTGGTTGATGCATCATGCGACGCTTGCGGTTCTCATTGGCCTGGTTGATCTTTCCTTCCATCTGGATAGCAGAGTCGACAAGGGCTTCAATATCAAAAAAGGGGATATTTACTAACACTGTCTGCATCTCGTCATGCAGACCATTCAGGAATCTTTCTTTCTTCTTGGCTTCGGTGTCTATCTCATACGGGGCATACCTAGCTAATGACAAAAATTTGTCACGGTATTCCACTACAGTCATCCTTCCTTGTTTCAATTCTCTGAACTCGTCTCTCATTCTCTTGATCAAACCTGGTGGCACATGGGTTCTGCTAAAATTGACCTTGAATTCCTCCCAGGTCATCATTTGGCCTCCGGTCATTGCACGCACACTGTCCCACCATGCCCTGGCATCTCCGGCTAGATAATGGGTGGCGAACAAGACTTTCTCGTTGGCTTCCACTCCGGCTACTTCTAAGTTATTTTCCATGGTTTGCAGCCAATCATCAGCGTCTAGGGGTTCTTCCGACTTGGTGAAAACGGGTGGGTTGGTATTCTGGAAATTCTTGAGCTTAGATCCGTGGTTGTCCTGATTTCCATGGCCTTGGTTGTTATGGGCTAGCTGGGCTATCTGTTGCAGAGTGGCTAGGTTGGCTTGACGTTCCACTCTTTCAGCTTCGCGGTCAGAAGTCAACATTTGCTGGATCTGCAACATCGGGTCCGGGGCTGAACCACTTCCTCCACGTGGCATCTGAAGATTGATATAGATTATGAGAAAAGAGGGAAATTTCTAAGGTTTTGGGTCTTTGAAAAGTTTTTAGAGTTTGACTCAGGTTTTTCTAGCAACTTGCTTTTTCATTCAATCACTCATAGCACACAGCACAACACACACCACAACAAAGAAAAACAGATGGTTTTAAGAACCATTCTGGAATATACGATACAGTGGGACCGACTACTACTCACTACGCTAGTGCTCAGTGCTACTACTGCTCAGAGTCTGTGGCTTCATCATCTTCTGCATCATCGATGAAGGCGAAATCATCCTCATCGGTGAAGAAGTCCATGGCCTGATCCTCCATAAAATCATCGTCATCGCTGAGATAGGAGTAAGGGTCTCCACGAAGATCTTCTCCGGCATTCTCCCTTTCCTCTAACAGCATGTCTCTCTCGTGGATGGTCTTTTCCAGAGATGAGATGCGATGGCAAAGACGGGCAATAATGCGCTCCTTCTTGTCGAGCTGACGGCGGCGAGACTTGCGATCCTTTGCTAGCATGGCGATGGTCTGATCCTTCGTCTTGATGATGGCAGACTTGTGGTTGCAATAGTCACGGCAGTTGTCCAGTTCCTGCTGACGATCATACATCATGAAGCTAAGGTGGTCCAATTGAGTCTTCAGCTCGGGGTGGTATGGGGCTTCCAGTGGTTGGCCATTTGCATCACGCCTTGGGCAAAACTCAAAGCGAGTACCCTTGATCTGATTGATGCTCTGCCCACACAGACGGGAAAGAGCTTCTTGCATTGCTCTGGCAAGTCCATCGAGCCAGTTGTTTTTCCTCAAGGTAAACTGAATTCCCTCCGCAGTGGGAGGTTCAATCTTTCCTCAGATACTTGCAACAATTAGCCACTGCAGATCTTCTCCTCCTTGATCATTGAGCTGAGCTCCGAAGAACTCGGGATGCGGATGCTCCAGAAGTTCCGAAAGCTGATCCAGATCCCTCTCAAAGATAAGGTATCCTCCATTCCCGAGTTGGTAAAACTTGCTGTACTTCACGTCCATCTATAAAAATAGAGGATGAGTAGATTAGCAGAGTGATCAAGTGTGTCAAAATTTTATCTATTTTGCAAGAGTTTTTGAGGAACATGAAGTTTTATTTAAGAATTAAAGAGGTAAGAATGAGAATAATTTTTCGTAAATATTTTTGTTCTTTGGTTTTGAAACTAAGTTTTTGGTTCAACGTCCAATCTAACTAGGGTCTCCTATGGTCAGGATGGCTCTGATACCAACTTGTCAACACCCGGATTTTTCAATCCTAGATGCCTGTTATGCCATACATCGCAATCCTAGGATTACCATTTTTGCGAGACATAACAGAATTGGATACCATAGTACTTCATCCATTACAAACGATACATAAGTTCTTACACAAATAGGGATCTCATGATCCAGTTCTTAATACAACATCAAGCAGCGGAATACGTAATAATAACGATAGCGTAGGCGAAGCTCCATCTTCGGGGTCACAGGCAATGCTGACGATGGGAGATGATCCTAGTTGTCGTAACCTTCCTGGGGTCCATCCTCCAGGTACTCCTCTTCATAGTCTGGCCATGGGAATAGCCAGGGACAAAGCCATGAGTACTCTTTAAGTACTCGCAAACTAATACTAACAAGTAAAGGGGTTTTTTGGATAATAGGACACTAGGCTCTAGGGTTGTTTTGCAAAAAGCCAGGTTTATCTTTACTAAGTTCCAAAGCTAGTCACAATTTTATAACTCCTAAGTGGGATCTTGTAGTCCAGGTCACAACTCTGTTGTGGTCAAGTCAAAGTCGCAATTCATTTCACAAGTCATTTTAAAAGGTCTGACGGGGGAACAGTATGGCCACTCCAACTGTCCATAACCGCGGACGCGGCTATTCGAATAGTTTGACACTCTACAGAGATTGTACACTTTCACCACAACATTCGATACATCCGTCAGGAACAAATCCCGAATTCACCATACTCAGTATGCGGATAATCAATCCTAACCTTTCAATTACACGCCCTAGTATAAGCACCTCCCATGTGAGTTTGGCCTCCCAACCATGACCACTGTCATCTTGGGTACTACACAGGTGGAAAATCTTCACAAGGTAGCCTCAGCTCAGACCTTGGCCGTGAGGGAACTAATACTAAGGTATATAAGTTTCCAGTCAAGCCCTACCCAATACTCGGGTATTGTGGCTGTACGCTAAAATTGGAATGGTATCGCATCCAGACAACCATCAGTTTTATAAAGGGCTAAGGCTCATGCCTCAACATTTTTATCACCAGAATCATCAAGTGTTTGGAAACACATGTCCAAAACATTTCAATAGAATGATCCATCATTCCAAGGTTTTCATAGCCATTTTTCCATCAAGTATTCCCATCTAAAAGTTAATCAAGTTTTATGCTTAGCACTAGCATCTACAGGTAGGGGTAGTACTAATGAGGGGTGGTACTAGTGGAGTTTCACTAAGTCCAACCTTATATCTTAGGCTGATATCAAGGTTTCTAGCTTAGGCCAAAGTTTATGCTCTTTATGCAACCTTCAGCACAACTGTCTAGTATCTACCAAACTCTTAGGTAGACTCTAAGTAAGCTTTGATAAAGAAATAAAGTAAGATGCTTGCACATAAAACTAGGATTGGTTTTTAACAAGCAAGTAGGGTCACAAGTATGGGTTTGTGGCATCAGTAGGGTATCTTGCAAGGGTTAGCTTGCATAGGTCAACTTGATTAGTAAGGCTTGCTAAAGTAGAGTGTCTTGCAAGTTTTAGCTTGCATCAATGTCAATATAAGCTTGCCTTGTGCAGAGCAGTGGTTGAAGTTCTCCTCGGCTTCCTCTTCGTAGTATCCTCCTTCCTCCTCGTATCCTTGGTCGGTACTAGCGTCTATGAATAAATACGAGGTACACAATCACCAAACAATACTTAACTACTTGCAATCATCACACACAAGTTTCCTATAGATGATCTAGCATCATCTCTAACATTACAAGGTTAAAGCTTGGTTTAAATCCTTTTTATTTTTAGAAAAGTAATTTCTACTCATTGAAAAACTACTTAAGATTTAATATTATCCAAACTAAACATGGGATCATGTTGACACATGTCATCACCACATATTGTAGTCCATGGGAATGTGATTTAAAGTGGTGTCACAATTTAATAAGGTTTTACCCTTTTATTTTAATTAATTAAAGTGGCTAGAAATGCTTATGAAGCATTCTTTTATTACTTGAACATTATTTCTGCAAGTAAACCTATATATATTTTTATATATTCTGAAAGGTATGGTTAAATGTGATTTTTGAGAGTTGGAATCAACTCAAAAGCTTTTATGGTTTAAATTTAAAAAATGTTTGAATGCAGAAAAGCTTTTGCCTTGTTATTTTTGCTATGGGTGATCTACAGATCCAAATGACTTGAATCCAACGGGTTTGGATTAAGCATTCATAGACCTTTCCAACAAAATTGGTTTCATCCAATTTGGTGCACTAAATCGATCTGGGTTGATTTTTGAAGTTGGGTGCTGAAGTGTTTTTGAATTGAAATAGAAAAGTTTTAATTTGAATTGCTGGGCTGCGCGGGAAATTCTAACGGGCCGGCCTGTTAAGCGCAGTGCTCCCGCGGGCTTCTTAAGTGGGTGTCCCAAGTCGTCAGTGACACGGGGCTGGGCGAAGCGGTATGGGGCAACGTGGATCGTTCGATCTAGTTCTAATCCAACGGCTGAGGGTCATCGTCGACGCGAGACAACTCCGGCGAGAACGAAACCTAGCGAGGCCAGTGAGGGGTGCTGGGGGCTCACCGGGGTACGGGCGAGGGTCGGCGAGGCGGGCGAACGACGAAGTCGACGACGGCGAACCTCCTGGTACCGGTGGCTTCTCCTGGGGCGGCTCCAATCGCTGGCTCCTTTCTTCTCCAGAGGCAGCGGGCTCCAGTGAAATTCCGGCGAGGTGGTGCTCGTCTTTCTCTAAGAATGGTGTGGCACGGTCAGTGGGGAGAGGGGAGTGAGATGGTGTGAAGAAATCGTGCGGGGGTGGCCTCTATTTATAGTCGAGCGAGGGGACCGTCGGGGCGCACGGTGAGCTCGTCGGGGGCGACATTACAGGCGGCTAATGGCATGGGCAAGGGTAGGGGACGGTGCTGTGTCTCCTGGCGATGCTTAACGACATGGTCGCGAGGCATGGGGCGGTGTGGTTTGGTCTGGAACGGGCGGTGCTCTGCGCGGCAGAGGCGGCGTCTTCGATGGCGGGCGGTGGCTGTATGGCACGGGGCGGCAAACGGGGATGTCTGGCTGTCTCCTGGGTCGGTGGTGATCGTGTGTGCACGCGGTGAGGGCGGCGCGCGGTCTGTGGACGCTGGTCGGGGGTGGCGCTCTGGCGCACGCTCGGCATGGTCTGGGCGTATCTTGTGCGCGTGGTCCAGGGCTTGGCAATGCTCGCGGCTAGGACAGGAAGTGGCAGTGGACGGTGGGCTGCCTCCCAGACAAGGTTGGCACGGCTAGTTCTTCCTCTAGCCTGCTGTCCACAATGGGGTGACATGGGGGTGCTCGGCTGTTCACCATTAATGACAATGGCAAGCTCACAGGAGTGCTAGTGTTGGGCTAATCTTTCTAGATGATCTACTGAGTTGTGTGTGAGCTAACTAGGGAACAAGTTAGGCAAGAATCACTGCACACTATAGTGTTTGATGTTTTGTTTGATTTGTGTCTGCAACCTGTTTGATGAAATGGCCGCATGAAATCAAGTTTTGAATTTTGAAGTGAATTTTGGTGGATTTGCTAGATTGGTGCTGGTGAGTCTGCAGATGCTTGAGTTTTGAAAGTTGAGCTTGTTTGAGTGGGTTTTGAAAAAGTGGGATCTTCCCATATGAAGAAGATTCAATTTTGAATTGTCATTTAAACTATGCATTTGAAAGTTTCTGGATGATCACAAAGTGGGCCTTGATACCTTGTTATGAGTACATTCAAGGGGTGCAAAGATCCAGAAAAGTTTCTGTTAGGTTTTGAAAGTTTGAGACAGCCAAAGTAGGCATGGGAGTTAAATTGGTCAAAATGACCATTCACTTAATATATTTGTTTTGATTTACTTGTCTTTAGAAAAAGTGTGGGAAATGTTTTAGATGATGTTTATTTCACCTAAGAAACATTTTACAAGCAATGGATCACACGAACAAGGTGGTTTTTAAAGAAATTCAAAATCCATGCATACACATATACATGCATTCATGAATTCATTTAGAAAAGTTTTTGTTAACCATAATCTTGATGATTAGTAATTTGATGATCTAAGTTTGGTATTTTTGGGATGTTACACTTAGCCCTTTATAAAACTGATGGTTGTCTGGATGCGATACCATTCCGATTTTACAGTACAACCACAATACCCACTTGGGTATGGGTTCCCTTGTGGCCGAGGTTTGAGCTGAGACTACCTCATGAAGATTGACCACCTGTGCAGTTCTTAAGATGACAGATGGTCATGGTTGGGAGGCCAAACTCATAGGAGAGGTGCCTATACTAGGGCGTGTAATTAAAAGGTTAGGATTGATTATCCGCATACTGAGTATGATGAATTCAGGATTGTTCCTGGCGGATGTATCAAATATTGTGGTGAAAATGTACCACCCCTGCAGAGTGTCAAACTATTCGAATAGCCGCGTTCATGATTATGGACAGTTGGAGTGGTCATACTGTTTCGTCGTCAGATATTTTGAAAATGACTTGTGAAATGAATTATGACTTTGACTTGACCACAACAGGGTTATGAAAGTGAAATTCAAGTTCCCACTTAGGTGTCATAAAACTTTAAACTAGTTTTCGTTGCTTCTAAACTCAGTTAGAAATAAATCTGTCTTTTTGCAAAACAACATAAAGCTTAGTATTCCTACTGAAACCCCCTTACTTGTTAGTGATAGTTTGCGAGTACTTAAAGAGTACTCATGGCTTTGTCCCTGGCTATTCCCGTGACCAGACTATGAAGAGAACTATCAGTAGGATGGACAGCAGGAAGGTTACGACAGCTAGGATCATCTCCCATCGTTAGCATTGCGTGTGACCATGAAGATGGAGCCTCGCCCATACTACCGTTATTATTACGTTATTCCGCTGCTTGATTGTATTAAGACGAGTTCATGTGATCCTTTATTTGTTGTAAGACCTTATGTATGGTTTGTAATGGATGATGTACTGCGATATCCAATCTGTTATGTCTCGCAAAAATGGTAATCCTGAAATTGTGATGTATGGCATAACATGCATCTAGAATTAAAAATCCGGGTGTTCACACCTCCCGACCGCCTCGCTCGAGGAAACGACACGGGAGGTACGGATTCTTGATGATTTTTTCTTCCGAAAAGCCAGAGATGATTGTTATAGCCAACCCACCTGATCGAGCAAAACCAATTTTTAGCCGCAACATGTTTATTTCTATCAAAATTGATATTTTTCGTTCGAACTAAACTCAGTCAAAAAAATCGGCAAGTAATACAAACCTAATACCCAAAAGGGGGACAAATGGGGGTATAGTTCCCGTGGTTAGGCAATAGTCCTCATAAAGTACATCTCATAAACATCAACTGGGATGGGTTTGATTGATTAGGCTGAAAAGTCAGGAGATGCAAGCTTCAGCTCACGAATGGTACGGTGCTACAAGTAGTACGATTCATGTGAGGAAATAGGGCATGTTTTAGCAAGTGATCGGTGGATCGTGATCTGCTCTGATGCCAACTGCCGCTAATTAATCCACATAGCAGATAGTCAACCAGCTGTACAAGCTCAGCAATTTAGGTGACACGGCGAGGCACGCCCAAAGCAGGGAGGGACCAGCTTGATCTGGCTCATACCGATTGGGTAATCCCTTCCTAGACTCTCAATCCAGGTGAGGTGCGTGCGTCTTTGTGCCCACCTGAACGATGCCATTATTAAATATAAACAAATCTTATACACTGTAATGAATGAAGAGTAAAAAAAAACTCTTAATGAGTTGGGGAGAAAGGCAGGTTGGATTTTGAATATAGCTTCAGCAAGTTGGATTTTTTATTAGCATAATAGTTTCAACTAGCTGGATTTTGAATATAGTTTTAACGTGTACAGCTCGACCGAGGATAGTATCCAACAGACGTTTACGCTGGAGTGATCGAGCCCCCACTCCGGCTATCGATCTATCCGGCATGAACACGTGTCAGCGACGATCCAAGCTGGCCCGTACATGTGCATGTGCATGTGATCGATCGATGGTTGTGCTGAGTATCGATGAGATCTAGGGTGTGTTTGGTTCTAGAACGAGAGGGAATGGAACGGAGTGAGTCCATTCCAAGGGCATGGGACGATTCCGACCCTGTGTTCGGTTCGAAAAAGAACGAGGAACGGAATGGTTCCATATTGTGTTCGGTTGGAAGAATTGGGACCGGAACGGAATAGCTATAATGATGCTTAAAATTCTAATAATCTGAGTTTAAATTAAACAATTGTAATTAACGGTAGAAAATATTTTTTTGTCTTAAAATCTTTGCTAAAAGTACCAAATTATAGAAATATTTTTGTTTCAAAATCTTTGCAAAATATACTCAAATTAAAGTGTCGCGTGTTTTTGCAAGATTTTGTTGCTAATCATCTCAGGTAATCATCGCCACAGCTAAAAATCTCTGTTGATTCACTAATTAATCATCTTAACTGGGTTAGTTCGTCAATTAGCAAGTCGTTCCGCGCGATCCGGCCGATTCGGTCGGACGACCTCGTTCCGCATATTAGAGGAATATTCCGTTTCGAGGAACCACCTGGTTTCATTCCTTTCTTCCAACCGAACATACGAACGGGCGCTAGGCGCGGAACGGACCGGTTCCGTTCCACCTAATTCCAGAACCGAACACACCCCTAGTCTAGTTAGAAAAATTATAAAAAGGAAAAAAAATATCAAGATCAGCTTGTCTAGCGAATTCATCTACTAACTAACTACTCCCTCTTTTCCAAAATATAAAATGTTTTAGGTTTGGGTAAAAAATGTATCTAATTTTTTCTAGTGTTTATCATTCCAAATCTGAGTGAACCTGCATATAAAGATTAGTCTAGATACATTAATTTTTACAAAGATAAAACATCTTATACTTTAAAACGAAGAGAGTACAAGATGATTACTTTCCCGTCACACGGTGTATTTTTTGTCAAATCTCCCCAAATCTGAAAACTTCAACCGAATCTGACCCCTTCTCAAAACTAATTCGGAATCTGACTCCTGGGGTCGACGCCATTTTAAATGAATGCGAAGTTATACGGGTCAGCGCTAACACATCAGAAAACCGAACCGAAGGAGGTCGTCTCCGTTTAAAACGGCACTGACCTCCCTAGGTTGCCCCTTATCACGTGTTGGCGCTCACCTGTATAACTTCGACTCCGTTAAAATGGTGCCGACTTTAGAGATTAGATTCCAAATTAGTTTCGGAAAGAGGTCAGATTCAGTTGAAGTTTCACAAAAATGATAGATTCGGCAAAAAAATACTCACATGGTATTGCTAGCTCAATCAATACTCGAATCCAAGATATAGAGCATGATTAAACCTCCAAGTGGGTCTCTCTACTCTAAGGCCTTGTTCGGTTCCTTAGGGATTGGGAGGGCAGGGACGGAGGGAAGGGGGACGAGCGGG
This sequence comes from Avena atlantica, assembly GCA_910589765.1. NCBI lineage: Eukaryota > Viridiplantae > Streptophyta > Magnoliopsida > Poales > Poaceae > Avena > Avena atlantica. The sequence continues at coordinate 526,387,123 of OU342739.1, read as the reverse complement.
GGCGAGACCCCCCCCCCCCAACGATGCGCTCGTCCCGTGAAAACTACCAGCAAAATAGTTTAGTTTCCTAATTTTCTGACTAATTCGCCCCCCTGTTCCCGTAAGCAAGGCTTTTGCATGCAATATCCGTTGGCCCAATCGGCTAATCTAAGTGCTAAGCGTCTAAGCCCATGTTAATTAGTATTATTTTATTATGCTATGTACGGGACTCGGGACAACACACATGCCTAGGCCAATTTAGCATATCGTAGCAATTTAGCAAAACTGAAGCCCAGGTCAAGGAATCGGCTAGCACACACTATTGATCCGATCAGATCGTGGTTCCGTCTGCCGGCAGGGCGGCTGCTCCTGTACTGACGCGCACGACGCCTCTCCTGACTCCCGGCGGCCACCACGGAGGACTCCAGTTCGGCCGGCCGCACTTTCACCAACTCATCATGAGCAACGCCGGAAGCGGAAGGGATAAAGGTTTTTCTAATTACCGAGCTATTGATTTGATCATGTCTTAGATTGAGTTCATTATTAGCTAATCTTAATCTAGTCTAGACTAGACTAGATTAGTAAATTAGTTTGTTATACGCGCGTTGTAAACTAATTAGAAAATTTGGACCATTCTCATGTGTTTTTGTAGACGTGAAGAGGAAGAGATCTGGAATTAAGAATTAAATGTTAATGCTCAAACTGATAATGGTATTCGTATTCCTATGCCAGAAGTTATAGAACAAGCGACGGTTATAACCACGGCGTATGATCGAGACCTAGGTAGGCGTATACAAATTTGGGAACTCCCACCTGACAAGCAAGATGATGCTAGGCGTTTTTATATATCCGAGGGACCGTATCAACCGATCTTGGATGAGTATGTTTTTACCGGAACAGGTCCTAGTCGTCGTCGATTTCAGAGTGCTTGGTACACGAATTTTTTCTGGTTGGAATATTCACCTCATACAAATCGTGCATATTGCTTGTCTTGTTTTCTCTTTTCTAAAAAACCAGTTGGAAAGTGTGGTTCAGACACATTTTCAGTCAAGGGGTTTGATAAGTGGAAGAAGGTCAACAATGGAAAAGAATGTGCTTTTCTCACACATATGGGAACTAGTCCTAGTTCAGCCCACAATTTTGCGGTCGGATGTTATGAAAGCCTCAAAAATAGTATGACTCATATTGACAAGGTGATTGTAAAGCAATGCAAGAAACGTGTTGCTGATGCAAGACTAAGACTTACCGCTGCTATCGATGTTATTAAGTAAGCAAGAATGATTTAAATATCAAACAACCCTAATTTATTATTGCATGTTATCTAACAAATTTTCACTATTGATTGCACATCAGGTTGTTAATGTGTCAGGCATGTCCCTTTAGAGGAAATGATGAGTCTGAAAATTCTCAAAACCAAGGTAATTTCAAGGAAATACTCAAGCTTGTGGGTTCATATAATAAGGAGGTGCGAGAAGTTATGCAAAATGCTCCAAGAAATGCTAGGTACACTTCACCAACTATTCAGAAGGAAATTGCAAGCATATTTGCTCGAAAAGTGCAAAATTCAATTAGACAAGAGATTGGTAAGAGCAAGTTTGCTATTATGGTTGATGAATCTCGAGATGAGTCTAAGAAAGAGCAGATGGCAGTAGTTGTTCGATTTGTCAACACAGACGGGGAGATAAGGGAGCGTTTCCTTAATTTAGTTCATGTTAGTGACACTTGTGCTTTGACTCTCAAGAACTCAATTATCGCCGTGCTAGCTGATAATGAGTTGAGTGTGCAAGATATCAGAGGGCAAGGCTATGATGGAGCAAGTAATATGAGAGGAGAGTGCAATGGTCTTAAGGCTCTAATTTTCTAAGAGTGTCCTTATGCATACTATATTCACTGCCTTGCTCATCAGCTTCAGTTGGCTCTTGTTGCCGCTTCAAGGGAGGTACATAAGGTCCACAACTTCTTCCAAAATGCAAATTTTATTGTAAATACTGTTAGTGCATCTCCCAAACGCAACGATGAGCTGCTACAAAATCAGGCCACTGAAATCGCAAAGGAGATTGAACTAGGAGAGCTTGACACGGGAAGAGGATTAAATCAAATAGGATCTTTACAAAGGGCCGGAGACACCAGATGGAGTTCCCACTACAAGTCAGTAAAAAGGTTGTTAAGATTGTTTGGTGCGTCAGTTTCGGTACTAAGAAGTGTAGCAAATGACCGCACAGTTGTATGGAGTTCAAGAGGAGATGCAGAGGGTGCCCTTAAGTTCCTAGTTACATTTGAGTTCGTCTTCATTCTCCATCTCATGGAAAAAATTATGCAGACCACTGATGTCTTGTGTGTCAAACTCCAAAATAAAGATTTGGATATTGCAAATGCATTGGATATTGTTTCTAACACAAAGGTATTGCTTGCTGAATTGAGAGAAGGTGGATGGGAAGGTCTTATAGGAGAGGTGGATGCCTTTTGTTTGAAGCACGAGATTGACATCCCGGATATGAATCAAAAGTACGTATATTTTCCTATGTCTCTACATTCATTTCAATTAAACTTTTGATATAGTCACTTGTCCACTTGCAAACCTACTCAATAGCATCTGAATAACTTATTTATGTTTCTTAATATATATTGCAACTTTAGGTATGTTGATGTGAAGAAATCTCGAAATAAGCATGATAACACCACAATACTCCATCACTACAAAGTAGATGTATTTAATGCTGCAATAGATCAACAAGTGACAGAGTTGAATGATAGATTCAGTTCTCAAGTAACTGAGCTTCTAGATCTTTGTACATCATTGGATCCAAGACATGATAATTTTGACAAGTCAAGGATATGTAGTCTAGTGGAGAAGTTCTATCCTGCTGATTTTTCTACTCAAGAGAGAGATAGGTTGGAGTGCGAGCTACCACATTTCCAGCTTGATACGATTGAATCATCCAGAGATCAAGAACTACAAATCACTTGCTGATTTGACAAAAGTAATAGTTAAAACTAGCAAATCATCTGACTATCCAATGGTTGAGAGGTTGCTACGCTTAGTGATAACTCTTCCGGTGTCAACCGCAACAGCAGAACGAGCCTTTTCAGCTATGAAACTGGTCAAGACGCGTCTTCGCACTAAATTGGGAGATGACTTTCTTCGAGATTGTATGGTAGTCTACATAGAGAGGGAAATAGCTGAAAAGTTTAGCGTCGAAGAAATTATTGAGACCTTTGATCTCCGTGCTCGTAAATCCGAGTTCAAATTGATAGATATGTAATTCCATTCATATTATAGAAAAACAGGCATATTTATGACTACCTAGACCTTATAATATTTAATGTGTTGTGTGATATTTTTTCTATGATTTAGAAGCTTCTATTCTCGGCCCCCTCTATCTCCATTTCCTGGCTCCGTCTGACATGGATTAAAGTGGATTACATCCCATCTAAGTCAAAATCCACTCTAACCCTCTTCAGTCTACTTAAATCCACCCTGAAGAGGATTAACCGAACAAGGCCTAAAGGGATCGACGACCCTTTCTACTTTGAGAATTGCTCTAAAGTAGTAGTAGTACGGTAGTTGGCGGTCTCTTTCAGCTACACTTTTCCCCCTCTCAACATCAGCCTCGTCCTTGCGCTCAAATTTTCTTGGCCTGATCACACGATTAGCAGCTCTAGGACGTTGAGATGACACTCAACCCATCCCATCCCAATCCCATCATCTTAAAACCCCCGTACACATGGCGCCACCGTACTACCAAGTTAAGCCTCGAGGAGAGATCGAGTCGGCACGTCGGTCTCCGCGCCACAGGTGGGCGTCCCGACGGCGAAGGACCACGGAGGATCCCAAACTACGGTTTAAGGTTGGCCGGGCGCATGGGGGAGGAGAGGGTCGGCCCTCGCTCGCGATGTCTCTGGGCGCAAGGTTCGGAGGTTTAGATTGATGATGATCGGGACGGCCAGTCGTAGATGGACTAGAAACATTTTAGCATGGGCATGCCTGCCGCTGGACCAACGATTATTTGTGTTCAGCACGGCGTACCATATTATTCTCTACATTTCTGGACTTGTTGAGATGTCTCTAGAAATGCGTTCTCGGCCATCTTCTCATGCCAAGCAAGAAGCGGCCATGGATGCAATAATGGAATGGGATTTCTACGTGAAATACGGTCTTGGTGGATGTTAGATTTCCTCATCGGATGCCACCTAAAGGAATTTTCTGCCGTGCTTTTCCTTTATCTCGTTCAATCGCTGCAGCATCCAACTCATCCTTCGTTTTCATCCAAACCAAAGAGGCCCCGGAGGTTTTACTGAAGAAGGAAGTGTCGGCTTCAGGTGGGCTTTCGGTTTCAACAACTACTACTCCTACTGCTACAAGTGCCTGTCAAGGCTGGGGGCTCTCACTCACCAATCACAATCAGCTCACTTCAGCACCGCAACCTTGATTTTTCCGTGTGTGCCTTTCAGCGCCCACGTGACCTGCCCACCGCCCACATGACCGCCGGTGGCAACTTGGCTCCACACCCTCTTTTCCTTCCTTTTGAGGTACGGATATGGTTCGGCGATTATGCTATTACTGGCAGCACTGGTTGAGCACTCCGAGAGAGTATATACACTTGAGTATGTTGGGAAACTGGCCGGTAGAGGCCCACTCGGTGTGGCTTCTACCAGACTAGGGTTGGCCTATGGTTTATCGTATCCCCTTTAGTCTATAAATAGAGGAACAATCTGTGTACGGGAGTTTACCGAGAGAGTTTTCAATAAAATTCTCTTTGTTCCCTGTGTCATCTACTTGTGTACTTCTTCTACTAGTCTTTTTCTCGGGTGTGGAACAGCCTCGGGACCGGCCAGTCGGCAGGGGGTGTTCCAACACGTTATCAGCACGTGTCTCTCCGTCGAGCCTCCGTCAAGCCACCGTCGAGTCCGCATCATGCAGGCTTTCGTTGAAGGTAACACAAATGTGACCGCAAAAATGGATTCGTCTCGCGTTTTCCTTTCAAGATTTGCGTTCAGATCTTAGATCAGATCCTATCTGGGGTACGGATTTTCCTTTCCGGGAGTCGAGTGACCTGCTGTCGCCGACCAATGTCGAATTAATCACTCCCAGATCAGGAACTTGTTTACCGTACCAGTGCACCTGTTGTGCCGATTTAAATTTAATCTAATAGATCGGACTGATCACGTCTATTTTTATTGAGTAGATCGGATCGAATCTACAGTTTTTTGCATCTAATTTTTTTTGTTTGCAACCGCATGCGTACTCGCTTTGCAATCGCTAGAGCCAATGGCGGATGAGAGAACGAGCTCGCGCCCGTGCCGCCGCCCGCTGGCCCCGCGCCGCCCGGCCCTGCTGGCCGCTCAGCCGCCCGCGCTCGCCACCGGCCGCTGGCCCCGCGCCGCCCGGCCCCGCGCGCCGCGCCTGGCCACCCGCGCTCGCCGACGCACTGGCCGCCGCGCTGGCACGCCGCCTGCTGCGCGTGGCCGCACGCGCCGCCAGCGGGGCCGCCGCGCTGGCGCGCCGCCCGCTGCGCGTGGCCGCGCTCGCCGCCGCGCTCGCCGCCGCGCTCGCCGCCGCCATGCCTGCTCGTTGGCCGCGTCCGCCGCCGCCCCGCCTGGCCCCGATGGCCACGCCGCAACGCCCGGCCGACGCGCGCTCCATGCCGCGCCGCTGCGCTCGCCGCCGCGCCGCGCCTGGCCGCCCGCGCCGCCGCGCCCCTGGACCCGCTGGCCACGCCACGTGCCGCTGAGCCGCAGGCCCCGCGTCGCCGCTGCGAGCTGACGCCGCGTGATGGCCGCCGCGCGCTCGCCGCCGCAAGCTTGGCCGCCGCGTGCATGCAGCAGCCCCAGTTGAGGATGGGCCAGGCGGTTGGCCCGCACGTGTAGTCCATCTTCTTTGGACCGTTTTTTTTATTATTTTGTTCGCGTCTGCGACCTTCGCCGGCTACGCCCACAAGCCAATCACGCCGCTGGTTCGGCCCGCTGCCGGCACCGCCGCACCAGTCGGGAGCTAGCTCTGCTAGCTCCGTTCCCCCGCTTAGCGGGCAGGGACAGTCTGGAGCGGACCGGCCGTGCAAAGACAAGGGTAGCTGTGCCGTTTGGTAGCACGCGATCGCGGGCGGTTGGATCGTTTTTTTTTGCTCAGTTTTCGGTCCGATTTCCTACAAGCTTTTGAACTATGTTTTACTACAGTTATTAATTAACGCATGTTTTTAATATTTTGTATCTCATAGATAGCTTGTACCGTTTTTTTTCATTAAATTTTGGAACACCGTCATATTTGAATTATTGTATCGATTATCGCATTTATGCAACCGATTACCTGCTATAATCTTACACACTTTGCATAAATTGCAGATGACCGGAATCGTCAGCCGCGAGTTGCCGGAGTTGACCCAGGATGAGCTTAACTACCTGACTTGGGCCTCGGACGTTGAGATCGTCCTCGAGGGCCGCTGCATCAAGGATGCGTTGATTGAGGGGACCCCGACGGCCTCCAGCAAAACCATCCCGGCGGATAACACCAAAGCCCTGCACTTCCTCCGCCATCACATGTGTGAGACTCTCAAGAATGAGTACATGGCAGAACGGAGTGCTTCTGCCCTTTGGACCGCCCTCAACAAGCGGTTCTCTGGCTGAAGTACACCATTCAGCCACAGGCGGAGGCAGATTGGATACGTCTGAGGTTTGCGGACTTCAAGACGGTGGGAGAGTACAACTCCAGGTTGCACCGGATTTGTACTATTCTTCAGCTGTGTGGGACCAGTACCACCGATCAGCAGAAGATAGACAAAACCCTCTCCACATTCCATCCGGACAACATCCAGTCCTCGCGAAACTTTCGCCAGAAGGATTCACGGAATATGCAGCGCTTATTGATGCTCTCCAGGTGGCCGAAGCGCAGGATAATGTTCTAAAAAAGAACTTCTCCGCGCAACCCTTCGCGGGGGGCCCAAGTCATGAGGCCATGCGCAAGCCCATCCACAAGAAGAGAGGCAAGAAGGGCAAGAAGGGCCCCAACTCCTCCAACCCGGCCAAGAAACGCAAGGCGGGCAAGGGGGAGGCGAGGCCCCAGGACTGCTTCCGCCTTGGCTCCAAGACTCACTTCTCCAGGCAGTGTTTGGCCCATAAACACGTCGTGGACGCGTTCAAGGCCAACAAGAAGGCGCGCGAGGCGCATCTTGTCCAGGTTGAGGCACCACTGGCGCCCGGAGCGGCGCCTGTGCAGAACGTCGCGCATGTAGTGACGCAGGACGTAGAACAAGTGGCAGCACCCTCGGCGGTCCCCACGGACACCGTTGTGCCCATGGAGGTTGAGCACGTTGTGCCCCCGCCGCCTCAGCTAGGCCCCTTGTCCATGATGATGGCCAACGAAGAGAAGCTCACTGACCTTGAGATACAGACTGAGCTCGATGGTTTCTTTGCAGAATCCACCTGAGCTCCTTTTGTTGTGATGATTCCTTTTCCGCAATAATCAGATACAATTTTTTTCGATATGGTTGTAAGCTCTATGAGATCATAACACTTATTTGTTTTCGGCGATTGGATGACATTTATTTCATTCATTTATTCCATTATTTGATGATGTGATGTTCTGAAATATTTATGTGTTTTACTTACTTGATGTAGCAACTTCCTCGCTCCATTATATTAATTAGGCACTATATTTTAGAATGCGTGTGGCGCCCAAATGGAGGAAACGTGCCTTGCTGATAGCGGCACCACCAATACCATCTTGAGAGAAACAAAGTATTTTGTGTCAATTACCAAAAACCCTGGTAACATAATGACGATCGCCGGCTGCGGTCTGAATGTAGTTGGCTCCGGAAGAGCAACTATCATACTCCCAAATGGAACAACTCTGATCATTGAAGAGGCATTGTTGTATCCGGAGTCGACTCGTACTCTCTTAAGTTGTAGAGACATCCGTGCAAATGGTTTCCATGTTGAAACCGATGATGATGAGAATGGAAAGGAGTTCCTACTCATTACCAAGCGCGACTAAAATGGTAAACATGTTGTCGAAAGACTCTCTTCATTAGCTACTGGGCTGAACTACACTAAGATAGTAGCACCACCTATTTACACTACCCTTAAGACTGTCTTTAGAAGCTCCGAATTATTCTGCCTTTGGCATGATAGGTTAAGCCACCCCGGTCTTAGGATGATGAGAAATATAATTAACAACTCGACTGGTCATAATGTTAATGTGAAAATTTTCCCGAATCCCGATGATTTCGTGTGCTCCGCATGCGCTACGGGGAAATTAATCATTAGACCGTCCCCCCTAAAGGTGAAGGATGAACTCCCCGCGTTCTTGGAACGTATTCAAGGGGATATATGTGGTCCAATTCAGCCCCTCTCAGGGCCGTTTCAGTACTTCATGGTGCTCATCGATGCTTCCTCGTCCAATGTTTGCCTGCTATCAACAAGGAACCATGCTTTTGCAAAGTTGATCTCTCAGATCATACAAATAAGGAATAAATTCCCTGATTATCGTTTAAAGTCTATTCGAATGGACAATGCCGGAGAATTTACTTCAAAGGCATTCGATGATTATTGCATGGCAACTGGAATCAAACTTGAGCACTCCGTACCGCATGTCCACACTCAAAATGTACTTGCGGAGGCATTGATTAAAAGGATTAAATTCATTGCCAGACCACTCCTTCAGGGTTGTAATTTACCAACTACATGTTGGGGACACGCGGTGTTACACGCCGCTAATCTCATCAACTTTCGACCATCAGCCTACAACATCCACTCTCCCATCCAACTTGCGCAAGGGTCGGCACCGAAAATTTCCTACCTATGTAGGTTTGGCTGCCATGTATATGTACCTATACCACCACCCCAACGATCAGCAATGGGACCGCTCCGTAAGTCGGGGATGTACGTTGGTTATGAGACTGTGTCCATAATCAGGTTCTTGGACCCCTTGACAGGTGACTGTCACACGGCCCATTTTGCTGACTGCATTTTTTACGAGGATCTTTTTCCGACTTTGGGGGGAGGTAATGAACCCCTAAATGACAAAAGTCGAGAAATCACGTGGAAAGCCACGGGGATCCATGCTCATGACCCGCGCACTGTTGAGACTAATAGAGAAGTCCAAAAGATACTAGATTTGCACTCCCTAGCGAATCAACTGCCCGATCATTTTAGTGATTTAAAGACTGTGACAAAGTCGCATGTGCATGCACGCAATGCACCAGAAAGGGTTGAAATACCAAAGAAAAATGATGGTATACCCGCTCCTTCTCCAAAGCCTAAGAGGACGCGGATTCCGGTTTCTCAAATCCCAAGTACCCGGGGACGCCCAAAGAAAAAGGATAAGAGAGATCTATTACAGTCTGCCCCTGTTGAGGGGAGCCAGCTGAGACCTGGCACGAGTATAGATATTTTAGTGCATGAAATTCCGGACTTGAACTTTCCTATATCGGAAATACCCAGCGAAGTTGTGTGCGCACACATCGGAGCGGGAAAGTTAAAGGACCTAGCTCCTGGATTGGGAAATCCGGTGGAGCAAGAGGATGTGCCTGATGCACTCCATGACGAAATGGCCATTAACTATGTTAATTCGGGCGAGTCATACAACCCAGCCATGGCAAATGTCGACGTTAATTTTTCCAACAAAATTGCCTCAATCATAGATCTTGACCTGAGCCTAACACGCTCGCTGATTGCAAGAAAAGGTCGGATTGGAAAGATTGGCAGAAGGCAATTACTGCTGAATTATTATCGTTAAACAAAAGAGAGGTATTTGGACCTGTTTGTCTAACTCCTTCCCACATTCGCCCCGTTGGCCATAAGTGGGTTTTTGTTCGAAAGAGAAACGAGAATAATGAAGTAGTAAGGTACAAAGCAAGGCTCGTTGCTCAAGGTTTCACTCAGCGACCAGGTGTCGACTTTGAGGAAACTTACTCCCTAGTCATGGATGGAATTACCTTTAGATACTTGATCTCAATGGCAGTAAACATGGACTTAAAAATGAAACTAATGGATGTTGTCACCGCTTACCTATATGGTAACTTGGATTTGTACATATACATGAAAGTACCAGAAGGTATCCCTGTCCCGAACCAGGATAGAGCAAACAGGAGCTTATACAGTGTTCAGCTTAAGAAGTCATTGTATGGACTAAAGCAGTCAGGTAGGATGTGGTATAATCGTTTAAGCGATTTCCTTCATCAGAAGGGCTACGCGAGCAATGAAGATTGCCCATGTGTTTTTATACGGAGATCCCAGGATGGTTTCTGTATTATCTCGGTGTACGTGGACGATTTGAATATAATCGGTACACCTGATGATATTGAGGAAGTGAGTTCCTACCTGATGTCGGAATTCGAGATGAAAGACTTAGGCAAAACCAAGTTCTGCCTCGGTCTGCAACTTGAGCATTCCCGTGCTGGGATTCTAGTTCACCAGTCGGCCTACACCCAGAAGGTGTTGGAACGATTTGGGTTTGAAAAGGCATATCCTTCTAAGACCCCGATGGTCGGAAGATCTTTGCAGCAAGACAAGTACCCGTTCAGGCCTAAAGAAGAGGGGGAGGAAATTCTGGGACCGGAATTCCCCTACTTAAGTGCAGTTGGCGCACTTATGTACCTCGCAAATTGTACACGGCCGGATATTGCATTCGCCGTCAATTTGCTTGCAAGGTACAGTTCTGAGCCTACCAAGAGACATTGGAAAGGCGTTAAGGACATCTTTAGGTACATACAAGGGACTAAGGACCTTGGCTTGTTTTACTAAAAGAACCAAGACCTATCTGTTGTAGGCTATGCTGATGCTGGGTACCTTTCGGACCCGCACACATCCAAGTCGCAGACTGGATATGTTTTCCTTTGTGGTGGGACAGCTATTTCCTGAAAATCGTCTAAGCAAACTCTTGTGTCAACTTCGACGAACCACTCGGAAATCATAGCATTATATGAAGCATCACGAGAATGTGTATGGCTTTGACGAGTAGTCAATCACATTCAGATGTCATGTGGACTGAACACCGTACAAACCCCAACAATTATCTATGAAGATAATGCCGCTTGTGTTGCACAAGTCCAGACGGGTTACGTGAAGAGCAATCTCACAAAGCATATAAACCCCAAGTTCTTCTATGCACATGAGTTGCAAAAGATGAACAAAGTGAAAGTCTTGCATACTAAGTCGTGTGAAAATCTCGCAGATTTGTTCACTAAATCATTGCCAGCGTTCTTCTTTCGAGAGATGTGTCCGAGGGATCGTCATGATGAGACTTAGGGAGATGCAAGGTTCAGGGGGAGAATCTTCACAAACTCATCGCTGAAATCTTGATCCCGATGATTGAGTGCTTAACTTTATAGTTAAGTGAATTGTACTCTTTTTCCTTAGTGAGTTTTTATGAAGTTTCTCACACGAGGTTTTTAATGAGGCAATTCGTGCAACATAGCAAGAAGTATACCGTGTGAATTTTTCCATATTTTTCCACTGGGTTTTACGGAGTTTTAAGCCATGGTTATACAGATAAGATACCCAGGGGGAGTGTTGGGAAACTGGGCCGGTAGAGGGCCACTCGGTGTGGCCTCTACCAGGCTAGGGTTGGCCCATATGGGTATCGTATCCCCCTTAGTCTATAAATAGAGGAACAATCTGTGTACGGGAGTTTACCGAGAGTTTTCAATAAAGTTTCCTTTGTTCTCTGTGTCATCTACTTGTGTACTCCTTCTACTAGTCTTTTTCTCGGGTGTGAAATAGCCTCGAGACCGTCCAGTCGGCAGAGGGTGTTCCAACAGGTAGATGTTAGATTTCCTCACTGGAATATACTACCACCGAAAGGGAAGTTCCTGCCGTGATTTTCCTTATCTTGTTCGTAAGCCGAGGAAATGACAAAAAACCACCACATTTGGGGCGACGTTGTCACATGACCACCAAGTGGAGGCAGAGGGACACATAACCACCACCTCAGGGGCAGGTGCTCGACAGAGAGCACTGATAGCACAATTTGCTCGGTTTAATGGGTTTTCTGACAGGTGGGGCCCACAGTCAGGTCCGACGTGGCGTTTTCCTGACGGAGGGCGTTGACGGCCATTAGGTTTGCGTGTGTCGAAGCTGACCCTGACCCCCTGCTGGTGCTTCAACTCCCCGCCGTCCTCGAACCGCAGCGACACGGCCGGGACCTGCACGCTCGTCCGCCCCGACAGGTCGTAGCAGGTGTCGAAGAGGGAGACGCCTGAGGTCCTCGGCAGGGACTGCGTGTCCTACACGAACGCGTCGCGGAGCACGGAGTAAGCCGCGGACTGGAGCCTGGTTACGGCCGTGTCGGAGTCCACGATGACGCCGCCGGAACCTGCGTCGTCCATGGCGAAGGCGGTCGACGGGATGGCGAGGGTCTGCCCTCCGACGGAGATGCCGGTCAGGGCGACGTAGTAGAAGGTGTTGGTGCGGGCTACGGACCAGCGGCGCGGTGACGACCGCGGCGGCGGACTGGTTGTCGTCGGTGCCGAAGTGGAGGGTGGATGCGGAGGGTGATTCGCGGTCGACGAGGCAGTAGGAGAACTGGGTGGCGGAGATCTGCGACGGGAAGGATAGCGGGCCGCCGCCGAGCGCCAGCAGCCCCCGCGGCGTCGACGAAGAGGCCCTCGTTGTCGTGGCCGCAGCCGATGGCGACGTCGGAGACCGGGGCGGAGTCTCCCAGCGTGAGCGTCTCGGTGGCGAAGTCGCCGAGGTGTAGGAGCCGTCCCCGTAGGCGACCTCGTAGAGACATGCCCCAGTGGCGTTGCGGCAAGCAGCGGCATCGAGGTCGCGGCAGCGCGGGGAGTCGCATCCGACGGCGACGTAGGAGGCCGAGAGGGACGGGTCGTAGACCGGGTCGGACTGCGCGTAGCAGTCGGCGCAGGGCTGGCACTGCAGCCAGGTGACGTCGCTGCCGGTGTCCAGCACCATGTAGAGCTGCCGCGCGGGACGGCCGACGCCGACTCAAGAGAAGTACTCGCCGCTGCCCGACGCCGGAGACCACGGGGCCCTGGATGTCGGCGGCGGAGGTGGCGAAGAGGGGCTCGGTGTTGGACAGGAGCATGTCGGCGGACTTGAGGCCGTCGATGGCAAGGGCGGCACGCGCGAAGACGGCGGCGGCCTGGGCGGAGTCGCGGCTGAGGCGGGTGAGGACCAGGGGACTTGTAGGTCGGGTGGCGGCCCTGCTGCGACGGGAGGAAGTCCCTGGAGTGGAGGCGCAGCGTGAGGCGGCCCGTCGTCGTGGTGGTGTCGGTGTGATGGACGATGTCGGTGGCGGCGAGGGAGTGGTGGAGCGGGAGCGCGTCGGTGGAGACGGCGGCGTGGGCGCGGGAGAGGGACGCGGCCACGTCAAGCGTCTCCGTAGCAGGCGCGGGGTGGCGGGAGAGCGCGGTGGCGCGCAGGCGAGGAGCAGGGAGCAGGGCGAGGATGAGGAGCAGGAGGTGCTGCATTGCCGTCGACGCCCTCCGTCAGGACAACGCCACGTCGGACCTGACTGTGGGTCCCACCTGTCGGAAAACCTATTAAACCGAGCAAATTGTGCTATCAGTGCTCTCTGTCGAGCACCTACCCCTGAGGTGGTGGTGGTTATGTGTCTCTCTACCTCCACTTGGTGGTCATGTGACAATGCGGCCCGAAATGTGGTGGTTTTTTGTCATTTCCTCTCGTAAGCCAGACGATGCTGTTCGATCCATCCTTCGTTTTCATCCAACCCCAAAGTGGCCCTGGAGGTTTTACTGAAGAAGGAAGTGTCGGCTTCAGGTGGGCTTTCGGTTTCAACAACTACTACTCCTACTGCTACAAGTGCCTGTCAAGGCTGGGGGACTCACTCACCAATCACAATCAGCTCACATCACCTCACTTCGGCAGCGCAACCTTGATTTTTCCGTGTGTGCCTTTCAGCACCCACGTGACCTGCCCACCGCCCACGTGACCGCCGGTGGCAACTTGGATCCACCCTCTTTGCCTTTTGAGGTACGGATATGGTTCGGCGATTATGCTATTAGTGGCAGCACTCCGAGAGGCTAATTTTTTTTAAATAATATAATTTTTTTAATTGAATTTCACAATAATACACAAAACAGGCAAATTGCAAATCTATTGGTCGGTCGGCGTTCAACAGACGACACACTGCCTTGTTCAACGAACGACACACTGCCTTCGTCCGTTCAACGGACGACACACCCTGCAGGCAACGCTGTCGGCTGTTTGGGAAAGGAGGGGTTTGCAGGGTGTGTCGTCCGTTGAACGGACGAAGGCAGTGTGTCGTCTGTTGAACGGACGAAACGAGTCTGTCGTCTGTCGAACGGCCGACCGACCAACAGATTTGCAATTGTCCGTTTTGTGTATTATTTGTGCAATTTAAAAAAAATAAGCCTCCGAGAGAGAGTATATACACTTGAGTACACCTTTTTTTCAGACAAAAGTAGGGGTTTCACATATTTGTATTTTTTTTGCCATCAACCGAATCTGATCCTTTTCCGAAACTAATGACCCTCGATTTTAAACGAAGCCGAAGTTATACATGTCGGTACTAACACGTGACAACATGGGAGCATCTTAAGGAGGTCGGCGCCGTTTTAAATAGAGCCGACCTCCTTTGGTTCGGTTTTCTGATATGTTGGCGCCGACCTCCTTTGGTTCGGTTTTCTGATATGTTGGCGCCGACCTATACAACTTTGACTCCATTTAAAATGACGCCAACCCTAGAGGCCAGATTCTAAATTAGTTTTGAGAATGAGTCTGAGAATGGGTCACATTCGATCGAAGTTTTCAGATTTGGGTAGATTTAGCAAAAAAAACCACATATTCACAGTAAATAAGAACATGTTATTTTTTAGAACACGTTAATTTTTGCAAAACTACTAGTAGCAGCTCGTTCTCGTAGAACATGATACTGCAACACACAAATGTTTTGGGATGGAATGCTGTAGGTCTCAACAGCACAAGCGTAGTTCCAAACAAAACAACGATCTGCCACACATGCATATCTTCTACTGTAATCAATTCCAACGAACTGATCAGATTATTGGCGGAAGGCAAAAGGCGAAGTAAGACAGCAGCAAATTACTAAAGACAAGGGGAATCCTCGATAGTTATCCTTCCTTGCTAGGATTAGATGTCCATAGCGTGTTAGTTAATTGCAACACAACAGTGCGACTTTAGCCTCCACAAAGCATGATAGTTGACCGACAAAGCTCAATCATCACAGGTAAAGAAAGAATCACGTCTGCAGGTCGATCCCATCTATCTTACAGGTTTCCAGCAACTTTTCTCCAATCTCTAACAGACGTTACAACATCCCCCTGACCAAGTTTTGCCCCCTTTGAAAAAACTAGGAACAGAATCGGAACTATCCTCTTTTGCGGTTTCCATGGATAAATTGGTGACGGAAAAAAAAACTTGTGTTTGCTTCACATCACGATGCGGAGAACGGCGAGTCCGACGGCTGATATCGAAACGATGGTACCTATGCAGTATTTGATGACCTCATACTTTGCTGCCTCCAGCTGGGCTTTCAGTGAATGGATTTCCTGCAAATAGAGTAAAAACAGAAAGATTTAGTTATGATTGTCAAAAAAAAAAAAGATTTAGTTATGTATACGATAAAGAGGTAAATGCCAACAACCCGCACATGCAGGCCTTTTGCTCACCTTGTCAAGCTTTGTGGTGAGATCTGTAGTTTCTTCATTCTGCTTGGCGAGTTCATCACGAATGCGCCTGGAGCAATAGCATTTTAATCAGATAAGACAAACAAAACAGTCTTAATGATTGTTGCAGAAATGTGACAAAGACAGAGCAACTACTTGAATAATCATGGAACTAATGCCCGGTGTAACAACTATCAGATCAAATTACTTGGTCTCAGATTAGAAAGGTTGACAAGGGCTAATGGGAATAGGTATTAATAATCATCACGAGGGGACAACAGAATTAATGCCTGGTGTACATCATTGCAAAGGGAGGGGGCTGCTTGGTTTCACTTGCTACTGATGTGCACTATTTGGAATTGTTCTGCAAAAAGTCTGTTCACCGCAACTCACTAGTGCTTCAGAAATCAAATACACCTGTCATTCAAAATCTTCAAATACCAATGTGTTAAAGGGTGCTGGTGGAATTCTGATGGTAGGAATCTAGAGGGTCTGTCAACCAATGTTATAATTCAAAGGTTCAGTAGGTGCTGCGCAAGGGCGAAAGCAAGATTCAATAACCTTCGATGATAATTTATATCCTTACCGTCAGAGAATTTTGCCAGAAAAATTACAAGCAACCCAACCAAAAAGAGAAAGGTGAAAGTTCAATACACCAAAACAATTAACATCTTACACAGTGTGTTAGGTTGGATTGGTCTCCAAACTTCAATACTGAAGGACACAATGTTTTGTCATAAACAGAAGTGATCAATAGTTGCATACAGCAGACAAGCGGTGCTTGAAGACCACAGACAAAAGAGATGGCAAACTAGACATCAACTTATCTTCAAAGCAAGATGCGAGATGTTTAACCATTCTTCATTTATTTATTCTTACATAAACCGAGATAAAATATTGTTTGTCAATTACAAGGTAAGTGAAACAAAGAGTGCAGTCAGCATATAGAAAACAAACTTAATCTTACCCTCTTTCAAGGTTTAGATCCAACCGCTGCCCTGCAGTGACCTTGTCAATCTCATACCTGTACCACACAAAATGAACAATTAGGCTAAGTATCCTAATTCAAATCTGTGGTATAAACAGACTCATAAACCAGAAGCTAATACTAACTTCAGTTCACTCCTCATCTTATCAATATCTCCACGGAGTTTTTCAGTCTCCCGCTGTAACAAAGAGTAATGGTTTTCCTGCATAGAGAAAAGTTCCACGCATGAGCTTCTTTAGCCAAAAACATCAGGTCTGACTGAAATGGGCACTTGTAAGTTGTATGCTGTAGCCTATTACTCCGTATTAAACATATTGTTCAAACACAACTCAATAGAGAAATAAGTACAGGAGAAAGGTTCAACAAAATAGATGCTACAAAACCAACAAACAGAAAAAGGAGTGTATGACCTGCAATCGATGCGAATATAGTGCAAAAAAAATGTATTGTGCACAGATACATATTTCTTTGCCATCAGTGATCTATAATCAAAATAGGCACTTTTCAGTTAAACTAAAATTTACGCTCTATTCCTGCTCTATAAGGTAATAGTACTAGTATAACCAACTTCAGTTCTGGACTGAATCATCCAAAAAGCACCATGCATGAAAACCAGGGTACTAGTATAATTGTACCCAGTTACTGCATTTTGCTCAAGTCTGATATGTACACTACAGATGATCCTACAATGTTGAGCATTACCATTCCAAGCATTGTAGAAAGCAAACCAAAAGTTGAAACTCAATAGGCCACAAAGTACGCACCACTTATTCAGGCTGACAATGGGGCAAGCAAAACTGTATTAAGGCAAGAAAAAAAAGATAAATGCTTACAAGGACAGCTATTTTCGTTTCAGCAGGAGTACCAGGATTTGCATGTCTAGAACATACATGTTTTTTTTTTGAAAGGTTAGCACATAAATGTTGCACCCACAATCGTCGCCATCGCAGTTGAATCCCGTTGTATACGATGACATAACCAGTTAACCATCAAACTTAATTAGCGACTGAACTGAACTATATGAGCTGAACTGCATCATGTCATCGATCGATGTGAGCCAGTGCCGTGGACCTGGAGCTCTGTCGGTGTCATGGTCGTGCGACTCCAAGGCAAGCACCATGCCGTAGCTGAGGCAGTGAGGGGGTGGAAGTTTCGGCTGCCGAGGTGGTCCGTGGTGTTGACCAAGAAATAACGGCGACAGTAGAGCCAATGCAGAGTGGTGGCGCTGGTGCCGGTGCCCGACGGCCAAGGGCAGGGCGGCGACAGCAGTGGCGCGGGGTGCCGGTGCAGGAATGCGGAACCCAAGGTTAGAGGGGCGGCGACCATGGGATCCGGGGGTTGGCGCACTGGAGAGAGGCAACACCGGTGCAGACCCAAACGAATGGTGCTGGTTGAACCCATAGGTTTGGCCCGTTTCTATTTTTTCAATTTGACCCCAAACCGCATGGCTCCAGTCCACACTTCCAATCAGCCCACACAGCTCCAGTCCGCTGCGCTGTAGCACCCATTTGAGCCCGAACCAATAGAGGCCACAGCAAAACCCACACCAAAAAGCTCGTTTGTACCCGCACCATTCCCAGGCTTACCACTTCTAAGTTAAAAAAAAATACTGACCAACATATCACATATCCAACATCGTGGAGTGAATACGAGAACATCGATATTTTCAGATCAGCTCCAAAGAATCATTAAGAGTCGGCGAATTACTGTGAAGTCTGAGTTCTGCCTCTTAATTAGCCAAATGAGGGTTAACTGGAATGGAGAGATTAGTCATTAATAGAACTCACTAAAACTTTTAAATCCTGGGACAGAGATGCAAATATACATTTTCTAAATAGTCTCTTGATACTTAGCAAAATCAAAATATCAAGAACACTAGGTACTGAAAATATAATGCACATTTATCAAATGGTCGAAATGCAGGTTGCTAAGCTTTGGCTAAAGAATGCCAGCATTTGCATGTCCAAATGGAACTTTATTAGAAATTATATCATCAATAAGAACCACACTATCCTTCTACGTGACAATAATAGGTAATCAAGGTGCTCCATGGTAAGAACTGGAGAAACCTACTAATCTCACTTGAAATACAAGGTGATGTTAACGAAAATACAAATAATGGCACCCAAAAAAAGATTTAACCCATGAAACAAATAAAAAATGTGTGTGTGAAGGACACAAAACTAGCCCACATTTTAGGTTAGACATTTCCACCACAAGAGGGCTACAAAATTGTCAACAACAGTAACCTAAAATAGGCCAAGAAGTTAAACGAGCGTCTTTTTTAAAAAGCAGTGTGAATGATAAACCCACTTGTATGAAGATTAAATAGCACGTAATGGTTGGGCATGGGGGTAACAGTGATCCCAACCCTTAATTACATATTAACCCTGCTATTTGCACAAACCATTCGCTTATAAGCCAAATGGGGAGTACATCTTCCCATGTACCAACTGACAATCATGAAATGGAGAAACAGTGGTGAGTAGAACTTGTATAAGCTATTTGATCAAGTTAAACAAAAAGGCAGCGGCAGTCATATGCACAAGCACAATAGCTGCTAGAAATGTCAGTGACTATCCAATTCAGAATGAGCCAACAGTTTGCTTCCCACAATACCTGTGAGATCTGCACTTGCGACTTAAACTTGGAAATAAGCAACATGCAACAGTGATCCCAACCCTTAAACACCCAGCTATTTCCACAAACCCTGTAGTTTACTGTATAAGTCAAACTGGGGCTACGTCGTACGTACTAACCCACAATACCAAAATGGAGCAATGCAGAATAGCCTAGAGAGAAACAAAAGTAAGTAGAGCTTGTACAAGCTATCTAATCAGGTTCAACAAGAGGGTGGCAGCAGTCATCGTAAGAACAATAGGAACAACAGTGATCATCCAAATCACAAATCAATCTCTTATAAAGTTATAAGCCAAACGGGGGCTACTTCTTTCCGACTGCCAACAGGCATCAACAAAATGGAGTAATGCAGAGTAACTAAGGGAGAGAAAACAATGGTAAGTAAGAAGAACTTGTAGAGGCTATCTAATCAAGTTCAACAAGAGGGCAGCAGCAGTGATAAGAACGTCCAATTGACATTGACCTAACCTAAGAGTATAGTAGTTTGCGACTTGGAACAAGAAATACCTGCGAGCTCTGCACTTGCGACTTGAACTTGGAGATGTGGGCCTCCTGCAGCATCTCATTCTGCACCACAACATTGCAAAAGCAGAAGCAGGAAACATATGAGCAAAAAAGAGAAGAGAAGAGAGCGTGAGAAGAAGGGCGATTATGTGCGTGTGTTACTTACCTTCTGCATCTCGGCCGTGGTGACGAATGACGCGGAGATGCTCTCGAGGCTGTCGTTGAGGACCTCGGTGATGGCTGAGGTGATGGCCTCCGCGTGCTTGGTCGGGACGCCCTGCGACTCCAGCTTCCGCACCTGGGTAGGGAAACGCGAGCGTCATCTCAGCATTTCATTTCGTCGAGCACCTCTCGGGCAGGCAGGGAGAGGAAATAGAGGTAGCAGAAGCAAGTATAGGAGGAGGAGTAGAGTAGATTGGTTACCATGGCGAGCGTGTCTACGAGGAAGGCGCGGTGTCCGTTTGTCTTGACGAGCTGCGCGATGCTGCGCGTGGGTCCGGCCCAGCGCGTCGGCCAGTGGTGCTGCTGGCTGTGGTGCAGGAGCATGCCGCGCCTGCACGCTGCGGCGGCCGCTGCGGCCATCCCCTCCCCACCCACGCGAGGCCGGCGACCGGAGGAGACGGGGGCGCGCGGGCGGAGGAGGAAGCGGTGGAGGGGGGCGAGCGGGGTGGGGGTCGGTGGGGGGAGCGGGTGGGGTCGGGCTATATGCGGGCGGGGCGGTGGCTGATTCGGGCGGCCCGGCTTGGTTTGAGGGAGGGTGGCGGTGGTGTGATTGGGTTGGAGGCGGGGGAGGGGGCGGTGCTAATTTGGGAAAGGCGATGGAGGACGGTGGGAGGCGGAGCGGGGGAGGATGGCGAGGCGTGGAGAAGAAGAAGACGCCAAGGGTGGGAGGGGAAGAGGAGAACGTGTTTGTGAAGAAAAGAAAACCGCATCGTGTCTTTTTGGTCCCTTGGCGTTTGCTGATTTTTTGAAATGGCCCTGGGTTTTTCGGATGGCGCTGGGTTCCTTCTATTCCTGGGTCAGTTCGAAAATATTTCGATAGGATCGTGAATTATCTGCTCGTCGAAGGCGTGGCACGGGAAGTTGTTTTATTTTGGATAGAAACTGGAGGAGTTGTTGAACCGAAACCTGAAGCAGTTCGGTTATGCGGAGCGGAAGATCT
This sequence comes from Avena atlantica, assembly GCA_910589765.1. Lineage (NCBI taxonomy): Eukaryota > Viridiplantae > Streptophyta > Magnoliopsida > Poales > Poaceae > Avena > Avena atlantica. The sequence goes on along the minus strand of OU342739.1, from coordinate 526,366,230 downwards.
GTTCGGGAATTCAATTGCATGACAAAATTTGGAGGATTCCTTTCGACTGCTGCAGCTCGGGCGTCCATCATTGGTGGTGTGGTGCCACCCTGGCTGGTCAAGTGGGGTCCCTGTCCCAGCCTGGTCCGCGTCGAGCAGAGCCGACCGACCGGTTGGTGACGGGCGAATGATGAAATTTCCAAGTACTACTCCCTCCGGTCCATATTAATTGATTTTAATTTGTTAAATTTTGGATAAATCTATATACTAAATAGTGTCTAGATTCATTCAAATTTTAACAAATCCAAGTCAATTAATATGGGTCGGAGGGAGTAGTACGTTTGATTGGCCTTGATTTCCTGGGATTCCTACGCGGTGAAACGTGTTCAACGAGGTAAAAAATGGCCCGTCTTCTTGATTTGCTGACTTGCACGGGTCCCCGTCACGGATCTCATCCACACGGACGATGGGACGAGGGGATCCACCGGCCGCATCGGTCGCGCTTCCCTAGTCGTCGCCGTCATCGTTTCCACGTGCACCGTCTTGACTCGCCGCCTCGCCGCGTCTGGCACACGCAGCCCACGTCACCAGGACCAATGGGCTGTCTACGGGCCTATATCCAGCCTTGATGAGGCCGTCGCTCTCTTGCCGCGGGACGGGCCAGAGCCGCCGTACGGCCTGGCCAATGCACCGCTGCTGCTACCGAGTATCATTATTTTACCTCCACCGATTTGTAATACTGTAAATATTGATTTAGTACTACCTCCGATCTAACTAATAGACTCAGATTTTTCTAAAGTCGGATGTATTTTAGTCATATCTTAGTGCTAGATATATTTGAATCTAGAAAAATCCGAATCCATTAATTTGGATCGTAGGAAGACTAAATTAGTGACACTTAACCCATGTTAATTAAAGGCAGAGGTTCGCCGAGTAGCGGATTACCGTAACCCTCCTTGGACGGAAAAAAGGCCATGCCGCATCAGAAACTCGGCCACAGCCTCCTCCATGTACTGGTTGTAGAGTTTAATTTTTTTTTATCTTAGGATTGTTCAGAATTTAATTTTTGTTTGGGCTAACAAGTGGGCACAAGGCCACGTCATCAATTTGGCCCTGGTAATTGGTTCCCACCGGTCTCCGTTGTGCCACTCCACCTCTGTCAGTGGGTCCGGACTGTTAGGACGAGTGTCCATTCGCGTTTAGAGACGAATTGATGTTTTTTGCCACAACCTCGAAATTGGGTGGTGCCAAAACAAGGATTTTGCTAGAAATGTGGTGGTTTTTATGCTAGTATTAACTCAGTGATTGTACGACTGAAAAATCGAGGAAGAAGAAAAGAGGGAGCAAAGTTGAAGGAAGATGATTTTTTCGTGTTTACAAATTTGCTTTCTCCCGTTGCGAGCAAGCTTCCTAGTAGTTAATTTACTAATAAGTCAGGCGATTTTTTCAAGCAGATTTACGTTTATACCAAGACACGGGCATGATAGGACCAAACAATGCCGTAGAAGGCAGAACGCGACACTACATATTTGGCGTCTTGTTGTTCTTGTCGCCGTCCTGATGAGACCCCCCGCCATGGCGGAGAAACACGTCGTGCTGATCTGCGTCACGGTGGCCGCCCTGGCTCTCGCGGCAGCTGCGCTCGGAATCATCGGCGAGGCTACCAAATCCAGGGCACGTACACGCCTCAGCGATCTCTGTTTTTTTTGTTCGAAATTTTCCTCATCAATCCATGTGGGTGGTGGTGGTGCAGTCTTTTGTCAGCTACGACGGGGTGAACTGCGTCTACCGGAGGACGCCGGCGTTCGACTGCGGGGTCGCGGCTGCCGCGTCGCTGCTGACCGGCCAGGTCATCCTCACCGTCGCCGCGGGCTGCTGGGGTGTGTGCCGGAGGCGGTCGTGCGAGTGCGATCACCGGCGCGCCGGCGCCGTCTTCGCTTCGGTGCTGTCATGGTATGCACGACGATCTGTACACTGTACTGCTTTCCAACGCCGAATTCTAATGTCCCGTTGCGATGCTGCAGGTTTCTCGCGCTCCTGTCGACGAGCGCGTTTCTCGTCGGCGCTCTCATGAACGAGAGCGGGGAGCGGCGACCGAAGGAGGACGTGGCCTCCTACTACCAGTGTACCGTGCTGGTGGCCGGGGTGTTCGGCGGTGCCTCCTTACTCTCACTCGTCGCAGCCGCCGTCGGGATCACCTCCTACATCGCCACTGAAGCAGCGGCGAGCTCTGTGACTGTGCTGCCACCATCGCCGCCGTGGTCGGAGGAGCTCGGGAAGGGTGCCGCTGCGATGGGCCAGCCGCGGTTAGAACCTGATCATGGATGTCCAGCGGATTGTCCGACTTGTGGTGGTGGGTCGACAGAGGTCCGTACGTTCAAGGAGCTGCTTGAAGACCACTGTGGCGAAAATTATGTATTGTTTGATTAACTAGCACCGTGGCCCTGGCAATGCTAGGGCAACATCTCAGAAGCCTATTTTAATTTTAAAAAGTTCCCATTCATTTTCATATTTTTAAAGTTGTAATTTTATAGAAGTAATGTTATGTATAATTATTATTTTTGAGAACGTCGGAAGGGGCAGCCCCTACCTCAAATTTTATTAAAAAGAGAGCTAAGGCAGCTCAGGGTTTTACAAGAAGGTAAGATTACAACGGGGGTAAACAGAGGAAAAACAAAAGGAAAGCACAATCAGGAGTGCCAATCTAAAGTCCAAATCAACGCAGCCTTTTTTTTTCTTGTTTGCTCTGTGCGACCAAAGTTTCACCATATCAACGCATTGTTTAGCGACCACTTCAGCGGGTCAAACGGCAAGTATTTGTGGCTGTACTATCGGTTTTTGTGCCATATATCTATGAATACTCATGTCTCCCTTGCGCTATGTGTTTGTAGAATCGGCACTGAGGTGTGGGTTAGTTAAATAAAGATAGAATGGCTTAGATAATACTACAGAACAAATTCTCATAAAATATTTTAGAATTATAAAATTGGAAGTATAACCTTTTAGAGTTTGAGTAAATGAAAATGTAATATATTTCATAGTGTTGAACTAAAATTATGTAATTTGTTTGATTCCTAGAGTTTGTATTTTTACCCATTTGGTCGAGGCTGTAATCCTAGTCATGAACTTATTTCGGTTTATAGGCATGATTTTTTTTACCATATAATTCATTGGACAAATTTGAAGTGCGAATGATAGTTGTTTTTTTCCAAACGTTTTTCCTTGCGTTTGCAACAAAATAATGAAATTCTCATTTTACCCCGTCCACATATTTCTTTCACTCGTTTAATCTTGTTTTAAGGAATACACATGAAGTTCTCGGTGTCTATTTTGAAATACATGGCATTTTAGACATATGCATAAGCCTTAAATATGTAATTTTGACAATTATTTTTTACTCGCAAGCCATAGACATGTTTCACTTTTTGAAAATTTGTCTATCGATAGGAGTAGTTTGCCATATTTAAAGTGTGTTAAGATTAAGCAAAATCTAGAGCACTTATTAAACTATATGGGGCTACTCGGTGCTCAAAGTGAAGGCATAGATTCATATGTGCTCACACTTTATTATTTTTTGTATGCTTTTAGTATTGCTTGTTGTTTTATTTATGCAATATAGCTTATATTCTTTCAATATGGGTTTTAAAATTTCTCTTAGCATGAATCTATTTTCTAGGAACCATATTCTTGGCCGTGTGCATTAAGGTCTTAGATAAAAGAAGTAAAATATTATATGCACTTTGAAAATTTTGTAATATTTTAAACAATGAATAATTTTTCTAGAGAAATAAATGATTGTGCAGTTATATTATCAGATGACGACAATGACAGCCAACTATTCAAGGTACTATGAGATTTATGAGAAGTATGTCTCTCTTCACTTTAGACATAGTTTTATATTGACATTTTAATACTCATATATCTACATAACACATGCATTATTTTCCAATACCATGCCATATTATTAGATCAACTTGGTATTTTTGAGCTATTTTCTTAGGAAAATAAGATCGTTTCTTAGTCTCGCAGTTTGGAAGAATAACATATCTACCTTTTTATGGGTAACACTTCTCCGCCTTTATTTTTCTACTTATTTGACACAGGTATAGAGTGTGTAAATCTGTAGTGTACTACTTCACATAATTATTAATACATGGAAAATTTCCTTGACATTGAATACCGAGTGTGTTTGGATATACAACCATAATTAATATAAGGAAAAAAAAGTTCATTGGACATTCATAAGTTTTCATTCCGAGAAGTTGAGGACCATGTGTATATTTTAGACCACTGAATTAAAATAATACCTTAAATTAAATAGATCCCTTTTTCTTTAACTGTTACGGGACATGGTATTTCTTTTTTCTTGAGCTTTGAAGTGACATGGTAGTTAAGTATACTATGTGTGCATTACATAAAGTTATTTAGTTAAATCCTAACCATTTATTTTAGATCTAATAGTAAAATTAATTCTAGTTATGTGGATTAGCGTGGTGCTTCGAAAAACAACATTATATTGCTTTTAGTATATAATAGATAGATTTGTTTTGAGGCGTGTCTAATTCTCAGTTAATTATTCAAATTTGGCCACATAAGTTTTAGAAAAATGTTCACCAGTTTTGTAGTAAATACTTCATCTCATGTAAGAAAAATGTAGTATGACTGTTTTGTTTGATCTGTACTTAGAAGTCCTTTTGATCTGTACTTAGAAGTCAATCGAGTGGTTATTCAAGACCAAGTTGGTCGTGTCAATTATGTTTGGCTGCATATATAGTTTCTGAATTTTTCTGTCAACTAAGTGACACTAAGTTGGTTATTCAAGACCAAGTTGGTCGTGTCAATTCTATTTGGCTGCATAGTTTCTGAATTTTTGTGTCAACTAAGTGACACTAAGTTGGAAAATATTTAGTAATTCAAACTTGTACACCGTAGGCACAAAACATGTGTTCATTATATAACATTTCTTAGTATTCAAATAGATGTTTAAACAAATGTGTTCATAATAATAATGCTACTGATACAAATACTAGGATGTGAACTTCTGGATCGGTGGATCAACCACTAGTACAGATGGGTCTATTAAGACTCCCATTGCATATGGAAGTTCTGTGTGTGGTGTAGAAGATCATTAACACCGCAAAAAAATTACTGTCTGCATGTGGCTTAGGTAGACTCCTTCAAAGGGACATTGTACTCAAAAAGTTTTCTAAGACCGTAACTATTGCTTCGCACACGATTTGTCCAATGGAAACCATCTACACTTATTATATATCTACCCCCACCATTATAAAAAAACTATACCCCAAGATTCACTATTTAAAAATTGTTTGTTTTATTATTATTGCGACTTTTTGTCTAGTTTTTACCGTTTCTTGATTTGTGCCCCTTCTCACACAGTGAAGTCATAAATCATCATAGTGTGTATAGTGAGTTCTCGGTGACTCGACTTCCTTAAAAACCATAACTTCCCCTATCTAGAAATTGCGTCTTCTTCATGTGTGGCCACACCACCCGGTCTACGGTAGAAGACATCACTTGGATATGGCTCACACCAAGAAGACCACTTGCTTGCCTCTCTTGCTTCTGGAAGTGCCCGGTGGTGTAGTGTCGCCGTGTTGAGCATGCATATCTGGTGCTAGAAGAGGAGGAGCAAGCATCTCTGGTTGGGGAGGATGTAACCGCTTTATGGTCCCCGTCGGTGGACGTACTCGCGGCGGCAGTGACCTCCGGAGCCGGCATCTCCGACGAAGGATTCACCTCAAGAACCAGGGCATTCCCCAACTCTTTCTCTGCCGCGCTCGATTCCGAGCCTAAATTGGCCATCGTGTAGGTGTTGAAGTGAGATTGGAGGGAATGGCTAGGGTATTACGCTTAGTTCATCGGAGAGCTCAAGGTCGTGAGGTTGAAGATGACGCGAAGGCAAAGGGATAAAACAAAGTTGATAAAATGTGAAATTACCACCATGGTTATTTATAAGGCTGCCACCAAAATTTGTGCAACGTGTGAAATCGAAAAAGAACGTGTGTGGCGTGTGTTACCACGCGTGTGAAGTAACTTCACCATGCCATCGAAATCTTTGCCACGCTTTGTATTCCACACATGGCAAATCACAGTGATGGTTAAACTGCGGTTTCGTGAGCTTCGAGGATGGCACAGTGACCCGAGGCATCACATGTCTGACGAAACCATAGGAGAACGATCACCAATGAAAGACTCTTTTGCCAAAACGAAACTATTCTGGCTAGAAGAATGAGTCAATAAGAAGACGAATATGTTCTTCCTTACTACTGAATATGGAGATAATAATTGCAGAGTTTCTAGGGGAGCTTCAATTTACTGCTAGTTGTTCAAGATTATTATAGTCACTAAAAACACCCTTGTCCCCGACACTTTTTTGGGGTGGCACAATAAAAAAGTACCTACGAAGGCTGGTTGGCCGGCGGATGTCCATTTGACGGTGGCAAACGGTTCATGCACATATTTTTCTCCGTTGTAGATCTGATACCAACAGAAAATTATGTCGTGGTAGTTGTGAAGATGCAACTGCAGAAAATTATACCGTGGTAGGTGAAAGATGTTATAATTAATGTGCCACAGATTTGACAGGACGTTACATTTGGTCCCACCATGGAGACTAGTCAAACACGCAACACTGACGCGACAAGCATGTATCACTGCCTTGTGTGGCCCACAACCGCCTAGGATCCGCATATACTTGGCCCCCTTCCCCTCGCTTCCCCCAAACACACTCTTTGTTCTACTCCTAGTACTCTTCCCAAATCCCTATCGGAGAATCTTCATTGGTTGGCGAAGGTAGTGGACGCGTGATATCGACACGAAGATGGCGGAGCAACGACGAGGCATCATTATTCCTCTCCATGGCGGTGCTTTCCCCGATGTAAATGCTTCCTTCTTTGACTGGGGTTTTCTTTTGCTTGGTTTTTTCAACCGATCCGTTTTTATCTAATTGGAGTTGTCTTGTTCTTTGGTTGTTTTGATTCAATTAATTTTATCTCATCAATCAATTGGAGTCTTCTATTATCTTGGTTGTTTCAATCGATCGATCTTGATTAATCAATTGGGGTTTCTCTTATCTCATTTGGGGATTTTTTTTCATAGGAGAAATTGTCACGGTGGATCAAATGCATTGATGTACAAGATAGGAGCGGTTTCGCAACCAATAAACTATTAGTTACCACCGTGGCAAGCATATGAAGCCACGTCGCCTCATTGTATACACCGACGAGAATACCAGCCGCAAGTTCTTGGGCTGCCACTTCGAAACTCTGAAGTGCATGCTCCTCATATAGGTTGATGAAAAGCACAACCCGATCATGCAAGATCTGTTGAAGCATATGTGGCAAAAGGTCGATGAGTTCATTTACGAAATTCTTGAATAGGAATTCGATGCTAGATTCGGATCTGCGGGGATTCAAGCCAGAAACTCGGTTCAAGGTGACATCGACAGGATTCAGGGGGAGTTGGTTCGCCTCATGGAGCAAATGTTGAACTTTAGGCATAGTTTAAATGTAGTTAGTTATAATTAAGTTGTGTATAGGAACTGCTTTGTACTGCAGTTAAATAAATATATGTTCTTATTATGTATATTTAATTGGTGTTGCAGTTAATGTGATCAATTTTCTCCGTTCATAGTTACGGCAGACATGTGCAATGTTTAAGACAACAATTTTATTTGCCGTGAAACTTGTACTGTGACACAAATATTTTGCCGCGAAAAGTCGGTAGGGCATGATGACTTTCGATTGCTTGCATGCTTTTGATTATGTTGCCATGTCACTTGCTACTTTGACTCACCATGTGATATTTTGCCTTCACATATTGTTGAACATGTAGAATCATATAGTTGTGATGATATCGACATAGACATGCCATGCTATAGCCGCGTCATTTTTTCCTCTAATTAAATCAAATATGTTGAACAATTTCTCTTCCCAATGCTTTGATTGCAATGATGATAATTTGATTGAAAAAGAGACCCCTCATAGCTTTCTCAATTTTTGGAAATTTTGATGGACCACACTTTGACCATGCCATAACACCTTGCTTGCACATAGGTCATGCTTTGCATAATAACTTTCTTGATGCTAATGGTGATGTGCAAACAAGAAGATGCATCATGATGGATGATGTGTTCACATACCATGCACATACATTTTTTATTTCATATATTGTGTGTATAGGTACTCGTACTCTAATGTCAACCTCAATTGCGCATGAGTTGACAAAAAGAGAATTTAAGAGCATAATTCATGTGAGTTCCTTTTTCCACTTGGTGATTGGATTGCATGCTTTGCATCAAACATGTCGACCAATTTATCTTTCTTTTGGTTTAATTGCAAACATGTTGATGATATAGAATTCCTTTTTGGCAATCATGTTCCCATGATCACTGATAGTCATGCTTTATGTGTTACAAAAAAATTAAATAATTTCTTTCTCCGATGTTTTGTGTGCAACCGTAATGCGATTTTGAGCATGTATTATCATGTCTTGTCAAATCTCTCATATTGTTGCTACAATAAATATAATGAAAACTTACTCTTTCTAATGTTTTGTTTGCACATTTGATAATGTTTCTGATATGCTTCCTCATGTGTTTGTGCAAAAATTCTCCCGCAATTGCATATTTTTTTTGAATAATTTCTATTTCAAATGCTTTGAGTGCTATATTGACCACTTTCATGAGTTTTTTATGAGTTCCCACATTTGGATAATGTTTCAAACAATTACTTGCACTTTGACCTTGCATTTGCTTTACACTTGATATATTCATGTTGTGCTAATGGTGATATGCAAAAGAACGGATATGCCATGGTTGATATGCTCCGCTATCATGCACACACATGGACATAAAAGATATCTACATGACAAAAAAGAGAAAGTCAAAGATGAGCAAGAAGCCTAGTAGGTGGAGGCTTAGTTGGAATGGTCAACCATGGGATAAGGCCCATCTCCTCTCTCATTCACATCATTTTGGGCTAGTTGATCAATCTTTACCATCGTGTCCCTCCTACCTATCATGAAACAGTACTTTCTATCTCTTGGTATGCCGGTTTGTGCATATTTCTAGTACCAGTTAAATCATACTCCCTTTGTTTCAAATTATAAGATGTTTTACCCTTTTTGGAACACAGGTATCACAATTTTTAGTGTATATGTTCGGAGCAAAATGAGTAAATTTATACTTTAAAAGGCGCAGTGTTTCAGAAAAAAGCTAAAACATCCTCTATCTTGGAACAGATTTAGTAATCAACATGTGCAGTAAAGACAATGATGAACTATGCTGAAATTTTGCATTCCCATTGTCAAAACTTCCATGTTGTTTCACCTTTTACGTCAAAGTGAATGTTTATGGAGCTCCTCTTTCCTTTTTATTTTTCAAATAATATGTGTAGAAGCATAAAAACGTTGACCAGCAGAGAAAGAATTTCTCATTTGACTATACATTATTGGATAGATGAGCCTCTTGAGCAAAAATGCAGGATAACACTCCGTTAAATTCGATCGCAGTTGTGACTAAAACATGTGCGGCCAAAACCCGGATGAGCCTTTTACAACCCGATCCTACCCGCGTCGCTCCCTCCCCAGGGGTGACCAGGGAGGCGACACGGCCCACCACCGTCAACCCACCCTCCCTCCTCCTCCCTTCTACGGTCGCCGGTCGCCTCCACCAGGCAAAGCCCGGGTGGAGCTGGCGGCGGCGGGGCCTTGCTCCTTTGTGGCTGCGCTCGGGAGTAGGGGAGCTCCCGGCGCGACGTTCATGGAGGACGGGGGGTCACGCGCTTTGGGCGGCGGGCGGTCGCACTACGGACGTGGACTACAGTGGCGGCGTTCGGCAGAATGGGAGGCGGCGACCAGATCTGCGCGGCTGAGTTTTGCCCGGGCCCGATCTAGGCCTTGGATGGGCCCGGGCGGGCTACGGCCATGGCATCCCTTTATGCGTCCGTACGGGAGTCCGAGTCGGCGGGCTCGGGCGGGGCTTCGGTCGGGGCATCGCCCCTCGACCTCGGGCGGCCGACAGGGGTGGCCAGGCTGCATCTCCGGTGCCGGCTACGTCCGTTCTGCCAGAGATGTGGATGCCAGGGCGGCGGCCCCGGGGACGCGACGACTTTTGGGTGGTCAGCGACCAGAGGTTTTGAAGGGTTTCGCAGCATAGTAAATCAAAAAAAATCTACGGATGCGAACGGGAAAGCCAAGATCTAATCTAGGAGATGCAATCAACAAGAGGGATAGATGAGATCTTCATACCCTTGAAGAAATCGCACAGCGGAAACGTTCAACAGAACGTGGTTGGTGTAGTCGTACTCGCCTTCTCCTCCTCGCGATCCGATCCGATCCAACGCCGCAAGTGGCGGCGCCTCCGAGAGATGCACACGTACGGTGCCGCGATGTCTTCTCCTTCCTTGGTCCAGCAAGTGGGGTGGAGAGATAGATTTGGATCTACAACACGACGGCGTGGTGCTATGGTGGAGTGTTTCTGCAGCAGGGCTTCGCCTACACGCAGTCGGGAGAGAGAGAGAGGTGTAGGGGTTCGTAGCATGGAAAACAAAAAATTTCTACCGCATGCAAACAAACAAGCCAAGATCTATCTACTAGATTGTAGCAACGAGTCGATAGAGGAACTCACCCTCGGAGATTCCAAAGCGGTTAACGAGAGCAGATTCTCGTGGGTGATGTAGTCGTACTCTTGCCGATCTCAAGATCGCGTAGACGATCCTTCTGGCGCTCCGTTCCGGCAGCGCTCCCGCAGTCGGTCACACGTTCGGTACTCGACGAAGACCTTCCTCTCCCTTGTTCCAGCAGGCAGTGGAGGTTGTAGCACTCTCCTCGCGATTCCGGCAGCACGACGACGTGGTACCGGAAGTAGAGGGGAGATCTTGCAGGGCTTCGCCTTAAGCCGGAGCGAGTATGGTGGACTATGAGAGAGCCTTGGTGATCTAGGGTTTAGACACACCAATTAGAAGGGGCTAAACCAGCGGCTAGGGCAATTAGAAGCTCTAACTCGGCGGCTTGGGAGAAATCCCTAGGCTGTGGCTAGGGTTTAGGTTTAGAGGGAGGCAACTTGTGTGTCTAGGAGGGGAGCCCTGCCCCTCCTCTTATAGGTGGAGGGAGGCGCGCCTGGGGAGGGGAGTCCCTCCCCAACTCGAACCCAAGGTGGGCCGGCGGTGGGAGGAGGAACTCCTCCCCCAAGTCGGTTTCAAACCTCCTTCTCCTCTTTCCCAAAACTAGCCGTTTGACTTTCAAACTAGCCGTTTGACTTTTTCAAACTAGGATTTGAATAAACCCTCTATTTTGGTACAGCGATGATACCTAGTACATGATGCAATCATATCAACTTGATATAACACATTCATGTACCCTTTCCCCTCTGGAGTGCCGGACATTCCGGAACCTTCTAGAACATTCCCGATGAAAACACCGGAACCATTCTCCAACTCCGAAACAGGACTTTCCTTATATGAATCTTACTCTCCGGACCATTCCGGATCTCCTCGTGATATCCCGGATCCCATCCGAGACTCCGAACAACATTCGGTCTCTTACTCATCATTCCATAACTACTCAACAACATCGAATCCTTAAGTGTGTCTCCCTACGGTTCGTGAATTATGCGGACATGATCGAGACTCTTCTCCGATCAATAACCAATAGAGGAATCTGGAAATTCATATGGCTCCCACATATTTCTACGATTACTTTGCGATCGAATGAACCACTTACATACGATACCAATTTCCCTTTGTCTCACGATAGTTTACTTATCCGAGGTTTTGATCGTCGGTATCTCTGCATACCTAGTTCAACCTCGTTACCGATAAGTACTCTTTTCTCGTTCCCGTGATATGTGATCCCTTGTGAGCCAGTCACATGCTTGCAAGCTAATTGGATTACATTACACCGAGAGGGCCCAGAGTATATCTATCCGTCATATGGATGGACAAATCCCATTCTTGATCCATGTGTCTCAACCAATACTCTCCGAACACTCAATGCCACCTTTATAGCCACCCAGTTACGGTGTGGTGTTTGATGTCATCAAAGCATCCATCCGGTAAAGGTGATATGCATGATCTCATGGTCGGAGGAATTAGGTTACTATGTATCAGAAAGCATATAGCAATTGAACTATTAAAATGACTTGATCTTTATGCTACGCTTATCTATAGGAGTATGTCCATCACATCATTCTCCTAATGATATGACCCTGTTGTTAATAACATCTCTATGTTCATGATCAGGAAACCATGATCATATATTAACCAACAAGCTAGTTTAACAAGAGGCATTACTAGGGACTCTTTTATGTTTACAAATCACACAAGTATTAATGTTTCCTGTTAATACAATTATAGCATGGTATGTAAACATTTATCATAAGTATGAAGATATGATAATAACCCACTTTATTATTGCCTCATGGGCATATCTCCAACAGTCTCCCACTTGCACTAGAGTCAATAATCTAGTTTCAAACCTTTGTGTATTCAACACCTATGGCTTTCCGGTGTTGTAAGTACACATTCGCTAGTGGTCAACTGATCTCCGGATCTGACACTTCCAGGTCCGTGTGTAATTGCATGTATTTGCGTCTCTACGCATCACTCATTCTCTAATGAGATGGCTTTGTATAAATTTGTTCCTTTGGTGAGACCTTTAGTTCTTTGGGGTTAAAACATGTTGATAATATTGTCGTACAATATATCTTCATAGTATTATCCCGCTATGAACTACACCTAGTTTGATAACAAACTACTTGACCCAAATGCCCTCTTTAGCTGCTATAATAGCAGTCATATACTTAGCCTTTTGTTGTAGTATCTGTCAAAATGTCTTAACTTTGGAACTCATCCAAATCCATTATGGAACTTACTTTCCATTATATCGTGCCACCCTTAGTTTAGATTGAGATAAACTTAATTTGTACTTTGTGACAAAACTAGTATCAATGTAGTACTTTTATAATGAACTAACCATCTATTTGTCACTTCTACAAACAATATATTCTTATTTTTTCCAAAAGATCATAAGAATATCCTTACTATTGTCCAATGATCATCATATGAATCATTCTGGTATATGCTCACATCATTTAGAGCATAGGACATATCTGGATTTGTACATATCACAGCATAATTGATATAAATACTCTTTGTGATTTCATACATCAAGTATCAATCTATACTTGAATCTTTGTTTCACTTACCAAGTGTCAATACACTTGAATATATCATAAATATTGAACTCATTCAATCCTTTCTGTGCGACAAGAACCTTTCTTGTAGTTTCTATATTGAACTCATTCAATACATCATCTATGTACTTTCGGCACAACCATATTAGCGTCTATTGATGCTAAATATTTGGGTTTTGCCTAAGCCTTTCATCGAGATGAAATTCTTATCTTGTGTTAATAAAAGATACATCATTTCCAATCAACAATATGTCTTCCACATAATGTATTAGAAACATGTCTTAGCGCTCCCACTTAATTTCTTGCAAATGCAAGCATCTTCATTATCTCCGACGAATTTAAACTCCTTTAACAATTTCATCATAGTGAAGATTCCAACTCCATAATGCTTACTTCAACCATTGAAGTTTGCATATGCATTTAGCATCCTTTGAACTAACAAAACCCTTTGGACCGTGTCATGCACACATCCTAGGTAACCCTTCTATTAGAAGAATTTGTTTTGTTTATCCAACACATAACAAAATTATATGTCGTGGTTGCTACATTAATCCGTCTAGACTAAATATCGCTATGAAAGATCAAATCTTGTCATAGTCAACCCTTGAACATTGTTGTGAACTCTTTCCCAACATGTCGACTATTTTATAGATGTGCAACATCCATGTCTATTTATTTATAGATCCAAACACAACTGTAAGGTCTTACACCTTTCTTGAGGGTCCTTCAAGTTCAAAACTTGATTTTTCGTGTATGGAACTATCACGGATTTTATGGCTTCAAGCCATTAGACGGAGTCAGGGCCCATCATCGCTTCTTTGCATGTAGTCGTATCATTATTGTCAAATAATGATTTAACTCTCAAATCTTGGTATTTGATTGTTTACCCGACCTACTTGTTTCAATAGGGACTTAGATCTCCGTGACCACAACCTTTGAGGCACGTGAGCCATGAGCATTGTTGCTGCCTCCGGAACACTTTTTGGCGCTGCGCAACTTTGCACATATAGCTAAGGTTCTTTTAACCTTATCAAAGTTCTATTGTCCTACCACTTAACTTTTCACGAAAAAATTCCTTCTCTAAGAAACTTGACGTTTTAAGCGGCAAACATTTTTGTCTCCGATGTTATGGAGGAACAGTTATTCAAAATAACATACAAAGACAGGTTCATCTGACCTTGGTTGCAAACATCTTTCTTATGCATAGCATACCAATGTTTAAGAAAGGACAAATTGGGTTTTATCCCAAACCATAACTTTATATGGTGTCATTTCAATGGATTATGATGGAGCTCTTTTCAGTGGAAAAACGGTAGTCTCTAAAGCTTTTAATCTTTAAAATATAATGGCAGTTTTATGAATTATACCTTTGATCTTACCATGTCAAACAAGGTTTAATTACATATCTCGAATGCTCCATACTCTTATGGTGTTTCGGGAAATGCAAATCCACGGAACGATTTCATAAATCTTAGGTATTATGCTAAACTTTGTAACTCAAATATCTTCCTTAATGATTCTATCATAAACTATTTATATTCTTGTTACAATGATCTTGCACTTCATCTTGAAAGTCTTTGAACTTTTCAAATGTTTCATACTTCATCCTTATTAAGTAAATATTTATATATTCACTCAAATTTTCAGAGAAAGCATATGAAGTTGAAATCCATCGCTCTTGACTACACATAATGGACTTCGTACAACAATATGTACAAGTTCCAATAAGCTAGTCATTCGTTCCCTTTTGGCCTACGAACGAAGTTTTAATTATCTCTGGGAAAGTTTCACAAGCGTCATGTGATCAAAAATCAAAAGACTCCAAAATTCCATCCACATGGAGTTTCTTCATGTTTTCTTTCCAACATAATTTAAACGGCGATGTCACTTCCTAAGTGATCTTTCAATCAATTTGTCTTTCGACATTTTTTAGCACTAGTTTTATGGATGTGATTTCTCCAACGAGATTTGTGAATCATCCATCTTTTATGGATTACGACAATTATTTGAACAACCCTTTTGTTCTCATAATACCTGATAAAACAAATCTTGAAGGCAAGCTTTGACGTTTTAACGAGCAACACAATAACCTTTTATTTGTTCTCGATGAACATCATCACTTATTCTTTTGCTAGTTACTTAGGCCATTGTAGTTCATGAATTGTGTTGTTTCGTATGACGATTCACACCAACAAATTCAGTATCAAATACTTAAGAACCACATTGTTTAATAAGCAAAGAATATAGCCATAACATGTATATCATCTATATACTTAAACTGAACAATTCTAGTCTTTTCTTTTCTGCCATATATTTATGAGATTCTCTTCAGTATTTATTTTCTGTTTGAAAGAATCTATCAACATCAATAGTGGAATCATACATATGACACATAGTCCAAAGCGTGTATAATTAAATACCAATGTCTTTGGACTTGCACTTTGAAGTAGATCACCATCATCAAATGTTTGGTGTGCTTTCAAATTCCATTCTTTAGTAATCTCTTGGTGTGGTAAATATTTTACCTACATCAAATATTCACCCTTATCATGGAATAATTCATGATTAAGCTACTTTTAGCTTATAAAGATGAATCGCGAGTATAATGTTGTTCTCCAAAACCTTTTGGTGGATTAGGACAACTAGTGTCTCCAACCTTTTGCAAATTCTCATCAAATATGAGAACATGACTTTTGCCATATTATACTCTGTCATGTTGCAACCAAAACTTCATTTCAGATATCACAATATCTTCCACACATCATGGTTTCTGAAACAACTCTTTCAGATCCTAGATAACCTTGATATTAAGACAATCCTTTGAATATCAAGAATCATGGAGACAAACATGATACTTATACACTAACACTTGGAATTGTCACTCTTGTTTTAATACCAATTATTAAACTTCATGGAGTAACCGGAACTTTACTGAAAGTTTGCAATAGGACTTTTAAACTTTAGATTAACACTTCAAAACAATACGATACCAGTTCGTAAAGTAACTAACCAGAATTCTATAGTTCTATCATCTCAATTATAACTAAGCGCAAGGTGGTAAACGGATGCCAATGACTACAACAACTATGCAAATTCACTTTGATTTAATTTATGATAAATAGTGTTCAACTCTTAATCATATTGACGTTGAACTCCCACTCAAAACAATATCCCTCACATTGTTTTAGTGATCACACGAACCAAATCCACCACATCAAAACCGATCATCACGAGAGTTGATGTAGCTTCAATAGCGAACAATCAACATGTTCATCATATCTACTATATGACTCATGCTTTACCTTTCGGTGATCCGTGTTCCGAGACCATGTCTGTACATGCTAGGCTCGTCAAGATCAAACCTTAGCTTCTGCATGAGCAAATCTGGCTTGCTCACGTTGTATACACTCGCAGAATCTAACACACCCGATCATCACGTGGTGCTTCGAAACAACGAGCTTTAGCAATGGTGCTTACTAAGGATGAACACTTTAAAACTTGAAATTGTGTGCTTGAGGGATCATCTTATAATGCTACCGCCGTGAACTAAGCAATACAAGATGCATAAAAGGATTAACATCACATGCAATTCATAATATGTGATATGATATGGCCTTTCTTCTTGTGCTTCCGATCTCCATCTTCAAGCACGAACATGATCTCCATCATCACCGACATTACATCAAGGTCAATGACGCTGCTCCATGGTTGTCGTCCACCAGCTTCAACTATTACAACTACTTTGAATAGACGCGTGGGTCTTAACAGAATTTTAAAGACAACCATATGGCTCCTGCCGGTTGCCAACTTACAATAAGGAACATTGCATACATCAAATATAATCACAATCATGGCCATATCACATCACATCACACCCCTGCAAAACAAAGTTAGACGCCTCTAATTTTCTTTGCATATTTTACGTGGTTTGGGGCTTTCAATAAGTGTCGCTCTAACTTACAAACAAGAACCACAACATTGATACTAGTATTGTCAATCACCCGTTATAAATTGAATCTTAACTATGTTGGGAGAAACAGGTACCCGCAAAGCCCCTTATGCAATACAAGTTGCATGTCAAGCGTGGAGCAAGTCTCATGAACGATGTCATGTAAGGTTAGCCCGGGCCGCTTCATCCCACCATCCCGCAAGATGCAAAGTACACAAGAAGAAATCGACAACAAAAGCATCAACGCCCACAATGACCATTGTGTTCTACTCGTGCAACAGATCTACATATAGACACGGCTCTGATACCACTGTAGGGGTTCGTAGCATGGAAAACAAAAAATTTCTACCGCATGCAAACAAACAAGCCAAGATCTATCTACTAGATTGTCTCAATGAGTCGATAGAGGAACTCACCCTCGAAGATTCCAAAGCAGTTAACGAGATCAGATTCTCGTGGGTGATGTAGTCGTACTCTTGCCGATCTCAAGATCGCGTAGACGATCCTTCCGGCGCTCCGTTCCGGTAGCGCTCCCGCAGTCGGTCACACGTTCAGTACTCGACGAAGACCTTCATCTCCCTTGTTCCAGCAGGCAGTGGAGGTTGTAGCACTCTCCTCGCGATTCCGGCAGCACGACGGCATGGTACCGAAAGTAGAGGGGAGATCTCGCAGGGCTTCGCCTTAAGCCGGAGCGAGTATGGTGTACTATGAGAGAGCCTTGGTGATCTAGGGTTTAGACACACCAATTAGAAGGGGCTAAACCAGCGGCTAGGGCAATTAGAAGCTCTAACTCGGCGGCTTGGGAGAAATCCCTAGGTTGTGGATAGGGTTTAGGTTTAGAGGGAGGCAACTTGTGTGTCTAGGAGGGGAGCCCTGCCCCTCCTCTTATAGGTGGAGGGAGGCGCGCCTGGGGAGGGGAGTCCCTCCCCAACTCGGACCCAAGGTGGCCCGGCGGTGGGAGGAGGAACTCCTCCCCCAAGTCGGTTTCAAACCTCCTTCTCCTCTTTCCCAAAACTAGCCGTTTGACTTTCAAACTAGCCGTTTGACTTTTTCAAACTAGGATTTGAATAAACCCTCTATTTTGGTACAGCGATGACACCTAGTACATGATGCAATCATATCAACTTGATATAACACATTCATGTACCCTTTCCCCTCCGGAGTGCCGGACATTCCGGAACCTTCTAGAACATTCCCGATGAAAACATCAGAACCATTCTCCAACTCCGAAACAGGACTTTCCTTATATGAATCTTACTCTCCGGACCATTCCGGATCTCCTCGTGATATCCCGGATCCCATCCGAGACTCCGAACAACATTCGGTCTCTTACTCATCATTCCATAACTACTCAACAACATCGAATCCTTAAGTGTGTCTCCCTACGGTTCGTGAATTATGCGGACATGATCGAGACTCTTCTCCGATCAATAACCAATAGAGGAATCTGGAAATTCATATGGCTCCCACATATTTCTATGATTACTTTGCGATCGAATGAAACACTTACATACGATACCAATTTCCCTTTGTCTCACGATAGTTTACTTATCCGAGGTTTTGATCGTCGGTATCTCTGCATACCTAGTTCAACCTCGTTACCGATAAGTACTCTTTTCTCGTTCTCGTGATATGTGATCCCTTGTGAGCCAGTCACATGCTTGCAAGCTAATTGGATGACATTACACCGAGAGGGCCCAGAGTATATCTATCCGTCATATGGATGGATAAATCCCATTCTTGATCCATGTGTCTCAACCAATACTTTCCGAACACTCAATGCCACCTTTATAGCCACCCAGTTACGGTGTGGTGTTTGATGTCATCAAAGCATCCATTCGGTAAAGGTGATATGCATGATCTCATGGTCGGAGGAATTAGGTTACTATGTATCAGAAAGCATATAGCAATTGAACTATTAAAATGACTTGATCTTTATGCTACGCTTATCTATAGGAGTATGTACATCACATCATTCTCCTAATGATATGACCCTGTTGTTAATAACATCTCTATGTTCATGATCAGGAAACCATGATCATATATTAACCAACAAGCTAGTTTAACAAGAGGCATTACTAGGGACTCTTTTATGTTTACAAATCACACAAGTATTAATGTTTCCTGTTAATACAATTATAGCATGGTATGTAAACATTTATCATAAGTATGAAGATATGATAATAACCCACTTTATTATTGCCTCTTGGGCATATCTCCAACAAGAGGTAGGGCAGCAGCTGGCGGCTAGGGTTTGGGGTGAGGGGAGGGTGCGCCCCCTGCCCACCTTATATAGAGGAGCTGGCCGGCCCGTTGCACCCTCCTCCAAGCCCTAGGGCGGCGGCCCCAAGGGTAGAGTGGGGGGCAAGTTTTCCCCCCTTCTAGAAGGTTTCCTAGGGTTTCCCCTAGGGTTTTGGCCGGCTGGGCCTATGGGGCCTTGTGCCCCCTGGCCCAATGCAGCCAGGGCACTCCCTCGTAGGCCCACACACCCCTACGACAAGTGGGGCCACGTTGGTCCCACTCCGGAAGCTTCTAGAACCTTCCGGTACAATACCGAACATTCCGAAACGATTCTGAAATCCCAAAACCGCTTTCCTTTATATGAATCTTATTCTCTGAACCATTTTGGAACCTCTCATGATGTCCTGGGTCTCATCCGAGACTCCAAACAAAAACTCATAAACCATTTATCCATTCTATCCTAGCGTCGTGACACGTTAAGTGTGTGACCCTACGGGTTCGAGAATATGCAGACATGATCTTCTATCAATAATCAACAGCGGGATCTGGAAACCCATATTGACTCCCACATATTCATCGATGATCATATCGGATGAACCACGATGCCAGGATTCAATTAATCCCATATATATATTCCCTTCGTCACGCGATATTTTACTTGCCCGAGATTCGATCGTCGGTATCGGCATACCTAGTTCGATATCGTTAATGGCAAGTACTTTACTCGTTCCGTAATCGGATATCACTTTGTGATCAACTCCTTAACCACGTGCTTGCAAGTGGTGTTGATATCGATTACCGAGTGGGCCCGAAGTATATCTCTCCGACTTGGGAGGGACAAATCCCATCTCGATACATATAACCCAATAAGTACTTTCTGATTACCTGAGAGACACCTTTATGATCACCCTCACATAGGATGACGTTTGATGACCTCAAAGCTTTCTTCCGATACTAGGGAGTTGCATTATCTCATGGTCTAAGGAATACAATATTTTACATAAGAAAAAGCTTTGCAAAGATGAACACGATGACACGATCTAATTGCTCTGCTTGATTTGGGTCTGTCCATCATATCATTCTCCTAATGACATGATCTCATCATTAATCGACAACTCATGTCTATGGTTAGGAAACCTTAACCATCATTAATCAATGAGCTAGTCCATAGAGGCGTACTAGGGACACAGTGTTGTTCATAAACCACACAAGTATCAAAGTTTCCACTTAATACAATTCTAGCATGGAATATAAACTTTATCATGAACAAGAATTATAACAATAACATACTCATTATTGCCTCTAGGGCATAATTCCAACAGTCTCCCACTTGCACTAGAGTCAATAATCTAGTTTACATCTGGCAACAATCTAACACCCATGGCATTAAGGTGCTGATCATGTTTTGCACATGGAAGAGGTTTAGTCAACGTATCTATGACATTCAGATCCGTATGTACTTTGCTAATCTTCAGATCTCCATCTGTTATATAATCTCGAATTATATGAAATCGGCGGTTGATGTGCTTGGTATTTGGATGATATCTTGGTTCCTTAGCCAATGCTATGGCGCCAGTGTTGTCGCACAATATCTCTAGTGGGTCCAAGGCACTTGGAACCACACCAAGCTCAGTGATGAAGTTCCTGATCCAAACTCCTTCACTTGACGCTTCTGCAGCAGCCATGTATTCCGATTCTACTGTAGACCCCGCGATCACGCTTTGCTTGCAGCTTCTCCAGCTCACAGCTCCTCCATTCAAAATATAAAAGTATCCTGTCTGAGATTTAGAATCATCCGGTTCGGTGTCAAAATATGGGAAAATATTATTTTTCCAGAAGATTGAGGAAGCCAGAAGGAGGGACGAAGAAGGGCCGCAGGGGGCCCACACTCCCTAGGCGCGGGCCCACCTGACCCCGCGCCTAGGGAAGGTGTGGCACACCTGCCCGGCTCCCGACTCCGCCCCTTCGCCTATATCTTCCCTACGGAACCCTAAGCCTCGGGGAGCGACCACATATAGATTTCCGCCGCCTCTGGGCGGCGGAAAACACCGAGAGAGAAAGATCTCTCCGGCAGATAGATTTCTGCCGGGGGAATTCCTTCCCGGAGAGGAGAGATCGTCGCCATCAACACCGTCATCAAGCTAGGATTCATCGGGATCATCATCATCCACACCATCATCTCCACCAGCACCAGCATCACCACTCCGTCCTGCTGTAACAATTCTGTTGGATATTGCTTTAGTTCTTAGGGGAAACATTCCCGGTGTTAATTACTATTGTAGTTGATGCTTGTGAGTGGAATCATTGGATTATTGTTTATGTTCAGATTGTTATCTATTATCATATCATCTTTGATCTTGATCCATATGATGTCTTGTGAGTAGTTCGTCTAGTTCTTGAGGACATGGGAGAAGTCATGTTGTTATTAGTGGATTTGTGTTGAGTTATTATTCAATGGTTTAGTATTTAAGTTGTGGTGCTATTCTTCTAGTGGTGTCATGTGAACGTAGACTACATGATACTTCACCATTTATGGGCCTAGGGGAATGCATTGTGTATTTGGATTTTGGCTACTAATTGTGAGATTGCTAGAGTGACAGAAACCTGAACCCCCGTTAGGACTCCTTTGCATAAGGGATGTAGGATCTCAGAGTTTAAGGCTATGATTAGATTTATATCTCAATTACTTTCCTGTAGTTACGGATGTTTGCAGGGGGTTTAATCACAAGTATGTATTAGTCCAAGTACGGTCGGTACATTAGCACAGGTTCACCCACACAACACTTACAACACCAGAGAAGAGTACTCAGCTATATGAAGCGAAAGCACTTGACAGAATTCCCATGTGTCCTCGAGAACGTTTGGTCCTTATAAGTATTTCCACCGGCTAGCTTGTCCTTTGCTAAGAAAGGATTGGGCCACTTGCTGGGTTTGTTCTTTATTACTTGCACTTCGTTTTGTTGCCTTATAAGAAAACCACTAAAAATCCGTTTGCTAAGTATTCATAGGGATTTCCTGCTCCACACCACTGTTCAACACCTTCTGCTCCTCGTTGGGATCGACACTCCTATTTATCGAAAGTACTATGATACACCCCTTATATTTGTGGGTCATCTGGTGTTTGTGTTGCCGGTTGAGTCATTGTCTTCGAGCCCTGTCGGCGTGCGGGTACCGCCGGCGTGTTCCTTGCGGCCTGCCTCTCGCCATGAAGCCGAGAGGCCTAGCTGTTTCCTCCGGCTCTGACTTCCTCTCCGAGGACATGGACCAGGCTCTTCGTAGCGCTCGCTGTTGCCATTGTGTTCGTGTCGCTCGGCAGTGCTCCAGACCTGGTCGACCAAGGTAGTGCGGCCTCGTGTGGTTTCTACCAGTTTTTCCTTAAAACTGTGCCCTTTTTGGTCTTTTTTGGTCCGATTCTCCTTTTAACCAGACCCATGTGTTTATACGCTTGTTTCGGGTTTTGGCCGGTTTCTCTTCCAAACCGGTCAATTCTCTTCTTCTAATAGAAAAGCCACTGCTCTTGCTGGTTGCTCCAAAAAAAGACCTAGATGAGCGAGCTCACCACTATAAGGTCAAACCAGCGAGTGGGTGCTTGGTTCTCTACGGAGAAGCATACTAGAGACAACTCTCGCAGAAAGTACCCCCTCCTAAAATATAAGGCGGCCTAAGGATTAGTCAAAATTCAACCTTTCTAAGTTTGATCAAAATTCTATAGAAAAATATGAATATTTACAATACTGAATCAATATCATTAGATTCGCCATAAAGTATATTTCTTAATATTTTTGTTAAATATTTTAGATGTAGATATATTTTTCTAAATATTTGGTCAAAGTTAGTAAGATTTGACTTTTATCGCTATAAAATATATTTTCTTAATATTTTTGTTAAATATTATAGATATAGATATATTTTACTAAATATTTGATCAAAGTTAATAAGATTTAACTTTTATCTAATGCTTAGGCTGGGATGGAGGGAGTAACATTTTCTTGGGCCGGTTAGGAAGTAAATTTGATCGTGGGTTCATGGAAACATACAAATAGGTGGGATTGCTTCTTATACCATTTCATATTCTCAGCAATTTATTTACTACAGTAGTGAACAGTTCGTAGAGCTCTTTGTGGGTACAAGTGAGCATCTAACTAAATCATATATCTGCATGTGCATAGCAGAAATAGATGATGCACTACTTCAAATCATCATCGATCCAATGGCGGATCAGTTGGGGCTTCAGCTCCGCTGCAGTGTTGCCGCGGCGCCTGACTTCTCCCAGACGGCGTAGTCGCTGCCGTGGGCGGAGTTCACGAACCCGGCCGGGATGACGGCCCCGACGTCGTACCTGGAGCCGATCTTCACCACCACCTTGCCGTCGATCTCGGCGACATAGGCGTCACCGTCGTGCATGAGGATCTTGAGCTCGCTCGTCGCCGTAATGCCGTTCCGCTTCCTCACCGCCACCAGCGCCGCGATCTCCTCCTTGAATCCCCAGTTGAAGAAATGGTCGTAGAACTGCATGCAAACCGTTATGATTCTTCTGAAGATATGGTAGTAGTACCATCTGACAGAGTGAGCTCTGTAGGTGGCTTGCTTACGATGCATGGCGTGCCGGGGTGGGTGAGGATGTAGGCGTAGCCCTGCATGACCTTGTCGGAGGGGAAGGGCCACATGGCCTGGGTGGAGCCGGTGTCGTGGTTGTCGATGAAGGTGACGGCCTTGGCGGGCCACCACCCCATCACACCGGGGGCTTTCCCCTGCGGGTCGATCAGCCGCCACAGCTCCCCCTCCACGGCGGCGTTCAGGATGCCCTTGGTCGTGAAGTCGAACACCATGCCGGCCGACGCGGCACCGCCCACCTCGTCCAACCAGTTCACGAGGTTCTGCCGGTGCGCGTCCTGGTCGTACTCGGGCTTCCCGTCCCCGCCCGTCGGCATGGTGTCCCACACCTCGGCCACGGCGAGGTCCGGGGACGTGCCGTCGATGTACACCTTGGCCATGGCGGCGGAGTACCCCTTGGCGAAGTCGAGGCGCCACGCGTCGAAGCCCAGGTCGGTCTTGAGCCAGAGGAGCCACTCCTTGAGCTCGCGCTGGACGCGGTCGTTGAGGTGGTCGATGTCGGGCGCGGCCGCGAAGTCGGCGCCCGTGTCGAGGTTGGCGGTGCCGTCGGAGTAGACAGTGTCGTCGCGGCAGATCATGTGGGGGCCCCAGTCGAGGCGGCCATCGGGGGTGCCGCCCTCGAAGATGCAGTAGATGCCGCGCTTGTCCTTGTAGTCGGCGCAGCGGTGGTTGATTACGATGTCGGCGATGACGTGGACGCCCTTGCCGTGGAAGGCGGCGATCAGGGACTTGAGCTCCGCCGCGTTGCCGTACTTGGACGCGTCGATGTCGTACAGCCGGCCAGGCATGTAGCCTGCAGTAAACCAAGTCTTAGTGACTAATTAATCTTTTGATCGTATGATTTTATTCTTTGATCACTGCTGCCGAAACATCCTGTCCAACAAATTAATTAATTTAGCTAACAGACTAGTTCAAATCATTCTGCATGTCGCAATCGAAGTTAGCATGTTCTCCACTCCACGCTTCTTCGATTCGATCCCCGGATTTTTCTCCCTTTTGGACGCCAAATGTTGAGACAGGAATGGATTTAGCGGGGAGGAGGACAGGACCTTCGTTGGAGACGGAGTGGGAGGGCGGCGGCAGCCAGACGTGGGTGACTCCGGCGGCGGCGATGTCGTCGACCTTCCCCATCATCATGTTGTACCACCCGCCGCTCTGCTTCCACGACTCCCAGTTGAACCCCTGCAGCGAGAAGCCATGAACAATCACCCATTCTCACGGTTAATTGAGCTTCTGAGCTCAGATTCTCATCCCCAGAAAACCAAAATCTTGAGATCAAATCGAAATGCGTACCTGAAACAGAACTTGATGGCCGGATGCTAACCCGGCAAGAAGCAGCAGCAGAAGCGAGAACCAGCAGCACAGGTGGCTCTTCTTCCCCATCGTCGTTAATCTAGCTATCTGGCTATGGCTGATGGCTACAAGTGTACTAGGTGCCTGGTATTTATAGGGACGTCGACGGGATGTGATGATCTACGCCGTAGGTATTACCATGGCGGGCGTGGGATGGATAGGGGAGTGTTGCTTGGAGGCAATGCACGGGTACCGGACTCTGTTATTATTATCATGGGAAAAGAGGTATACAATTGATGACGGTCAAGTCAATCATCCTGGGAAAAGATTGCACGGACGCCATCTCCATGGAAAATGATGAAACCCAAGCTGAGATCGAAACCCAGCATTGCATTTTTCAGGGGGTAACCGATTTCCAAGATCTTTCAGTTTGGAGGCAACTTTTCTTGAGCCCGTAGCTAGCTAACTCGACAGACATTTTTTTTTCGAAAAGGGGTATAACCCCGGCCTCTGCATCGAGTGATGCATATAGTCTTTATTGATTTATTAAAAATTTATTACATCATTTTTATTACAAAGAGACCAGATCATGGGTCACAAAGAGTTGCCACATGGATCAACCATCTAAAAAGAGCAAGAACAAAAGATCTCCAACACCTCAACATGAAATTCTATTATCAAAACGCCAGCCGCACCGGCTGAATAAGTCCCGTGCAACCGTTTTCAAACGGCTGCACCCAATACCCATGGCCGCCCTGCGCTCCTCTGGCTGAAGAAAAGACCATGTACTGATTCAGTGTGTGGTTAATGGAATAGCCTGCATGAAAGAAGAATTCGAAGCCCTGTTAAACACAAAATCATTTCTTATATGACATATGGCCCAGAGTAAAGCGCAAACACCCACTCGTATTTGGACTTTCTCATTTTTATCTACTCCGTGAAGCCGGGTCCCAAACAAAATCTTAACATTCTATGGGGGGCTAGATTAAACGCCATATGCACAATACACCATATAATTTTTGCAAAAGAACAATCGAACAATCGAAAAACAAGTGTTGTATAGTTTCCTCTTTGTCACAAAAGTAACACTTTAGATTCCCTTGCCAGCTCCGTTTGGCTAAATAATCTTTTGTTAGAAGAACTTTTTGATTTAAGAACCACATAAAAATTCTAATCTTTAGTGGTACCTTCATTTTCCAAATATACTTACGTAGAAACCTTGTGTGTCCATTCAGTAAGTCCAAATACATAGATTTGACCGTGTAGACTCCAGATGGTGTTAAATCCCACCTAAACACGTCTTTCTCTTCTACTAGATGAATGTCCATTAGCCGATTTACTATATGTAACCATCTTGACCATTTGTTTCCAGCTAAGGTTCTATGAAAAGTTATATTCAAAGAATTGATAGACAATACTTGTGCGACAGAAACTTCTTTTCGTTGCACAATATTATAAAGAGATGGATATTGAGAAGCTAGCGGAGTCTCTCCCAGCCACGTGTCTTCCCAAAATCTAGTATTCTGGCCATTATTAACTTTAAATGCTCCTCTAGCAAAGAAATCCTTCTTCACATGCATCAAGCCCTTCCAGAAAGCCGAGTTAGAAGGTTGTGTATGCACCTGAGATAAGTTTTTAGAATGTAGACATTTATTTTTTAGTAACTCTTGCCATACCCCTTCTTCATCTAAAAGTTTAAACAACCACTTGCTGAGTAAACTTCTATTCTTAATATCTAAAACCTCCACTCCTAAACCACCTTGGTCTTTTGGTCTACAAATAATGTTCCATTTTGTTAAGCGATACTTTATTTTGTGTTGATCACATTGCCAAAAAAAACAGAAACGAAAGAAGTCTAGTCTTTTTCGTACCCCTTTAGGGATCTCCATGAAGGATAACATGAACATTGGCAGACTAGATAAAACCGAATTAATTAGAACCAAACGATCTCCGTATGATAATAATTTTCCTAACCAACATGCTAATTTCTTTTCAAAGCGATCCTCAACAGGTTTCCATTCACCATTTTTCAGCTTCCTATAGTGAATTGGAATTCCCAAATATCGAAAAGGTAGTGATCCCGCCTCACAACCAAACATTTCGATATACTGATCTTCTACTTCTTTTGCTTTACCGAAACAAAAGATCTCGCTTTTATAGAAGTTAATTTTCAACCCCGATAATTGTTCAAAGATACAAAGAATTAATTTCATGTTTAGAGCTTTCTGCAAGTCATGTTCCATGAAAACAATTGTATCATCAGCATATTGTAGAATAGATACTCCACCTTCAACTAGATGAGGTATGAGACCTTCTACTTGACCATATTCTTTTGCTCTTGCAATTAGAATGGCCAACATATTGGCAATAATATTAAAGAGAATTGGAGATAACGGATCACCTTGTCTTAATCCTTTCTTAGTTTGAAAGTAGTGCCCAATATCAGCATTAACCCGAATACCTACACTCCCCTTTCTGACAAATTTTTTAATCCATTCACACCATATAGGATCAAAAAAATTCATACGCATTGCTTGTTGTAAAAAATCCCATTTGACCTTGTCATAAGCCTTTTCAAAATCAATTTTAAGAAGCACCCCATCCATTTTATTCCTATGAAGTTCATGAATGGTTTCATGGAGTACAACCACCCCTTCAAGAATGTGACAGCCAGGCATAAAAGTCGTCTGTGTAGGTCAGATCACTTTGTGGGCAATTGAAGTAATTCGGTTTGTACCCACCTTAGTAAAGATTTTGAAGATCACATTTAAAAGACAAATGGGGCGATACTGTTGAACTTGAATTGCATTTTCCTTTTTGGGTAGTAATATAATTGTACCAAAGTTTAGCTGAAACAAAGGAAGTTCATGTTGTTGAAATTTTCCAAACATAGCCATCAAATCCATTTTAATAACGTCCCAGAACTTTTGATAGAATTCAGCTGGGAACCCGTCTGGTCCTAGAGCCTTATTTTTTTCCATCTGCATAATTGCATCACATACTTACTTCTCTGTGAAGTCAGCTGTGAGAATAGCATTTTCATCCGCTGAAATCTGAGGTATATCATTGTTTTCTGACTCAACCATGGAAAAAAGCTCTCTGATGGATCTCCAAATAGCTTCTTGTAATATTCAGAGATGTAAACTTTTAAGTTCTCTTGTCCTATGATAGTACCTTCATCTTGTTCTAGCTGGAAGATCTTCTTCCTTCTATGTTTACCATTAGCAATGAAATGAAAATATTTTGTATTATTTCCTCCTTCTTGGACATGTTTTACTTTAGCTCTCTGAGCCCATTTGGACTCTTCGTTGTGTTTAGGATTTGCTAAATCATCATTAGCCTTATTCATCATCTCTCTTTCATGGGGTGATAAAGGATTGATTTCAGCTTTTCGGTCTAAAAAGTCAATTAAGCTAGACAAGCGATCTTTTTCCTTCTTATAGACACTACTAATGTTCTTTGCCCACCCCCTCAGAAAATTACGGAGATGGCATATCTTATTCTGCCATATCTCCATTGGCGTGTCACCGTACAGAATAGATGTCCATTCTTGTGCCACCATCTCGTAAAACCCATCTTGATGTAACCATGACAACTCAAAAGAAAATTGTGCCTTGTTTCCTAGGTGTTCTTGTTCACCAGAATCAAGTAAAATAGGGGTGTGGTATGAACCGGATCTTATTAAGGCACGCACGTTGACCAAAGGAAATTTTTGTTCCCACTCTACCGTTGCCAGAATTCTGTCTAGCTTTTCGTAGGTAGGATTGTCTCTATGGTTTTCCCAAGTAAATTGTCTACCAGAAAGAGCTATCTCTCTAAGGTTAAGACTCTCGATAATTGCATTAAATATAAAAGGCCATCTTACATTAAAATTAAGATTATTCTTCTCGTCTTGTCGACGTAAGATGTTAAAATCACCGCCTATTAACATAGGCAAAGTTTCAGACTCACATATACGAACCAACTCAGCCAAAAACTCAGGCTTTTTGGAGTCTTGAGCTGCCCCATATACCGGTACTAAAAACCACTCAAAACCATCCATCTTGGATAGCATATGTAGTTTAACACATCGATCACCAGAAACCACCTTTTTCACTTGAAAGGTTGAATTGTTAATACCAATGAGCATACCCCCAGATCTCCCATCTGGTGAAAGACAGTACCAAGCATAATCCAAACCCCCTGAGATATGCTCAAGAAAATGACTAGTAAAGTTTGATCTACCGGTTTCCGAGATAGCAACAAAATCTAGCCTATTATCTCTAATTGTTTCATTAACAAAAAGGTGTTTCACTGAATCCCCCAAACCACCACTATTCCAAAATATGCCTCTCATATTGAAACAATCTTAACGGTTTTATTAATCCTTGCACTACGTCTAACAACAAGCAAATCCTTTGATCTCTTTCGGTTTGATTTTTTTAAGTTTAATTTTATATCACGAAGTAGAAGATCCTTATGATCTTAGGAGCCTTGTTGCTCTTCCTCCTCAAGATCATCAGCGAGGACTGTAGCCTTATGTAGAGTTAAACTATGAATGGCATCATCTACCAACTTGGATTTCTCTTCATTTTTTTTGAGAGTAATTAAGGTACGTTTGAAATCTACCTCTTTTAACAAATCTATTGAATCTACAACTTGAGAAGGTGATTGACCCAAAGAGACTCCTAGCTTTGAAACCCTGTCTATAACCTCATCATTTGAAAAAATGGATAGAGAAAACTTGGGGATTTGTTTTGTACCTGAACATGATGGACGATCACGTGCCATAGCTCGCTGTTGTGCCCGCTCGAGTTGAGGCGAGTCTGCATTCGGCTGAGCGCGAATTCGATCACTTGATCGAACCTGCACACTCGCCGCTGAAACCCCTCCGAACTCCACCACCTCCTCCCGAGTGTAGCGTCCGCCAAGAAAAACCCCAGTCTCGGACTGAGAGAACAAGCTCGACGCAGGACCCCCTCCTGGAGTTTTGGGCGAAGCCTTAGCAACCCTAGCCTCCTGCCTAGGTTCGCAAGGTGAGGAACACGAAGGTGTCGAGGCCTCATGCCCCTCTTTCCCGGCACAAATGATCGCCTCAGGAGTCGTCAAAACCTTTGTTGTGGCACAAACTGAACTAGCGACAGTATGCCACGGGCTGTTGGCAGACTAGTGCGTGCATTCAGCACCCTGCAGTGGGCTGTTGTCAGTCTGGTACGAGTAGTCGGTAGTCTTCTGGTCGCCACAAACCTGCGACGAGCAGATCACCTGCTGAGGAACTATGTTCAGCAATAGAGCAGCGCCAGGCGAACTAAGCGATGTCATCAGCATGGGTGCCTCTTGTCCCTTGCTGCGACTGATAACATCATGACATGTATTAAGTCCAGCAACATACTCTCTTGGTCTAAGACATGTAGGTGCAGATTTAGAAATCGGTGATGGTAAGCTTTCCTCATCACACTCCACACGATCTCCCCACAACATAGAACGAGGCATTTTTCTTGTTTTCACCACAGATAGACTAAATAACTTTTCATCAAACGAGCCAAACATTATGGACACGTTGTCAGAAGGAGCAGAATTATCTTTGTTGTGCGTAGTAACCTTATCAATATTTGAGCTAGCTGCAGGTTTTGGGTCCAAACCCTTTGCCTTGTAGCCAGTAGAATTTGCATCGTCCTGATTTTTATCCCCATCATCAGGATTGTTCGTTCTATCATGCATGACCACATCAGTGACATTCTCCTCAGCTCCTTCGACATGAAAGAGAATGCCATATCCTTCTCCATCATATGTGTGGTCTGTCCCCTTAGGAATGTATTTCACCGCC
Source organism: Avena atlantica (assembly GCA_910589765.1). Lineage (NCBI taxonomy): Eukaryota > Viridiplantae > Streptophyta > Magnoliopsida > Poales > Poaceae > Avena > Avena atlantica. Next base: position 526,335,135 of record OU342739.1, on the reverse strand, counting down.
ATGACCAGAACACGCATTCTTACCACTCCATGCTCTCTAGTGTAGTTCATATCTACCTCTGTTGTCTTGCCAATCAAGGATCCCATTGCAAACAAACCTAGATAGTCACAACGTAGTTTATACGGATAGCCTGAAACTCGCACCCATGTTTCTTCTAGTTGATACTTATCCAGATCCGAGGATGGCCACTCTTCAAAATGTAGCAAAAAATCTGTGTCCTCTATAGGAATATCAGGCATTTTATTAACACGTGCAAGATCAGCTTTTGTGGTAAAGACTACATTGAAGACACCCTGACCAGCGGGTCTAAGATCCCATTGATGATCACCCGGGATGATCCACTCGAGCTCCATGATAATATCCTTGGGGGAAAGAACCCCACCAACAACTGAGATTCTGCCCACCTTACCACTGTCGTGCTTAAACCGGATTTCAGGTGAAGTTGGTACCTCATGGAACATTAATTCAGCACGACAGAGACCATACATAACCGCTGTTGGTTTGGGCATGGTTAGTAGAGGGCAGTCTTTTGCATCATGAGTAGCTTTGGCACAAATAATACACAGTATTGCCGAGCAGTCGCCAGCGAAATGACCCGTGTCATCTCATCGAAAACATAAGATCTTGTCTTTTTAGAGGCTTTTACTAGAGCCGCCACACCTTCAGTTTCCAACATAGCTTGATCAGACACTGTTTGAGGCTGAGGCTGCAACCCAACCTGTTGAGACCCCGAGGGTACTGCCGACTGTGCAACGGTAGTCACAGAGTTCACCCCGCCAAACTCTGCTGATCGGTTGGAGGATGAGCTGCATCACCTCCCTAGAATTATTTCTATTCCCACCATATTGCCTATTATTATTAAACTGCTGCTGTCTATACGGTCGGCGATATTGGTAGTTCCCTTCATAGTTGTTATTATACCTCTGATTTGGCCTCTGATTGCCATCATAAAAGCCTTGATCAAAATTTCCAAACTCACCATTAAAACCTTGCCTCTCAAAGATCTGCCGATTGTTGTAGCCCCCTACCCCTTGACTTGAACTTGAACCTAACTCGAAACGGGCATTGGCTTCATTAGGGAGCTGGTGAGGGGGAACACCTTGTAGTCCACGACCCTCAAAACTCCCATCTCCTCCATGGATGTTGGGCTCGCCATGGCCACTATTATTGCCCTCAAAGCGGGGGGCAACATCATTGCGCATCATATGTGGAGGTACCCCTTGAGCACCTCGAAAGCCAAAACCACCCGTGCCTCCACGAACGCTGCCTTCCCCAAAACCTCCATTACCAACTCTCGTAGGTTGGTGCTGACGCGGAGGCTGTTGCCGAAAGTTACCGGCATCATTGCTGCGATGGACTGGAAATTTGTTCTCACGACCCGCCATGATCGAGAGACGGCCTAGATCGCCCTCAGTGAATGACGACGATGGTAACCTGGTGGAAGCACGAGAGAGGGCTATTGGTAACCCTAGGTGAATATGCATCAGTCGCAAACCGCGTTGCTTTCCTGCATGATCGATGAAAGCTGGGCCCGTTCGGCTTCTTGCCTGGGTCAGCTGCAAAGAAGTGCCCTGGGCCTTATGCCCATCAGGCCCAAAAATTTGAACTGAACGATGACTAGATCGTGAACGACTCTGTCGCTCGATTCGTACAATGCGGGTAAGCTCGCCGGCGTTCTCTGCAGATCGCCGCTGGCCTCGTCGGAGCAACTGCTCGCCGCAGTTTAGATCGGTTAGCTCTACGCTGAACCTTGATCCACTCCGAAGCATCAAAGTTTTCTAAACAAAATGTCGACGGCGAGATCACCGGAAACTTTTGACTTACCAAGAGCGAAGACTTGGGCCGATGACGAGTGGGGGAACTCACCTCCGGTGATGAAAGCGCAAGATCCATGGCAGCCCTCCTCTGATTTCGTCTTTTCTCCATCTTCTTGGACCATCGCGAGGAGTCTCGCAGATTCATGGCATCTGGTGTTGGAGGCCTACCCGACAACTTGTCCTCCGAACGAGGAGAGTGAGGCGGTGTCTCCTCGTCACTCTCCGGTGAGCTGATCGCCTAGAACCTACGGTCGATCGGCTCCGGAGCGGTGGAGACCAGGCCGCCGCCCAGGTCGCCAGAGCACCCGCCCATCGGGCAGTCATATGATGTCACCTACGATACATGGAAACATTGATCGGACCAGACGATACTTATCTCCTTTTGCTATTGATTGATGACGAACAGACGGTGGGCAACGAAGCCGTAGCTAACCACTATAGCTCCACGGTACGGTGATGACGATGAATCATTAGTCGTGCAGAGGTGATCCAGAATTACCCCTCCTCTCTAAACTCGTACAAATACATCCACGTATATAGTAGCGGACCCAGGAAAATCACAAAGCCTGGGCAATCTCTAAACTAAAAGGTTTAAATTACTACTAATTATTAGTCAAACTAGCATCATGGCCCTCTCAAATGCTAAGGCATCATCTCTAATGTTTCGATAATGATCATGTATTAAATTATCATGCTATGAAAAGTTTACCAATTTCATTATGGTTGCAAATGCTATGCTATTAAATTTCACATAGTTGTTAGCAATATTATTCATCTTACCATCTCTAAGTCTCCTATGGTATTCCTGTAAAAAATTTAATCATGTTTGATTCAGAGAATGTATGGCGATTATGTGTTTATGGACACAATGTTATTGACCATGGGTGTCAACTGTATATGATATTTCATCACTACCTCGAATTAAAAATTTGATGCTAAGTTGGCCGAAAAGTTCTTATATGATGTTGAATCTATATGCAATATCAACATCCAAATTGTTCGTTCTTGATACTAAATTGAAATATAAAGTACTCAATACATTGCAATCCAAATAATATCACAGTCACCAAATCAATTAACAGATACATTTAGATAATATTTCTTATGTAATAGATGGATTGATTTTCACAATGAAGTGAAACAAATAGAAATCTATACTTCATAGATTTTCTTCTTCTTATATATTTACTATTTCTAATCAACTCGTTGTTATCCCCAGTCTCAAATCAAGCCATTGTTCTCTCTTAGTCACATTTACCTATAGTGTCATGAGTTGGCATGGATAGGATTAGTTATGAATCTTTGGGTTTGATACTTTTAGGTTCAATTATTAAGATGCATTGGACATTTTGTATTTATGTATGGTTAATAAGATATGTCGGTTGTTCTATGTAAACTAAAATTATGATTTGATGTATTGTATGTGGTTTTAAAGGAGCTTCATGTGCCGTGAGCACCAAAATTGTGTTCTCCGGTGTAGTGTTTAGCATGCGGATGCCACGGGTCCCTTGGACTATGATGCTTTGATTATGGACATTCAGAAAGCAATTTCGGTTGTATTGGTCTAAGCTGTCGTGAAACAAATCTTTTTTTCTAGTTTTTCCCTAGCACAATAGGTATTGACTCAGGCTACATCTCTAAAAATCTATAGCTTGCGTAACATCATATTAAGTCATAGTTATGATAATCCATAGGTTTTGATGTAGTTTCAACATAGTTATGAAGATGCATAGGTTCTGGTATCCAAAATAAAATATGGTTCTTCATATTAACAAACTATTGTTTTCCTTTTTTAATGGGTATTTCTTATATGTCTCTCATATATAAATATATAATAGTTTTATGTATGGACTTACAAATCTGTTAGATTACTACTGTAATATTTATCTACTTTATCCAATAAAAATTAATATAAAAGTTATGTTACAACATGGGCGACATATTTAATTTAAGCAACACCCACATAAAAAACTCATCATTTTTTAAATAATATAAAAATTAATCTATAGAATTTAGCATTCTCACGTTGGTAGGGTGGGTGAGTAGTTCATCGTTTTTCCATCGTGTTACCATCACATGAGGTGTCTAGAGGCTAGAGACTCCAGATTAACTTCTGCATGTATTGCAGGTACATTCTCGGTTAGGTTTGCTTGTTCTTTACAACAGTGCCCTAAACACATAAGTAGACTATGTCAAGAGTAAGATCTAGTGTTTCCTTCATGATGGTACGGTATATCCTTCAGCTCCATGATGGTACTGGTGTATTCTTTATGGTCTATATAGTAGTACCATTGATTCCATGACTTTGTATTTCAATGCTTCTATTTATTTTTGTGTTCGCTCTGGGACAAAACCATGCATTTGTGAGAGATGTGTCCCCTGAAAAAGTGTGCTCAAAGATCATGCCTCTTTAGGTGGGCGTCTCTTGCCGCTTTCAAAACATATACTCCCCTTTCTCAAAATACATGTCGGAGTTTTGTCAAAATTTTCATTTATCTAGATGTGCTTTAGTGTCTGGGTACATGGATCTAAACAAATCTTCGACATCTATTTAAGACGGAGCGAGTAAGTTTAATCGAATCATTGGAAATTTGATTTTTTCACTTTAACGGATTTTCACACGGAGGTTTTGTTTATTAGGAGTCTATTTATTCGTGTTGTTTTTAGTTTACCTCTAATCCAAATTAGTTGTGGCAGGTACATCAAATATAGACAGATTTTAGGAAATATTTATCTAAATATGCGATGGTTAATTTGATTGGAGGAAGTATCTATCGAGTATTTTAAGGCATGAATAATTTTGTTTTGAGGTGGATGCACGCTTCAAGAGAGTGTTTTAGAAAAAAAAGTTTACCAAACACCCTATATGTTCCATTATTTTTTAATAATCTACGGTACTAACTAATATAGTTCATTCTTTATTGTTTTTCATGAGGATGCTCATATATATCCTCGAAACAGGCTTTCGCCCAGCTTTATAAATAAAGCATACCGGTGAGATTGCTGTTGGGCCAGACAGTACAACGCCCAAAGGAACCGAAACACATGAAACCACTGCTGGGGCAGACAGCACAGCAAAGCCCAAAATGAAACTAAAGAGAAAACAAAAGAAAGGAATGCCGACAATGCCGGATCGACAAAATCGCAAGTGACTCGCAACCGTTGTGCCCTCCGGAGAATTCCCACCGCACACCTATGCCTTCGAACCACCGTATACCAAGCAGCACCTTCAGGAAGGGATGCGACAAGACGCTGCTACCCGGACTAGTCCTAGGATTTCTCCCGCTACACGGAGGGGTGTGGGAGAGGGTACACCGGACACCCTGCACAAGGGAGGTGGCACCCGCAGGCGTCACCGCGTCCGTGCTGGCACCGCCGAAAAGGATTTATCCCGACCCGGACAGATCGAAGCACCCCCCTCCCCACAAGCTTGACGCCCACCAACATGCACCCCCACGGTCTTGAGGACACCAACACCATCTCACCGTGACAAGCGAAGCGAGGCCGACTGTACCAAGAGCAAACAACCGTAAGCGAGGAGCAGCAGGGTCGCCACCCCGTGGGAGGGAACAACCTCCACCGCCATAAGGGGTAGCCGGCCGGACGCAGCGACGAGAGTTGACCAGGCCACTAGGAGCCAGAGGGCGGCAGCGGCAAAGCCATCTGGAGGGCATCCTCCACCGCTGAAAGCGGGTGCTGGCCAGACGCGGCAGCAAGAACACACCAGGATGGAGGCCCGGCCGGACCCAAGAAGGGTCCGTAAAGTTCCCACCGCCACACTGCAACACGTAGCCTTGCCGCCGCTATCCAACAATCCCCTAGGCCTGGCCGAGATGGCCCGTGAGGCACTCGCCACCTCGCTGCAGCAGATGTGGCGCCAGTGCATCCTCCCTTGCCACGATTCCTACCTAGGTACAACCAAAGCTGGCGCAGCCGGGCCCGACCTGGCCCTCCCAAGCCAGATCAGGCCCAAAGGGCCTAGATCTAGGAAGGAAGGCCCAGCCTCAGATCTCGCCGCCACCATCTGCACCACCAAGGGTAGCGCCCGCCGCCGTTCCGCCACCCACCTCACCGGAGCGCCGCCTGCCTAGGAACCACCAGCACCACCGAGCCGACCCGCCGCCAACAACCGCAAGGAAGGCTCGAGACCACGCCGCACCTCGGCCCCAGCCGCCCAGGCCAGCATCGGCCAGCCTCAGGCGCGGCACCCCCGCGCCGCCCGACGCGCCGAGGTCGCAAGCCGCAGGTCGCGCCCAGAGCCCCGACGCCAAGCTCCGGTTCGACCCTAAGGAAGAGGCCCGCGTCCGCACCCCCCGGAATCAAAGATGAGAGGGCTCCGCCGCCGCCGGCGCTGGCCGGGCTTCGCCCAGCCGCGCCCTCCTGGCGGCGGCGAGGGGGAGGGGGGAGGGGAGAAACGGGGTGGCGGCGGCGGGAGGTTAGGGTGCACCCCCAAGTCGCCACGCGGGGGCGACATGAGTTTTTTTTCTTTCAAGTATCCTTTCCGGTTCTGAAAAATGATGCTCATATATATACCAGTTTCAATTTGAGTTTGTAGTCTAGCTTATACTTCTCCTGTCACGTTCGTGTGTAGTTACTTTTGAACAATCCAAGTTCAACATTCATACTTATTTTAAAAAGAAACCTGCGTACTTCCGTTCAAGACCACTTCGAAAGAATATTCGGTTCAAGAAGGCTTTCAACTATACCCGTACCTTTTTTTTTTGACTTGAACTATACCAATATACCTGCACGCACCTGTATACAGGGGCGGAGCTGGATGGAGCCCAAGACTGATTCTAAACAGCCTTAATAATGCTAATTATCTCTATTTTTTATATTTTTAATCTTAAAAATTAGCACCGTTCTTTACAGTGTAGCCGTCCGACCGGTGCTACGGCACCGGTAGCACCATGCACGGATCCGCCTCTGCCTGTATATGGCCGGGACTCGTTTTCTAACATGTATTTCCTGACACGTTCCATGTTGAAGTAAATCGCATGGGATTTAATTACGTGACATACCAATACCTGGTACATTCCCTATAAAAGCAGACCACATGTTATTTAATTGCGTAACTTACATTTGTGGTTAAATCTTAACCATGTTTTTTAGATACAACGATAAAAATAATTATGATAATGTGGATTAATGTGGTGTCTCTAAAAATAATCTTATATTACTTTTAGTATATAACAGAAATAGATAACCATAGAATTAAGCTGCGCGGCCGGCCGGAAGCCCGGACAGCTGCCCGGGCAATAGGGATGCTAGACCCAACCCTGCACATATATATTTAAATCCGTATCAAAACCAAGTATTATCCATATAGAGGCATACATATCGGGATCTGACATACGCCTTTTTACACGCACGCGATCCATTCTTCCAACCACCGTCCAACACCCCGATCACCACCGGCCTCCAGCAAGCCGCCAGACAATTGCTAGACTGTCCGACGAGCCGCTGGACAAGTCACCGGACTATCCAATGAGCCGTCGAACAAGTAGTCGAACAGTCTGGCGAGCTGCAGGATTGTTCGGCCGCCACTGCCAAGCTCTCCAACGCCACCGCCTTCGCGCCAACTCTCTCGACACACATCTACGAGGCCAAACCGAGACATGCACCGTCCAGGCCGATTCATCGGCTCGCTGACCGAAACCGCCAGCATTACAACCGCGCACGGACATGGCCGTCTCCGCAGATGATCCACGTACATTCATACTTTTTGTTGCTTTGTGTAGAGCTCGTACTAGTATAGTTATAGCTAGAAAAACCTATTATTTGGTCGAGTTATACGGAATTCTATATAGGGTTACATATACATGTATATAATAATTAGGAATGGGTATTTAGCGATCTGACCATTCTTATGTTTAACGTTATACGAGTTTATATTAGTGGAAAGGGGTACTACCGGATGAAAGCGCAGTCGCGCGTGTACACTGTTGTAGCTGATCAGAGATTCGCAGATATCCTCGAAGGTTTGCGACGAGTGCGTACGGGACGACCCGTTGGAGTTGGAGCTAGCCCTGCTGCTGTCAATGCTGCGTGGCAGCCAGACCAAATGTGACTGCGACGGCTGCTGTCCCCGGTACTAGCGCCTCGTCGTACTAATCCGCTCCGCCCCGCATACGATCGAGTAACAATTGTTTTATTGACTCGTATTTTTGGATTTATCAATATTCGCAGGTATCTTACATCTGTATGTTGCAGATGTGATAGAAACCATCTATTAAGACCAGTAAGCCGTCTTGTTAATTTTTTTTTACTCCTTTTCGGCATTTTAGAAGAAAAAGAATATATCTGAAACTTGCTGGCCTAGAACCAAGTCAATTACAATCATGAATGATGAGCTCCGACACGCAGAAAGGAGCTGCACCACGAAGAAGACCATTAAAGCCTGACTTGCATAATTGTGCTAGCACATGCGTTGCACCATTACTAACTCGGTCCACCTTACAAACATCAATATTTTCAAAAATCTTAAGGAGGTCCCGAGCCTCATTGTAGACAGCCCATCTAACAAATAATTCTTGCTCTGTACTCCATATGGACTGAAGAACTCTGAAACAATCAGATTCAACAGTAGCCCGACCTGTCCCTAGAGACAAAAGATGCTTAATTCCTGCCACGCACGCTTGCAGCTCGGCCTTCTCCGCACTTGCACAAGGATGAATATGCTTCCACTCAGAAAGAATGACCTGGCCCAGATGGTTACGGATGATAATACCTAGCCCTGTCATCTTTGATAATTCATCCCGGCCAGCGTCTACATTTACCTTTAGCTGTCCTTCTGTAGGGGATGCCCACCTGGAGATCCTCAACGGGTCTTCTGAAGTGTTTCGGTCACAGGCCTGCGGGCAACGAGCAACTGAAAACGATCGGTGATAGTTAGCAATAAACGAAGCCGAGGTCGCGACTGACGCCTTTCCATCACCATGAACCACGTTATTCCTATGATGCCATGCACGCCATAACAAAAAAATTATTTTCGAGCGGGCCTCCTTTGGAATACTACTAAGGAGATGCAAGATTCATTCCTTACCACCCACTTGGAAAACCTCCTCCGGTGGAAGTTGCTAGTGATTCCGAGTTTCTTCACGAAGGGCACGGGCAAGGGTACAGTGTACCAGAGCATAATGACTGTCCTCAATTTCCTGCAGATGGAGTAGCCAGGATATATCGTTGTAATTTGTTTTTGAAGCTCTGAGAGCACATCAAGGCTGTCCGTCGCCGCTCTCTAGGCGAAAATTCTGAGATTCTATGGAACAACCGCCTCCCACACCACCTTCCAGATAGATCAATCGCTAGAAGGTTTATAACTGGATTGCCCTTGTGTATTGCGCTGAATCATGGGGTTAGCGCCAAGGCGATAAGCATATCTCACCATAAAAACGCCATTCTTCTCGGCACTCCATGCGACAAAATCCTCCATAGCTGTAGCAGGAAGCTTAATTGATAGAATCATAGCCGCATCCATGGGCAATCAACAGGCACTGGTCGCAGGTTCATCCCATGTTCGGGTAATGGGATTAATAAGCTCAGAAACCCACCTTCGTCGAGAGTTATTTCTCCTTCCTTCTACTTTCATAGCATGAGCACAAGGTAGCCAATTATCCCTGAAGATCCTTACTTTAGTACCAGAGCCAATTCACCAGATTATTCCTTGCTTCCACAGGTCTAGTCTATGCACAATCCCTTGCCAAGTTTGAGACTGGTTCTGAATTAATGCAGTATCCAATAGATTGCCAGAGGGATAGTATCTAGCTTTTAGTAGCCTTGCACAAAAACTCTCGGGGTATTGTATGAGCCGCCAGGCCCGTCTTGCCAATAATGTTTGGTTGAAGACACGCAAATCTCTGAACCCAACACCCCCCCCCCCTCTGATTTAGGGCATGTCATTTTGTCCCAAGCCCTCCAATGCATCTTCCGCCGATTTTTCTCATCACCCCACCAAAAATCTCAAATAATGCGAGGTAGCTCATCCACTAAGCCCAAGGGGAATTTAAATACCCCCATAGCATAAGTAGAGATTGATTGTAGGATAGACTTAATCAAAATTTCTTTGGCACCCGAAGACATATATTTTTCCGTCCAATCACTAGCATGTTTTGTAAACTTTCCTTTCGTTGGCTTGAATTTTTCCTTTGTCATTATCCCTTCAGGCACCGGAAGACCCAAATATTTCTCCTCAAAACAAACTGTCTCGTACTGCAGAATTCCTTTCAATTCCGCTTGCAACTCAGGGGGGCACTGATCCCCATACAGAATGGATCATTTGCTCAAACTCACCATTTGCCCCGTGCTCTTTTCATATTTGTACAAGATGGATTTGACTAATAGCCCTTGCTCAACAGTTCCTTCAAAAATAGGAAGCTATCATCCGCAAACAAGAGATGTGTTATGCCTGGCACCCGCAAACAAGAGATGTGTTATGCCTGGCACCCTGTGGCATATATGAAGCTCATGTAGAGCCTTGTTCTCTATTTCTCTCCGAATAAGACAATATAGACCATCAACAACAAAAAGGAATAAGTGCAGTGAAAGCGGATCACCTTGACGGATACTATGGGATGGAGTGAAAGGGTCAAACATATGTCCGTTAAAGCGAATCGAGAAGCGGACAGTGGTGACACATGCCATCAACCACTGTATCCACCGAGTGTAAAAGCCCAACTTTGCTAAAACCCCTTCGAGAAATCTCCAATTCACACGATCATATGCCTTAGCCATATCCAATTTATATGCACAAAATTTCCTACGAGCAGCCGAACCAGTCTGAATAGCATGAATGCATTCAAAGACCATGAGAGCATTATCCGTGATGAGCCCTCCAAGGATAAACGCGCTTTGAGTCGGGGAGATGATGTCCTGAAGAATGGGGCGAAGGCGATTCACAAGACACTTGGAAATCACCTTAAAGATTACATTGCAAAGGCTAATCGGTCTAAAATTCTTTAATTACTCCAGATCATTCTTTTTCGGAATCAAAACTATAGCGGTGTCATTCATATCATCAGGCATAATACCATCCAAAAAGAACCTCTGGACTCTGACCACATCATCCCGTAGTAAACCCCAGTTCCGCTAAAGAAAGCGAGCTAGAAAGCCGTCAGGCCTAGGAGCCTTTAGCGGTCCAATTTAAAACATGGCATCATTAATTTCCTTCTCGGTGAAAGGAGCACACAAATCTGCGTTCATATCCTCAGTGACACAGCGATCAAGCATACGCGTAATGATGTTTGGATCAATATTGTCCTCTTGCGTGTAAAGGTTCTGGAAATAATCTCTAGACATATTCTCCATCTCCACCATCACTAGTGGAAACGAGGTCTTTTGTTGATCCCGAAAAGGGGCTCTAACACCGGTTCTTCTACAAACCGGTGTTAAAGGGGGGGGGGGGGCGTACCAGCGTGGCCCCTGTGGCAAAAAAGGAGCCCCCCTTTAACACCGGTTCATGCCACAAACCGGTGTTAAAGGTACCTGCACCAGTGGCCTGCGCACCCCCCCTTTAACACCGGTTCGTGGCATGAACCGGTGTTAAAGGGGGGGGGGGCTATATAAGACACCACCCCAGCCCACACACACACCCCACTCTTCCATTCTTTCACATTTTGGAGCCTAGCAAGAGGGTGTGAAGAGTGCTAGTTTGTGTTTTTTTCATATGCACTAGAGGTGTTCGGTGAAATGCCCGAGAGCTCAAAATAAGCTTTCTTGTTGCTCTTTCCGTCTCGGTCGAGGTCGGCAACTATAGTTTCATGTGTCATTGATGTACTATATATATAAATGGTCATCTCCCTATTATTTTTTGATATATACTACATATTAATGCAGATGAATCGGCAATGGATGTACGGTGACCGCCGCACTTCCGAGTACATTACGGGCCTCCAAAATTTCATCGTTGTGGCTAATGCAAACCGTGGTCACAATGGTTTTATGTGCTGTCCGTGTGTTCACTGTCAGAACAAGAAAGACTACTCAAATACCAGAACCATTCACGCCCACCTGCTTCGATCCGGTTTCATGCCCAGCTATAATTGTTGGACCAAGCACGGAGAAAAAGGGGTTGTGATGGAAGACAACGAAGAAGAAGAGGATGATGAAAACTATCATAATATGTATCCTGAATATGATGATAATGCAACAGAGGTAGATAATGAAGATCAAGAGGGAGCAGATGGGCCCGCTGATGACGATCTTGGTCGGGCCATTACTGATGCAAAGGAAGAATGTGAAACTGAAAAGGAGAAGCTGGAGCAGATGTTAAAGGATCACAAAACATTGTTGTATCCAACTTGCGAAGATGGCCACAAAAAGCTAGGTGCCACACTGGATTTGCTGCAATGAAAGGCAGAGAATGGTGTGACTGACAGCGCATTTTCAAAGTTGTTGGTAAAAATGAAGAATCTTCTTCCAAGAAATAATGAGTTGCCCGACAGTACATACCAAGCAAAGAAGGTTGTCTGCCCTCTAGGATTAGACGTGCAGAAGATACATGCCTGCATTAATGACTGCATCCTCTACCGCGGTGAGAAGTACGAGAATTTGGATGCATGCCCGGTATGCACTGCACTGCGGTATAAGATCAGACGAGACGATCCTGGCGATGTTGAGGGCGAGGCCCCTAGGAAGAAGGTTCCCGCCAAGTTTATGTGGTATGCTCCTATAATACCACGGTTAAAACATCTCTTCAGAAATAAAGAGCATGCCAAGTTGTTGCGATGGCACTTGGAAGACCGTAAGAAAGACGCGATGTTGAGACACCCCGCTGATGGGTCACAGTGGAGAAAAGTCGAGCGAGAGTACCCGGACTTCGCACGTGACGCAAGGAACTTAAGGTTTGGTCTAAGTACAGACGGCATGAATCCTTTTGGTGAGCAGAGCTGCAGTCACAGCACCTGGCCTGTGACCCAATGTATCTATAACCTTCCTCCTTGGTTGTGTATGAAGAGGAAGTTCATTATGATGCCAGTGCTCATCCAAGGCCCGAGGCAACCCGGCAACGACATTGATGTGTACCTAAGGCCATTAGTTGAAGAACTTTTACAGCTGTGGGCCAAACCAGGTGTACGTATGTGGGATGAGCACAAAGGGGAGCCATTTGACCTACGGGCATTGCTTTTCGTAACCATCAATGATTGGCCTGCTCTTAGTAACATTTCAGGGCAGACAAACAAGGGATACAATGCATGAACACACTGTTTATATGATACTGAAAGTGTATATTTGGATAAATGTAAGAAGGTTGTGTACCTAGGGTATCGCCGATTTCTTCCGAACCTGCATCCAGTAAGAAAGAAAGGCAAGCATTTCAAACGTCTGGCAGAACCCCGGAGGAAGCCTGTCCTCCGTACCGGTGAGGAGGTATTTGGTATGGTCAAGGACCTAGAAGTAATCTTTGGAAAAGGTCCTGACAGTCTATCTGTTCCGAATGACGATGTCGGACACGCGCCCATGTGGAAGAAGCAATCTATATTTTGGGACCTACCCTATTGGAAAGTCTTAGAGGTCCGCTCTTCAATCGACATGATGCACGTGACGAAGAATGTTTGCGTGAACCTGCTAGGCTTTCTAGGAGTGTATGAGAAGACAAAAGATACAACGGAAGCACGACAGGACCAGCAACGTCTGAAGGCCCCTGAAGAGCCTATGCATCCTGAGAACGAGAAGGGTAAACGATGCCACTTAACTCCTGCCAGCTACGCTCTTACCAAAGCAGAGAAGGAAATCTTTTTTGAATGTCTGAGCAGTATCAAGGTCCCGTCTGGCTTCTCGTCGAATATAAAGGGAATAATAAATATGGCAGAGAAAAAATTCCAAAACCTGAAGTCTCATGACTGCCACGTGATTATGACACAATTGCTTCCGATTGCATAGAGGGGGCTTCTACCTGAAAATGTTCGAGTACCCATTGTGAAGCTATGTGCATTCCTCAATGCAATATCTCAGAAGGTAATCGATCCAGAAAGCCTACCAGGGTTACAAACAGATGTGGCCCAATGTCTTGTCAGCTTTGAGTTGGTGTTCTCACCATCCTTCTTCAATATTATGACGCATCTCCTGGTTCACCTAGTAGAAGAGATTGCCATTCTCGGTCCTGTATTTCTACACAATATGTTCCCCTTTGAGAGGTACATGGGAGTCTTAAAGAAATATGTTCATAACCGTGCTAGGCCAGAAGGAAGCATCTCCAAGGGCTATGTAACAGAGGAGGTCATTGAGTTCTGTGTTGATTTTATTCCTGACCTTAAGGCGATTGGTGTTCCAGAATCATGACATGAGGGGAGACTGGGTGGAAAAGGCACCCTAGGATGTAAAGCAATGATATGTAGGGACGGGCATTCTCTCAATCAAGCACACTACACGGTTTTACAAAGATCTATCTTGGTTGCCCCGTATATCAATGAACACAAGAATTTAATACGCCTCAAACACCCGGGGCAGTCTGATGAATGGATTATAAGTGAACACATGGCGAGTTTTGGCGGCTGGCTGCAAAGACTTCTCACGAATAACACCACTGTTGGGGATCAGCTGTACTTGTTGGCCAGGACACCGTCTTCGACTGTATGTACTTTCCAAGGGTACGAGATAAATGGGAATACATTTTACACGATAGGCCAAGATAAAAAGAGTACTAACCAAAACAGTGGTGTCCGCTTCGATGCAGCAGAAGACAATGGGTAAAAGACCACGTATTATGGGTTCATAGAGGAGATATGGGAACTTGACTATGGACCTAATTTTAAGGTCCCCTTGTTTCGATGCAAATGGGTCAAGCTAACAGGAGGAGGGGTTGAGGTAGACAAGAAGTACGGAATGACAACAGTGGATCTCAACAATCTTATGAAGATCTTAGACGAACCATTCGTCCTAGCCAATGATGTGGCTCAGGTTTTCTATGTGAAGGACATGTCCTCCAGACCAAAAAAAAGAAAAAATATGCAAATGAATACATCATATGATGAGCCAAAGCGTCACATAGTTCTTTCAGGGAAAAGAAACATCGTGGGAATCGAGGACAAGACAGACATGTCAGAAGATTATAATAAGTTTGATGAAATTCCGCCCTTCACAGTGAAAACTGACCCAAGCATTCCGTTAAGTAAAGAAGATGCTCCATGGTTACGTCTGAAGCGATCATAAGGAAGGACATATGCCAAGAAGTTCATGCTCATATTATGTAACTCTAGTTCATGTTTTTAATATTAATACATGTCTTGAGTGTTAGTCATGTTTTGTGGATGGACCGGGACTATGAGAAGAAGTTGTCCCGATTCGTACTTACCATTAAGATCTGATCTCCAAACGCGCGCGGTCACATATTAGGGAGTGCCTCTATGACCAGTTTCTTGGAGATGCCGGAGGACTAGGCTCCGTCGGCATCTCCCTGAAACTGGCCGTAGTGGTGTCCCTGCTCTCGAAAACCATCTTGCAGCTTTGTAACTTCTCTAACTAGATCAATACACCTGGGAGCTAACTAATTTCACATATTAGGGAGTGCCTCTATGAACAGTTTCTCGGAGATGCCGGAGGACTGGGCTCCGTCGGCATCTCCCTGAAACTGGCCGTAGTGGTGTCCCTGCTCTCGAAAGGAGGTAAGGCATAGCCTCAAACTGGCTGGAGGACTGGACTCACAAGGATGCCTATTTATAGTACAAGCAACTCGACATAGTGTTGACACTTACAAAATAATGTCGACACTCACCCCTATTATTAGTGCTGACTCGTGTCTTGTCCCGGATGGTGTCTCCAACCGGGACTAAAGGTTCATCTTTAGTCCCGGTTGGTGACACCATCCGGGACAAGGTACACGCCGCACGACATAATGTCGACACTCACCCCTATTATTAGTGCTGACTCGTGTTTTGTCCCGGTTGGTGTCTCCAACCGGGACTAAAGGTTCATCCCGCCATTTTTTTCCGCCATTTTTCTTCCCGCCAGATCTTCTTCCCGCCATTTTTCTTCCCGCCAGTTCTTCCCTCCAGTTCTTCCCGCTAGTTCACTATATATATATGTAGGGGGTTGGCCTCCATTGTCATTGCACATCTCTAGACTCATATCTGCAACCTCATCACTCTTTCCCATGGCTTCCACCATAGCACTAACCCCCAGGGAGGCGGAGGCGCTTTGCGCCTCGAACTACCCCTGCCCGCCGGGCTACTGTGTCCCCGTCGGCTGGATGCTGAGTGTCGGAGGCGTGCCGGTTCCTCCTGTCCCTCTAGGTGTGGCGCGCCGGATGGCCATCACGAACCACTACTACTTCGAGCTCACGCCGGAGCAGCGGAGGAATCCCAGATGGCATCCCGACTATTTCCCTACTTGGGAAGCCTTCTTCGTGGATCGGCATGAGAGGGCGCTCGCCAGGCACGAGGAGGACGGCCCACCTCCTCCTAACTTCAACGAGGCCGGCCGTCGGCTATGGTGGCGCGGTCGGACTCTCCAGAGAGTCATGGCCTATGACACTGCCGCCGACTCTAACCCCCGTCTGCGCTACCCTCAAGTACAGCCCACGCGCTACCCTCAAGTCCAGCCCACGCGTACTCTCCAGAGGTTCAATTACGGCGACCCCGATGACGACAGCGATGACGACGGCGGCGAGTACGACGACTACAGTGGCGAGTATTACAGGTGTAGGCAGGAGCATGACTGAAAACTCCAACATTCCGAAACAAGTTTGGCCGATTGTTACTTAATCTGGCCATGTATCTTAATTTTCAGTTCTTTTATGTATCTTAATTTTCAGTTTCAGTTCGGCCGATTGTTACTTAATCTGGCCATGTATCTTAATTTTCAGTTCTTTTATGTATCTTAATTTTCAGTTCTAGTTTGGCTTTATGTAACTGTCTCAAAATGACCTATCTCATTCGAGGTTTCTTGGCTTTCGGGTCAAATGACCAATGTTATGGCTAGAATCAAGGCATAGTTTGTGATAATATGGCCATATTGTGCATACATGTGTATCATGGCATGGCAAACAATGTTGCAAGAGGAAGTTTTCCTTTTTATCGCACCAAAAAGGCATTTTCCATTTTCCGAGCATAAAAAATGGACGGTTTTGTGAAGCAACCACCAAATGGCTAATTCAAAAAACCACCAACACATTTTACAAAAATACTAGACCACCTTATATGCACAATGTACCAACAGGGGGATCTGAAACTTTTCCGTCCACCTCTGGTGAAAAAGACAAATTCCTACCGAATCGGCAGGAAGTGGGTCACATATGAACTACAAGTACATGATACGATGCTCATGATTTTTTACAAAAATCATTTTTAGGTTCACAATATGCTATTTTATCAAAAAACAATGCAAGTTGAGCGAGGCTTGGTGAGATTCAAGTGTATACAAAAGATGCGACATTTAAATATCCAATCAATTCAAAAATGTTAATACAAAAGATGCGGCATTAAAATATGATTTGATCTAATAAAAATCATTTTTTAGATGCTTAATATTTCTTATGTTCAAAGTTTTAGGATTTAACAATTTATTTTGTTTGAATTGAATAATCAAAATTTATATGTAAGTGTTTTAATTATTTTGAAAATTTTCATGTAAAGTAAATATAAAATGATTTACATGAATGGATAGATATTATTTTTCTGAAAATTATGATATATTATTCATATTTTTCTGAGTTGAAATGAAAAAGATATGAATTTTATAAATTCATATCATATTTTTTGAATTAAAAAAGCCCCTTTAATGCATGAAATAAATGCCCTCCCTTTAACACCGGTTCCAGATAGGAACCGGTGTTAAAGGAGGGGCATTTATTTCGTTTCCCGAGCGCACCCCCCTCCCTTTAACACCGGTTCGGGGCTGGAACCGGTGTTAAAGGGGGGGGGTAATAAATACGCGCGCGAAACGAATTCCCCCCCTTTAACACCGGTTCCAGCCCCGAACCGGTGTTAAAGGGGGGGGGGTATTAAATGCGCCATCCCCTTCGCTCCTTTCTTCCCCCCAGAGCCAGATCGCCACCGCCCAGAGCCAACCCCTCGCCGTCGCCACCGCGCGCCCTCGCCACCGAAGCCCTCCAGCCCTCGCCGTCGCTGCCCTCGCCACCGCGCGCGCGCCACCGAAGCCGACGACCGCCACCGCCACCGCGCGCGCGCCACCGAAGCCGCCGCCGACGCGGGCGCCTACAAGAACCCCGACGCCGTGGTGAGCTAGCGGACCGCGCCTGGTCATCCCCTCTGTTTCCTCCCCTTCTCTGTTTCCTACCCTTCTCTGTTTCATCGCCGGCGCCCCCCTTTGCAGGCTGCGCTCTGCCACGTCGCCGGCCGCCTCTACCCGGTCCTCTGTCCGCCGTTGCAGCTGCCCGTCGTCGCGCATCTGCAGGCCGTCATCGAGCCCTGCAGACGTTGTTGCCTCCCCGTGCTCGCCCCCGAGCAGTTCCTCGCCGGAGCCGGCCTCCCCATGCGAGCTCTCTCGCGAGCGCGTCCACGGATTGGGGCCCTCCGAACAGATGTACCAAGATGAAATCGAACCCCTCCGAACAGATGTACCAAGATGAAATCGAACAAGCTTTGTAGAAAGTATGATTTCAAACCATTGTACTTATTAGTAGTAGCTAGGATCAAATCGGACATGAAGACAGCTTTGACGTGGTAGCTCGCGTCATCGGGTGTGACGGGCAGGAGCGGCTACGCGAGCGCGTCCACGGATTGGGGCCAATGACAGGGAAGTGGAGGGGATGGGTCAGGGAGGCGGATTTGTCGGGGAGGCCCAGGGCGCAGGCGCGGTACGGGGACGGCCTCCCCTCTCGGTTGCGGGGGCGGCCTAGGTGGGGTGCAAGCTCCGGTGGTGGCCATGGGGTCCGAGCTCGCGATGCGGCCAAGGTGGGGTGCGAGCTCCGATGTGGCATCCCCCCTCGGTCTGGGGCCTATCTTGGGGACATACCCTCCACATTGTATCTGTTCTGCCAAGTTGTTTTCCGTCGTTATAATGTTTGCCTCGGCCTCCTCTTTCGAACAACACCCGTTTTAGGTAGGCCGCATCACGCTACCTCGCGCTCCCTAGGTCGCTCTCCAACGCCGCCAGCCTCCGGTCAGCCACTGTAGCTAGCCCCTCTCATATGCATCCGGGATTTCTCCGAATTAGGGTTTGGACCCCTCGGAACTCGTTTAAAATGATCAAGCATCCTTAGGGTTTTAATTTCATTTGTGTATTTTTGTATGAATAATATGTATATTTGTCTATGAATCCAAGTCCACTTGAATGTTTACACTCTTACTCTAGATAATATTATTGTTTTAGAAACTATGGATCCACTTAGTAGAAACCTTGAAGAAGAAGAAATAATGGAGAACATTATTGATGATGACACCTCACAATATCTGAACTTGGAGGGACATGATGACGACAACTCAAGTACTAGTCATGGAGAAGATGAAGACTCCGGTAAACGCAATTTAATGGTTACAAAGTCCGGCGAGGTATATGCATTGATTAAGCCTCTGCTGACTTTCACAAACAATCTTCTTCTACATGTATTAATTAACGCTTCTTTCTTCTTTTAGCCCTCTGGATCGACTAGCCAGCAACCATCTTCTTCTACGAAAAAGAGCAAGCGAGGCGCGAGCCAGCGGTTGAAAGATCGTGCAAAGTTCACGATCGAAGCAGTCCGTGTTGATGGCAGGCCGATGGAGCCCAAGAAGGCCGCAGACAAATTTGTACGTCAGGCTGGAGTTCTTGTTAGGGACCAAATCTCAATCACAATTAAAAATTGGAATAAGCCAAAGAAGGGCGACGGTACCTTTGTCGATGACAGATCCAAAGAAACGCTTTGGAATTCGTTATTGGTAAATTTCACCCTTCCGCCAGAGGAGGATGAAAACAACCCGGTTATAAAGGAAAAGGTCAAAGAGTGGACTCTAAAGAAGATGGCTGACGCTTTCCGCAACTGGAAGACAAAATTGAACAAATTTGTCAAATCTGGCGAGACTCCAAATTTCGAAGACGCTTATGCGAAGATAAGACCTGACTGGCCTGAATTTTAGACATATAAAAAAAGTGCTATAGCTAAAAAGAGGTCAGAAACCAATACGCTTAATGCCCTGAAGAAGGAATATCACCAGAGGACGGGGTCAGGTGGCTACATATCTCAGAGGCCTAAGTGGGAGGAAGCTGAGAAGGCCCTGCGCGAGAGAGGGATCACACCCCAGACAGATGGGTGGGACCTACGTGCAAAGACTTGGTTCTACGGAATCGGGGCAAGGTTGGACCCAGAAACAGGATTGTGTATCTTCCCAACCATCCTTGCCAAACCCGTCACTGAACTCATCACGGCATACGAGGAAACATCCGCCAGGACCTTCCATCCTGACAGAGAGAATGACCAGCTCACACGTGCCATCGGTAAAAAATAACACCCTGGACATGCACGAGGCACATGGGGTATGACGTGGAAGGATGGGTTTGCCGACTGGAGCGACTCTTACAGATGGCGCGGCAGAAAAGAAAAAGAGCATACGGAGCGGATGACACAGATAGAACATGCACTTGCGGCGCTGCAGGCGCAAGTGAATGCACAACAGAGCCATCAAGCTACCGGCCCATCTCAGCGGCACGAAGAGCCTGCATTGGAAGCTGCCCGCGGCCCAGACTCTGCGCGGAAAAGCAGTGTGGCTTCCACGGAGAACGTGCAGCCCACGCTTCAAATGACGGGTCCTCGATACCCCGTGGATGAGATCACGGAGAGCGAACACGCTGAGCTGCATGTGAGATTAATGGGCTTATCCATTAAGGTGGCTGTCGGCTATGCCTTACCTCCTATAGCTGGTGGAACTTACCACTGCCGACCGATTCCAGATGGCTATGCTATTGTCGGGGTGGATGAGGTTGTGAAGGAATATGAGGAAGCACAGCTTGACCATGCTACAGGTGAAGGGGAAACTCAACTCAAATTTGCAGTGAAAACAACCATTATTTGGAAGAAGGAACACATTGTGCTTCCAAATTGGAGGTCACTGGCACCCCGCCGTCTCCGCAGTGTCAGCAGTCTGAGCCGCTTCAGCTATCTCCTGCGCGGCAGCCATCTCCGGCGTGGCAGCCATCTCCGGCCCGTCAGCCATCTCCTGCGCGGCAGCCATCTCCGACCCGTCAGCCATCTCCTGCGCGACAGCCATCTCCGGCCCGTCAGCCATCTCCGGTGCTTCAGCAATCTCCTCAGCGTAAGCGGAAGAGCACTGCCACGAGGAGCATCAGTAGCACTGCCACAAAGAAATCCACAGGAAACCGTACGCCAAAGAGTTCAAAAAACTACGTCCCACAGCCTTCCGCCAAGCCATTGCCGGTTTTACCGTGGAATTGCAGTGACGAGGAGACCAATAGGATCTCGGAAGAACAGGTCAAGAAATTCTTTGCACCTAGACGGGCCGAGCCAAAGGAGAAAATAGATCCGGCGGTGGTGGAGAAGTTTTACAATAATCTTTTGAAACCTGAAACCCCACTTGTGCCGGACTACGAGCGCCAGATTTTGAAGGCGGATGCAAGGCGCCGTAGGGAGACTGAAAGTAGCAGTCGTGAGGCACCCCAGAAAACAGTTCCCATGCTCGGAGAGCAGGAAAACCAATCATGTGCCCCGCTCCAAATGTTCGACACACGAGACGCTCCTCCCGTAAATGATTACGAGGCAGAGCTACAAAGAAAGGCCAATGAGATAGGGATGACTTACATTGCATACTTGAACGTCATGGGATACAACTTGCCCAAATGCGATGCCAACCCCATACAGCCATGAAAGTATGGGACGAATCTCGTCAAGAAAGAGGAGCTCAAGACTCTACCAACAAAGATGCGAAAATTGCACAAGTGGTACCTTCATTTCTGCAAGACGAGAAAGGTAGAATGGATCACGGCGCATACAAGAGATGATATTTTCTTCTGCGGAGATGACGCAATTGACTTCAACATTCAAGACTTGCATTTTCTATTCAATCAGAAGGAACTCGACAAAGCTGCTATCAGCCTTTATTGTGTGTAAGTACTATTTCTATAATTTATATCTCATCTCATTCACTTTATGAATTGCATGTATATATATATGCTCACCATATATGTATATACTATTATGCAGGAAAAAGGTTACGGAATGCAGGAAAGGAGGCCCTTTTGACATTGGGTTCGTTGACCCAAATAGAGTTCATGAAGAAGTGGTAGAAACCAAACCCGGGCAAACAGAAGATTACTTGCTAACGTCTTTACTGAGACAACAAACCAAAAGGGAAATACTATTGCCTTACAACTTCTTGTGAGTACTGTTACCCTCTCTCTTGTACACATTCTATTTCAGCTTACTCGATGTTAAGTGTAACTGATGATGAGTTATGGGTGCGTAGGTTCCACTTTATTCTGCTAGTCATTCAACCAGACTCAGGAAAAGTCCTTGTCATGGACTCGTTACGAAAAGAAAAAGAGATATGGGCAAACTTTAGAGAGATGCTCCAGAGGTAATTTCAATCATATTATCGCACTAGATCGGCAACTTTCGTGACAATAAGTAATTAATTACTCCTTTATCCATTTTCTTTGTCGGACAGGGTTTGGAAAAGGTTCACGGGCAGGGCCATGGGTGAATGGTCAAAAGAACTAAAATTTATAGACCAAAATGTAAGTAATACTAGCTAGATTCCAATTCTATTATATCATGCTTTATTGATTATTATTTTGATTGAACTCTCTATTCTCGTAAAGTGCGCGCATCAGGGACACGGCAATAACTTATGTGGGTACTATGTTTGCGAATTCATTCGCAACACGATATGTGCGACGGGCCAAGCCGCACTAGAACAACTTAGAGTAAGTAAACAAAGTCCACAACATTATTTTATTACCATCAATTGTGTTGAGTTTTATTCTTATATATATATTGACGGCCCATTCTTCATATATATTCAGATCGAATGGATGCGGGACCAACTCCTACCATTTGAATGCATACGAGCCATTCAAGAGGAATTGGCGGGGTTCATACTTGATGAGGTCGTCACGCCTGGCGGAGAACTCTTTAGATATCCACCAAAATGAACGATGACGATGTATGTGCCGATGACGATGTTTGTGTATAATAATAGTTGCTTAATTATTCATGTACTCGTATGTACCGATGACGATTTATGTGTATACCGCTCCCGATCGATTCCCCCTCGCTCCCCCCTCCCGCAGAAATACGCCCAGAACGGGGCAGACTGCCGCGGCAGGAAAACGACCTAAATCTCTGCCGCGGCAGAAGAAACTTTAACACCGGTTCGTAGGGGGGGGCTGAGGCCTGCGGCAGCCCCACGTGCGCCACCCTTTAACACCGGTTCGTATAAGAACCGGTGTTAAAGGGCCCCCCCCTCTAACACCGAACCCTCAACAGCGGTTGGGGAACTGCTGTTAGAGGGCCCTCCCAACCGGAGTTAAAGGGGGGGGGGGGGGGCTGCACTAGTGCATGTCCGACGTCCACGATCCATCTAGTCTTTTAACTTACGGATGTTATTTTTCTTTTTCCTCCAAGAAGCTCTCCGGTGGAAATATTTTGTATTCGGTCGTCTTCCTGAAGCCAAGCGACACATGATTGCTGCATCCAGAATATTTCTTCACGGTACAAGTAGCTTATCCACCTCCTTTTCCAGCCCAACTTTCAGTTTTATACTTTCCTCATCCATGAGTTGCCTAAGCTCCTCAAGCAAGTGCCCTTTTTTTTCTCGATTTCCCGCAGGATAGATTTGAAATGAATTTTTTTCCAATTGTAAAGGCTAGGCATCATCAAAATCTAGGAAGAAGAGGCATCTCCTAGGTCATTGCATGGGACTCGGCGTGACTTGCATCCTCAACAGCGGCTGACAAGGATGGTTCCCTCTCCTAGACGACCTCATACCTCCTCACCGACCGGTCCGTTCGACAGTTGGAAGCAGTGTCAGCAAATAGTAAGATAGGGCAGTGATCGGAACAAGATGAAGAAATATGTCTCAGCGTGTGGTTTGGGAACATAAGGGACCACGCCAACGAGGCGACGGCGCGATACAGCCTAACTTTCACATTGCGCTCTCCCTTTTGCTTATTATCAAATGTCCACGAGCTCCCTACAAAACCAATGTCGTGAAGATCGCAGTGAGACAAGACCTCTCTGAAGTCCATCATCAGTCTTTTCGAGCAAAGCGTGTGGGAAAAGTGGACTTCTTGCCACATGGCTTCATTGAAGTCCCCCATCATAAGCCAGGGTTGATCCGAATTTTGTTCGATTTGTCCAAACTTTGTCCACATAAGATGTCGATCCCCTGGTTTAGGTTCCCCATAGACAAAAGTAGCTTGCCACATGTGATCATACGGCCCCCCATTGACATGGACATCAATGTGGAGTTTGCTGAATGAGAGGAGATCGACATTGACATCCTCCATCCAGTATAATGCAATACCACCTCCTTTTCCATCCCCTGGTACTTGATAACAATGTTTCATACCCATTCTATAATAAAGATGTTCAACTCGTTCCTTACTTTGGCGAGTCTGCAGATAAACACGAGATTGGGCTTGTAGGTCTCCACTAGGCATACAAGTTCCCGAACGGTCGTAGGTTTCCCTACCTCATGGCTGTTCCATGCGAGGGTCGACATTAGGCCTGGCGGTCCTCCCCGGATACTACTAGGGAAAATCCTATATGAGACATGCTTATAGGAGACGCATCCCAAAAACATGCACCTTCACTAAATATACAAGGCGCACTTCTTAAGGGTGTGCCTTGTATATTTGAATAGTGGATGCGTATCTGTGAAGGGTGTGTCTCCTATTTTTTATGTATGGACCATATCTGGCTCTCTTTCCTTATTCGAGACGCATCTGGTCCATATGCGCCTCAAGTAGACGCATATGGTCTCGAGGCGCATATGGACCATATGCGTCTCTAATAAGGTGGGTGGGCCCGATGGTGGTTGGTTCCACAATACTAGAGGAAGTAATCAACATGTGCAGTAAAGACAATGACGAACGATGCTGAAATTTTGCATTCCCTTGATCAAAACTTCCATGTTGTTTCACCTTTTCGGTGAAAGTGAATGTTTATGGAGCTCCTCTTTCCTTTTTCTTTTCTAAATAATATGTGCAGAAGCATAAAAACATTGACCAACGAAGAAAAAAATTTCTCGTTTGACTATACATTATTGGATAGATGAGCCTCTCGTTAAATTCGGTCGTGGTTGCGACTAAAATCTGTGCGGCCAAAACCCGGGTGAGTGAGCTCACCACTATGAGGTCAAACCACCGAGTGGGCGGAGAAGCATACTATAGAGACAACTCGATGTCTGGTAGAAAGTACTCCCTCCGTCCTAAAATATAAGACGACCTAAGGATTAGTCAAAAGTCAATGCTTTCTAAGTTTGATCAAGATGCTCCAAAAAAATGAACATTTACAATACCGAATCAATATTATTAGATTCGCCATAAAGTATATTTTCTTTATGTTTTTGTTAAATATTGTAGATGTGGATATATTTTTCTAAATATTTGGTCAAAGTTAGTAAGATTTGATTTTTGTCGTCATAAAGTATATTTTTTTAATGTTTTTGTTAAATATTATAGGTGTAGATATATTTTTCTAAATATTTGATCAAAGTTATTAAGATTTGACTTTGTCTAATGCTTAGACGCCTTATGTTTTAGGATGGAAGGAGTAACATTTTCTTGGGCCGGTTAGGAAGTACTCCCTCCGTTTTAAAATATAAGATGTTTTAGGTTTGTGAAGAAAATGAATCTAGACTTTTTTTAGTGTGTAGATTCATCCTAAAGTTGAGTGAACCTACATACTAAAACAAGTCTAGATTCATTTTCTTCACAAACCTAAAACATCTTATATTTTGAAACGGAGGAAGTAAATTTGATCGTGGGTTCATCGAAACATACAAATAGGTGGGCCGGGATTGCCTCTTGTACCACTTCATATTCTCAGTATTTTATTTACTACGGTAGCGTGAACAATTCGTAGAGCTCTTTTTGGGTACAAGTGAGCATCCAACTAAATCATATATCTGCATGTGCATAGCAGAAATAGATCATGCACTACTTCAAATCATCATCGATCCAATGGCGGGATCAGTTGGCGCTTCAGCTCCGCTGCAGTGTTGCCGACTTCTCCCAGACGGCGTAGTCGCTGCCGTGTGCAGAGTTCACGAACCCGGCCGGGATGACGGCCCCGACGTCGTACCTGGAGCCGATCTTCACCACCACCTTGCCGTCGATCTCGGCGACGTAGGCGTCGCCGTCGTGCATGAGGATCTTGAGCTCGCTCGTCGCCGTGATGCCGTTGCGCTTCCTCACCGCCACCAACGCCGCGATCTCCTCCTTGAATCCCCAGTTGAAGAAATGGTCGTAGAACTGCACGCAAAAATCACCGATACAACCAACCCGTTATAATTTCTCTGGAAGAGTAGTACTATCTGACAAAGTTAGTGAACGTGAGTGAGGTTGCTTGCTTACGATGCATGGCGTGCCGGGGTGGGTGAGGATGTAGGCGTAGCCCTGCATGACCTTGTCGGAGGGGAAGGGCCACATGGCCTGGGTGGAGCCGGTGTCGTGGTTGTCGACGAAGGTGACGGCCTTGGCAGGCCACCACCCCATCACGCCGGGGGCCTTCCCCTGCGGGTCGATCAGCCGCCACAGCTCCCCCTCCACGGCGGCGTTCAGGATGCCCTTCGTCGTGAAGTCGAACACCATGCCGGCCGACGCGGCCCCTCCCACCCCGTCCAGCCAGTTCACCAGGTTTTGCCGGTGCGCGTCCTGGTCGTACTGGGGCTTCCCGTCCCCGCCCGTCGGCATGGTGTCCCACACCTCGGCCACGGCGAGGTCCGGCGACGTGCCGTCGATGTACACCTTGGCCATCGCGGCGGAGTACCCCTTGGCGAAGTCGAGGCGCCACGCGTCGAAGCCCAGGTCGGTCATGAGCCAGAGGAGCCACTCCTTGAGCTCCCGTTGCACGCGGTCGTTGAGGTGGTCGATGTCGGGCGCGGCCGCGAAGTCGGCCCCCGTGTCGAGGTTGGCGGTGCCGTCGGAGTAGATGGTGTCGTCGCGGCAGATCATGTGGGGGCCCCAGTCGAGGCGGCCGTCGGGGGTGCCGCCCTCGAAGATGCAGTAGATGCCGCGCTTGTCCTTGTAGTCGGCGCAACGGTGGTTGATGACGATGTCGGCGATGACGTGGACTCCCTTGCCGTGGAAGGCGCCGATCAGTGACTTGAGCTCCGCCGCGTTGCCGTACTTGGACGCGTCGATGTCGTACAGCCGGCCAGGCATGTAGCCTGCAAACGTAACAGTTTTTTTTTTATAAGTTTTCTTCTTGATTGTAAACAGAGTAGGAAAATACGATTTGGTAGCTGCCGAAGCACCGTGTCAACCGAATTACTAATAAATTAGCTAAAGACTAGGCAAATCATACTGCACGTCGCAATCAAAGATGGCATGTTCTACGATTCCATCCCCTTTCTTTTCCCTTTTGGACGCCAAATGTTTAGACAGGAATGGATTTAGCGGGGAGGAGAACAGGACCTTCGTTGGAGACGGAGTGGGAGGGCGGCGGCAGCCAGACGTGGGTGACTCCGGCGGCGGCGATGTCGTCGACCTTCCCCATCATCATGTTGTACCACCCGCCGCTCTGCTTCCACGACTCCCAGTTGAACCCCTGCGACAAGACGCCATGGTCATGACCATGACCATGAAACAAACGCCCACACAGCGAGCCAATTAAGCTCCTGAGCTCGAATTATCTAACTCTTCCACACAGAACCAAAGCTTACATATATAAATCAAAACAATACGCATGCGTACCTGAAACAGGACCTGGTGACCGGACGCTAACCCTGCAAGAAGCAGCAGAAGCAGAGAGAAACAGCAGAGGTGGCTGTTCTTCCCCATGGCCCTACTGACAAGTCACAAGACGCTCTTCTTCGTCTTCTTCTCCCAGTGAATATATGATTGGTTGGTCGATTGGCCGATGGTTACAAGTGTACTAGGTGCCTGGTATTTATAGGGAGGGGGGATGTGATCATACCCGAGCGAGCTACGCCGTACGTACCATGGATAGGGAGTGTTGCTTGGAGGCAATGCGCGGGTACCAGACTCTGTTATTATCATGGGAAAAAGGGGTAGTTGATGGCGGTCAAGTCAATCAGGGGTGGCACGGACTCCATCTCCATGGAAATGAAATCCAAGCTGAGATCGAAACCCAGCATTGCATTTTTGAGGGTAACCGATTTCCAAGATCTTTCAGTTTGGAGGCAACTTTTCTTGAGCCCGTAGCTAACTCGACAGAGACATGGAAACGTTGATCGGAGCACACGATAGATACTTCTCTCTCTTTTTTTTGTTGACGAACGGACGGTGGGCAACGAAGCCGTAGCTAACCACTATAGCTCCACGGTACGGTGATGACGATTAGTCTTGCAGAGGTTTGATCCAGAACTACCTCTCCTCCCTAAACTCGTACAAATGCATCCACGTATATATTAAACCTGTATGTAAACCAAGGATTATCCTCGTAGAGACACAGAGATCAGGATCTGTAGATATACGGCATTTTCACACGCACACGATCCGTTCTGTCCACCACCGTCCAACACCCTGACCACCGCCGGCGTCCAGCGAGCCGCCGGACTGTCCGACAAGAATAAGTCGCCGGACAAGTAGCCAAATAGTTCGACGAGCCGCAAAACTGTTCGGCCGCCACTGCCAAGCTTTCCAACGCCACCGCCTCCGCACTAACCCTGCCGACACACATCTACGATGCCAAGCCGAGACGTGCACCAGCCAGACCGATTCATCGCTCGCTAACCGAAACCGCCACCACTACAACCGCGCACGGACATGGCCGTCTCCGGCGATGATCCGCGTACATTCATACTTTTTTTTGCTTTGTGTAGAGCTTGTACTAGTATAGTTATGGTTAAAAAAACCTATTATTTGGTTGAGTTATAGGAATTCTATACATGGTTCCATATACGTGTATATAGTAATTACGAATGAATATCCAGCGACGTTCTTGTGTTTAACGTTATACAAGTTTATATTAGTGGAAAGGGATAGTACCGAATGAAAGCGCAACCGGTTTTTCTCTGACTATTTTACAAAATCGCGGTGGGTAGGTTGGATGGGTTCCACGACGACCTTGGCCGGCCTGTTGCAACATGGTCGCGGACTTTACGGGTCTGTGGGGCCCGGTCGGACCGCCATGGGACTGGTGTGCCTCCGCGGAGGCTTTATGGGTCCGCTGGGCCCGACCGGACCTATGGAGGACTGGTGTGACTGTGGCCGCGTACAGTCAACTACCGCCTCCGGTGGTGGAGGCTGTGTTCCCCCCACGCGGTCGCGGTACCGTGGGACCCGGCTTGCTCGGTGAGACGATGATGGCGAAGTCGGGACCGGAGTGACGCATGCTTGTGGGCGGCAAGTTTCAGTGGTGGTGAGGCCTCGCTCTCACGGGTCTCATGTGCAATGGCTCGTCCGGGGGTAGTGGATAGGGTCCTCGGGAGAAATCCTTGTCGGCTCAATCGACACTGGCACGGTGCCGTCCGCGGGTGCCATTTTCTTCCTGGAGGGTGTCGTGGCTTTTCTTAATCCATTCCCCTCTATGTGCCGGAGGAAATCTTAGGGTCAGTCTCTGGTCCAGCCAGCAGCGGTCGCTTTTCCTCTTGTGGATGCTGCTTAATGCTTGACGAGTTGAGGCTAGAAACGTGGTGAGCATTCTTTAAAGGATGTAGTGGCTGCGATCTTCCTCGTCTAGTCGATCCGTTTTTATCTTTAATTCTCTTTATTTTTTCTTGTTTTTGCTGAACGTATGTGTGCTGCTGCCCGTGTTATGTCTCTGTCTTGTAGCTGGTCAGAAGTTTGCGGATATCCTCGAAGGTTTGCGACGTACGGGACGACTTGTTGGAGTTGGAGCTAGCCCCGCTGCTGTCAGTGCTGCGTGGCAGCCAGACCAAATGTGACGGTGACAGCTGCTGTCCCCGGTACTACCGCCTTGTCGTACTAATCCACGATGCGCCGCATACGAGTAACAGTTGTTTATCGGCTCGTTCTGTCCGAAAATAAGTACGTAATTTGGATTTATATATTTATAGATATTTTACGTCTGCGTCTTCTACTGTTGCAGTATCAGACGTGCCACGGAGATCGGTACCTAAGAGTGCCTCCGGAGAGATCGGTACCAAGACGGCAAGGGGCCAATTGCGGAGCTCGAAATCTGTTGCCTGTATCTGCAGTTGGGCATGCAGATGAGATCGATCAACCTTGGCGACTCGATCGCTCGACGAGGCGGTGCCGAAAGGCATACGTTGGTCCGAGTAACATTGATGGCGCGCGCGGATAGGAAAGCGAAGAGAAGAAAGCATGAGATCGGGATCACTGGACTGCACGACTCGGTAGCCGGCTACGGACGTACTACGTCGTGGGATTGGGGGAGTTCCTTACACAGTACTTCCTCCGTTTCAAAATATAAGATCTTTTAGTTTTGTGAAAAAAATGTATCTAGACTTGTTTTACTATATAAATTCACTTAACTTTAGACTGAATCTACACACTAAAAGAAGTTTAGATTTATTTTATTCACAAACCTAAAACATCTTATAGCCATCACCATGCTGCTTAAGAAGAACATATATACGAGTATGATCTAATCTAGGCGGAAACGATGCCCTCGTTAGAGGGCTCGAGTTCATGTTTATAGAGCAACGGAAAAGACCTGCCGGTGGCATATGTACATGTACGATATATACATATAGGGGTGAAGTATTACTTCATGCCCTATGTATACCAAAGATAAAACGATTACATGATAAAGATTAAACATCTTCAACGACCCCCTTAATTATAACATTTCGGAAGGTTAAGATTACGCTTGAATTCATCAAGAAGCTTTTGTAAATCCATCTGCCACATGATCCTTGCTAGATATAAACTGAATATCTAGGAGTTTGTTTGCTACCCTTTCACGAACAAGATTAAAATTAATTTCAATAAGTTTAGTTCTGGCATGAAACACAAGATTAACTAACCAGTAGGTGGCACCAATATTATCACACCAAAGACAAGGCCTACTCTGGAGTGAAACACCAAGTTCTTGCCTCAACCCAAACCAATTCAGCAGTAGCGTTGGCTAGTGCCTTATATTCAACTTTTGTGCTTGAACTTCAAACCGTGACTTGTTTCTGTGCAGTCCATGAGACCAGGTTTGGGCCAAAGAAAACAGGAAAACCTCTTGTGGATTTTCTATCATCAAGACAACATGCCCAATCTGTATCTGAAAAAGCACTAAGCAAACCACTTCCTCGTGGCTTGGAACAAGGTGGCGTCGCTCAAGGAGGTTGGCAGCCTCAGAATCCCAAATCTTCATCTCCTCAACCTCGTGCTTAGGTGTCGGTGGGCGTGGCTCCAAAAATAAGACTCTACAAAGGCGTGGTTAGAATTTGACCTACAGATTCCAAAACAAGCCAGGACAGTCTTCGAGGCGGCCGCCTGCTTCACTCTAGGCAATGGTAAGTGTGCGCGCTTCTGGTCGGATTGGTGGCTATTTGGAGCTCGGATAGATGAGATTGCCCCAAACCTAGTTAAGCTGGTACAGCCGCGTTGGCTCAAAGCCCGCATGGTGAAGGACGGCCTCTCGGGGGTGTGGTTGCTGGATTGCGGCCCCGACCTAGGGGATGCGTCCTTAGCGGAATTATTTACGTTGTGACTTGTCCTGGCCATAGTGCAGCTTTCCTCGGACTTGGAGGACCTCCTTACTTGGAGGTGGACGAAGGACGGGGCCTACTCGGCTAAATCGGCGTACAACGCCTTTTTCGCAGGGATGATCTGGGCGTTGGGGTCTGAACAGATTTGGCGATCTCGGCCTCCCTATAGCTGTAAGTTCTTTGCTTGGTTGGCCTCAAGAGACAGATGCTGGACGGGGGATCGTATAGAACTACGGGACCTCTCCCGACCCCTTGCATGCCCCCTGTGCGATCAATAGCAAGATCTATCCAACACCTGCTGCTTGGTTGCGTGGTGACGAGGGAGGTCTGGGCTTGAACGCTGCAGCATTGCGCCAAGCCCCTATGGATGCCGACGCCAGATTGGATCTGCTCTTGTGGTGGACTTCGTTGATGGATCCTCTAGAGACCCGACGTAACCTATGGACGACCATCATTCTGGTCTTCTGGTGCATCTGGCGGCACCGGAATGACGTGGTCTTTAACGCCACCCCCTTCCGTAGTGGCCATAAAGTGTAAAACTAGAGCGGACTATGAGCCGTGGTGCTTAACTAGGTTGTTATGTAGCGTAGAGTTTGGCTTCCCTGAGCCAGGTCATCCAACCCAATTAAGGGTTTTATCCAGTATTATTCCTTTCCGCTAAACTCATACAAATACGTTTATATTAAACCCATATCTAAATAGAGTATTATCCATGTAGAGGCTTACATACCAGGATATATAGTTATAGGCAATTCCCACGCACATGATCCGGCGCCCTCGGCCATCATCTCGACCGCCGCCGCCGGCGGACAAGTCATCAGACAGTCCAGCGAGCCACCAGACAAGTTGCCAGACAGTCCGGTCACCGCCGCCAAGCTCTCTCGCGCTGCCGCCTCTGCGTGCCACCGTACCAGCTATGCCGACACACACCTACGAGGCCAAGCCGAGGCATGCACCGCTCAGGCTGAGTCATCGGCTCGCCAGACCCAATGGCCACCATTACCACCGCGCGCGGGCACGGCCGTTGCCGGCGACGATCCCGGTGTACAACCATATTTGTTTTTCCTTATTTAGTTGAGTTATATGAGATTCTAGACACGATTATATATGCGTGTATATACTAAGTACAAAGGAGTATCAAGCCATCCGTATGGTTCTTGTGCTCGCTGGACTGTCATATAGGTAGTATATATAGGTAGTACTATATGAGAGCCCATCCAATTATATGAGAGCCCATCTCATATAGTACTACCTCTCTCGCTAAACTCGTAGTACTATATGAGAGCCCATCCAATTATCCCAATCTCATGCTTTTTTGGTTTTCCCATCCCCGGCATCAATGTTTTTCTTGAACCAACAACATGTGCTTTTTGGACACCGCCTCGCCGAGTAGCCAAGGTTGATCGATCATCGACCCGTCCAACTGCAAATACCGACAGCATGGATATGTGTGGATGGCAATGTGTACCGAAACCCGCAAACCCGACGGGTACCCATGCTAAATGGGTAGGGTTTGGTAAAGAATAAAACCCGTGGAGCTGCTTAGCGGTAAAATATTAGACCCGTCGGTTCTAAGGGGGCGGGTATGGGGGTGCCAAACCCGTACCCGCATACTCAGCAACTCACGCATGCACGTTCAGAAAAAACCACGCACACACTACTGTTGAGGAACTGCAATAACTTATGTCTTACTAAACAAGGACCACGAGAAGATATATGACAAAACCTATCGCGACAACAGAAACTACAGCGCGAGGCCGAAATTCGACTTTGTAGTGCTGCTTAACCAACCCTGTAGTTCTTGGTCGGTAGTCCTCAGTCGGTCAGTAGTCCTCGGTCGGTCAGTAGTCCTCGGTCGGTCAGTAGTCCTCGATTGGTCGGTAGTCCTCGGTCGGTCGGTAGTCCTCGGTCGGTGGTCAGTAGTCCTCGGTCGGTCAGTAGTTCTCGGTCGGTCTGTAGTCCTCGGTCGGTCAGTAGTTCTCGGTCGGTCACTAGACCTAGATTGGTCGGTAGTCCTCGGTCGGTCGGTAGTCCTCGGTCGGTCAGTAGTTCTCAGTCGGTCTGTAGTCCTCGGTCGGTCGGTCAGTAGTCCTCGGTCGGTCGGTCAGTAGTCCTCGGTCGGTCAGTAGTCCTCGGTCGGTCAGTAGTCCTCGATCGGTCGGTAGTCCTCGGTCGGTCGGTAGTCCTCGGTCGGTCGGTAATCCTCGATCGGTCGGTAGTCCTCGGTCGGTCAGTAGTTCTCGGGCGGTCTGTAGTCCTTGGTCGGTCGGTCAGTAGTCCTCGGTCGGTCGGTCAGTAGTCCTCGGTCGGTCGGTCAGTAGTCCTCGGTCGGTCGGTCGGTCAGTAGTCCTCGGTCGGTCGGTCGGTCGGTCAGTAGTCCTCGGTCGGTCAGTAGTCCTCGGTCGGTCAGTAGTCCTCGATCGGTCAGTAGTCCTCGATCGGTCGGTAGTCCTCGGTCGGTCGGTAGTCCTCGGTCGGTCGGTAATCCTCGATCGGTCGGTAGTCCTCGGTCGGTCAGTAGTTCTCGGGCGGTCTGTAGTCCTTGGTCGGTCGGTAGTCCTCGGCCGGTCGGTCAGTAGTCCTCGGTCGGTCAGTAGTTCTCGGTCAGTCAGTAGTCCTCGATCGGTCGATAGTCCTCGGTCGGTCAGTAGTCCTCGGTCGGTCGGTAATCCTCGATCGGTCGGTAGTCCTCGGTCGGTCAGTAGTCCTCGGTCGGTCGGTAATCCTCGATCGGTCGGTAGTCCTCGGTCGGTCAGTAGTTCTCGGGCGGTCGGTAGTCCTCGGTCGGTCGGTAATCCTCGATCGGTCGGTAGTCCTCGGTCGGTCAGTAGTTCTCGGGCGGTCTGTAGTCCTTGGTCGGTCGGTAGTCCTCGGCCGGTCGGTCAGTAGTCCTCGGTCGGTCAGTAGTTCTCGGTCAGTCAGTAGTCCTCGATCGGTCGGTAGTCCTCGGTCGGTCAGTAGTCCTCGGTCGGTCGGTAATCCTCGATCGGTCGGTAGTCCTCGGTCGGTCAGTAGTTCTCGGGCGGTCTGTAGTCCTTGGTCGGTCGGTAGTCCTCGGTCGGTCGGTCAGTAGTCCTCGGTCGGTCAGTAGTTCTCGGTCGGTCAGTAGTCCTCGGTCGGTCGGTGAGTAGTTCTCGGTCGTTCCGTAGTCCTCGGTCGGTCAGTAGTTCTAGGTCGGTCAGTAGTCCTTGATCGGTCGGTCAGTAGTTCTCGGTCGGTCAGTAATCCTCGATCGGTCGGTAGTCCTCGATCGGTCGGTAGTTTGTTATCAAACTAAGGTGTGGTTCGCAACGGACTAACACTAAAGATATATTGTACGGCAATAGTATCGACATGATTTAACCCCAAGGAACTAAAGGTCTCACCAAAAGACCAAATTTATACAATGCCATATCATTGGAGAATGAGTGATACATGGAGACGCAAAGACATGCAAATACACACGGACCTGAAAGTGTCAGATCCGTAGATTATGTTAACCACTTGAAGTTGCGTATATGGAACATCAGAAAGCCATAGGTCTTCAATACATAAAGTTTTCAAACTAGATTATTGTCTCTAGTGCAAGTGGGAGACTGAAGGGAATATGCCCGAGAGACAATAATAAAGTGGTTATTATTGTATTCCTTATTTATGATAAATGTTTATTTTGCATGCTATAATTATATTGATACGGAAATATTAATACATGTGTGTTTAATAAAAAAAAAGTGTAGGGCTTCGTAGCATGGAAAATAAAAAAATTCTACCGCATGCACATAAACAAGCCAAGATCTATCTACTAGATTGTAAGCAACGAGTCGATTAGAGTACTCACCCTCGAAGATTCCAAAGCGGTTAATGAGAGAAGATTCTCGTGGATGATGTAGTCATACACTTGCCGATCTCAAGATCGCGTAGACGATCCTTTCGGCGCTGCGTTCTGGTAGCGCTTCCGCAGTCGATCAAACATTCGGTACTCAATGAAGACCTTCATCTCCCTTGTTCCAGCAGGCAGCGGAGGTTGTAGTTCTCCCCTCACGATTCCGGCAGCACGACAACGTGGTGTCAGAAGTAGAGGGAAGATCCCGAAGGGCTTCGCCTAAGCCGGTGCGGGTTAGGGTGGATCTAGGGTTTCTGACGATCTAGGTTTAGAAGGCCGGAGAGGAGGAGGAGGTGTCGGTGGCGGCTAGGGCGACGGTGACGGGCCGGCAGCGGCGCGAGGCGGTGGCTGGCGGCGGCGGTGCAAGGTGGGGAGGGCTGGTTGTGGTTCTTTGGGGCAGCCCCTCCCCTCTATTTATGAGAGGGAGGGCAGCTTGGAAGAGGGGAGTTTGAATCCTTCCCCAAACCCAAGTTAGAGATAAATAAGGACTCTTTCCTTCTTCCACTAGGAAACCATTGTTCTAGTTTGACTTTTCAAACTTCCCTTTTGACTTTCAATTTAGAGATTTATTTCTCTCTTGCAAATGCCCAACCAAGTGACCTAGGACATGATCCAATCATTCCACTTTACCATGACACATTCATGAACCGTTCCCCTTCCGGTCCGGTGAAACTTCTAGACCCTTCTAGAACCTCTCCGATGAAAACATCGAAATCATTCCCGAACTCCGGAATCGGACTTTCCTTATATGAATCTTATTCTCCGGACCATTCCGGATCTCCTCGTGATATCCCGGATACCATCCGAGACTCCTAACAACATTCGGTCTCCCTACTTACATTTCATATCTACTAAAAAACATCGAATCCTTAAGTGTGTCTCCCTATGGTTCGTGAATTATGCGGACATGACCGAGACACTTCTCCGATCAATAACCAATAGAGGAATCTGGAAATTCATATGGCTCCCACATATTTCTATGATTACTTTGTGATCGAATGAACCACTTACATACGATACCAATTTCCCTTTGTCTCGTGATAGTTTACTTATTCGAGGTTTGATCGTCGGTATCTCTGCATACCTAGTTCAACCTCGTTACCGATAAGTACTCTTTTCTCATTCCCATGATATGTGATCCCTTGTGATCCAGTCACATGCTTGTAAGCTAATTGGATGACATTCCACCGAGACGGCCCAGAATATATCTATCCGTCATATGGATGGAAAAATCCCACTCTTGATCCATGTGCCTCAACACATACTTTCCGAACACTCAATGCCACCTTTATAGCCACCCAGTTACGGTGTGGTGTTTGATGTCATCAAAGTATCCTTCCGGTGATGGTGATTAGCATGATCTCATGGTCAAAGGAATTAGGTTACTATGTATCAGAAAGCTTATAGCAAACGAACTATTGAAACGACTTGATATTTATGCTACACTTATCTATAGGAGTATATCCATCATACCATTCTCCTAATGATATGATCTTTTTGTTAATAACATCTCAATGTTCATGATCGAGAAACCACGATCATCTATTAACCAACAAGCTAGTATTACAAAGAGGATTTACCAGGGACTCTAATTTAGTTTACAAACCACACAAGTATTAATGTTTCCGGTTAATACTATTATAGCATGAATGTAAACATTTATCATAAACACAAAGATATAATAATAACCACTTTTATTATTGCCTCTAGGGCATATCTCCAACAGTCTCCCACTTGCACTAGAGTCAACGAACATCCATGGAGGTCTGGTGCTGGTCATGATTTGTCCTCGGGAGAGGTTTAGTCAACGGATCCGCCACATTTAGATCTGTGTGTACTTTGCAAATCTTTATGTCACCATCTTGGACATGCTCTCGAATAGCATGAAAACGTAGCTTGATATGCTTCAGCTTCTTGTGTGACCTTGGTTCTTGCGCATTGGCTATGGCGCCCATGTTATCACAATAGATAGACATTGGGTCCAGCGCACTTGGAACCACACCGAGCTCTGTAATGAACTCCTTCATCCATATCGCCTCTTGTGAAGCCTCTGAAGCAGCTATGTATTCCGATTCAGTTGAAGATCTCGCCACAACGCTTTGCTTTGCACTCCTCCAGCTAACTGTTGTACCATTCAAAATAAATACGTATCCAGATTGAGATTTAGAATCATCTGGATCGGTGTTTCAACTAGCATCGGTGTAACCATTAACAACGAGCTGTTCATCACCTCCATAAGAAAGATCCATATCCTTAGTCCTTCTCAAGTACTTAAGGATGTTTTTGACCGATGTCCAATGATCCACTCCTGGATCACTTTGATATCTCCAGTCAAACTAACAGCATATGAAATGTCGGGTCTAGTACATAGCATGGAATACATGAGAGATCCTATGGCTGAGGCATAGGGAGTCTTACTCATCCTTTCTCTATCTTCTGCCGTTGCAGGACTTTGATTTTTACTCAAGGTCGTATTGGGCAACATGGGCAAGAACCCTTTCTTGCTATCTTCCATTCCAAACCTCTTTAGAACTTTGTCCAAATATGTACTCTGTGACAACGATATTAGGCGTCTTGATCTATCTCTATAAATCTTTATGCCTAATATGTAAGTTGCTTCGCCAAGATCTTTCATTGAAAAACTATTATTCAAATAATCCTTGACACTATTAAGAAGGTCTATATCATTCTCAATCAACAATATGTCATCTACATATAGTATTAGGAATGCTACAGAGCTCCTACTCACTTTCTTGTAAATACAAGCTTCTCCATAAGTTTGTATAAAACTAAAGCTTTTGATTACCTTATCAAAATGTTGATTCCAACTTTGGGATGCTTGCTTCACTCCATAAATGGACCGTTGAAGTTTGCATACCTTGTTAGCATATTTCGGATCGACAAAACCTTTGGGTTGTACCATATACAATTCTTCATCAATGTCTCCATTGAGGAACGCCGTTTTGACATCCATCTGCCATATCTCATAATCATAATATGCAACGATTGCTAACAAAATCCTCACAGACTTTAGCTTCACTACCGGTGAGAAAGTCTCATCGTAGTCAACTCCTTGAATTTGTCGAAACCCTTTTGTGACAAGTAGAGCTTTATAGACAGTAACATTACCATCAGCATATGTTTTCTTCTTGAAAATCCATTTGTTCTTAACAACTTTCCGGCCATCCAGTAAGTCCACAAAAGTCCATACTTGGTTTTCGTACATGGATCCAATCTGGGATTTCATGGCTTCTTGCCATTTATTGGAATCTGGGCTCATCATCGCTTCCTGATATGTCGCAGGTTCATCGGTGTTGTCCATTAACATGACACTCATAACGGGATCATACCAATTAGGAGTGGTACGAGTTCTTGTTGACCTGCGAGGTTCCGTAGTTACTTCAACCGAAGTTTCATGATCAACATCATTAGCTTCCTCTCTTATTGGTGTAGGCACCACAGGAACTACTTCCGGTGCTGCGTTACTCTCAAGTTAGAGAGAAGGTTCGAGAACCTCGTTGAGTTCTACTTTTCTTCATGTCACTTATTTCGAGAGAAACTCCTTCTCTAGAAAGGATCCATTCTTGGCAACAAAGATTTTGCCCTCGGATCTATGATAGAATGTATACCCAATAGTTTCCTTCAGGTATCCTATGAAGACGCATTTTTCCGCTTTGGGTTCAAGCTTGTCGGGTTGTAACTTCTTTACATAAGCTTTGCAACCCCAAACTTTAAGGAACGACAATTTAGGTTTCTTCCCAAACCATAATTCATATGGTGTCGTTTCAACGGATTTAGATGGTGCCCTATTTAAAGTCAATGCGGCTGTTTCTAATGCATAACCCCAAAACGATAGCGGTAAATCTGTAGGTGACATCATAGAACGAACCATATCTAAGAGAGTTCGATTACGACGTTCGGACACACCATTACGTTGTGGTGTTCCCAGCGGTGTCAATTGTGAAAGTATTCCACATTTCTTCAAATGCTCGCCAAACTTGTAACTTAGATACTCACCTCCACAATGATATCCTAGAAATTTAACCTTCTTGTTATGTTGAATCTCTACCTCACTTTGAAATTCCTTAAACTTCTCGAAAGTTTCGGACTTATGTTTCATGAAATAGATATACCCATATCTACTCAAGTCATCCGTGAAGGTAAGAACATAACGATAACCACCGCGCGATGCTACAGTCATTGGGCCACACACATCGGTATGTATGATTTCCAATAAGTCTGTAGCTCGCTCCATCATACCAGAAAATGGAGTCTTAGTCATTTTACCCATTAGACATGCTTCGCATCTTTCAAGTGATTAAAAATCAAGTGATTCAAGAAGTCCATCGGAATGGAGTTTCTTCATACGCTTCACTCCAATGTGACCAAGACGATAGTGCCACATATAGGTCGAGTTATCACTCAATTTCAAACGTTTAGCTTCAATGTTATTAATATATGTATTACTACAATCAAGATTCAATAAGAATAGACCATCTATCAAAGGTGCATGTGCATAAAACATATTACTCATATAAATTGAACAACCATTATTCTCGGACTTAAACAAGTAACCGTCTCGCAATAAAATGATCCGGATATAATGTTCATGCTCAACGCAGGCACCAAATAACAATTATTTAAGTATAAAACTAATCCTGATGGTAGATGAAGAGGTAGCGTGCCGACCGCGATCACATCAACCTTTGATCCATTTCCAACGCGCATCGTCACCTTGTTCTTCGCTAGTTTTCGTCTATTCTGCAGCACCTGTTTCGAGTTACAATTATGAGCAACCGAACCAGTATCAAATACCCAGGCACTATTACGAGTACTAGTGAGATACACATCAATAACATGTATATCGGATATACATTTCTTCTTGATGTTGCCGTTCTTCAAATACACCAAGTACTTTGGGCAATTCCGCTTCTAGTGACCTTCTCCCTTACAATAAAAGCACTCAGTATCAGGCTTAGGCCTAGCCTTGGTCTTCTTCGCCGGTGCGGTAACTTTCTTACCACCCTTCTTGAAGTTTCCCTTTTTCTTAGACTTGCCTCGCTTCTTGAATTTGGTGGTCTTATTGTGTAGGGGTTCGTAGCATGGAAAACAAAAAAATTCTATCGCATACAAACAAACAAGCCAAGATCTATCTACTAGATTGTAGCAACGAGTTGATGGAATAACTTACCCTCGAAGATTCCAAAGCGGTTAACGAGAGCAGATTCTCGTGGGTGATGTAGTCGTACTCTTTCTGATCTCAAGATCGCGTAGACGATCCTTCCGGCGCCATGTTCCGGCAGCGCTCCCGCAGTCGGTCACACGTTCGGTACTCGACGAAGATCTTCCTCTCCCTTGTTCCAGCAGGCAGCGGAGGTTGTAGCACTCTCCTCGCGATTCCGGCAGCACAACGGCGTGGTACCGGAAATAGAGAGGAGATCCCGCAGGGCTTCGCCTTAAGCCGGAGCGAGTATGGTGGAGTATGAGAGAGCTTTAGTGGTCTAGGGTTTAGACACACCAATTATAAGGCTCTAA
Source organism: Avena atlantica (assembly GCA_910589765.1). Taxonomy (NCBI): domain Eukaryota; kingdom Viridiplantae; phylum Streptophyta; class Magnoliopsida; order Poales; family Poaceae; genus Avena; species Avena atlantica. The sequence continues at coordinate 526,294,219 of OU342739.1, read as the reverse complement.
ACTGAAGGCTAGGGCAATTAGAAGCTCTAAACCAAAACGGCTCTAAACCGGAGGCTATGGCTAGGGTTTAGATTTAGAGGATAGGAACTTGTGTGTCTAGAGGAGGAGGCCCTGCCCCTCCTTTTATAGGTGGGAGGGGCGGCCAAGGGGAGGGAGTCCCTCCCCAAGTCGGCCTTGGGTGGAGCGCTGGCTTGGAGAGGAGGGACTCCTCCCCCAAGTCGGTTTCAACCTCCTCTTGCTTGTTTCCCACAGTTTCCTGTTTTAGCCGTTTGACTTTCAAACTGGCCATTTGACTTTTCAGTTTTAGGATTCAATTTAATCCTTTATTTGGAACAGCGAGAACACTTAGTACATGATGCAATCATTCCAATATGTAATGACACATTCATGTACCCCTTCCCCTCCGGAGTGCCGGACATTCCGGAACCTTCTAGAACATTCCTGATGAAAACACCGGAATCATTCCCGAACTCCGAAACGGGACTTTCCTTATATGAATCGTATTCTCCGGACCATTCCGGATCACCTCATGATATCCCGGATCCCATCTGAGACTCCGAACAACATTCGGTCTCTTTCTCATAATACCATAACTACTCAAAACAACGTCGAATCCTTAAGTGTGTCTCCCTACGGTTCGTGAATTATGCGGACATGATCGAGACACTTCTCCGAACAATAACCAATAGAGGAATCTGGAAATTCATATGGCTCCCACATATTTCTACGATTACTTTGCGATCGAATGAACCACTTACATACGATACCAATTTCCCTTTGTCTCACGATAGTTTACTTATCAGAGGTTATGATCATCGGTATCTCTGCATACCTAGTTCAACCTCGTTACCGATAAGTACTCTTTTCTCGTTCCCGTGATATGTGATCCCTTGTGAGCCAGTCACATGCTTGCAAGCTAATTGGATGACATTACACCGAGAGGGCCCAGAGTATATCTATCTGTCATATGGATGGACAAATCCCACTCTTGATCCATGTTTTTCAACCAATACTTTCCGAACACTCAATGCCACCTTTATAGCCACCCAGTTACGGTGTGGTGTTTGATGTCATCAAAGCATCCATCCGGTAAAGGTGATATGCATGATCTCATGGTCGAAGGAATTAGGTTACTATGTATCAGAAAGCATATAGAAATTGAACTATTTAAAATGACTTGATCTTTATGCTACGCTTATCTATAGGAGTATGTCCATCACATCATTCTCCTAATGATATGACCCTGTTGTTAATAACAGCTCTATGTTCATGATCAGGAAACCATGATCATATATTAACCAACAAGCTAGTTTAACAAGAGGCTTTACTAGGGACTCTTTTATGTTTACAAATCACACAAGTATTAATGTTTCCTGTTAATACAATTATAGCATGGTATGTAAACATTTATCATAAGTATGAAGATATGATAATAACCCACTTTATTATTGCCTCTTGGGCATATCTCCAACAGTCTCCCACTTGCACTAGAGTCAATAATCTAGTTTCAAACCTTTGTGTATTCAACACCTATGGCTTTCTGGTGTCGTATGTACACGATTGCTAGTGGTCAACTGATCTCCGGATCTGACACTTCCAGGTCCGTGTGTAATTGCATGTCTTTGCGTCTCTACGCATCACTCATTCTCTAATGAGATGGCTTCGTACAAATTTGGTCCTTTAGTGTGACCTTTAGTTCTTTGGGGTTAAAACATGTTGATAATATTGTCGTACAATATATCTTCATAGTATTATCCCGCTATGAACTACACCTAGTTTGATAACAAACTTCTTGACACAAATGCCCTCATTGGCTGCTATTATAGCAGTCATATACTTAGCCTTTTGTTGTAGTATCTGTCACAATGTCTTTAACTTTGGAACTCATCCAAATCCATTATGGAACTCTCTTTCCATTATATTGTGCCACCCTTAGTGTAGATTGAGATAAACTTAATTTGTACTTTATGACAAAACTAGTATCAATGTAGTACTTTTACAATGAACTAACCATCTATTTGTCACTTTTACAAATAATATACTCTTAGTTCTTCCAAAAGATCATAAGAATATCCTTACTATTGTCCAATGATCATCTTATGAATCATTCTGGTATATGCTCATAACATTTAGAGCATAGGACATATCTGGATTTGTACACATCACAGCATGATTGATATAAATACTCTTTGTGATCAAGTATCAATCTATACTTGAATCTTGTTTCACTTACCAAATGTCAATACATTTGAATATATCATCAATATTGAACTCATTCAATCCTTTCTGTGCGACAAGAAACTTTCTTGTAGTTTCTATATTGAACTCATTCAATATCTCGTCTATGTACTTCTGGCATAACCATATTAGCGTCTATTCATGCCAAATATTTGGGTTTTGCCTAAGTCTTTCATCGGGATGACATTCTTAATATGTGTTAATAAAAGATACATCATTTCCAATCAACAATATGTCTTCCACATAACGTATTAGAAACATGTCTTAGCGCTCCCACTTAATTTCTTGCAAATGCAAGCATCTTCATTGTCTCTGATGAAATTAAACTCTTTTAACAGTTTCATCATAGTGAAGATTCCAACTCTGCTATGCTTACTTCAACCATTGAAGTTTGCATATGCTTTTAGCATCCTTTGAATTAACAAAACCCTATGGACCGTGTTACGCACATGTCCTAGGTAACAATTCTATTAGAAGAACTTGTTTTGTTTATTCAACTACCATATAACAAATTTATATGTAGTGGTTGCTACATTAATCCGTCTAGACTAAATATCGCTATGAAAGATCAGATCTTGTCATAGTCAACCTTTGAACATTGTTGTGAACTCTTTCCCAACATGTCGACTATATTCATGTCCATTTCTTTATAGATCCAAACACAACTGTAAGGTCTTACACCTTTCTCGAGGGTCCTTCAAGTTCAAAACTTGATTTCTCATGTATGGAACTATCACGGATTTTATGGCTTCAAGCCATTTGACGGAGTCAGGGCTCATCATCGCTTCTTTGCATGTAGTCGGATCATTATTGCCAAATAATGATTTAACTCTCAAATCTTGGTATTTGATTGTTCATCCGACCTACTTGTTTCAATAGGAACTTGGATCTCCGTGACCACAACCTTTGAGGTATGTGAGCCATGAGCATTGTTGCTGCCTCCGGAACACTTTTCGGCGCTGCGCAACTCTGCACATATAGCTAAGGTTCTTTTAACCTTATCAAAGTTCTATTGTCCTCCCACTTATCTTTTCACGAAAAATTCCTTCACAAGGAAACTTGACATTCTAAGCGACAAACACTTTTGTCTCCGGTGTTATGGAGGAATACTTAACAAAGACAGGTTCATCCGACTTTGGTTGCAAACATCTTTCTTATGTATAGCATACCAATGTTTAAGAAAGGACTACTTGGGTTTTATCCCAAACCATAACTTTATATGGTGTCATTTCAACGGATTATGATGAAGCTCTTTTCAGTGGAAAAACGGTAATCTCTAAAGCTTTTAATCTTTAAAATACAATGGCAGTTTTATGAATTACACCTTCGATCTTACCATGTCAAACAAGGTTTAATTACATATCTCGAACGCTCCATACTCTTATGGTGTTTCGGGAAATGCAAATCCACGGAATGATTCCTTAAATCTTAGGTATTATGCTAAACTTGTAACTCAAATATCTTCCTTTATGATCTTATCATAAACTATTTATATTCTTGTTACAATGATTTTGCACTTCATGTTGAAAGTCTTTGAACTTTTCAAATATTTCACACTTCATCCTTATTAAATAAATATACATATATTCACTCAAATTTTCGGAGAAAGCATATGAAGTTGAAATCCATCGCTCTTGACTACACATAATGGACTTCGTACAACAATATGTACAAGTTCTAATAAGCTAGTCATTCGTTCCCTTTTGGCCTATGAATGAGGTTTTAATTATCTCTGGGAAAGTTTCACAAGTGTCATGTGATCAAAAATCAAAAGACTCCAAAATTCCATCCACATGGAGTTTCTTCATGTTTTCTTTCCAATATAATTTAAACGGCGATGTCACTTCCTAAGTGATCTTTCAATCAATTTGTCTTTTGACATTTTTAGCACTAGTTTTATGGATGTGATTTCTCCAACAAGATTTGTGAATCATCCATCTTTTATGGATTACAGCAATTATTTGAACAACCCTTTTGTTCTCATAATACCTGATAAAACAAATCTTTAAGGCAAGCTTTGACGTTTAACGAGCAACACAATAACCCTTTATTTGTTCTCGATGAACATCATCACATATTCTTTTGCTAGTTACTTAGGCCATTGTAGTTCATGAATTGTGTTGTTTCGTATGACGATTCACACCAACAAATTCAGTATCAAATACTTAAGAACCACATTGTTTTAATAAGCAAAGAATATAGCCATAACATGTATATCATCTATATACTTAAACTGAACAATTCTAGTCTTTTCTTTTCTGCCATATATTTATGAGATTCTCTTTCAGTATTTCCTTTTCTGTTTGAAAGAATCTATCAACATCAATAGTGGAGTCATACATATGACACATAATCCAAAGCGTGTATAATTAAATACCAATGTCTTTGGACTTGCACTTTGAAGTAGATCACCATCATCAAATGTTTGGTGTTCTTTCAAATTCATTTCTTTAGTAATATCTTGGTGTATTAAATATTTTACCTACATCAAATATTCACCCTTATCATGGAATTATCCATGATCAAGCTACTTTTAGCTTATAAAGATGAATCGTGAGTATAATGTTGCTATCCAAAACCTTTTGGTGGATTAGGACAACTAGTGTCTCCAACCCTTTGCAAATTCTCATCAAATATGAGAACATGACTTTTGCCATATTATACTCTGTCATGTTGCAACCAAAACTTCGTTTCAGATATCACAATATCTTCCACACATCATGGTTTCTGAAACAACTCTTTCAGATCCTAGATAACCTTGATATTAAGACAATCCTTTGAATATCAAGAATCATGGATACAAACATGATACTCATACACTAACTCTTGGAATTGTCACTCTTGTTTTAATACCAATTATTAAACTTTCATGGAGTAACCGGAACTTACTGAAAGTTTGCAATAGGACTTATAAACTTTAGATTAACACTTCAAAACAATACGATACCAGTTCGTAAAGTAACTAACCAGAATTCTATAGTTCTATCATCTCAATTATAACTAAGCGTAAGGTGGTAAACGGATGCCAATGACTACAACAACTATGCAAATTCACTTTGATTTAGTTTATGATAAATTGAGTTCTAATTAAATTAATCTAGGTGAACTCCCACTCAAAACAATATCCCTCACATTATTTTAGTGATCACACGAACCAAATCCACCACATCAAAACCGATCAACACGAGAGTTGATATAGCTTCAATGGCGAACAATCAACATGTTCATCACATCTACTATATGACTCATGCTCTACCTTTCGGTAATCCGTGTTCCTGAGGCCATGTCTGTACATGCTAGGCCCGTCAAGATCAAACCTTAGCTTCCGCATGAGCAAATCTGGCTTGCCCACGTTGTATACACTTGCGGAATCTAACACACCAGATCATCACGTGGTGCTTCGAAACAACAAGCTTTAGCAACGGTGCCAACTAAGGGTGAACACTTTATGACTAGAAATTCATGTGCATGAGGGATCATCTTATAATGCTACCGTCGTCTACTAAGCAATACAAGATGCATAAAGGATTAACATCACATGCAATTCATAATATGTGATATGATATGGCCTTTCTTCTTGTGCTTCCGATCTCCATCTTCAAGCACGAACATGATCTCCATCATCACCGGCATTGCATCAAGGTCAATGACGCTGCTCCATGGTTGTCGTCCACCGGCTTTAACTATTACAACTACCTTGAATAGACACGCGGGTCTTAACAGAAATTAAAGACAACCATATGGCTCCTGCCGGTTGCCGACTTACAATAAGGAACATTGCATACATCATATATAATCACAATCATGGCCATATCACATCACTGCACACCCCTGCAAAACAAAGTTAGACGCCTCTACTTTCTTTGCATATTTTACGTGGTTTGGGGCTTTCAATAAGTGTCGTTCTAACTTACGAACAAGAACCACAACATTGATACTAGTATTGTTAATCACCCGTTGTAAATTGGATCTTAACTATGCTAGGAGAAACAGGCACCCGCAAAGCCACCTATGCAATACAAGTTGCATGTCAAGCGTGGAGCAAGTCTCATGAACGATGTCATGTAAGGTTAGCCCGGGCCGCTTCATCCCAACATACCGCAAGATGCAAAGTACACAAGAAGCAATCGACAATAAAAGCATCAACGCCCACAATGACCATTGTGTTCTACTCGTGCAACAGATCTACATATAGACACGGCTCTGATACCACTGTAGGGGTTCGTAGCATGGAAAACAAAAATTTTCTATCGCATACAAACAAACAAGCCAAGATCTATCTACTAGATTGTAGCAACGAGTCGATGGAATAACTTACCCTCGAAGATTCCAAAGCGGTTAACGAGAGCAGATTCTCGTGGGTGATGTAGTCGTACTCTTTCTGATCTCAAGATCGCGTAGACGATCCTTCCGGCGCCACGTTCCGGCAGCGCTCCCGCAGTCGGTCACACGTTCGATACTCGACGAAGACCTTCCTCTCCCTTGTTCCAGCAGGCAGCGGAGGTTGTAGCACTCTCCTCGCGATTCCGGCAGCACAACGGCGTGGTACCGGAAGTAGAGGGGAGATCCCGCAGGGCTTCGCCTTAAGCCGGAGCGAGTATGGTGGAGTATGAGAGAGCTTTAGTGGTCTAGGGTTTAGACACACCAATTAGAAGGCTCTAAACCGAAGGCTAGGGCAATTATAAGCTCTAAACCAAAACGTCTCTAAACCGGAGGCTATGGCTAGGGTTTAGATTTAGAGGATAGGAACTTGTGTGTCTAGAGGAGGAGGCCCTGCCCCTCCTTTTATAGGTGGGAGGGGCGGCCAAGGGGAGGGAGTCCCTCCCCAAGTCGGCCTTGGGTGGCGCGCCGGCTTGGAGAGGAGGGACTCCTCCCCCAAGTCGGTTTCAACCTCCTCTTGCTTGTTTCCCACAGTTTCCTCTTTTAGCCGTTTGACTTTCAAACTGGCCATTTGACTTTTCAGTTTTAGGATTCAATTTAATCCTTTATTTCGAACAGCGAGAACACTTAGTACATGATGCAATCATTCCAATATGTAATTACACATTCATGTACCCCTTCCCCTCCGGAGTGTCGGACTTTCCGGAACCTTCTAGAACATTCTTGATGAAAACACCGGAATCATTCCCGAACTCCGAAACGGGACTTTCCTTATATGAATCTTATTCTCCGGACCATTCCGGATCACCTCGTGATATCCCGGATCCCATCCGAGACTCCGAACAACATTCGGTCTCTTTCTCATAATACCATAACTACTCAAAACAACGTCGAATCCTTAAGTGTGTCTCCCTACGGTTCGTGAATTATGCGGACATGATCGAGACACTTCTCCGAACAATAACCAATAGAGGAATCTGGAAATTCATATGGCTCCCACATATTTCTACGATTACTTTGCGATCAAATGAACCACTTACATACGATACCAATTTCCCTTTGTCTCACGATAGTTTACTTATCCGAGGTTATGATCGTCGGTATCTCTGCATACCTAGTTCAACCTCGTTACCGATAAGTACTCTTTTCTCGTTCCCGTGATATGTGATCCCTTGTGAGCCAGTCACATGCTTGCAAGCTAATTGGATGACATTACACCGAGAGGGCCCAGAGTATATCTATCTGTCATATGGATGGACAAATCCCACTCTTGATCCATGTGTTTCAACCAATACTTTCCGAACACTCAATGCCACCTTTATAGCCACCCAGTTACGGTGTGGTGTTTGATGTCATCAAAGCATCCATCTGGTAAAGGTGATATGCATGATCTCATGGTCGAAGGAATTAGGTTACTATGTATCAGAAAGCATATAGCAATTGAACTATTTAAAATGACTTGATCTTTATGCTACGCTTATCTATAGGAGTATGTCCATCACATCATTCTCCTAATGATATGACCCTGTTGTTAATAACATCTCTATGTTCATGATCAGGAAACCATGATCATATATTAACCAACAAGCTAGTTTATCAAGAGGCTTTACTAGGGACTCTTTTATGTTTACAAATCACACAAGTATTAATGTTTCCTGTTAATACAATTATAGCATGGTATGTAAACATTTATCATAAGTATGAATATATGATAATAACCCACTTTATTATTGCCTCTTGGGCATATCTCCAACATATTGACCATCAACACCTGGTGCTCTTTCTTGATCTCCACTTCCGCAGACTTTAACATGGAGAAGAGTTCGGGCAACGACTTGTCCATGTTTTGCATGTTGTAGTTCATCACAAAGTTTTTGTAACTTGGTGGTAGTGATTGGAGGACACGGTGAATCCCCAAAGCATGAGTAATCACTATACCCAAGCTTTGAAGCTTGCTTGCGTGCCCAGACATCTTAAGAACATGCTCACTAACGGAGCTGCCCTCTTCCATCTTGCAGTTAAAGAACTTTTCAGAAGCCTCATAACTCTCAACTGCCGCGTGAGCCTAAAATATCATTTTGAGTTCACGGACAATATCATGTGGGTCATGGTTCTCAAACCTTTTTTGAATCTCCGATTCCAAACCATACAAGATAGCACACTGAACTATGGAGTACTGATTCTTCCGAGTGAGGAAAACATTTTTCACCTCATCGATAGCATTAGCTGTAGGTGGGTCACCCAGCGGTGCATACACCACATAGGTCAAATTACCAGCATTGAGGACAATCCTCAAGTTGCGGAGCCAATCCACGAAGTTGCTTCCATTGTTTTTCAACTTTTCTTTCTCTAGAAACGCATTAAAATTGATGGTAGGGGCCGCCATGGATCTACAACATATTTGCAATAGTTTAGACTAAGTTTATGACAAATTGAGTTCTAATTAATAGTTAAATTAATCAAGGTAACTCCCACTCAAAACAATATCCCTCACATTGTTTTAGTGATCACACAAACCAAATCCACCGCATCAAAACCGATCATCACGAGAGTTGATGTAGCTTCAATGGCGAACAATCAACATGTTCATCATATCTACTATATGACTCATGCTTTACCTTTCGGTGATCCGTGTTTCGAGACCATGTCTGTACATGATAGGCTCGTCAATATCAAACCTTAGCTTCCGCAGAATCTAACACACCCGATCATCACGTGGTGCTTCGAAACAATGAGCTTTAGCAATGATGCTTACTAAGGATGAACACTTTATAACTTGATATTTTGCGAGAGGGATCATCTTATAATGCTACCGTCACGAACTAAGCAATACAAGATGCATAAAAGGATTAACATCACATGCAATTCATAATATGTGATATGATATGGCCTTTCTTCTTGTGCTTCCTATCTCTATCTTCAAGCACGAACATAATATCCATCATCACCGGCATTGCGTCAAGGTCAATGGTGCCGCTCCATGGTTGTCGTCCACCAGCATCAACTATTACAACTACTTTGAATAATATACACGCAGGTCTTAACGAAATTAAAAGTCAACCATATGGCTCCTGCCGGTTGCCGACTTACTATAAGGAACATTGCATACATCATATATAATCACAATCATGGCCATATCACACCACAACACACTCCTGCAAAACAAATTTAGATGCCTCTAATTTTCTTTGCATATTTTACGTGGTTTGAGGGTTTCAATAAGTGTCGTTCTAACTTACGAATAAGAACCACAATGTTGATGCTTGAACTATCAAGTGCCCGTTGTAAATTGAATCTATACTATGATGGGAGAGACTGACACCCGCAAAGCCACTTATGCAATACAAGTTGCATGTTAAGCGTGGAGCAAGTCTCATGAACGATGTCATGTAAGGTTAGCCCAGGCTGCTTCATCCCATCATACCGCAAGATGCAAAGTACACAAAAAGCAATTGATAATAAAAGCACCACCGCCCACAATGACCATTGTGTTCTACTCGTGCAACAGATCTACATATAGACACAGATTTGATACCACTGTAGGGGTTCGTAGCATGGAAAACAAAAAATTCTACCGCATGCACACAAACAAGCCAAGATCTATCTACTAGATTATAGAAACGAGTCGATTAGAGTACTCACCCTCGAAGATTCCAAAGCGGTTAACAAGAGCAGATTCTCGTGGATGATGTAGTCGTACACTTGCCGATCTCAAGATCGCGTAGACGATCCTTCCAGCTCTACGTTCCGTCAGCGCTTCCGTAGTCGGTCACACGTTCGGTACTCGATGAAGACCTTCCTCTCCCTTGTTCTAGCAGGCAGCGGAGGTTGTAGTTCTACCCTCGCGATTCCGGCAGCATGACGGCGTGGTGTCGGAAGTAGAGGGAAGATCCTGAAGGGCTTTGCCTAAGCCGGTGCAGGTTATGTGGATCTAGGGTTTCCGGCGATCTAGGTTTAGAAGGCCGGAGAGGAGGGGGAGGTGTTGGCGGCGGATAGGGCGATGGCGGCGCTAGGCGGCGGCGGCGGCGCAAGGTGGGGAGGGCTGGTTGTGGTTCTTTGGGGCAGCCCCTCCCCTCTATTTATGAGAGGGAGGGCAGCTTGGAAGAAGGGAGTTTGAATCCTTCCCCAAACCCAAGTTGGAGAGAAAGAAGGATTTTTCCTTCTTCCACTAGGAAACCATTGTTTCAGTTTTACTTTTCAAACTTCTCTTCTGACTTTCAATTTAGAGCTTTATTTCTCTCTTGCAAATGCCCAACCAAGTGACCTAGGACATGATCCAATCATTCCACTTTACCATGACATATTCATGAACCATTCCCCTTCCGGTCTGGTGAACCTTCTAGACCCTTCTAGAACCTCTCCAATGAAAACATCGAAATCATTCCCGAACTCCGGAATCGGACTTTCCTTATATGAATCTTATTCTCCGGACCATTCTGGATCTCCTCGTGATATCCCGGATCCCATTCGAGACTCCAAACAACATTCGGTCTCCCTACTTACATTCCATATCTACTAAACAACATCGAATTCTTAAGTGTGTCTCCCTACGGTTCATGAATTATACGGACATGACCGAGACACTTCTCCAATCAATAAACAATAGAGGAATCTGGAAATTAATATGGCTCCCACATATTTCTACGATTACTTTACGATCGAATGACCACTTACATACGATACCAATTTCCCTTTGTCTCGCGAAAGTTTACTTATCCGAGGTTTGATCGTCGGTATCTCTGCATACCTAGTTCAACCTCGTTACCGATAAGTACTCTTTTCTCGTTCCCGTGATATGTGATCCCTTGTGAGCCAGTCACATGCTTGCAAGCTAATTGGATGACATTACACCAAGAGGCCCAGAGTATATCTATCCGTCATATGGATGGACAAATCCCACTCTTGATCCATGTGCCTCAACACATACTTTGCGAACACTCAATGCCATCTTTATGGCCACCCAGTTACGGTGTGGTTTTTGATGTCATCAAAGTATCCTTCCGATGATGGTGATTAGCATGATCTCATGGTCGAAGGAATTAGGTTACTATGTATTAGAAAGCTTATAGCAAACGAACTATTGAAACGACTTGATCTTTATGCTACGCTTATCTATAGGAGTATGTCCATCATACCATTCTCCTAATGATATGATCTTGTTGTTAATAACATCTCAATGTTCATGATCGAGAAACCACGATCATCTATTAACCAACAAGCTAGTATTACAAAGAGGCTTTACTAGGGACTCTAATTTAGTTTACAAATCACACAAGTATTAATGTTTCCGGTTAATACTATTATAGCATGAATGTAAATATTTATCATAAACACGAAGATATAATAATGTAGGGGTCCCAACCTTTAATAAGGTAGATTCCCCCTGTGTTTTACAATGCTAGTCCCTGGATCAATAGCTAGCATCCACAGTTAAGATGTAATATCAAGAAACAAAGGTCATAATATAACTTTATAACCAGGAATAACATAAGTTTATTACATCAAACATAGCTCATTAGGCTATTACATTACATTGCAGCGGAATAACAATAAGCATGGGGTCCTTCATCTTCAAAGTGCCACAGGCAGATGTTGGTTGTAGACTTTGTAATCCTAATCAAACAATCTTCACTAAAATCAATCAAACCTGCAACATTACAGTTACAGCCACAAGGGTCAATACATTTGAATTGTATTGGCAAGTGATACTATGGTAGTATAGTGGAGTCTAACATCTATATGCATTTGGCTAAGTGGAGTTGAGGCTTGCATTGCTCAAAATAGATTTTTCTTATCATTTTGAAAATACTAAGTTTTTGCTTGACAAAATCATTTTTTTCTCAATCAAAGATTTCAAGATCCTTGTATCAAGCCATCTCTCCATCAATGATTGAAGAATTCAAACAACCCTTGTTCAAACCACAAGATTTTAATTTAGAAATCTGAATGATGAGATTCTTGATTGCTTCCATGTCTTGATGCTCAAATTGTCCTTTACCAGGGACATGGCTAAGTACTTAGGTTTTACACTCTGCAGAGGTGGTGCACTTTCCCCACAAGACTTGGTTTCCCAAGACAAGATCTTTCAGAAGCTTTCCCTTAGACCAAAATGGACGCGCTCCAACCTATCAAACACTACCACCCACTGTCCATATGGCTAAGTTCTTGCAACCTATATGATCATGGCAGAGCCCATATTGCCAAGTGGTTGCACTTGAAGCTTCTCAACATTTGACATCTCAAATCCCTTTGTTTCCTGGGTGGCATTCCACAAGTGAGATACACAACCCAAGTCCATGGCCTTGTGTAACCACTCAACATATCCCAATCCATCCATTCCACCCAGGTGATTCATTAACTTAGTTGTTTTATTAAACAAAACATAAGTCCTCAGACTTAGAATATTTTTCCATAGTGTGAACATATTTTCCACCCACGTTTTCTATTAGCTAGGCTAAGCTTGGTATTAATAGGAAACTTAACTTAGGAAAATCCTACTAAGGATTCATCTACTAGGTTTTCTTATAGCAAGGTCTATACTTAGCAAAATCCATGCAAGTTTTACTTAACAAAAACACTAATGCATAGTGAAAGTAATGGGACAAAAAGTATGAAGCATCACTTGCCTTTTTGGTAGGGAATGGTGGTTCACTCCTTGATCTTGCTAGTCTCACACTTCACTACAAGTCAATCAAGCAAACACTAATTCAATTTACATTCCAAACCAATAATCACTCAAACAAATTCACACACACAAAACAATGGAAACCAATTCATGCATGGGAGCATGCACAGGATAGTTTTATTTTGCAAAGGGGTCTTTATGGGGTTTCTAAACTTTGTAAGATCCAAATTGGTCTTTTACCAAAGTGGCAAAGTCATTAGCAAGAGGGTTTTGTCCAAAAACTATTTTTAATTCCATTCATCATTTTATGTGGTGAAAAATGTTTTTATTAAGGCAAAAACTCTTAAGTTGTTCACCAAATGAGTTGCTATTGCAAAACTTGGTGTTTTGGGTCAGTAGGGTTGGTCTAAACCATTTTTCTCCAAAGTTCTTTATTCAAAATCATTTCCATAAACAATCCATTATTTTTATTTGGCTAGAAATTGGCTAAGTCTAATAATTCAACCTAAATTTCCCCAAAATCATTTTTAACACCAAAGGTTGGTTCCTAGGGTCAGTAAGGTCACAACAAACCATTTTGCAAAAGTTTTAATCCAAAAATCATTTTTAAACAATTTTTATACTCTAAACAAGCATACATAAGTTTCTGCAAATTCAAACAAGATAACAGATACTATTTACTAAACTAAGGGCATGGTTGTCTAGGGCTTGATCTCCTGATTTCATTGATATAAAATTTGTAAAATTTGGACGTGTGGTTTGAAAGTTATAGCATTTACAAGTTTGCATTCTAATCAGATTCAAATTCTGTTTTTCATATTTCTGGTGACACGCGGCACTTTCCTATTTGCCGATACCGGTTCGGGTGGATCGTGTCCTGCTGTGCGTTGGATCTAAACGAATCGTGCGGCTCTGAAGACGTACCCTTTCGGCGTTAAATGATTCTATCGTGCCCGCCCGATCTAGATCGAACGGCTCCTATCTAATGGCCATGAACTGGCGGCGCGAGGTCATCGGCGAGCGGCGGAGCGACCAGTTGGCGGCGACGCTGGCGAGGCAGGAAGCAAGAGAGGGTAAGAAGATGCTCACCAGGCTCAGGAGAACACGGTGAAGCTCAAGGTACTCGCGGTTAGTCAAGGGGCGCCTCGGGTTCTACGGCAATTCCTCACCGGAGTTCGTGACGGCGTCGGGAGCTTCTGCCTGACAACGGGGATGGGGCTGCTGTCCACCAGAGGGCAAGAAACCGATGTGGTTAGATGCGCAAGGACACAGCGAATGTGCGTGCGTGAATGAGAAGGAGCGGGGTGGTCAGATACTACCTGTGGGCTTCGCCGGAGATGAAGCAGACGGTGGCGACGGTGGTCGTTGTCGAAGGCGAGGTTACAGGGTACCCGCGGTCGAGTTTGATGCACTAGCAGATGCGCCTGAGAGTGGGGAAGCTGTGAGCTTGGTCGGGGAGGAGAGGGGCGGTGAGGGGCTGCCGGAATTGATGAGAATGGTCGCCGGAGACACAGACAGTCGAGGAGAGATTGTGGCGGCCTGGAGGCGTGCTCGGGGGAGGAAACAGAGGGGAAAGGAGGAGGGAGCGTGGGCGATTAAGACAGCATGCTCGCGGCGAGAGATTACTGCTGCAATAAAGCGTATTCAATCGGAGAATCAAATGGCAGCAACGGTGGTGAGTTAACGCGAGGAGGAAGAAGACGAGCTGGTGGTGTGGGGTCTTGTTGTCAGCGAGAAACGAGAGGGACAAGTGGTCCACCAGTCATTGGCTTAGTGGGTTGTTTATGAGGTGAGGAAAAAACGGTTTGGGCGTGAGAATTGGGCTAGGTGGGCTGTTTGGGCTGGGGTAGTTGGGCCGCTGTTGTTTCCTCTTTTTTTTTTGTACAACAACATTTTCCTTTTCTTTTTCTATTTGCTGATTTGATTTTCAATCAACATTTCAAACATTCAAACCATTCAATTAATTCAAACTATTGTAATGAGTTTTTGGTTCTGTTTAACATCATAATTCACATTCTAAAATAAAATATAATTTTAAATCTTTTTAGGTTCCATTTATTAATTAACTAAATGGATCATTAGTTATTTAATAAAATAGGTTTTGTTTTAATTAATAAAATCTTCATTTAAAATCCAAATATTTTCAAAATAAAATCTGTAGGTTTTATTTGGAAATAAAGAATATTTGGGGAACTTGTTTAAAACAAAATAACCTTTTATTTTAGGGTCCATTAATAATTGAATAAAATGGACCTTAGTTATTAAATCAAATAGAGTTTGATTTTATTAATAAAATCTTTACTTGAAACCTAAATATTTTTCATAACCAAATCAGTAGGTTTTATTTGGGAAAAATATAATACTTGGAAATTTGTTTAACACAAAATAGCATTTTATTTTAAAGTCCATTATTAAATAAATATAATAGACTTTCATTATTAAATCAACTAGGGTTTGTTTTATTGAGAATATTTATTTTAAAATCTAAAGTAAAGTCAAAACACTTTAATAGGTTTTATTTGTGAATATCCAATATTGGGAAAACTTATTTTAAATAATTTTAATAAGTTTTGATGTTTCAATTTAAATTGGTAAAACCTTTTATCTTCAAATAAGGTTGGATGCTAAATCTTTATTACTTTATTTAAAATAAACTTTTTATTATTTTAATCAAAGAAAACTCTTTTGTTTCAAAACCTTGGCCAAGTTTAATTTGGCTTTATAAAATAATCTTTATTTATAAATCCACCTTTTCTTTTGAATACCAAATCTTTTATTAAAAGATCCAAAATAGTATTTTAAATATTTTTATTTTCCTTTAATAAAAGTTTATCTTTTTAAATCTCTTTAGGATTTATTTGATTCAAATGGGTTTGAGGTTCCATTTAAATTCAAAAAGTTTCTTCTGGCTCTAAAAATCAAACAAAGTTTTATTTTATTAATTTATTTTCACATTACAAGATTTGGAAAATCTTGGGATGTGACAAATAATAACCACTTTTTTTATTGCCTCTAGGGCATATCTCCAACAAAAAGGAAGTTCCTTGTTATGCGTCTCTTATAAACTAGCTCGTTGATTAATAAGATGATCAAAGGTTTCCTGATCATGGACATTAGATGTTTTTAATAACGAGGTCACAACATTATTGGAATGGTGTGATGAACATTCATTCGAAGTATAGCATTACGATCAAAGTCATTGAGTTTATATTGCTATAACATCATACGAAGTGATCCTAATCCTTAGACCATGAGATCATGTCAATCACTGACACTTAAAGAGTATCTTGATAACATCAAACGCCACACCATAACAGGGTGATTATAAAGATGGGTTCAGTACTACTAAAGTGTTATGTTGAGTCCCATGGATCGAGAGTGGAATTTTTTCATCCCAATGACAGATAGATATGCTCTGGGCCCTCTCGGTGATATCACATTGATTAGCTTGCAAGCAAGTGATTTGATCACTAGAATGTTATATCACGGGAACAAGAAAATAGTACATGTCAGTAACGAGCTCAAACTAGGTATGGAGATACCGATGATCGAATCTCAGACATGTAACGTATCATGAAACAAAAGGATTAAGATACTAGCGTAAAAGGTTCTCGTGATCACAAGAAAGTCATTGCTGAATGTGTGGGAGTCAGTATGGGTCTCTAGATCCCGCTTCTGATTATTGATCCGAGAGGGGCATCGATCATGTTCGCATTATTCGCGAACCGTAGGGTGACACACTTAAGAGACACCGACGTCCATTTGGAGCAAAAGTTTCATGCCGGAAAGAATAACAAGCGCAGGAATTTATTTCACTAGATACGGAAACGGGTTTTTGAGTGTAATTGCAGAAAGTGTTTTTGCATGTGAAATGAAATACTACCAAGGGGTTATATGTGAATGTTTTTCATTAAAGTAATTTACAAAATTCTGAATAAATAAAAGGAGTTTTATTTAATGAGAGTTTCCATTAAATTTGGTGGAAATTTAATGGGAATTTGAGTGGGTTTTTTAGTGGAGGGAATTGAAAGGCATTTGTGGGAGTGGAGTGTCCACCCACATGAATTAAAGGAGGGGAGGGGGAAGCCCCATGGCCGGCAGCCACCCCCTTGGGTTCCCCCTCCTCCTATAAAAGGATCTCCCTCTCCTCTCTCTCACTCACACCTCCTCGTGAAGGATCTCTCTCCCCCTCTAGTATTTATCCTCCATGGTCTCGGACTAGCGAGATACATGTTCCCAGTGGTTATTCTGCAAGAAAGAGTTGTGCTTCTGCTGCATCGCTGGAGCGAGGAGGCGGAGGTTGCTCAGTGCCTCGGACGTGTGTGCGAGCACGGATGCGCTGCTGATTTGCGGCGCTAGGGCTTCCAATCGATCTTGAGATCGGAGATTATCTACATCAACCACGAGTTCAACCTTGTTAAGCTTTGTCAGTCTTCAAGGGTATGTTCTCTATGGATGTACATCCGCCCGTTGCTTGTATCTAGTAGATAGATCTTGGTACATAGTTGTTCCCATCGTAGAATTTTTTTCGTTTTCTATGTTGTGAACCCTTCAAGCTCATTATTTGACAATGATGAACCGACTACATGCAAAGAAGTGATGATGGGCCCTGACTCTGTCAAAATGGCTTGAATCCATAAAATCCGTGATAGTTCCATACACGAGAAATCAAGCTTTGAACTTGGAAGACCCTCTGGAAAGGTGTAAAACCATACAGTTGTATTTGGATCTATAAAGAAATAGACATAGATGTTTCACATATGTGAAATACTCGACATGTCAGGAAAGAGTTCACGACAATTTTTAAGTAGTTGATTATGACAAGATTAGATCTTTCATAGTAATATTTAGTCTAGATGGATTAATGTAGCAACCACTACATATAATTTTGTTATATGGTAGTTGAATAAACAAAACAAGTTCTTCTAGAATGGTTACCTAGGACGTGTACATGACACGGTCCAAAGGATTTTGTTAATTCAAAGGATGCTAAAAGCGTATGCAAACTTCAATGGTTGAAATAAGCATCAAGGAGTTGGAATCTTCACCGTGATGAAATTGTTAAAGGGTTTAATTTCATCAGAGACGATGAAGATGCTTGCATTTGCAAGAAATTACGTGGGAGTGCTAAGACATATTTCTAATGCATTATGTGAAAGACATATTGTTGATTGGAAATGATGTATCTTTTATTGACACAAGATAAGAATTTTATCTCGATGAAAAACTTAGGCAAAACTCGAATATTTGGCATCAATGTCTATATGGATAGATTAAGACGCTAATATGGTTGTGCCAAGAGTACATAGATGAGATATTGAATGAGTTCAATATGGAAATGACAAAAAGGTTCTTGCCATATAGAAAGGATTAAATCAAAATTCAATTGTATCGACACTTGGTAAGTGAAACAAAGATTCAAGTATAGTTGATACTTGGTGATTGAAATCACAAAGAGTATTTTTGATAAATCATACTGTGATATGTACACATCCAGATATGTCCCATACTCTAATTGTTATGAGCATATACCAGAATGATTCATAAGATGATCATTGGACTATAGTAAGGATATCCTTCTGATCTTATGGAAGAACTAAGAATATGTTGTTCTTGTAAAGGTGACAAATAGATAGTTAGTTCATTGTAAAGTATTACATTGATACTAGTTTTGTTACAATATACAAGTTAAGTTTATCTTAATTTAAACTATGGGTGGCACAATGTAATGGAAAGGAAGTTCCGTGACAGATTTGGATGAGTTCAAAAGTTAAGACATTGTGACAGATACTACAAAAAAAGGCTAAGTATATGGCTGCTATTATAGCAGAAAAAGAGGGCATTTGTGTAACATCGCAAAAATATTGATCATGATTATCAAATTCTAACCACTAAAATTAGGGTTAACAAAAACTTTTGTTAATTCAAATCATTATGAATGCATGTGTGTATGTGATGATTGTGTGAATGAATGAATTGACTTGTGTGATTAACCTAAATAGCAAGGAATGGTTTAAAGATGAATACAACATTATCTGAAACATTTCCAAGCAGAAACAAATCAAATAAGGCAAATGGTCATTTTTGCCAATCTTGCTCACTAGGCCACTTTGAGTGTTTCTAATCCAAGATTTTAAACAGAAACTTTTCCATTTATTTTTAACCCTTGCTAGACCAAGTAAAAGTGAATCAAAGCCCACCTTTCAAACTTGCAGAAACATTTGGCAACCCCATTCAAATGACAATTTAAATTTGAATCTATAACATATGTGAAGATCCCACATTTTCAAAACCCAACTAAACTAGTGCCACTTGACCAATACAACTAACCAGAGACTCCCTAGTATGTAACTAGCAAACACACCAAGTTTGAATCCAAAATTCAAATTTAAATCTCTTGCGGCCATTTCATTAAACACCTTGTGATGCGCAAACAAACAAACACAAAACACTATTAGTAGCAATAATGTTGGCCAACCTTGTTCCCTCTCTAGGTCACTCTACACTCTCAGTAGATGATCAAACTAATCTAACTAGCCTTAGCACCATTGTGAGCATGCATATCCATCAATGGTGACCATGCCGAGAGCACGCTTGCCACCCCCATGTCGCCAGCGAGCTAGGAGAGGCTCTAGCCTCGCCAACCTTGTCTGGGACACGCATCACCATCCACCGCCACCCCCTATCCAAGCCTCGAGCCTTGCCAGCCACTGGACCACACGAAAATCTCGCGCCCAGCTTATCTGTGAACGAGCCAATAGCGCGCCAGTGCGCCACACGTGACACCAACCCACAGACCGCGCGCCGCCCTCGCCGCCTGCGTGCGTGATCGCCAGCACCCCAGCAACCCGCCAGACAATCCCGTTCACCGCTGCGCGGACCATGGACGCTGTGCGCCATTAAAATCACCGTCGGACCCGCCCAGAGCGTCGCGACGTTCCGACCATTCCTCACTGCCCCATGCCTCGCCATCAAGCCGTTGCGCTTCGCCAGGAGGCAATGCACCGCCCCCTATCGTCACCCATGCCATTAGCCCACTGTGCTGACGACCACGACAAGCTCCACCCGCACCCGCCGGTCCCCTTCAGGCACTATAAAAGGAGGCAACCCCTGTTCGATTTGAGAACACCATCTCACTCCCCACCTCTCATTGATCACACCCACTCACCCCCGGAGCAAGGCGAGAACCAGGTGGCCGGAATTTCACCGGAGTTCGCCGCTGTAGAGGAGGAGAGGCGTCGTCGATTGGAGCCGCCTAGGAGGAGCTGCCGGTACCAGGAGGATCGCCTTCGTCGACTTCGTCATTCGCCCCCATCCTGACCATCGCCAGAGCCCCGATGAGCTCCCGTCGACCCCCACTGGCCGCGCTAGGGTTCAACCTCGCTGCGTCCTGTTCAGGCGTGGACGATGAACCACAACCATAGGATTAGAGTTAGATCGCATGACCCTAATCGCCCCGTACCGTTTCACACCCCTCTGTCTCACTGACGAGTGGGGACAGCCACTTAACCAACCCGCACGCGTTGTGCGTAGTGGGCCGGCCTAGTTAAACCTCCCGCGCGACCAGCAATTCAAATTTAGGTTTTTCCATTTAGTTCTAAACTTAGTTCTGTACCCAGATTCAAAAATCAGCCCAGCTCAATTCACTAAACCAAAATGCATGAAACCAATTTTTTTAGAAAGGTATTGGAGTGCTTAATCCAAGCCCGTTGGATTCAAACCAATTGGATTTGTAGATCACCCATGGTAAAAATAACAAGGCAGAAGCTTTTCTGCATTAAAACATTTTTCAAAATTCAACCATAAAAGCTTTTGAGTTGATTCCAACTCTCAAAAATCATAATTAACAAGACCTTTCAGAATATATAAAAATATATAGGTTTACTTATTGAAATAATGATCAAGTAATAAAAGAATTCCCCATAGGCCATTCTAGTAATTTTATTTAATTAAAATAAAAAGGTTAAACTTTATTAAATTGTGACACCACTTTAAATCACATTCCCATGTACTGAAATATGTGGTGATGACATGTGTCAACATGATCGCATGTTTGAGTTGGAGAATATTAAATCTTAAGTAGTTCTGCAATGAGTAGAAATTACTTTTACAAAATAAAATAAATACGACAAGTGCTTTAATCTTTGTGATAATAGTGATGATGCTAGATCATCTAGTGTGAACCTTTATGTGCTAAAAAGAGTATTTAAGAATTGTGTAGTGATTGTGTACCTCGTATTTATTTATAGACGCTAGTACCGACCAAGGATACGAGGAGGAAGGAGGATACTACGAGGAGGAAGCCGAGAAGAACTTCAACCACTGATCTGCACAAGGAAAGCTAACACTTGCAACTTAGCAAGCTTATACTACTAGCTTACCAAGATAAACCATGCAAGTTCTACTTGCAACCTTATACCCATTTGATGATACCCCATACTAGTTTTACTTGCAAGCTTAATACTTTATTTCTTTATTAAAGATTTCTCTTAAAGTTTACTTAGTGACTTGTATAATTCAGAAAGATATTTAAAGGTATCATAAAAGCATAAAACTTGGCCTAAGTTAGATAAATCTTGATGTCATCCTGAGGCATGAGATTGAACTTAGATAAGATCCAATTTCTTATCACCCCTCGTTAGTGTTTATCCCCCACTTGTAGATGCTAGTGCTAAGCATAAAACTTGATCAACTTTAGATGGGAATACTTGGCGAAAATGGTTATGAAAACCTTAGAATGATGAGTCATTCTATTGAAACATTTTGCCATGTGTTCTTGAACACCAGATGATTTGTAACATCCCAATTTCAGCAACCCTGATTAAAAGTCCAAAAGGAAAAAATCAGGGGGAACAAAAACTTTTTCTTACAATGTGTGCTTAGTTGTTTGCTTATGCTCAAGCAACTGCTTGGGGATTATTTGTGTACTCCTCCTCTCAACACTAGTTTACAAAAACTATTTTACAAAAGAGATATCTTGGCTCATCTTTCATATTCCCAAATGTTCTGGAATTTCAAAAAACTGAGCCAAGATGACTTTGACACAACAAAATATCTTACTAGTTTCTATTGCCAAAACTATGGAGACATATATATACTCTCCTTATGTTTTCAAGAAAGAACCTTTAACTACTCTTATCCCTAGGTTTTCCAAAACCTTATTAAAACCTTTTCATCTCAATTTTGGTAGAGATACCAAGATGGTACTTATCCTACTTCAAGCAAAACCCCTTTCAACCTACCCATCCTTACCTCAAGCTAGGCTTGATGATAGACCTTAGTAGTAGTATGATAAGCTTGATAAGATGAATTGCCTTGATCTGCTGTTTGATGAATTGCCTTGATCTGTTGATAGCCTTGTTTGCTTAGGAACTAGAAGTGAGCTAATCTAGTATCTCATACCTTAGTACCCAACCCATGCTTGTGATCATCAATCTCATAGCAAGCATCCAAGTCTGGATCTATCCTAAGCCACTCAAGGGATCATCTCATCTTATGCTTATCTTAATCCAGGGATAATCCCTCTTGATGGTTTCCAACCTAATGGAGACCCAAACCAAGTTTGGATACCCTCTCCTCAAAAAATGCCTCAACATAAACCACTTGATGGATAGGTTAAACCCTTGCCATCCTCTCAAAATCATCCACACTAACACTCTAGTTAAAATCTCCAAAACTGCCAAAATGTGTAAGTCTGGAATTCTTATCTAGATTCAATCTTTGGAGCCCTACCTCTTCCAACATATGTGCATTATTGAGATTGTACTTGAACCCTCTTGTAGTACATTTTTAGTACTACCAAGGCCCAATCTTTCCCTTGTCTAAGACATTATATGTCCCACTCATCCATGATGGTTTTGTAGTCAAGATAATAATCTTTTCTGCAAATCTTATCATCTTGCCTACTTTGGCACAAGGTCACATCTATATGCCATCTACCCTTGACCAACTCCTTTCTTGGTTATGATCTAATAGTCATGTACTATCAACTCCCACTTCACTTTTTTCCATTGGAGCCTTGTGCTTCTTAAACCCACATGGTTTAGGAGGCTATCTGATGTATCTGTTATGGCAGCCTTATTTTCAACAAAGTTTGCCATCACTCCAAAACCACCTCAAATCCAACCAAGCCCAACTCTTGCTTACATGATCATCTCTATGACTTGGTATATCCATCCTTATACCTCTTGTACCAAGGTGAGCTCTGAGCTCCCTAATCCAACCTTGTTTAGGTGGAATCAAGATAACTAAACCCTAGATCCTTCCCCTATCTAGTTTCCATTATTTTCACCACTTCCCTCCAAAACCAAGATTGATATTGATGCCTCCATCAAGTTTACATCATGTACCTTGGATAAAAGTATCCTGAAATAATTCTCCCAATTAATTGCATTATTAGATTATTTCTTTTCCTCTACTTACCAATTTCTCAAAATCCTTGTCTATAAAGGCAAGTTTGTTTTTCTCCAAATCACCTTGCCAACTCAAGGCACATTTGATGCCTATATAATATATCACACCTTCCCAACTCATAAATAAATATTTTTGAGATTTCCTTATTATTTCTTTTTGCCCTTTTTCTTAAATGGCAGAAACAATAAATAATTCCTTAAAAATACTTTTCCACCTCAATAAATCCCAATAAAATTCTCCAATGTGTTTTATGGTATTTAGGACCATATCACATCAAAAAATAATCTTGTCCAATGTAAAAATGTCATCTTAGCTTCCATAATCTATTTCTGCTCTTTTTGAAGGAGTGCATTTAAATGGGATTATAATCATTAGAAAAATCCCATTTAAATCATGGAGAGATTATTTGACCCCATATATCTACCAGTACCATTTCCACACTTTGTCCAATAAAATTTTTGCAACTTCCTTCACAAGCCTCCAAATGATCAAATTTGCAAAAACAAGCAAAACTGGATTCAATTAAAAGCCAAACCAGCTCCAATCTTCTCCAGCACTCCTCCCTAACATCAGCACTCCCTCCTGGTCGACCAGTACTGTAGCAGGCCCCACACCCCTTGTCCCACATGATTGTTTAAGAAGGAGACAAAGGCAAGGTCTTGTCTAAGCTAATTCTTTACTCCTTACATCACTCCCACTCCTTCTCTGTTAGATACACGACTGTAGGTCCTCCACACACTCTCCCCACCGCCCCTGGCCACCAATGGGAAGCCCCTGTACCATGCCCTAGCTCAAAAATGAGCTTGGTTCACCATGGACCGACCCCTCTCGGTTTATAATGCCCACATGCCACCCATCACCCTCCCTTCAGCTCATTTGCCCCCAACAGCCCCCACTCACCTCCCCGAGCTCACCCTTTCCCTCTTCCCTGCTCTACTCAAAGAAAGGCGAAGAGCCAAGCTTCGGCCTTCTCCAAAAATCGAGCAAGGCCCTCATATCTGAGCCCCCCCCTCCTCTGCATGTCACGCACCTGCCTTCCCCTCACCCTTCTGGTGCTAATGGTGTTTTCTTTTTCTCCATGCAGCAACATCTGGAGCAGCGCCGACGAGCCCTAGGGTCAGCGCCATTGGGATCCCCCTCGCACGACCACCCCGGCGTCTACCCCGACCCTTCCGCCCGTCCCCGGGACCCTCACCGTCAGCCGCGTCGTCCGCGCACCTTGCTGACGCCCCGCCGTCGCCCGATGAGCCCCCACCCCGACCCTCCTGCTCCCCGCTAGGGTTCCCACCCGGCAGAGCCCATCCCGTGAGGAAGAAGGTGGTGCACCGTCGATCTCCTTAAGATAGAATGGCCACCCCTCCCTCATACCCCTGCGCCCCAGGGCAGGCCCCGCCGAGCGTCAAACCAGCACCTCCAGCAGCCCCGGGTGGGCCGGGAGCCCCATGTGGCCCACTTCCCCGTTGGATCTGGCCCGACATCCCCTTTTCCTTTTTCTTTTAATGGTTTTGCTAGATCTGAAAACTAGGGTCTGGTTCAAATCCAAAAAAAAATAAAGCCACTTAAAATATTCAAGTACAATTTTTCTTAGATACCGGTATGTCCTTACAAACATGCAGACTAGTTTCTGGACAAAAACAATGTCAACATAATCTGATAAATCTTATACTAAGACCTATCCTTATGACTAAATAAATTCTACAGGAGGTTTTACAAATCCAAATGGAGTAAATCCAATTTGTTTAGACAGGTATCACCCTTACCTTTCATATCCCTATGGTCCCACCTTAGTTGCTTCCTAGTTTTCCCTTGGAAAAAATATCAAACACAGAGACTTTCTACCTTTAGCAAATTCTCTAGGCCAAATCAAAGGAGGTTTGGACCTAATTCCAACTCCTAGTGAACACACATACCCATATCTTACATAATCCAGCAGCTCATAACTTTATGAGTCTCTATTGATATTTAGTGTATTAAACTCTTCTATGCATGGTTTATTCACTAATAAAATCACTACAGTAGCTATGTAACTCCAAAAAGGTTGATTCCAATTTCTACAGAAAGGTATCCTCAGTATCTAACATGTTTCCTTGGAATCAACTAAAAAGCTTTTTTAGATTAAATCTGATGGAAAAGACAAATCCTAGCATGTACTGCCTTTGGGAATTTCTCAAGGGCATTATGATAATGGTTTTGAGGATATTCCAACTCCTCTTGATTCAGTCCACCAAATACAACCTTTTCACCCATGGAAATAATTTTTGGAACTCCAGAGAAGTTCTGGTGAATTATTTCCTAAAACTAAGGTTTTATCCACTATAAAATCCACTATAAATCAAGGGAAATTGATAAAATAGTGAAACCACTTTTGTTGGATTCATTTCATCAATACCTATCTGATGGTATCATTTTTATACAATGGTATCAGGCAGATCAATTCTTTGGTCAAAAACTCCTCACTTAGGCAGTCCCTAGACTATAAATAAAAATGGATCCTTCACCTAAATGCCTCCAAATCCTATTTCCGTCCAATCAAATCACACCTCCAACATCCTACTGATTTTTTTCATATGTTTCTCCTTTGCTTGCTGTATGGTTTGATGTTGGTATGCCTTGTAATGATTGTGGTGTTGTTTGTTTGCATGTATGCTGATAACGGTGATAGTTGCGATTGTGTGACGCCGAGAAGAAGGAAGCAACATGTTATTCTTATTATTGTTATTATTGGTATTCTGGTTATCTAACGCTGTCAAGGGGCATCCCTCTGGTCACAGGCAAGCCACCATTCCTGAACTCCTATAGCAACCTACTTCTGTTTATCAGTTGTTTTGTATCTCGCTTATAAATTGCATGATCACAGGCATGGTTTGTTTCAAATAAAAGTGTGTGAGTAACTAGGCTCCTCCAAGTTATGGATGAGTGTCCACTAGGACACCTACCCTATTTACACCTACTTTTACCCCTTAGAACAAGGCTAAGATGATTAGCATCTTCCCTCTTGGAACCCACGGATTTTCAATACTAAAACTATTTTGGGTTTTACCCTACTACAAAGTTTTCAAAATAAAACCCTTGCAAAGAGGCATCGTTCTGAGTGGAGTTTTCACTAGAGGAGATATGAGGAGGATAAAGAGAAAGTCGAACAAAGGAAAGAGAAGGAAAGGGGTACTTGAGTGTTTTACCGGAACAATTTTATCCGTGCAACCACATTACCCTGGGTGGGACTCACGGCTAGCTCGTAGTTTGTCCTCCTTAGTATGGGCTACGCCATAATGCGTAGAAAGGGATTAGAGTCCCTGGATGCCAGTTCCTTTCCACTTAGGGGGTCGTCATGCCCGGAGAGGTTCCATTCAACTCCTCGGAGTCGGCTGAAACTATGGAGCTCCCGCGGATGGTACCAGGTTAAGGAAGTATGGATGGGAGTGGATAAAGGATGCACAGGAAGGGTGATTCGGACTTGGGAAGTCAGGTACACGTCCCGGGGTAACTAAGCAACTATAGGGAAAGTACCTATACTAGGGACAACAAATGAAAAGTTAGGTTCGATTATCCGGACCCCCGTCTATAGTCTGTAGAGGGTCGTGGTTGTATCCTGACGGATGTATTGATTCATGTGGGTAAAGTGCACAAACTCTGTAGAGTCTAATCTATTCGAATAGCTGTGTCCACGGTCAAGGACGGTTTGAAAGGTGATTTCTATGAGTACCAGGAGATATGTTGAGATGATTGAAAAGGATGTGACTTGGTCACGAGGAAGGATGAGAACAGGTTTTTGCTTTGACTAGTGATGGTCGAAGATGTTTAAAAAGGGTTTTACTACCAAAACTATTTTAAATCTTTTTAATAAGGATGTGGATATGTCCAGGTTTTCAAAAAGGAGGCATATTTTACAAAAACTCTTTTTCAACAAAGATATAGAGATGCCAATGTAGGTCTTTCAAAAGCAACTATAGTATAGAGATTTTCTCGCCACAACCCGATATGCATTATCTTTGTTACCTTGTCTCCGTGGTTTGCGAGTGCATTCAAAGTACTTACCGGCATTGTCCCTGGCTATTTACTTGGCCAGATTGCATATGTTAAGAAGCGACGAAGGTGTTGACGTCTATGCGAGCTAGGTCATCTTCCCAGTCAGTTGCCTGTAGGTTAAGGCACGGGCTCTGCGCTGAAAACTTCCGCTATTTGTTATGTATTTTCCATAATGGCCCCTTTGTAAGTTTTTGTACTCGTTAGTTTATGGATGTTGTAATGATACTAGTTAGTTATGCTCATAGCTCACTGATCATGGGAACTTGAATTGTATGCATAACGGGTATACTCGGACCGTAAATCCGGGGTGCCACAGACATGGTATCAGAGCCATCCTGACTGTAGGAGACCTTAGTTAGCTTGGACGTTAGGCAGGACAACCCCTATTTATGAAAACACCGGTTTCGCAAACTATTTTCTCAAAAAGCTTTTTGGAAGATTTCTTATCTCACCTTCTCTGACTTAAACAATTTGGAAATGGATTACTCTATATCTCATCTACTTCAAATGTTCCGTTTTCACAAAACAAAGTCCGTCTTAGAGACTATGAAGATGGAGATCCCGGAACAAAGAGACATCGAGACGAGCAAAGTAAAGGAGCTACAAACAAAGTCAGACACTACAAGACCGCCCTACCAACGGAGTCCT
Organism: Avena atlantica; assembly: GCA_910589765.1. NCBI lineage: Eukaryota > Viridiplantae > Streptophyta > Magnoliopsida > Poales > Poaceae > Avena > Avena atlantica. The sequence goes on along the minus strand of OU342739.1, from coordinate 526,265,889 downwards.
TCATCGCCCCACAAAATCAATCAAGTACAGCACCGACAACAAAAGGAAAGACCAAAGTCAAGACCCTCTAGCATCCGTATTTAGGATTAACATTCCGAAAAATAGGATTCCCCTCTTATGGCGTGTAGTCACCCCCTTAGTACTTATGGTATGCCATGTTTGCTTGTCATATGCGTGTGTGATGCTTGGAATGTGTTGCTTGACTGCCGGGAATCATTTGATACGGTAGTTTAGACCACCTCGTTGGCGTATCCCGACGCTAACCCTCGCAACCTAATAGACGGAAACCTCTCCTCAACAGGATGGCCACATAGGAAAAACCTCGACACCCTCAAGTAAAGCCCTACGGTGGAAAGACGGCGTCTTCCCACTCAAACTCCAATTCCAATGAACCACCCACCCTCTACTTTGAGAGTCGTCCGAGGAAAACCCAGCCATGACGCCGCTTAGTACCAACTGTGTATCCTGATAAATCTGCACCCATCTGTTCTATCCCACCCCTAAACCACAAACCCTCCTCTGTGCAGATGGAACCCATTGACGAAGCATGGCTAAGCGCCGGATTCCCAGTGCTCCCCTGTGATTCCCTGAAGCTTTGCGGATACACCCATCCTCCCACCTACCAACTCCATAAAGGATTGGAGATCGGACTATATCTGGGTCAAGTGATCATTCAACCAAAGTATGGAGTAATCTTCGTCTCTCGACTTCCCCCTTGTGGCGTAGTGTAGTACCTATGTATCACCCAGAACTAGTTTTGTAAAACTCTAAGTACATTGTTGCCCTGCGGCATAGACCTGTTTTGTAACCTCTTAAGTACCTCCGCCATCGACCGGTTTAAAACCGCTAAGTGTATGGATGACATGCAATATGATATCCTTCTTTGCTTGTTTTACCCATGATGTTGCATCAGACCAGACTCGGAACGACCCCCTTCCAAAGGACCTCGTTTACGAGACCGCCAAAACACCAATGGCATCCCCAACCCGTCAGGCCCGTACCCCGCTCAGAACCAACTACCTGGAAGCTGGTAGACGCCCTTTTCCGATAGACCTTCCATCTCATGAAGAAGTTTCGGCGACATCGACAGAAGATAACTACTCCAAAGGAAAGGTGTAGCGCCTTACCCTGACATCAGAATACAACTCCCATCAAGAAAGTCGGCGACATCACCAAGAACCCCAGTGTCGCTCTAAGGGGGAAAGACTGCGTCTTTCCCGTCCAAAATCCGGTAGACCCCTTGAGTCAACCCCTAGTTAGCTTTAAGCAATGACCACCTCTCCAAGCCCGAATCATCGACCCTGTAAGAAGCGTTCGGCACTTCTCTAGAATCTAAAGGTACTCCACTCCAAGGTCGACCGCCCAGCCAACATCCTGGTGTATCAAGACTATGAAGAAACAAAGTCGACCACGAGGCGAAGGAATGAAGAAGATTCAACTCGTTGTCTCGCCTAAAGAAGGAAGTACCAAGTCGATGCTAAACCTACCTAGACTTGTCCTAAGGGTAAAATACTGCGTCTTTTCCACTTGTTTCAACTAAACCACCCGATCCGAAGTCACTCAGTTCCAACCCGTGACTAACCACGTTGGGTCTTTGTAAAACTTATTAGCGCCTAATATTTTCTTCCACCACTGAAATTGTTAAGCGGATGTTATCACCCCAACCCTACTCCTCCCTAATCTCGGGACAAGATTATTTTAAGGGGGAAAGGTCTGTAACATCCCAATTTCAGCAACCCTGTAAAAGTCCAAAAGGAAAAAATCAGGGGGAACAAAAACTTTTTCTTGCAATGTGTGCTTACTTGTTTGCTTATGCTCAAGCAACTGCTTGTGGATTAGTTGTGTACTCCTCATCTCAACACTAGTTTACAAAAACTATTTTACAAAAGAGATGTCTTGGCTCATCTTTCATATTCCCAAATGTTCTGGAATTTCAAAAACCTAAGCCATGATGACTTTGACACATCAAAATACCTTACTAGTTTCTATTGCCAAAACTATGGAGACATATATATACTCTCCTTATGTTTTCAAGACAGAACCTTCAACTACTCTTATCCCTAGGTTTTCCAAAACCTTATTAAAACCTTTTCATCTCAATTTTGGTAGAGATACCAAGATGGTACTTATCCTAATTCAAGCAAAACCCCTTTCAACCTACCCATCCTTACCTAAAGCTAGGCTTGATGGTAGACCTTAGTAGTAGTAGGATAAGCTTGATAAGATGAATTGCCTTGATCTGTTGTTTGATGAATTGCCTTGATTTGTTGATTGCCTTGTTTGCTTAGGAACTAGAAGTGAGATAATATAGTAGCTAATCCCCTAGGACCCAAACCATGCTTGTGATCATCAATATCACAGCAAGCATCCAAGTCTGGATCTATCCTAATCCACTCAAGGGATCATCTCATCTTATGCTTATCTCAATCCAGGGATAATCCCTCTTGATGGTTTCCAACCTAATGGATACCCAACCCAAGTTTGGATCCCCTCTCCTCAACCAATGCCTCAACATCAACCACTTGATGGATAGGATAAACCCTTGCCATCCTCTCAAAATCATCCACACTTGAACTCTACTCAAAATCTCCAAAACTGCCAAAATGGCTGTCTGGATTTCTTATCTAGATTCAATCTTTGGAGCCCTACATCTTCCAACCTATGTGCATTATTGAGATTTTACTTGAAACCTATTGTAGTACATATTTAGTACTACCAAGGCCCACTCTTCCCCTTGTCTAAGCCATTATATGTCCCACTCATCCATGATGGTTTTGTAAGTCAAGATAATAATCTTTTCTGCAAATCTTGTCATCTTGCCTACTTTGGCACAAGCTCACATCTATATGCCATATCCCCTTGACCAACTCCTTGCTTGGTTATGATCTACTAGTCATGGAATATCAACTCCCACTTCACTTATTTCCATTGGAGCCTTGTGCTTCTTAAACCCACATGGTTTAGGAGGCTATCTGATGTATCTGTTATGGCAGCCTTATTTTCATCAAAGTTGCCATCACTACAAAACCACCTCAAATCCAACCAAGCCCAACTCTTGCTTACATGATCATCTATATGACTTGGTATATCCATACTTATACCTCTTGTACCAAGGTGAGCTCTGAGCTCCCTAATCCAACCTTGTTTAGGTGGTATCAAGATAACTAAACCCTAGATCCTTCCCCTATCTAGTTTCCATTTTTTTTACCACTTCCCTCCAAAACCAAGGTTGATATTGATGCCTCCATCAAGTTTACATCATCTACCTTGGATATAAGTATCCCGAAATAATTCTCCCAATTAATTGGATTATTAAATTATTTATTTTCCTCTACTTACCAATTTCTCAAAATCCTTGTCTATAAAGGCAAGTTTGTTTTTCTCCAAATCACCTGCCAACTCAAGGCACATTTGATGCCTATATAACATATCCCATCTTCCCAACTCATAAATAAATACTTTTGGGATTTCCTTATTATTTCCTTTTGCCCTTTTTCTTAAATGGCAGAAACAAGAAATAATTCCTTAAAAATGCTTTTCCACCTCAATAAATCCCAATAAAATTCTCAAATGTGTATTATGGTATTTATGACCATATCATATCAAAAACCAAGCCAGTCCAATGTAAAAACATCATCTTAGCTTCCATAATCTATTTCTTCACTTTTTGAAGGAGTGCATTTAAATGGGATTATAATCATTAGAAAAATCCAATTTAAATCATGGAGAGATTATTTGACCCCATATATCTACCAGTACCATTTCCACACTTTGTCCAATACAATTTTTGCAACTTCCTTCACAAGCCTCCAAATGATCAAATTTGCAAAAACAAGCAAAACTGGATTCAAATAAAATCCAAACCAGCTCCAATCTTCTCCAGCACTCCTCCCTAACATCAGCACTCCCTCCTGGTCAACCAGCACTGTAGCAGGCCCCACACCCCTTGCCCCACATGATTGTTTAAGAAGGAGACAAAGGCAAGGTCTTGTCTAAGCTAATTCTTTACTCCTTACAGCACTCCCACTCCCTCTCTGCTAGATACACGACCATAGGTACTCCACACACTCTCCCCACCGCCCCTGGCCACCAATGGGAAGCCCCTGGACCATTCCCTAGCTTAAAAATGAGATTGGTTCACCATGGACCGACCCCTCTCGGTTTATAATGCCCACATGCCACCCAACACCCTCCCTTCAGCTCATTTGCCCCCAACAGCCCCCATTCACCTCCTCGAGCTCACCCTTTCCCTCTCCCCTGCTCTGCTCTGCTCAAAGAAAGGAGAAGAGCCAAGATTCGTCCCTGTCCAAAAATCGAGCAAGGCCCTCATCTCTGAGCTCCCCCTCCTCTGCATGTCCCGCACCCGCCTTCCCCTCACCCTTCTGGTGCTAATGGCATTTTCTTTTTCTCCATGCAGCAACATCTGGAGCAGCGTCGACGATCCCTAGGGCCAGCGCCGTCGGGCTCCTGCTCGCGCAACCACCCCGGCGTCTACCCCGACCCTTGCGCCCGTCCCTGGGACCCTCACCGTTAGCCGCGTCGTCCCCGCACCTCGCCAACGCCCCGTCGTCGCCCGGTGAGCCCCCACCCCGACACTCCTGCTCCCCACTAGGGTTCCCACCCGGCGGAGCCCATCCCGCGAGGAAGAAGGCGGTGCGTCGTCGATCTCCTTAAGATCAAACGGCCACCCCTCCCTCATACCCCTTCGCCCCAGGGCAGGCCCCACTAGGCCTCGGACTAGTGCCTCCAGCAGACCCGGGTGGGCCGGGAGCCCCCTGCGGCCCACTTCACCGTTGGATCTGGCCTGAAATCCCCTTTTCCTTTTCCTTTTAATGGTTTTGCTAGATCTGAAAACTAGGGTCTGGTTTAAATCCAAATAAAAATACAAAGCCACTTAAAATATTCAAGTACATTTTTCCTTATATACTTGTATGTCCTTACAAACATGCAGACTAGTTTCTGGACCAAAACGATGTCAACAATAAATCTGATAAATCATATACTAAGATCTATCCTTATCACGAAATAAATTCTCCAGGAGGTTTTACAAATCCAAATGGAGTAAATAAAATTTGTACAGACAGGTATCACCCATACCTTATATCCCACTGGCCCCACCTTAGTTGCTTCCTAGTTTGCCCTTGGCAAAAATATCAAAAACAGAGACTTTCTAACTTTAGCAAATTCTCTAGGCCAAATCAAATGAGGTTTGGACCTAATTCCAACTCCCAGTGAACACACATACCCATATCTTACATAATCCAGCAGCTCATAACTTTATGAGTCTTTGTTGATTTTTAGTGAATTAAACTCTTCTATGCATGGTTTATTCACTAATAAAATCACCACAGTAGCTATGTAACTCCAAAAAGGTTGATTCCAATTTCTACAGGAAGGTATCCTTAGTATCTAACATGTGTCCTTGGAATCAACTAAAAAGCTTCTGTAGATTAAATCTAATGGAAAAGACAAATCCCAGCCAGTACTGCCTTTGGGAATTTCTCAAGGGCATTATGGTAATGGTTTTGAGGATATTCCAACTCCTTTTGATTCAGTCCACCAAATACTAACTTTTCACCCAAGGAAATAGTTTTTGGAACTCCATAGAAGTTCTGGTGAATTATTTCCTAAAATAAGGTTTTATCCACTATAAAATCTACTATAAATCAAGGGAAATTGATAAAATAGTGAAACCACTTTTGTTGGCTTCATTTAATCAATACCTATCTGATGGTATCATTTTTATACAATGGTATCGTGCAGATCAATTCCTTGGTCAAAAACCCCTCTCTTAGGTAGTCCCTAGACTATAAATAAAAATGGATCCTTCACCCAAATGCCTCCAAATCCTCTTTTCATCTAATCAAATCACACCTCCAACATCCTACTGATGTTTATCATATGTTTCTCCTTTTCTTGCTATATGGTTTGATGCTGGTATGCCTTGTAATGATTGTGGTGTTGTTTGTTTGCATGTATGCTCGATAACGGCGATAGTTGCGATTGTGTGACGCCGAGAAGAAGGAAGCAACGGGCTATTCTTATTATTGTTATTATTGGTATTCTGGTTATCTAACGCCGTCAAGGGACATCCCGCTGGTCACAGGCAAGCCACCATTCCTGAACTCCTATATCAACCTACTTCTGTTTATCAACTGTTTTGTATCTCGCTTATAAATTGCATGATCACAGGCATGGTTTGTTTCAAATAAAAGTGCGTGAGTAACTTGGCTCCTCGAAGTTATGGATGAGTGTCCACTAGGACACCTACCCTATTTACATCTACTTTTACCCCTTTGAACAAGGCTAAGATGATTAGCATCTTCCCTCTTGGAACCCACGGATTTTCAATACTAAAACTATTTTGGGTTTTACCCTACTACAAAGTTTTCAAAATAAAACCCTTGGAAAGAGGCATCGTTGTGAGTGGAGTTTTCACTAGAGGAGATATGAGGAGGATAAAGAGAAAGTCAAACAAAGGAAAGAGAAGGAAAGGGGTAGTCGAGTATTTTACTGGAACAATTTAATCCGTGCAACCACATTACCCTGGGTGGGACTCAGGTCTAGCTCGTAGTTTGTCCTCCTTAGTATGGGCTACGCCATAACGCGTAGAAATGGGTTAGATTCCCCGGAAGCCGGTTCCTTTCAACTTAGGGGGTCTTCGTGCCCGGAGAGGTTCCATTCAACTCCTCAGAGTCGGCTAAAACTATGGAGCTCCCGCGAACGGTACCATGTTAAGGAAGTATGGATGGGAGTGGATAAAGGATGCACAGGAAGGGAGATTCGGACTTGGGAAGTCAGGTACACGTCCCGGGGGAACTAAGCAACCATAGGGAAAGTACCTATACTAGGGACAACAAATGAATAGTTAGGTTCGATTATCCGTACCCCCGTCTACAGTGTGTAGAGGGCCGTTGTTGTATCCCGGCGGATGTATTGATTCCTCTGGGTAAAGTGCACAAACTCTACAAAGTCTAATCTATTCGAATAGCCATGTCCACGGTCAAGGACGGTTGGAAAGGTGATTGTTATGAGTACTAGGAGATATGTTGAGATGATTGAAAAGGATGTGACTTGGTCACGAGGAAGGATGAGAACAGGTCTTTGCTTTGATTAGTGATGGTCAAAGATGTTTAAAAAGGGTTTTACTACCAAAACTGTTTTAAATCTTTTTAACAAGGATGTGGATATGTCCAGGTTTTCAAAAAGGAGGCATATTTTACAAAAACTCTTCTTTAACAAAGAAATATAGATGCCAATGTAGGTCTTTCAAAAGCAACTATATATAGAGCTTTTCTCGCCACAGCCCGATATGCATTATCTTTGTTACCTTGTCTCGATGGTTTGCGAGTGCATTCAAAGTACTTACCGGCATTGTCCCTGGCTATTTACTTGGCCATATTGCAGATGTTAAGAAGCGACGAAGGTGTTGACGTCTATGCGAGCTAGGACGTCTTCCCAGTCAGTTGCTTATAGGTTAAGGCACGAGCTCTGCGCTGAAGACTTCCGCTATTTGTGATGTATTTGCCATAATGGACCCTTTGTAAGTTTTTGTACTCGTTACTTTATGGATGTTGTAATGATACTAGTCGATTATGCTCACGGCTCACTGATCATGGGAACGTGAATTGTATGCATAACGTGTATTCTCGGACTGTAAATCCGGGGTACCAGATGATTTTGATGATGAAAATGTTAAGGCATGAGCCTTATCCCTTTATAAAACTGATGGATGTCTAGATGCGATACCATTCCAATTTACCGTACAACCACAATACCCGAAATTTGGGTAGGGCTTGACTGGAAATTTATATACCTTAGTACGGGTTCCCTTGCGACCAAGGTCTGAGCTGAGGCTACCTTGTAAAGATTGTCCACCTGTGTAGTACCCAAGATGACAGTTGGTCATGGTTGGGAGGTCAAACTCACAGGAGAAGTGCCTATACTAGAGCGTGTAATTGAAAGGTTAGGATTTATTATCCGCATACTGAGTATGGTGAATTCAGGATTTGTTCTAGACGGATGTATCGAATGTTGTGGTGAAAGTGTACCATCTCTGCAGAGTGTCAAACTATTCGAATAGCCGCGTCCACGGTTATGGACAGTTGGAGTGGCCATTCTGTTTCGTCGTCAGATGTTTTTAAAATGACTTATGAAATGATTTATGACTTCGACTTGACCACAACAGAGTTGTGACATGAAATTCAAGTTCCCACTTAGGTGTTATAAAACTTTCAACTAGCTTTCTTTGCTTCTGAACTCAGTAGAGGTAAATCTGGCTTTTTGAAAAATAACCCCAGAGCTTAATACTTCCTATTCCAAAAACCACTTCACTTGTTAGTACTAGTTTGCAAGTACTTAAAGAGTACTCATGGCTTTGTCCCTGGCTATTCCCGTGGCCAGACTATGAAGAGGACTATCAGGAAGACGGACAGCAGGAAGGTTATGACAACTAGGATCATCTCCCATCGTCAGCATTGCATGTGACCATGAAAATGGAGCTTCGCCCATGCTACCGTTATTACTATGTTATTCCGCTGCTTGAATTGTACTAAGACTGGATCATGAGATCCTTTATTTGTGTAAGACCTTATGTATGGGTTGTAATGGATGATGTACTGTGATATCCAATCTATTATGTCTCGCAAAAATGGTAATCCTGGGATTGCGATGTATGGCATAACATGCATCTGGGATTAAAAATCTGGGTGTTGACAATTTGTGTCAAGTAGTTTGTTATCAAACTAGGTGTGGTTCACAGCGTGCTAGTACTTTGAAGATATATTGTACGAGAATTATTGACATAGTTTAATCCCAAGGGAACTAAAGTTCTCACCAAAGGACCAAATTTATACAAAGCCATCTCATTAGAGAATGAGTGATGCGTAGAGATGCAAAGACATGCAATTACACATGGACCTGAAAAGTGTCGGATTCAAAGATCAGTTGACCACTAGCAATCGTTTAAATACAACACCGGAAAGCCATAGGTGTTAAATGCGCAAAAGGTTTAAAACTAGATTATTGACTCTAGTGCAAGTGGGAGACTGTTGGAGATATGCCCAAGAGACAATAATAAAATGGTTATTATCATATCTTTATGTTTATGATAAATGTTTACATTCCATGCTATAATTGTATTAACCGGAAACATTAAATCTTGTGTGATTTGTAAACATGTAAGAGTCCCTAGTAAAGCCTCTTGTTAAACTAGCTTGTTGGTTAATTGATGATCATCGTTTCCTGATTATGAACATTGAGATGTTATTAACAACAAGGTCATATCATTAGGAGAATGATGTGATGAACATACTTCTATAGTTAAGTGTAGCATAAGATCAAGTCATTCAAATAGTTCACTTGCTATAAGCTTTCAAATACATAGTAACCTAAATCCTTCGACCATGAGATCATGTTAATCACCATCACCAGATGGATGCTTTGATGGCATCAAACACCACTTCATAACTGGGTGGTTATAAAGGTGACATTGAGTGTTTTGAAAGTATGTGTTGAGGCACATGGATCAAGAGTGGGATTTGTCCATCCATATGATAGATATATATACTTTGGGCCCTCACGGTGGAATGTCATCCAATTAGCTTGCAAGCATGTGACTGGCTCACAAGGGATCACATATCACAGGAACGAGTAAAGAGTACTTATGAGTAACGAGGTTGAACTAGGTATGCAGAGATACCGACGATCAAACCTCGGATAAGTAAAATATCGCGAGACAAAGGGAAATTGGTATTGTATGTAAATGGTTCATTTGATCATGAAGTAATCGTAGAAATATGTGGGAGCCATATTAATTTCCATATTCCTCTCTTGGTTATTGATCGGAGAAGAGTCTCAATCATGTCTGCATAATTCACGAACCGTAGGGAGACACACTTAAGGATTCAAAGTTGTTTAGTAGATATGGAATGTGAGTACAGAGACCGAATGTTGTTTGGAGTCTTGGATTGGATCCGGGACATCACGAGGCTATACAAAATGGTCCGGAAAATAATATTTATATAAGGAAAGTCCAATTTCGGAGTTCGGAAATGGTTTTGGTGTTTTCACCAGAATGTTTTAGAAGGGTCTAGAAGGTCCACCGATCCGGAGTGGGAAGGGTACATGTATGTGTCATGACAAAGTGGAATGGTTGCATCATGTCCTAGGTCACTTGGCTGGGCAATGGGAAGAGATAAATCAAACTCTAGTTTGAAAGTCAAACGCCAATTTGAAAAAGTCAAATCCCAACATGGTTGCCTAGTGGAGGGAGAGAAGGAATCCCACTTAGGGAAGGATTCCCTCCCTTGCCGCCAGCCACAAGGTGGAGTTTGGGGAGGGCGCCTCTTCCCCCAAACCGCCTCTCCCTTTCATAAATAGAGGGGAGGGGCGCCCCCTTGCCCTGCTGGAAACCCTAGGTTGGCTGTCGCCCCCTCTCTAGTTGCAGTCGATCTAGATCTCCTCTAAATAGCCGTCGTCTAGCTAATACCTAGCCGTCGGCTACCTCCACCCCTCGGCCCTCTAAAATCTAGATCGCCGAGGCTCTCTCTACTCCACCATACTCGCTCTGGCTTAGGCGAAGCCCTACAGGATTTCCCCTCTACTTCCGACAACATGTTGTCGTGCTGCCGGAATCGCGAGGAGAGATCTGCAACCTCCGCTGCCTGCTGGAACAAGGGAGAGGAAGGTCTTCATCGAGTATCGTACGTGCGACCGACTGCAGAAGGCGCTGCCGGAATGCGATGCCGGAAGGATCGTCTACGCGATCTTGAGATCGTCAAGTGAACGACTACATCACCCACAAGAATCCGATCTCGTTAATCGCTTTGGATCTTTGAGGGTTAGTACTCTATCGACTCGTTGTTCCAATCTAATAGATAGATCTTGGCTTGTATGTGTTCATGTGATAATTTTTTTTTTATTTCCATGCTACGAACCCCTACATATTCAAGGCATAAGCAGAGTTGGTCTCATTTTTCATAGGTCTTCCTCAACTCTTCTTAGTGCATGTTTTGATGCAGAGTGAAAGGTGATTGAGATGACATACGCTTCACTGGTGGATTTGCTATATTTTTGGTCCAAATCTTATCTCTTGGAGTGCTAGAAAACAACCTATTATTTCACGCTCCAGCACTGAGGCTGAATACAAAGCGCTTGCCAATGCCACAGCTAAGTTTATTTGGGTTGACCCTAAAAGAAAAGCCATGTTTATGGTGTGATAACCTTGGTGCCACCAACTTGTCTGCTAGCCTAGTTTTTCATGCTCGTACTAAAGAGATTGAATTTTTTTTTGACAAAGAATGGGTTGCTAGCAAGCAACTTTATGTAATGTTTATTTCTAGTAAGGACCAGATTGCTGATGGCTTTACTAAAACCTTATATTCGAAAAAACTAGATGAGTTCGAGCGTAATCTAAACCTCTCCCAGGTTGAGATTAAGAGGGGGTATTAGTGATGTAATATCAATACGTATACGAGATGTTGTAGTGCACCATGGTATACATATCCAACCTTCTACAAGCCATACGATGGGCTTTTCGTATATATGTAGAGGCCGGGTGTAATACTTAAAACTCTTTAATTAATAAAAACTCTTTTATCGGGAAAGAGCAAGATCTGAAAAGGACTTTTGTATACCTTGTATGCAATCTTTGCAAGTTTAAGCGAGCTGTAAATAATGTATTAGGTGTGTCATCTACGGCTTCAGAGTGAGTGGTTAGGAATAAATGATAGACAAATGTTCATGATCATGATATCAAGGAGAAACAAAGCCTATGCTCTGTGTCATTATTCTACTTTGTTTTCAACTTAGTTGTTAGCTCACATTTGCTTTGGTTTTCCAAGAGTTGTAAATTTTGGTGATACAAGTTGCAAGTGGATATTCTTTCTCGGTTATTTGCGTACCTTGTACTCTGAAGTGTGATGAAAAGTGTCTTCGGCCTCCGAGCTCCAGTGATCACTACATTAAAACAAAAACATAAAAGTCACATTTATAAAAATAATAATTTGGCACGTAGTCTATGGTGTATTCCACAAACATGCATGCTAAATTGCAACACAAAATTCTTTATATTGTGTGCTAAATAAAAAGACAAAGTCTGATAAAGTTTGGGAATTTGAAAAATACATAGACCCACATTTGTTATTTTTCTGTATCTCAAAACATAAAGTATTTGAAATTAATATTTTGCACTCTTGTGGGAAAAATCAATGGCTACATCCAAATATTTTTTCAATTTTTTCAATCAAACAAATATGATTTTTGATTTATTAAATAAAGATATGATTTATGATTTTTTTTAAATAAAGCAGGAGCACCGGTGCTCATGAGCCAGAAAAAATCCCCACTCCAAGAGTGAGCCATAAGTGTTACTTATTGTACTATATTTTTTAGTATTAGTTAGTGTAATATATCCTTCTATTTACTTGATTATGTATAAGCATTTGTCCAATAAACACATTACCATGTTGGTGCTTGATTTCTATTGTCATCATATCAAATGTAAATCTGTGCGAATTCAACGGGGCCATGTCCCATACACACTGATTGGAGATTTTAGCTCTCGAGCTCCAGTGCTCTTGCTACTTTAAAAAAATCAAAATCATATTTGTGAGCTCTAAAAATATTAAAAAAAATATTTGGATGTAGCACATGAATTGTCCCACAAAATTTCAAATACTTTATATTCCGAGCTGTACAAAAATGACAAGAGTAGAGAGTGTAGATTTGTGCAAGTATATTTTGAAATGCCCAAATTTTATCAAATTTGTCATTTTTGTGTAGGCTAAAATACAAAGAATTTCACTTCACGGTCTTGCATGCTTGTGGTATACAACGTTGATTATGTCTAGAACTTTTTTTAAGATATTTTTGAAACTATAAAATATCCTTTTTTAATGAAAAGAGCACTTGTGCTCGGGACCTAAAGACATTTTCCACCCCAAACCTAAAAGAAAATAATACCGTACCCCCGGGGAATCGCGCACTTCTATCCCCCAGGTGGTTCTGTTCGCGTGCGTTCCGTGTTGGTCCACCAGCTTTACTCGTTTTTTACGTGTTGCTTCCGTTCGCGTGCAAATGCAACCTGTGCCGCCCGCCCTCTCATCCATGCAGGTCGCGCCACCGCCTTGCAGGTCGCGCCACACCTCTGCGCCGCCGCTTAGCAGGTCATGCCTCCGCGCCGACACGCCCTGCAGGTCGCGCCGCCCTCCCCACGCCGCCAGTGCCCTCAGTTCTCTCTGCAACATCCCCCATCGGCTCTCCTCTGCGCCTACATGAGCTTCGGCTCCTCATCCTCCGGCCTCGTCGAGATTTGCTACATTCAATCGACGACAATACTATATGTGATTTGCGACGGTGCTACAAGAGGCGTCGAGTTTTGCTACTAGTGGTAAGGCCACCGACACTGCTATGTAAATCGTCGAGATTTGCTACATGCAGTCGACGACGGTGCTACATGTGGTCGGCGATAGTGCTACAAGCGGCGTCGAGTTTTGCTACAAGGTCTGCGACAGTGCTACAAGTTGGAGTTGGGTTTGCTACCCGGTGAAAGTCTCCGGCGAAGTCTTTTTTTTGCTAAAAATGTTAAACTTTTTTGCTACATCTCTTTTCTAGTTTTGCTATAATAGCGCAAAGTTTCTGCTACAATGTCTTCGGCGAGGTCTCCCGACGAAAATTTCTGGCAAATTCAGGTTTTGCTACATTAGAACACATCTTTTGCTACAAAGTGTTCGGTGAGGTTTCCGGTGAAACTCCGGCGAGGTCTTCGACGAGATCTGTCTTTTTATTTTGTCTCCTGAACAAACCGTTTTTTGCTACATGTAATAAAAGTTGAACTATTTATAGCACAAATGATATATTTATAGTAAAAGCAGGATTTGGGGCATTTTTTATGGACACGTGACCGGGATGCCGCACTGTCCTAACCTGAATCTAGTGTAAGGAATAACCCCGATCCCAAGACAAAGACATACTACGTGCCGGGTCATCCAATCCAATTATCCCAATCTCATGCTTTCTTCGTTTTCCCATCCATGACATTAATGTTTTTCTTGGACCAACAACATGTGCTTTCTTCGCCGAGTCGCCAAGGCTGATCGAGCAACTGCAAATACCGACAGCATGGATATGTGTGGATTTCGAGCTCCCACTTGGTCATTGCCTTGCCGTCTTGGTACCGATCTCTCTGAGAGGCACAAACCGTTCGAAGGTACCTGGCTAGCTCCGACGCGTCGCAAACCATCCGAAGGTATCTGCAAATCATTCATCAACAACGGTAGTGTGCATAGACCAGTGAGTGATTGCTCATCATCGCCGTACCATGGAGCATTTGAGCCTTATATAGGAGAATTACATTGTGGTTCTTGGGTGCTATACACCCATATACCTGGAAAAATTAAAGAAGTTCAAAAAAATTGAACATTTTTTAAAATCAGAGATGACCAGGTATGTTACTTGTATAAAAATATTTTCCTAGGAAATTACTTTCATTGCATCCTGGGTAAAAAAACAAATTCAAAATGCTCCATGATCGGTTACTGTTCACCTTTGATTCGTTATATTTTTATTATTTTACCCTAAAGACCATGCGAATCATTTACTTTCTAAATATTTTTATACGAGTAGCATACATGGTCATCTATTTTTTTAATTTTTTTAACCTTTCTTTAATTTTTATTTTATTTTTCCAAATATGGGGGTGTGTAGCACCCGAGAGCCAAAAGTCCGCGTTACTTATATAACAGTTACCTATGGCTTCGTCGCCCACCGTCCCGCTCTTCGCCCACCATCCTCGAAATAGTCTTTCGTCCCGCTATATTAATATAGCCACTCGGCCGAATAGGGTACAAGGTGATGGGAAACCCTTTACAAAGCAGATCAAAATAAAAACAAGAAAAGAAACACGAGAGGCGAACACTTGTTACCAAGGACAACGAGCCGAGACCGGGGGTGAACCGGGGCTCCAAGACGACGCCCCCAAGAGGGTAACGACGCACCGCGCCGCTGCCGCCGAGACCAAAGGTCAAGTGTTTTCACCCGGAGCCCTAGCAGAGAAGGCAGTCGCAACGGCGCCCCCAAGAGGGTAACGGTACCCGCAGGCATCGTCGCGTTGGTGCTCAAGCACTGAATTTTCACCCAGAAAAACCTTCGAGACGCTCCACGGCGACCGCTTGCATCCGCTGTCTCCGAGAGAGACCTCCGACACATGATCTGGGAGCTGCCGGAGCCCAGACGCCATCAACACCAAAGTCCCCCAACATCCGCTCCTCGCCATCCACATGACAGAAGATAGGAACCACCACCACTGCCACCTCGCTCGCTGAAGAGACGCCCACTGTCCACCTTCCAAGGCCACCGCCCGGCTTCCATGAACTCGAGATAACGGCTCTGGACAACGTCACATCGCACAACCGGCGAGAAGGCTAGTGTAGGGCAAAACTCAGAGTTATAGTCTTCGAGCCACGCGACAGCCTAGGGAAGGGGATCTGCCCTCTGCCACCTTGCGGTGAGAGTCGTCCGAACGCACAGCGGTGCGAACTGGGCCGAGATCAGGCCTGGCTAGGCCCATATCTGGCCCGGACCAGTCCTAGATCGGGGCCCGTCGATTCCACCACCACGCTGCTGCAACCAGATCACCTCGTCGCCGATGAACCGCATCCCGAGTCGAGCCACCCACGCCGCCACTGCACAGGTCGCGCCGCCATGCACCGTCGTCGGACATCCGCCACCGCGCAACCGCTGCAGCGCCTCTCGAGACCGGCGCCACTTGCGGCCCACGCCATCGCCAGGGGAGGCCCCGTTGCAGCGCCACATGCGTCGTCGCCGGTCGAGCCCGCTGTCACCATAGAAGCACACCGCCGCCAACAGATCCCTCTCGCGATGGAGCTCCGGCGCCAGGTAGAAGCGGTCCTACCGCCGCCGACACCGGTCGAACTTAGCCGGGCGGCGTGCGCCGACGGTGGCAGGGGGAGGGAGGGTGGGGTGGGTGGCGGCGATGGAGCGCTAGGGTTGCGTCTCGGTCGCCCACGCGGGGGGCGCCGCGAGACATGAGTGGGGGGTGGGGGTGGGGGTTGCGAAAACATGTACTTATCATCTGCTCTGATCAATGTTTCCATGCTTGCAGTCTGTTGGGTATAATCTTGATATATGTATCAGCATGTTTATTTTTGTATCTGCATTTAGCTACTCGTGTCAAGTATAGGTGTGCAGACGTGAGTGTGATGCGCAAGAGCTAGACGATGGTTCAGCTGGAGTGCATGCATGGCGAGACGCCGTTGCCGTGTGATATGGTGCTGCATGAAAGTGTTGAAGCCAGCAGCAGTCTGCATGCATGAGAGGTACCGTGAGAGGGTCGCCATCTAGTTAGTGCATGTGATGGAGTTTGTTAGCTAGCTGTGCAAAGTTTGGCCGGGTCCGTATGCTGCCTAGAGTGATTCTAGGAGAAGATTGGGTCATGTATTAGTGCATGGATTAGTGGAGTTAGTGGGTGTGTGTGGCCTGCTTAAAGGCAGTGTAAGCATGTTTACTTTTGGTCAAGAAAAATACAAAGAGAAGAAAACTCGTTGGCTGTGTGAAACAGCACGAGAACCAAATCAGTGTGTATCTGTGTGTTGTGCGATACAACCAATAGAGCTAGCTAGCTACGTGAGTTGAGAGATTCTACTGTACCGGTGTCATATATTTGCTCTGTATAGAACGACCGGCCTACTTCAAGCAAATTGAAAGATCTTGGAAATCGGTTACCCCCGGAAAAGGCAATGCTGGGTTTCGATCTCAGCTTGGGTTTCACTTTCCATGGAGATGGAGTCCGTGCAATCTTTTCCCATGATTGACTTGACCGTCATCAATTGTACCTCTTTTCCCATGATAATAACAGAGTCCGGTACCCGTGCATTGCCTCCAAGCAACACTCCCTATCCATCGATCCCACGCCCGCCATGGTACTTACGGCGTCCCTATAAATACCAGGCACCTAGTACGCTTGTAACCATCACTCCATCAGCCAATACACCATTCAATCAAAAGAAGAAGAAGAAGAAGAAGAGTCTCTTGTGTAGTGACTTGGCAGATAGCTTCTGAGCGACGATGGGGAAGAAGAGCCACCTGTGCTGCTGCTTCTCTCTGCTGCTTCTTGTTCTTCCTGGGTTAGCATCTGGCCATCAGGTTCTGTTTCAGGTACGCATTTCGGTTTGATCTGAATTAACCATCGGCCAATCGACCAACCAATCATATATTCACTGGGAGAAGAAGACGAAGAAGAGCGTCTTGTGACTTGTCAGTAGGGCCATGGGGAAGAACAGCCACCTCTGCTGTTTCTCTCTGCTTCTGCTGCTTCTTGCAGGGTTAGCGTCCGGTCACCAGGTCCTGTTTCAGGTACGCATGCGTATTGTTTTGATTTATATATGTAAGCTTTGGTTCTGTGTGGAAGAGTTAGATAATTCGAGCTCAGGAGCTTAATTGGCTCGCTGTGTGGGCGTTTGTTTCATGGTCATGGTCATGACCATGGCGTCTTGTCGCAGGGGTTCAACTGGGAGTCGTGGAAGCAGAGCGGCGGGTGGTACAACATGATGATGGGGAAGGTCGACGACATCGCCGCCGCCGGAGTCACCCACGTCTGGCTGCCGCCGCCCTCCCACTCCGTCTCCAACGAAGGTCCTGTTCTCCTCCCCGCTAAATCCATTCCTGTCTAAACATTTGGCGTCCAAAAGGGCGAAAAAACCGCGGGGGGTAGAATCGTGGAAGCATGGAGTGGAGAACATGCTATCTTTGATTGCGACGTGCAGCATGATTTGACCTAGTCTATTAGCATGATTTGAATTAATTAATTCGTTGGATAGGATGTTTCGGGCGGCAGCAGTGATCAAAGAATGAAATCATACGATCAAAAAGTATATACACATACTAAGTCACTAACACTTGGTTTACTGCAGGCTACATGCCAGGCCGGCTGTATGACATCGACGCCTCCAAGTACGGCAACGCGGCGGAGCTCAAGTCCCTGATCGCCGCCTTCCACGGCAAGGGCCTCCACGTGATCGCCGACATCGTAATCAACCACCGGTGCGCCGACTACAAGGACAAGCGCGGCATCTACTGCATCTTCGAGGGCGGCACCCCCGACGGCCGCCTCGACTGGGGCCCCCACATGATCTGCCGCGACGACACCATCTACTCCGACGGCACCGCCAACCTCGACACGGGCGCCGACTTCGCGGCCGCACCCGACATCGACCACCTCAACGACCGGGTCCAGCGCGAGCTCAAGGAGTGGCTCCTCTGGCTCAAGACCGACCTGGGCTTCGACGCGTGGCGCCTCGACTTCGCCAAGGGGTACTCCGCCGCGATGGCCAAGGTGTACATCGATGGCACATCGCCGGACCTCGCTGTGGCGGAGGTGTGGGACACCATGCCGACGGGCGGGGACGGGAAGCCCGAGTACGACCAGGACGCGCACCGGCAGAACCTGGTGAACTGGCTGGACGGGGTGGGAGGTGCCGTGTCGGCCGGCATGGTGTTTGATTTCACGACCAAGGGCATCCTGAACGCCGCCGTGGAGGGCGAGCTGTGGCGGCTGATCGACCCGCAGGGGAAGGCCCCCGGCGTGATGGGATGGTGGCCCGCCAAGGCCGTCACCTTCGTTGACAACCACGACACGGGCTCTACCCAGGCCATGTGGCCCTTCCCCTCCGACAAGGTCATGCAAGGCTACGCCTACATCCTCACCCACCCCGGCACTCCATGCATCGTAAGCAAGCCACCTCCAGAGCTCACTCCATTTCTTCAGAGAAATTACTACTAGTATATATAACGGCTGGTTTTGATGGTGATTTTTGCGTGGGTGCAGTTCTACGACCATTTCTTCAACTGGGGATTCAAGGAGGAGATCGCAGCGCTGGTGGCGGTGAGGAAGCGCAACGGCATCACGGCGACGAGCGAGCTCAGGATCCTCATGCACGAAGGCGACGCCTACGTCGCCGAGATTGACGGCAAGGTGGTGGTGAAGATCGGCTCCAGGTACGACGTCGGGGCCGTCATCCCGGCTGGGTTCGTCACCTCTGCACATGGCAGCGACTACGCCGTCTGGGAGAAGTCGGCAACACTGCAGCGGAGCTGAGGCCCCAGCTGATCCGCCATTGGATCGATAATGATTTGAAGTAGTGCATGATTATTTCTGCTATGCACACGCGGATACATGATTTAACTAGTTGTATGCTTGTACCCAAAAAAGAGCTCTACGAATTGTTCACACTACTTCAGTAAATAAATTACCCAAGATATGAAGAGGTATAAGAGGCAATTAATCCCACCGATTTGTATGTTTCGATGAACAGTACACAATCGAATTTACTTCCTACCCGGCTCAAGAAAATGTTACTTTCTTCAGTAAATAAATGTTACTTTCGCGTGTGTAACTGTTTTACACCCGAAATATGATCGTGGATCTAAGAACACCCGATTATCACGTGATGTCTTGGAGCGACGAAAACATAATCGGTGCATACTAAAGGAAGAACACATTCTTATCTTGATATTTAAAAGAGGGATCATCTTATTATGCTCACAAAGCGCTAAACAAGCAATATAAGATACTATCAAACATCACATGTTTATTAGTGAAATCATATGGTTCCCGCATATGATCTCTATCATGTGCACCGTGGTATGATCACTATCATACCTTTATGTGTAAGTCCAAGGTCTATGAAGATTACACGTTATGTATGTTGTAAGAGTATCATCTCATACTTCTACTTACAACATCACCATATCATAACACTAGCCCAGCAACAATCTAAACTAGACGCCTCTAATTTATCCATTTCAAGTTTTACGTGGCTTGGGGCTTTCGAGATAGAACCGTTCTCACCTACGAACATGAACCACAACGAGGATAACCAAATTGTTGACAACTCGTTGTAAAATAGATATTGACTATAGTAGGAGAGACAGACACCCGCTAGCCACTTATGCAAACTAGTTGCATGTCAAGCGTGGAACAGGTCTCATGTGCGAGGACATGTAAAGTTTGTCCGAGCCGCTTCATCCCACTATGCCACCAATATCCAAAATTACAACTAAGGAGCAACAACATGATCATCATCGCCCACATACTCATATGTGTACTACCCGTATAAAACATCTACGCATAGATCCGGCTCTGATACTACTGTAGGGTTCACATCATAGAAAACAAAAAAATTCCTACGATGGGAACTATGTACCAAGATCTATCTACTAGATACAAACAACGGGCGGATGTATATCCGTAGAGAACATACCCTTGAAGACCGACAAAGCTTAATGAGTTCAACTCGTGGTTGATGTAGACGATCTCTTACCGATCTCAAGATCGAGAGGAAGTCCTAGCGCCGCAAAGCAGCAGCGCATCCGTGCTCGCACACACGTATAAGACACCGAGCAACCTCCGTCTCCTCGCTCCAGCGATGCAGCGGAAGCACAACTCTTTCTTGCCGAATAGCCACCGGGAACATGTATCTCGCTAGTCCGAGACCATGGGGGATAAATTCTAGAGGGGGAGAGAGATCCTTCACGAGGAGGTGTGAGTGAGAAGTGAGAGGAGGGGCTCCTTATATAGGGGAGGGGGCAGCCCAAGGGGGCATGGCCGCCGTCCATGGAGGGTGCCCCCACCTCTCCCTCATTCATGTGGGTGGACACTCCACTCACAAAATGGCCCTTCAATTTTCTCCACTCAAAAATCCACTCAAATTCCCATTAAATTTCCACCAAATTTAATGCAAACTCTCATTAAATAAAACTCTTTTATTTTATTCAGAATTTTGTCAATTACTTTAATGACAAACCTTCACAAATAACCCCTTTCTAGAATTTCATTTCACATGCATAACCTCTTTATGCAATTTCACCCGAAAACCTGTTTCAGTATCTAGTGAAATAAATTCCTGCGCTTGTTATTCTTTTGGCATGAAACATTTGCTCCAACTGGATGCCAGTGTCCCTTAAGTGTGTCACCCTACGGTTCGCGAATAATGCGGACATGATCGAGACCCTTCTCCGATCAATAATCAGTAGCGGGACCTGGAGATCCATACTGACTCCCACACATTCAACGATGACTTTTCCTGTGATCGTCGGAACCTTTTACGCTTGTATCTTAATCCCTTTGTTTCACGATATATTACATGTCCGGGATTCGATCATCGGTATCTCCATACCTAGTTTGATTTCGTTACTGACATGCACTCTTTTCTCGTTCCCGTGATATAACATTCTAGTGATCAAATCTCTTGCTTGCAAGCTAACCAATGTGATATCACCGAGAGGGCCCAGAGTATATCTATCCGTCATCAGGATGAACAAATTCCACTCTTGATCCATGATTCTTAACATAACACTTTAGTAGCTTTGAAGTCATCTTTATAATCACCCAGTTACGGTGTGACGTTTGATGTCAACAAGAAACTCTTCCGGTGTTAGTGATTGGCATGATCTCATGGTCTAAGGATTAGGACTACTTCGTAAGTTGTTTATAGCAATATAAACTCAATGACTTTGATCGTAATGCTATACTTCGGATGAATGTTCATCACACCATTACACTAATATTGTGATCTCGTTATTAACAACATCCAATGTCTATGATCAGGAAACTGTGATCATCTTGTTAATCAACGAACTAGTTTATGAGAGAGGCATAACTAGAAACTTTCTGTTTGTTTATTAAACACACATGTATTAACGTTTCCGTATTAATACAATTATAGCATGCAAAATAAACATCTATCATATACTTGGAATACACATAATAAACATTTTATTATTGCCTCTCAGGGCATATTCCCTTCATAGCCATGATGCCGGGATGGATAGCCAAGGAGCACGCAGGGAACGGAGCGCGCGCAAGTTTGTGCGGCGCAACGGCGGTGGTGTTGGGGTAGCATAAACATCCGAAGACCCTAATACCAGCGTAAGCAGGATCTACCCCAAGTAAAGCACGGAAGGGAACATAATCCAAAATTGCCTTGGAAGGAAGCCGATTGTGCAACAGAACGACTGTGTTGAGGGCCTCAACCCAGAAACGAGGCGACATGCTAGCCTAAACAAGAAGTGTGCGAGTAATGTCATTGAGAGTGCGAATAATGCGTTCGGCTTTACCATTATGTTGAGAAGTGTATGGACATGAAAAGCGGAGTGCAATTCCATGGTGCTGGGCAAAAGAATGGAGTTGAGAATTATCAAACTCGCGACCGTTGTCACACTGAATAGCCTGCAAGCGCGTACTAAACTGGGTGAGTGCAAGAGCGTGAAGGGACGACAAGTGAGAGAAAACTTCTAACTTAGACCGAAGAGGATAGACCCATGCATACTGCGTAAAATCGTCGAGGCACACACGGTAATACTTAAAGCCAGAAATACTCTCAACAGGAGATGTCCACAAATCACAGTGAATTATATGAAACGGGGTAGTAGTTACACCGATTGGTAGAAGAGAAATGAAGACGAATATGACGACCTAACTGACATGCATGACACAAGCTACTTTTATTATTTTCCCTAGGAATAATAGAAGAGCGAGCTAAAGTCTCCATGACTGGTCGCCCAGGATGCCCAAGCTGACGGTGCCAAAGTGTAGGATCTACGATGAGGAAGGCAGATGGCTGGCTGGTGGATGAAGGGTGGATGGAGTAAAGAGGTCCGAAGCTATTGCAGCGAAGAATCTCGGTCCTGGTTAGAAGGTCCTTCACAGAAAAACCAATAGGGTCAAATTCGATAGAGACACGATTATCAATAGAGAACTGACGAACAAACAAAAGGTTTTTGACAATGGTAGGAGCAACTAAGACATTACGAAGGTAAAGAGGGCGCGAGGAAGTAGACATAGGGAGACGTGCGTGCCCGGTACCGGTGATCGGAAGGGTGGAACCGTTACCGACAATGACAACACGTCGAGAGGAAGAAGGAGGAGACACAGAGGTGAGCATACCGGAATCGGAGGCGAAGTGAGAGGAAGCGCCGGTGTCCATCACCCACTCCCTGGGTGCTTGCAGTCCCATGGTCTGGAACTGGTTCATCAGTGCGGCCTGATCCCACGAGGCCGACCAAGGTGCCGGAGACGTCGGGGCACCGAGTCCATGGGCGGGCTGCGAGGGCGCATACCCGTAGTTGTGGGCGTAGGGGCGGGGGCGACGCCGTACGGGTTCTGAGCGTAGAACGCTTGTGGAGCCGGAGCGTGCCTCGGCATGTAGCTGGGAGGCGGGGCGTAGGCGGGCTGCTGCCTACCGAGCACGGCACCCTGGCCGTACGACCACATCTGGATGGCACCGTTCCAAGGATGCTGCGGGGACGGCCAATAAGGAGGGGCGGCGGTCGGCGCAGCTGGGGGCGCGGGCGCCTGTGGGGGCGCGGCGTCCTTGGCGGCATCAGTGGTGTTCTTCTTCTTGTTCTTTCCCTTGCCGGTGCTCTTGCCAGAGTTGCCAGCGTTGGCGAAGAGGGCCGTGTCGATGTGGCGGGCACGGCGATTCTTCCGCTTCATATCCTGAAGCGAGAGCAACGAGCGGCACTGCGTGAAAGTAATCCCAGGCATGCGGGAGATCAGATCGGCGACGGACTCATACTGCTCGGAGAGGCCATTGAGGTAGTGGATCACCATCTCAGCATCATCAACAGGGGAACCAAGATCCGCAAGTCCATCGGAGAGTGACTTGACCTTCTGAAGATAGTCGGCCATGCTCATCTCGCCCATCTTGACATCGCCTAGCTCGGCCATGAGGTGGAGTTGGCGATTGATCTTGTGGTCGTTGAAGAGGTCGTTGATGCGGGTCCAAAGCTCGACGGCGAGGGGGTCGTCGCCAGGTGTCATGACGGCATCAAGGATACTGAGCGAGACAGATCCATAGAGCCATGAGACGACCGTGGCGTCGAGGAGAGACCACTCCGGGGTCAGCGCAGCAGGGGCGTCGGCGTCGAGGTGATCTAGTACGGCGTACTTGCGGCACGCGGCGCGGAAGAAGGTGCGCCACTGACGATGGACGCTGGTGTCAAGCACGAGCTCGACGGGGACGTGCCCCTTGATGGAGGATAGACCGACGGCCTGGGCGTGCAGCGAGGTCAGGGAGAAAGACCCCGCGCTCGACCCGGAGCCAGATGCGTGGGCGGCGGAGAGGAGGGCGAGCTTGGCCTTCTCGGCCGTAGCGTCCTTCTCGGCGGCAGCGATCTTCTCGGCGTCAGGTGCGTCCTTGGTCTCCTTGGCCGCAGCGAGGGCCTTGGAGACCTGATCTCCATCGGAGAGAGACATCGGAGGGGTGTCGGGTGGGGACGGCGCGCTAGGGCGCTGTCCGCGGCGGCGCACGGTGGTGGCTTCGGCGGCGGCGGAAGAAGGAGGGTCGGCGCAGGTCTAGGGTTTAGGGTTTTGCGTCTGATACCATGTAAGATAGGGAAAACCATACATTATGGTGCCTTCTATTGCTCATTGTATAGACTTACAAGGCTAGAGTCCGTCCGTACAATACACGGATAGTTATACATAGACCACACATACAACCATATATCTATACAAATACAATATGATTATATATTCTAACAAAAACAAGTCTAGATATATTTTCTTTATAAACCTTAAACATTTTATATTTTAAAACGAAGGAAGTACGTATTCAAGGCTCCAGAGATTGAAGTGCATAATGAACATGTTCGACGTGCGTGGCACAACATTCGTCAACAACCGTAGTGTGCATAGACGATTGATATGGCTCATCGTCGCCGTAGGGTGGAGCCATAGCGATTACCTACGGCTTCGTCGCCCACCGTCCGTTCGTTAACCACAAAACAGCAAGTATCGTCTGCTCTGATCAATGTTTCCATGGCTGTAATGTTTCGATGACACCGGCGAGGACTACTGGGAGGAATCCAACGAGGACTGGTGGTGTGGAGGATGAGGCCGAGGACGGCCGCGTCGGCGACCTCGACTACTTCGGCCTGCCGTAGCCCGGCCTCACAGACTGGTCAAGCTACAGGGACACCGACATCGTTGAGTACGAGGTGTGGCCGCGGCCAGGCCTGATGGCCGTCAAGGTGGAGGAGCTGGAGCCGGAGCCGCCGAAGCCCTAGAGGAGGAGGAGATCGAGGCCACCATCCTCGCCTCGCAGCTATAGGAGGAGAGGAAGTGGGACGGCATGGGACATGCCTTGCACGACTCCTAGGTGGCCGCACATGCCTAGATGCCACCGGCGCCTCCTCCCGCTCCGGCCCCAGCGGCGCGTGGCGACCGCCCTAGGTCTTCATCGTCGTCGACGATGACAACGAGTAGGCGGTGCATAGCAACTGACGAGCGCCGACCGACCAGCAGTACTGCTGGTTCCCCCTGCCCCACGCTACGGCCACCCATAATATTAGGTGTTTTTCTCTTTCTTTCTTTTTTTGATATTTTGACTATCCGGACCTTAATTATAATTTGTATAATTATTTTCTAACACGTCTTTTTTTCTATAAATTCTTTTATTTTTTGCGAACTCGAGTGGCCGTTGGAGATACATGTCACTGCAAAACGGGCTGGGCTCAGTCCGGACGGCCTATCCTCCACCCGCAGACGGACCGAATTATGGGGGCAGTTGGAGATGGCCTCACCGTCCGTTCATCAACCACAATGTTTCCATTGCTGTACCGGTGTCATAGAACGACTGGCCTGCTGCCAGCAAATTCATAGATCTTGGAATTCGGTTTCCCCCAAAAAAGACAATGCTGGGTTTCGATCTCAGCTTGGATTTCATTTTCCATGGAGATGGAGTCCGTGCCACCCCTGATTGACTTGACCGCCATCATCAACTACCCCTTTTTCTCATGATAACAGAGTCTGGTACCCGCGCATTGCCTCCAAGCAACACTCCCTATCCATGGTACATACGGCGTCGCGCGCTCGCGTATGATCACATCTCCTCCCTATAAATACCACGCACGTAGTACACTTGTAACCATCAGCCAATACACCATTCAATCGGAAGAAGAAGAAGAAGAAGAAGAAGAAGAGTCTCTAGTGTTGTGGCTTGCGAGATAGCTAGAGCGACGATGGGGGAAAAGAGCCACCTGTGCTGCTGGTTCTCTCTGCTGCTTCTTGTTCTTGCTGGGTTAGCATCCGGCCATCAGGTCCTGTTTCAGGTAAGCATTTCGATTCCATGGGGCTGAGAATCTGAGCTCGAAAGCTTAATTAACCATGAGAATGGGTGCTTGTCCATGGCGTCTTGCTGCAGGGGTTCAACTGGGAGTCGTGGAAGCAGAGCGACGGGTGGTACAACATGATGATGGGGAAGGTCGACGACATAGCCGCCGCCGGAGTCACCCACGTCTGGCTGCCGCCGCCCTCGCACTCCGTCTCCAACGAAGGTCCTGTCCTCCTCCCCGCTAAATCCATTCCTGTCTCCACATTTGGCATCCAAAAGGGAAAAAAAGGAGGGTGGAATCGTGGAAGCGTGGAGTGGAGAACATGCTAACTTCGAATGCGACGTGCAGCTGTATAATTTGCCTAGTCTTTAGCTAATTTATTAATTAATCCTACTCTGTTCTAGTACAATCAAATTATACTAGTCTATCTAGTTAAAAATGTTTCGGTACATTACCACCAAGAAAGATTATAAAAAAACCAACTGTTCCGCGTGCAGGCTACATGCCTGGCCGGCTGTACGACATCGACGCCTCCAAGTACGGCAACGCGGCGGAGTTCAAGGCCCTGATCGCCGCATTCCACGGCAAGGGCCTCCACGTGATCGCCGACATCGTAATCAACCACCGGTGCGCCGACTACAAGGACAAGCGCGGCATCTACTGCATCTTCGAGGGCGGCACCCCCGACGGCCGCCTCGACTGGGGCCCCCACATGATCTGCCGCGACGACACCGTCTACTCCGACGGCACCGCCAACCTCGATACGGGCGCCGACTTCGCTGCCGCACCCGACATCGACCACCTCAACGACCGCGTCCAGCGCGAGCTCAAGGAGTGGCTCCTCTGGCTCAAGACCGACCTGGGCTTCAACGCGTGGCGCCTCGACTTCGCCAAGGGGTACTCCGCCGCGATGGCCAAGGTGTACATCGACGGCACGTCGCCGGACCTCGTCGTGGCCGACGTGTGGGACACCATGCCGACGGGCAGGGACGGGAAGCCAGAGTACGACCAGGACGCGCACCGACAGAACTTGGTGAACTGGCTGGACGGGGTGGGCGGAGCCACGTCGGCTGGCATGGTGTTCGACTTCACGACGAAGGGCATCCTGAACGCCGCCGTGGAGGGGGAGCTGTGGCGGCTGATCGACCCGCAGGGAAAGGCCCCCGGCGTGATGGGGTGGTGGCCTGCCAAGGCCATCACCTTCGTCGACAACCACGACACCGGCTCCACCCAGGCCATGTGGCCCTTCCCCTCCGACAAGGTCATGCAGGGCTACGCCTACATCCTCACCCACCCCGGCACGCCATGCATCGTAAGCAACCTCACTCACTGTCAGTCACCTCTGTCAGATAGTAGTGTCATTTCTTCAGAAGAATAATAACGATTCGTGTCGATGGTTTTGCGTGCAGTTCTACGACCATTTCTTCAACTGGGGATTCAAGGAGGAGATCGTGGCGCTGGTGGCGGTGAGGAAGCGCAACGGCATCACGGCGACGAGCAAGCTCAAGATCCTCATGCACGACGGCGACGCCTACGTCGCCGAGATCGACGGCAAGGTGGTGGTGAAGATTGGCTCCAGGTACGACGTCGGGACCGTCATCCCAGCTAGCACTAGTGGAAAAAGGGCTATCTGTTCGCGACCCCTCAGAGCATTTGT
This sequence comes from Avena atlantica, assembly GCA_910589765.1. Lineage (NCBI taxonomy): Eukaryota > Viridiplantae > Streptophyta > Magnoliopsida > Poales > Poaceae > Avena > Avena atlantica. Next base: position 526,238,099 of record OU342739.1, on the reverse strand, counting down.
CCCGGTTGCGCCACCAACTGGGACTAATGCTGGCACGCGTCCCGGTTGGAGCGGGCACGGGGCCAGGGGGCATGCGTCCCGGTTGGTAAGGGGGCATGCGTCCCGATTGGAGCCACCAACCGGGACTAAAGGTTTGGCCACAGCCACGTGGCGTGGCACGCACCTTTAGTCCCGGTTGCTGGCTCCAACCGAGACTAAAGACCCCCTGCCCTCTATAAATGCAACGCCCCAGCCCCCTCTGCTTCCACTCTGTTTTTTCGAATGGTGGAAGGTGTGAGGGGGTGTGCTAGTTTTTTCTCATGCATGCATTGAAGGTGTTTGTTGAAATGTTTGAGTGAATAATCCCGTTGAATTTCTCATAGAACAAAAATATACAAGGTGTCAGAGACGCACTTGAGCTTTCTCCTCTTTATTTCCCTCGATCGAGGTTAGCAATCTTATCTTTTCTAGGTCATTGATACAATTCATGTGTCGGTGTGAATTGGTTATTTCACTATTTATGATGTCCTGTTTTTTGATAAACTTACTTATATGATGCAGATGAACGGTCGGGAATGGATGTACGGTGACCGGCGCGTAGCCGGGTATATCAAAGACGTGGATAAATTTATCGATGTGGCTACGGCAAACAAAGAGAATGGATTTATACGTTGTCCATGTGTTCAATGTCGGAACAACATGGAGTACTCTTCCTCGAAAATCATTCGCGGCCACCTGATTATGAAAAGTTTCATGCCCAACTATAATTGCTGGACCAAGCACGGGGAAAGAGGGGTTATGATGGAAGATGGTGAAGAACAAGATGATGATAACAACTATCATCATATGTTTCCTGAATACAGTGATACTGCAATGGAAGACAATAGAGAGGAAAGAGGTGAAGAACGGGCATCAGATGAGCCGGCTGATGAACTTGGTAGGGTCATTTCTGATGCAAAGCGAGACTGTGAAACAGAAAATGAGAAGTTGAAGTTAGAGGGCATGTTAGAAGATCGCAAGAAATTGTTGTACCCAAATTGTGAAGATGGCAGCACAAAGCTCGGTACCACTCTGGAATTGTTGCGATGGAAGGCAGAGTGTGGTCTAACTGACTCCTCATTTGAAAAGATGCTGAAAATAATGAAGCCAAAGTTTCCAAAACATAACGAACTTCCCGAGAGTACCTACGAAGCAAAGAAGACTCTCTGTCCTCTGGGATTAGATGTGCAAAAGATACATGCATGCATTAATGACTGCATCCTCTACCGCGGTAAGGAGTATGAGAATTTAGATAAATGCCCGGTATGCAACGCGTTGCGGTATAAGATCAGACGAGATGACCCTGGTGATGTTGAGGGAGAGCCCCTCCGGAAGAGGTTTCCTGCTAAGGTTATGTGGTATGCTCCTATAATACCAAGGTTGAAACGCATGTTCAGAAACAAAGAGCATGCCAGGTTGTTGCGATGGCACAAAGAAGACCGTAACAAAGACGGGAAGTTGAGACACCCTGCTGATGGGTCACAGTGGAGAAAAATCGAGAGAGACTTCCCAGACTTTGCAGGTGACGCAAGGAACTTATGGTTTGGTCTAAGTACGGATGGCATGAATCCTTTTGGGGAGCAGAGCTGCAGTCACAGCACCTGGCCCGTGACTCTATGTATCTACAACATGCCTCCTTGGTTGTGCATGAAGCGTAAGTTCATTATGATGCCAGTGCTCATCCAAGGCTCGAAGCAACCGGGCAACGGCATTGATGTGTACCTTAGGCCATTAGTTGAAGAACTCTTACAGTTGTGGGGCAAACCAGGTGTACGTGCGTGGGATGAGAACAAACAGGAGCCATTTGATCTACGAGGGTTGTTATTCGTAACCATCAATGATTGGCCTGCTCTTAGTAACCTTTCAGGACAAACAAACAAGGGATATAAGGCATGCATCCACTGTTTATATAAGACCGAAGGTACATATTTGCATAAATGCAAGAAGGTTGTGTACCTGGCGAATCGACGATTTCTTCCGACTAATCATCCCGTAAGAAAGAAAGGCAAGCATTTCAAAGGTGAGGCAGATCACCGGAAGAAGCCTGAACTCCCTGCTGGTGATGATGTATTTGGTATGGTCAAGGACATAGAAGTAATCTTTGGAAAGGGTCCCGACGGTCAATCAGTTCCGAACGACGTCACTACAGGACACGCACCCATGTGGAAGAAGAAATCTATATTTTGGGAGCTGCCATATTGGAAAGTCTTGCGTGTCCGCTCATCAATCGACGTGATGCACGTGACGAAGAATCTCTGCGTGAACCTGCTAGGATTCCTAGGCGTGTATGGGAAGACAAAAGATACACCTGAAGCACGGGAGGACCAACAAATTATGAAAGACCCAAAGAACATGCATACACATAACAAGACGGATAAAGGGCGTCACTTAAGTCGTGCCAGCTATGCTCTTACCAAAGCAGAGAAGGAAATCTTTTTTGAAGTCCTTTACAGTATCAAGGTGCCGTCGGGCTTCTCATCTAATATAAAGGGGATAATAAATATGGCAGAGAAAAAGTTCCAAAACCTGAAGTCTCATGACTGTCACGTGTTTATGACGCAGTTGCTTCCGATTGCATTGAGGGGGCTTCTACCGGAAAATGTTCGAGTACCCATTGTGAAGCTGTGTGCATTCCTCAATGCAATAATCTGCCAAGGTTACAGAAGGATGTGGTACAATGTCTTGTTAGTTTTGAATTGGTGTTCCCACCATCCTTCTTCAATATTATGACGCATCTCCTGGTTCATCTAGTGGAAGATATTGCCATTCTCGGTCCGGTATTTCTGCACAATATGTTCCCCTTTGAGAGGTTCATGGGAGTCTTAAAGAAATATGTTCATAACCATGCTAGACCAGAAGGAAGCATCTCCAAGGGATATGGAACAGAGGAGGTCATTGAGTTTTGTGTTGACTTTATTCCTGACCTTAAGCCGATTGGTGTTTCTGACTCGCGGCATGAGGGAAGACTAAGTGTAAAAGGCACGCTGGGAAAGAAAGCAATGATATGTAGGGACGGGGATTCTTTCACTAAAGCACACTACACAGTTCTACATAATTCCACCTTGGCAGCTCCGTATATCGAGGAACACAAGAATATTGTACGCTCCAAAAACCCGGGGAAGCCTGAATCATGGATTACAGATGAACACATGAAGTATTTCGGTGGTTGGATGCGGACACATCTCTTGAATGACACCACTGTTGGAGATCAGCTATACTTGTTGGCCGCGTCACCATCTTCTACTGTATTGAATTTCCAAGGGTATGAAATAAATGGAAATACATTCTACACGATCGCCCAAGATAAAAAGAGCACCAACCAAAATAGTGGTGTTCGCTTTGATGCAATAGACGAGAATGGACAAAAGGACACATATTATGGTTACATATTAGGGAGTGCCTCTATGACCAGTTCTCGGAGATGCCGGAGGACTGGGCTCCGTCGGTATCTCCCTGAAACTGGCTGTAGTGGTGTCCCTGCTCTCTAAAACCATCTTGGATATGCCTCAAACTGGCTGGAGGACTGGACTCACAAGGATGCCTATTTATAGTACAAGCAGCTCGGCATAATGTCGACACTCACGACATAATGTCGACACTCACCCCTATTATTAGTGCTGACTCATCTTTAGTCCTGGTTGGTGTCTCCAACCGGGACTAAAGGTTCATCTTTAGTCCCGGTTGGTGACACCATCCGGGACAAGGTACAAGCCGCACGACATAATGTCGACACTCACCCCTATTATTAGTGTTGCCTGGCCCACTCTGCCGCAATCCCTTCAGTCGCGGTTGGTTTCTCCAACCGGGACTAAAGATGAACCCTCTCTTTATATAAGCATTTCCCTCTATTTATTAGGTAACACTGAAGACATTTATTAATATTAAAAACCGGTACAAACCGGGACTAGCTAACACTCAGGACTAAAGCCGCCCCTTTAGTCATAATCATGCCTAGTCATATAGTACACAGCTTCAGGGTCTTCATCATCGTTGTCATCATCATCGGCATCGTCACCTGCCACTCCGGGGATCCTCAACCCATCCATGGCATATACCAGGGGCCATTCCAGCCTCGGATTCACGGCGGGCGGGAGAGGGGTCTCCTGGAAGACGATGCCGCTACCGCCGAGACAGTGTGGGGCCTGTGGCGGGTGGACTCGTGGGCACCGTAGGCGAGGATGGTCTCCCCGGGCGATGTAGCGCATCACTCCGATGATAGTACGTTTCGCCCACCACAGACGACGGCCGGCTTCGTTGTGGTTCACCGGTGGCGGGCCATCACCCTCGTACCTGGCGAGCTCCCTTTCCCGCCTATTAGCGAAGAAGGCATTCCAGGTGTCGTAGTTGTCGGGATCCCACCGGGGATCCATCCGCTGCTCCGGCGTGAGCTCGTGGTAGAAGTGGTTTGTGATGGCCGCCTGGCGTGCGGAACCTTGAGGGACAGGAGGGACAGGAACCCCTCCAGCGCTCAGCATCTAGCTGGCGGGCGGCCGGTAGCCCGACGGACAAGGGTAGTTGGAGGCGCACAGCGCCTCGGTCTCCTCGAGGGTCAGAATGGCCCAGTAGGCGTTGTCCATTGTTCTAAGAGAGGAAGGTGTGGATGTGTGGATAGCCATGACACGATCACCCTAAATATAGAGGGAAAGGGCGGGAAAACTTGGCGTGAAGCTTTGGGAAATGGCAGGAAATATCTTTAGTCCCGGTTAGTGACTACATCCGGGACTAAAAGCTCTAGTAGATAGGAAAGGGCGGGAAAACTTGGCGGGAAGAGGTGGGAAATGGCGGAAAATATTTTTAGTCCCGGTTTGTGACTACATCCGGGACTAAATGTAAATCCTTCGCGTGTTCGACCATAGTTAGAAATTCAGATAATTCAAAACGGGCATAATAAATTCAAAAAAAAACCGAACAATGAAAATCCTTCGCGTGGTGTCATATTTTGTTACATAGTTGAAAGGAAAAATACCAGACTTGGTATATTGATCATGTTTCGAAAAAACCTTCACAAAATGACCTATCATGTTCGAGGTTTCATGGCTTTCGGTCCAAATGACCGATGTTATGTGCTGAATCACGACATAGTTTGTGATGTTGTGCCCATATTATGCATGTGTGTGGACATTGGTATGGAGAACAATGTTGCAGGAGGAAGTTTTCCTTTTTGTCGCACGGAAAAGCCCTTTGCCATTTTCCGAGCGCAAAAAACGGGTCGTTTTGTGAAGTAACCACCAAAATGCCGTTTCAGAATGCTACCGTCCCATTTTCCTAAAATACTAGACCATCTTACATGGACTATCTCCCAACCGGTACATCTCAAACCTTTTCGTCCATCCCGGGTAAAAAGGACAAATGTCTGCCGAATCGGCAGGAAGTGGGTCCGATTTGTACTACAGGTACATGATCTATCGCCCGTGATTTTTTGAAAAAATCATTTTTAGACTCGCAATATGTGGTTTCTTCAGAGATCCAATGCAAGTTCTAACGATGCTCGTCCCCTATCTTCATGCACACCGGTTCGACCATAGTTAGAAATTCAGATAATTCAAAACGGGCATAATAAATTCAAAAAAAAACAAACAATGAAAATCCTTCGCGTGGTGTCATATTTTGTTACATAGTTGAAAGGAAAAATACCAGACTTGGTATATTGATCATGTTTCGAAAAAACCTTCACAAAATGACCTATCATGTTCGAGGTTTCATGGCTTTCGGTCCAAATGACCGATGTTATATGCTGAATCACGGCATAGTTTGTGATGTTGTGCCCATATTATGCATGTGTGTGGACATTGGTATGGAGAACAATGTTTCAGGAGGAAGTTTTCCTTTTTGTCGCACGGAAAAGCCCTTTTCCATTTTTCGAGCGCAAAAAACGGGTTGTTCTGTGAAGTAACCACCAAAATGTCGTTTCAGAATGCTACCGTCCCATTTTCCTAAAATACTAGACCACCTTACATGGACTATCTCCCAACCGGTACATCTCAAATCTTTTCGTCCATCCCGGGTAAAAAGGACAAATGTCTGCCGAATCGGTAGGAAGTGGGTCCGGTTTGTACTACAGGTACATGATCTATCGCCTGTGATTTTTTGAAAAAATCATCTTTAGACTCGCAATATGTGGTTTCTTCAGAGATCCAATGCAAGTTCTAACGAAAATGGTTTGTACTACAGGTACATTAATTATTTTTTAAAACAGAAAATGGTTTTGAATTATTTATTCAAATCCAAACACTTTTTATGTTTAAAGTTTTTCTAAATTCCAAATTAATATTCAAAAATATAAGTTAATTCATTTTAAAAGGTTACATTAATTATTTTTTAAAAAAAGAATATGGTTTTGGATTATTTATTCAAATCCATACACTTCTTATGTTTAAAGTTTTTCTAAATTCCAAATTGATATTAAAAAAATATAAGTTAATTCATTTTTAATTGTAAATGGTTCATATTTTAAATGGTTATATTAATTATTTTTTAAAATAGAAAATGGTTTTGAATTATTTATTCAAATCCAAACACATTTTATGTTTAAAGTTTTTCTAAATTCCAAATTAATATTCAAAAATATAAGTTAATTCATTTTAAAAGGTTACATTAATTATTTTTTAAAAATAGAAAATGGTTTTGGATTATTTATTTAAATCCATACACTTCTTATGTTTAAAGTTTTTCTAAATTCCAAATTGATATTTAAAAAATATAAGTTAATTCATTTTTAATTGCAAATGGTTCATATTTTAAATGGTTACATTAATTATTTTTTAAAACAGAAAATGGTTTTGAATTATTTATTCAAATCCAAACACTTTTTATGTTTAAAGTTTTTCTAAATTTCAAATTAATTATCATTTAAAAAACAATACAAATTTAAACCCCAAAATAAAAAATAAGGCGGGAACAGAGAGAAAATACCTGAATTTTTTTGAAAACAGGGGAATATGTCCCGGTTGGAACCACCAACCGGGACTAAAGACCTCCTGCGCGCCAACCCTTGGTCTGCTGAAAATATTGGAGTATACGTCCCGGTTGGTGGCTCCAAAACTCCGACACGCGCACACAGAGCACAGGGAGACGCCTCCGCCCCGCCGCCAGGCTGCCCGCGCCGCCGCCTCACCGTCAGCTGCCCGTGGTCGTCAGTGCCGCCGCTTCGTCAAGCTTCCCGCGTCGTCGCCCCGCCGTCAGGCTGCCCAACGACCGTCGCCACCACCTCCAACGACCGTCGCAGCGCGTCGTCACCGGCCGCCAGAAGGTACGGCCTGCCTCCGTCCTCCCCCTCTCCATCATGCCTCTGTCCTCCCCCTCCTCCTCCTCCCCCTGCCACCACGGGCAGGCACCGACGGGCAAAGCCCGGGTGGGTGCGACAGCGGCGCGAGATGTGCGGCAGCGGCGACGTGAGATGTGCGGCGGCGGCGACAGCGGCGCGAGATGTGCGGCGGCGGCTGCTCTCGCCGGCGAGCCCAACATGGCGTCTAGGTGGCATCCGCGTGGCCCTGGTCCCACCAGTCAACCTCTAGGGCTAGGTCCTTCTCTGGTGACAGATGACCCTGTTTCCCCTTTGCTTGCGTGGCTGCTGAGGTGGCTCCGGGCCCCACCTGTCAGCCACTATGGCTAGTTGTTACTATGGTGCAAAAGGTTTAAACATTTGATTTAATAATTTCAGAATTTGAATAAAACTTGTAAATTCAATAACTTTTAATCTGTAATTCAGAAAAATACAAATAATATACCAAAATGTTCAAAAAATGAGAACTATCTATCTATGCTATAATCATGCATTGTTAAACAAGTTAAATGACAAGTTTAATTAGAACACCCTAGTAACCCTAATAGGTGATTCTGGAGTTCCTTGAGTTAGGGTTTGCGCCCCTCGGAACCCCGATTAACTTGTCGAGCATGCTTTAGGGTTACATTCTAATGCACATTAACTTGTCGTATCATCATTATTGCTTGAGCATTGCATCGATGCCATGTGTTGATTGTTTCCCTTTCTTTCCGGTGATTTGGTTCTTCTCGGTAGAATACGATATCGAGATCAAGATCGATTCCAATATGGTATTTTGTTAGTATCTAGTGTTACCTATCTGATGGATAGTTTCCCTTTTGTAGCCTTATACTCATGTTCCCCTCTCATATGCATCCGAGGTTTCTCTGAACTAGGTTTTACACCCCTCGGAACTCCGGAATATTGATTTTAGTTGATTTTAGCTAGAGTTACCTATCTACTACACGGTTTCCTTTTTGTAGCTAGGTTTAGGGTTTAGGGTTTCTCTTCATTTTTATTATTGTGTATGTATATATTAGGGTTTCTCCTTAACTTTCTCCTTTAGCCGCTTTGACTTATTCATTTTTCCACCTATGCAGAAAATATGGACCCACACGTCAGAGACGAAGAAAAGGAAGAGTTGATCCAAGGTGTGATCCGTGGGGAAGATAATTTAGACGTATCAACGTTTCTGAACAACTCCGGTGAGGGTGATCCTCTTTTTACCGGAATAGACAACTTGTTTGAGGTTGAAGGTGTTGCCTTCCGCGAGGGAGAAGGCGATGCCTTGTGTAATCGAGAAGACGACCGCTCCGGCGAGGTGCATGTAATATAAATTAATTCATTAAGTAATCATATGCTATCTATATAGAAATAGTAACGACGATCTTTCTTCTTTTAGCCCTCCGGATCGAAGGAATCTACTGAAAAGAGCAGACGAGGCCCAACCAAAAAGTTGCAAGACCATGAGAGGTTCAGGATCGAAGATGTCACTGATGACGGCAAACCGACAGCTCCCGAAGTTGTCGCAACCAAATTTGTGTCACAATGCGGAGTAATCGTTAGGGACTTAATCCCGATCACTATTAGAAATTGGAATAGGCCTGCTAATGCGGATGAAGAGGGAACGTGTTTATTTGTCCCTAACCACGCCAAAGATTTACTGTGGAAGAGGCTCATGGTTAATTTCAAACTACCGAAGATAGAGCTGGATCCAAATGCGGAGGATCCAGTTGAGGACGCCTTACAACATGGGAGAGCCATGGAGGCTAAGGTCAGAGAGTGGGCTTTGAAGAAGATGTCCCAGTGTTTCACCAACTGGAAGAAAAGATTACACCTTGACTATGTCGTGAAAAACAAGACTCCCGATTTCAAGAATATTCAGTTTGAGAAGATAAAACCATTCTGGGCTGAGTTTGTGGAATACAAGAAATCAGAAAAAGCTAAGAAAATGTCTGAAACGAATAAGCTGAATGCTGCTAATAAGAAGTATCACCATACTATGGGGCAAGGTGGCTACAGGGCTGGCATTCCTAAGTGGGAGAAACTTGAGAATGAACTGCGTGCTAAAAAGATCACCCTAGAGACAGACGATTGGGTAGAACGTGCAAGGAATTGGTTTTACGGGCATGGGGGCACGTTGGACTCGGAAGGGAGGTGTATATATAACATACGACATAAAGAAGACCCCTTGCCAATCGAGAGGATCAGAAAAGCAGTAAAGGCTGTTAAAGATGGGGACTTCATTCCCGATAGAGAGAATGATGAGCTCACACTCGCCCTTGGAAATAAGGAACATGATGGACGAACAGGAGGCACAAGAGGCTCCCAACCATGGAGGACTGGGTTTTCCGAAGAGAGGAAAAAATATCCTGATAGAAGCCGTCAGAGGAGAAAGGACAGGATGGAAGTTGAAGCAAATAGTCAGAAAGAGCGAATGCGTTTAATTGAAGAACGATTAAAGCAACAACAAGATGAAATTAACGCACTTAAAGAGCAAAGTACTACCGGCCCATCTCAGCAGCACACTGCATTCGATGCTACCGGCCTATCGAATAATCGAAAAAGCAGTGTGGCTTCCACCGAGGTCCTGGGTGATGACAATGGCGATGACGATGATGCACCGACGATGGCTCCTGTTAGCTACCCAGTGGATGATATCACAGAGATGACACACTGCGAGCTACATGTCAAAGTTGTGAACATATCAATGAATGTGGCGGTCGGCTATGCCTTACCAATTGGACCCACACCAACTTACCACTGTCGTCCGGTTCCAGAGGGCTATGTTGTTGTCGGCGTGGATGAAATCATGCCCACCTTTGAAGTTTTGGATCTTCACTACCCTGCAGGTGAAGGGGATGTGACTGTGCTGGGAGACACAAAAAACGTCACCATTCTATGGCCGAAGGAATGTATCGTGCTTCGAAATCACACGCCAAGGCCATCTTCGCCGCCGCCTCACCCGTCTCCAGCGAGGTCGTCGCCGCCGCGGCAGCCGTCTTCGTCGCCTCACCCGGCTCCGTCGCCTCACCAATCTCCGGCGCAGCCATCGCCGCGGGAGCCATCACCGGCGCCTAAGGGTCAAAAGCGTAAGCATACCGCTACTGTGCCTCGTGGTAAGCGATCGCCGAAACGTAAACAAGAGCCTCTTCCAAAAGTACCAAAGGTTCCTCCCAAGAGATCTTATGACTGTACTGAAGAGGAGACTGCGGCGATCGTTGATGCGGAAACGACAGCGTTTTTCGCTAAGCTGAGGCGGCCGAAAGAGCCAGAGTTCCCCAGCACCAAAGAAGAAAAAGCCAAAGTGTTGAAAATGCTAAAGAATCTTCATCAACCCGAGCCAAAGCTGTCATCCGACTATGAGCGTTCTATTCTCAAGTCACATGCGGCACAAAAAGCCTCGAAGAGCAGTACTGATGCAAGAGAGAAATTTGTTGCCTAGCTCGGAGAACAAGCAAAACAGACTTGCGCCCCTCTCAAGGTGATTTCTCAAACCAATCTGGGGTCGAGCAAATATGGGGCCGAAGAGAAGTATGATCCAGAGGTAGTTGCACAATACGGAGAAGCTGCCGCTGCTCAAGGTATGAGTATTGCCCAGTACTTATCCCAGTTAGAGTTGTTCCCCGTGAGTGAAGTAGCATACAGATACCAGTACGGCAAACCTCTCGTCAAACCTGAGGAGGTAAACAATCTTCCAACAAAAATGCGAAGATTGCATAACTGGTACATGCATGCCACAAGGGCCGGGGCTAACTAGATAGTGATGAGGGTTACAAAAAAGCATCATGGGAACGAAAATGATGACATGTTATCCATTGAATTTGATGAACTATTTCAATTATTCAATCAAGACGCGTTGGACAAATCGATCATCAGTGCCTATTGTCTGTAAGTACTAATTCTGTAATTAATTTAGTCTCCATCTATATTATTTTGTTTATTGCATGTATATAATCATACTGTAATATGCAGAATGAAGATTCTCGAATGCAGCAGAGGACAAATCTATGACATTGGCTTCATTGACCCATATTGGGTTCATGAAGCTAATCTCAAAATAAGCCCCCAGGATACGGAGGATAATATAGTACATGCGTTAAGGTTTCAAGAAACCAAAAGGGAAATACTATTTCCTTACAACTTCGAATGAGTGTTATTGTCTTATATACACTTTCTATTTCGCTTACTTGATGTTAAGTATATAATTGATTAGTTATGCATTTGCAGCTTCCACTATATTCTGTTAATCATTCAACTTGACAAATGGCGTGTACTAGTCATGGACTCGAAACATAAACCTCTTGAGACGTGGAAGGACATGCAGATACTTCTTCAGCGGTAATTCTAATCATTACGACACTATATCGGCAACGTTCGTGAATTTTATGATATCAAGTACTTAATAACTTATTTTATTCGTTTTCTACGCCGGGCAGCGCTTGCAAACGGTTCACCAACAAGGCTAGGGGTGTTTGGAAAGAGGAGCTTACATTTCAACCACTAGATGTAAGCACCACTAGCTATATCCGCGCATCTCTTTGATTCTAGTTTTGATACAGTTATTATCATGCTTGATTTTTATTTTTATTAAACTCTGTTCTCGTAAAGTGCCTGACGCAGGGACCAGGTAACAATCTATGTGGATACTATGTATGCGAGTTTATCCGGCAGACGTGCGATGAGAAGGGCAGAAATTTAGAGCAACTCCACGTACGTAAACAATTTCTATAGTTTTTAATTACAATCAAATTGTGTTTAGTTTCATTCATATAGGCTGACTCCTTTTTTAAATCAGATCGAACGTCTACGGGACGGTCTTCTGCCAAAGGATCGCGTACGAGCAATTCAGGAGGAATTGACGGGATTCTTGGATGCAGAAGTCCTATACCCAAAAGGGAATACTACTCGGCTGTGTATAGACAATAGGAATTGTAAAAATAGCAATTTTCAAGAAATTGGCCGGTAACATCGAATAGCAACTTTTGTATGTAGTGCATGAACTCGATCCGTGTATTGAATATAATATTGTCATCATGATGTAATATAAGGTTCCTTCATTGATAAGTGCAAATCACTAAATAAACAATAAAACAACCCTAATGAATTCTCTGCTGCGGCACAAAAAGTGGCGAAAATGCTGCCGCGGCAACAAAATGTGCCAAAATGAATTCTCTGCCGCGGCAGAGAAATGGGCCAAATCTCTGCCGCGGCAGAAGGTTATTGCTCCACCCCCCCCTCGCCCTCTGCCGCTGCCACGTGTGCAACCTTTAGTCCCGGTTGGTGGGGCAACCGGGATTAAAGGTTGGAGCTTTAGTCCCGATTGCCCCGTACCGGTTGGGCAACCGGGACTAAAGCCCCGTACCAACCAGGACCTATAGGGCTGTTTCCACCAGTGTGGGTTCGTCACCTCTCCACACGGCAGCGACTACGCCGTCTGGGAGAAGTCGGGCACCGCGGCAACGCTCCAGCGGAGCTGATGCCCCAACTGATCCGCCATTGGATCGATGATGATTTGAAGTAGTGCATGATTTATTTCTGCTATGCACACGCGGATACATGATTTAACTACGCTGTATGCTTGTATCCAAATGAGCTCTACGAATTTTTCACACTACTGTGTAGTAAATTAAATAAATTACTGAAGATATTGTTGGAGTAAAACGAGTAGTACAAGATTGAATTAACCAACTAATTTTTTATTTCATCGATGTTCAACATATTTATACAAGGAGAAGGGACACATCGAAGAGATGCTTCCATTTGTGCGGGGTACGAGAGAAAGGTCGGTTTGCTATAAAACCAACATAGATACAACAAGAGGATTATCTCTTTAATTATTTTATTTAATTAAGTACTAACACTTCTCCTAATCCTTTTTTGTATTCACGATTGATCTTTGTAATCATCTTTGAAATCACTTTTCTAAAAACCCTGTGGGAAAAATAAGAAGAAATTTATAATATGCCATGAAAAACTTTTTCCGAAAACCTTATAGAAAAATAAGAAGAAAATGACATATGTCGTCCATGTTTGTACTGATATTGCCTAATTAAAAACCTTACGTGAAAAACCGTTAAAAGAAACTTACAAAGGAAAAGAGTGCAATACCGAAAATCTGATGATCTTCAACATGTCATAACCATAACGTGGGAGATTTATTCACCTGAACTTTGCAAGCCATGAAGTCTCCTCATACAAATTATATGTACATATATTTATGAAACAACAAAATTGGTAAACAAATTAGCGAGGTTATCACATGACTTTGTTTGCAAAATATTTATTTTCCCACTCTTCTGTACCTCATGGGAATAAAACAGTTTAGGAGCAATATTCTTTGTAATATTGCTCTTAATATAACATGTCTGTATCTATACAATACAAGCAGCATTATCCTTATAGATAATGATGGGCGATTCTAGCGAACTAATCCCATTTAAATCTTGGACAAAGTTCATCGTTCTGCGAAGCCATACATATTCCTGTGATGCTTCATAGAAAGCAATTATCTTAGAATGGTTCGTGGACGTAGCCACCAATATTTGCTTTGTCGACTTTCAAGAGAAAGTTGTACCTCCATATAAGGAGACAAATCTAGTCTGTAATCTAACATTATGGGATCTGATAAGTATTCCGTATCACAATACCCCATCATGGTTTTTTCTTGATTTTTCTGATAGATCAAACTAAGATCTTTGGTGCCATAAAGATATCTTAGACTATTCTTCACACTAAGCCAATGCCTTTTTGTTGGCGATGCGTTGTATCTAGCCAACAAATTAACTGCAAACGACATATCGGGTCTTGTACAGTTTGCTAGATACATTAATGCACCAATTGTACTAAGATATGGGAATTCTGATCCAATATCTCTTCATCGTCATCCTTAGTCATCCTTAGGTCTAAAAGGATCTTTATCTCTATCAAAAGATCTAACAATCATAGGTGTTTTTGCCTGCATCAAAGCAGCTTCAGCCTTTGTATCCATTATGTAGCATTGTCAATATATTTAGGAATTGGGTACATGTATAGATTATAGGTACATAATTCTTATTAGCGCTTGCAATTATTTGATAGCTTTGGCTATATAGAAATGATAAAGTGTGTAACGATAAAAATTCTCGTCTCTTACAGGTTATCTATCGGTGTAACTGTACCCTGTGTCTATGGTCATCTCATGGAGTTTTGTGATATCATTACAGAAGTGTGACATGCCTGGAGGATATGGCGCGAGATTTATATACCCGTCATGGATGGCAGCATAGTTTTTCGATCGGCCCTCCACCTTCGGCGATTGTACAATTTATTATTATGATATATATTTCGTCTTTTTTCTTTTTCTTTGAGACTTTGGACTTGTATCGACTATGTGCATCCTATATATGTAGAGGCCAGGTGTAATACTTAAAACTCTTTATTAATAAAAGCGCTCTTTATAAAAAAACAGGATCTAAAAAGGACTTTTGTAGACCTTATATGCAATCTCTGCAAGTTTTAATGAGTTGTAAATAGTGTATTAGGTGTGTCATCTACTTTGGCTGTAGAGTGAGTGGTTAGGAATAAATGATAGACAAATGTTCATGATATCGAGGAGAAACAAAGCCTATGTTCTATGTCATTTGTCCGCTTTGTCTTCAACTAAGTTGTTAGCTAACATCTGATTTGCTTTCCCAAGAGTTCCAAATTTTGGTGATACAAGTTGCAAGTGGGACCGGCAGATGCTCACAAGCCGTGACAAAAAAAACCGCGTGTGATGAGTGCATGAACACTTCGTTGGGAGACCCCAAGAGGAAGGTATGATGAGCACAGCAGCAAGTTTTCCCTCAGTAAGAAACCAAGGTTATCGAACCAGTAGGAGGAAGGAAACGACTCAAAGATGTTGCTACAACTTGGAGACCTGCACAACATAAACTCAAGACTTTGTCCCAACGAACAGTGAGGTTGTCAATCTCACCAGTTTGCTGTAACATAGGATTAACTGTATGGTGTGGAAGGTAATGGTGGTTTGCAACAAGTAAACAGAAACGGTGGAAGATGTTTCAATGGTAAAGATTGGACCGGGGTAAATAGTTCACTAGAGGTGTTCTACTTAGATAAACAAACATGGCATGTTGCGTAAACAAATTATAGCAGGGCAATTGACAGGACTGAGCAAGGCATAACAATGCAATACTAGACATTCATGATCCTATGAGATTTGATTGGCAATACAAAAATATACATAGACCGCCATCCAGCTGCATCTATGACTAGAAGTCCACCTTTGGGTTATCATCCGAACCCCTTCCAGTATTAAAGTGCAAGCAACACACAACTGCTTTAAGCAAAGTGTGTAAGGTAAACAATCCACTTGTTCCATGAATAAGAGACCGTTGTTTTATCCCTAGTGGCAACAACACATCTACAACCTTAGAGATTTTTGTCACTTCCCTTAGATTAAATAGAGGCATGAACCCACTATCGAGCATAAATACCCCCTCCTGGAGTCACTAGCAACTACTTGGCCAAGATAGCTACTAAAAACGAAGAGCATGCAAGCTCTCAAACAACACAGACATGATAAAATTAATAAGACAAAACCATTAATCAATTTGACATAGTAATCTCAATATCCATCGGATCCCCACAAACACAACATGCATGATTATAAATAGATGAGATCTTGATCATGAAAGGAGTTCACAAGATCTAGACATGAAAGCACAAAGGAGGAGATACAACCATCTAGCTACTACATGGACCCGTAGTCCAAGGTGGAACTACTCACGCTTCATACCGGAGGCTGACATGATGAAGAAGAAGGCCTCAGGGACGATCTCCCCTCCGGCAGGGTGCCGGGAAGAGCTTTAGATCCCTCGATCTAGGGATGACGGTGGCAGCGGCTACAGACGGTTTCGTGGAATATTGATCGGGTACTTAGGGTTTAGTCATCGGGGGTCTTTATAGGCGAAGAGGCGAGGCAGGGGGTCGCCATGCCGGATGCACCCCCCCCCCCCAGGCACGGGGTGGGCCCACCCGTGCGGCCAGGGGGTGTGGCCCCCTGGTGACTCTCCTCCATCTCGTATTCCGGCTTCGTGTTTCCCATGGTAAAATATTGACTTTCGCTTTTGTCCCGTCCAATTTCGAAAATATTGATTTTTTTGCCTTTCTGGAACCAAAAACAGAAGAAAACATGCAACTGACACTGTGGCATCTTGTTAATAGGTTAGTACCAGAAAACATATAAAAACACCTCAAAGTGTAAAAAAAGCAAAGCAAAGTAGATACTAAACAAGCATGGAACATCAAAAATTATAGATACATTTCTGACGTATCAGCGTGTCGTACCCCAGGGCGACACCGGGGGCGCTGCCGCCACCGCCAAAGCTCCCCCGCCGCCACTGCTCCTTGTGCTGCCGCTGCCGCCGGCCTCGCTGCGGTAGCGGCGGGCCTGACCGCTGCAGGTGGTCCGGGGTGGATGGAGGCCGGAGTTAGACGCCATGGCCGCTGGGGAAGATATGATTGGATCAACGACGGCTGGTAACTAGGGAGGCGTCCCTGGTTGGGGTGGTGGCGGAGGTCCTTCCCGGCGGTGCCATGACCGGCGGTGGAAGTCCAGGGCCAAACCGGCTGGTGCTAGAAACCCTAGATCTTGAGATCTGGTGCTCCGGCGTCGCCTTCCCGGACCTCTTCGCTGCTGGTAGGGCCGGATCCGGTAGGGGTCGACCCTGCTCTGATGCCATCTCTCTCGGTACTAGCCTAGTCGCAAGGCTGCTGGTAGGGTTTGGTGCGGAGGATCTTGCAGGTTACCGGCAGGTGGCGAGGGGGCTGTCGGCCCGGTTTGAATAAAAAGGGTGGTCCTTGGATTCCTCTCACACCAAGACGAATATCTACTTGATGCGTGTCTACATTGATTTGGCCGGAGTGGCTGGTTCCGGAAGGCTCCGCCGGCGAACTCCCATGGGCGCATATGCTTGGAGCTTGCTGGATCGGAAGGAATTCGGTCATACACACCTGTGTTTTTGCTGGCCGTTTGGTTTCAATGGGAGCATGGTGAAGCTCTGCTACCTGTTACCATCATGTGACATGTCTATGACGATACATATGGTGAAGTCATATTCGGAGAATGTCATGAAGCTAGAGACATGTGTGTGAGCTATGGTGGGTTGAGTCTTTATGGCGATGAGGATCTGGCTTGGTTATCTGTGACTCGCAGTAGCGTTTGTTAGAGGGGGCGACATCACATGAGGAGTTCACAGTCTTACCTTGCAGGGTGAAAACGCAAGGTCTAGCCTTCATTGGTTGTGTCTGGCAATGGTCTTGCAGAAGGCATTGTTTTGCGAGTGAGGACTTTCTCCAGGGTGAAAACCTAAGATCTTTGATCAGGCGATGACAGCTCTTGTGCATTATTTCCTTCTTGAAGGCGTCGCATTTGGAGGGGTTGGACTTCTGATGTTGTTTTTGGTGGTGGTAATGTCGCTGCTGCTAAGGATCAGATTACTGTAGCGGGACTTTTTCTTTGTAATTTTTCTTTCTTTTTTTGGCTGTGTGCATCCGCATTGCTAATAGGGCATGCGTTGTTGCAGAGGCTGAGTGTAATTGGTATCTATGTGATATTAAAATATGCTCTTTTTCAAAGAAAAAAAGTTGTAAGTGGATATTCTTTATCTCTTATTTCCGTACCTTGTACTATGAAGAGTGATGAAAAGTTTTTTTTCGCTCCCAAGCTCCAGTGCCATCTTCATTTAAAAAAATTAAAAATCACATTTATAATTTTTTAAAAAAATTGGTAAGAGTCTATTTTTTATCCCACAAGCATGCTAAATTGCAATAAAAAATTATTTATATCCTGTGCTACATAAAATACAAAATCTGATAAAGTTTGGGAATTTGAAAAATACATAGACCCACATTTTTGTTATTTTTGTGTCTCTTAAAATATAAAGTATTTGAAATTAATATTGCACTCTTGTGGAAAAAATCAATGACTACATCCTAATTGTTTCCAATTATTTTGACACACACAAATATGATTTCATTTTTCTAAATAAAGCAGGAGCGCTAGTACTCGGGAGCCAAAAAAAACCCACTCGAAGAGTGAGCCACACAGTGTTACTTATTGTACTATATTTTTAGTATTAGTTAATATAATATATCATTCTATTTACCTGATTATATATAAGCGATTTGTCCAATAAACACATTATCATTTTGCTGCTTGATTTCCGTCGATGTAAATCTATGCGAATTCAACAGGATCATGTCTCAGACGCACCAAGTGGAGATTTTTGGCTCTTGAGCTCCAGTGCTCTTTCTACTTTAAAAAATTTAAAATCGTATTTGTGAATTCTAAAAAATATCTAGATGTAGCACATGATTTATCCCATAAACGTGTAAAGTATCAAATTCAATTACTCCCTCCGACCCATATTAGTTGTCTTGGATTTGTCTAGAAATGTATCTAAACATGTTTTCGTACTAGATACATCTGAATCTGACATTCAAGTCAACTAATATGAGTCGGAGGCAGTACTTTATAGTTTGAGCTCTACAGAAATGACAAGAGTGTAGATCTATGCAAATATGTTTTCAAATCCCTAAATTTTATCAAAGTTGTCATTTTTGTGTAGGCTAAAATATAAAGAATTTCATGTCACGATTTTGCATACTTGTGGTATACAACGTTGATTATGTCTAGAATATTTTTAAAGATATTTTTGAAATAGTAAAAAAAAATTTTTTTTACAAAAAAAGCACTTGTGCTCGGGAGCTAAAGACATTTTCCGCATACGCACCCCTAACCTATAATCTAGTGTAAGGAATAACCCCAAAACCAAGACATACTACATAGCCCGCTGTCGGGTCATCCAATCTAATTATCCCAATCTCATGCTTTCTTCGTTTTCACATCCAAGAAATCAATGTTTTTCTTGGACCAACAACATGTGCTTTCTTCGCCGAGTCGTCAGGGCTGATTGATCAACTGCAAATACCGACAACATGGGTATGTGTGGATTTCGATGTTAGGACCCTCTGTTGATTGGTGGAGGCTGCTTGGTTTAGTCCCACCTTGTCTACGGGAGGAGGCCACATCTAGTTTAAAAGGGAGAGATTCCTTCCTTCCGTCAGTCCGGGCTTTTGGGATAGAGTGGGCTCTCTTCTTATTGTTGGACTGCGAGCATGAACGCCCAGAACGTAGGCTGAGTGCTGGGTTGGCCAAGTGGACACTAAAATCTGGTATCAAAGCCAGCATCGTCATGTCTTCCCGAGGGGCTTCTTAGGGGGATGGGATGCGAGGATCCCTCTGTTGACCGGTGGAGGCTGCTTGGTTTAGTCCTACCTCGTCTACGGGAGGAAGCCACACTCAGCTTATAAGGAAGAGATTTCTTTCTCCCGTCAGTCAGGTTTTTAGAATAGAGTGGGCTCTCTTCTTATTATTGAGCTGTGAGCGCGTTAACTTTCAGAATATAGGCTGAGTATTAGGCTGGACGCTAACATTCGAGATCCCACTTGGCCATTGCCTTGCCGGTACGGATCTATCCGAGAGGTTGAATCATCCAGTGTGGATGGGAAATACAATAGTCCCAGTAATGCTACGCACGCTCCAGAGATTGAAAGTGCATAAATGAACATGTTGGACGTGGCACAACAGTTCAGCGCAGCCTAAAATGTTACTCGTGCTCGTGCGGCGGATTAATTATTCTTTGACTTAAGCCTGAGATTAAGGAATTTGAGACGCGTCGTGCCTCTCTCTCTACTTGTTCGAGCGATCTGGGGTCTCTGTTA
This sequence comes from Avena atlantica, assembly GCA_910589765.1. NCBI lineage: Eukaryota > Viridiplantae > Streptophyta > Magnoliopsida > Poales > Poaceae > Avena > Avena atlantica. The sequence goes on along the minus strand of OU342739.1, from coordinate 526,218,052 downwards.
AGTGCGCTGCCTGTTTTGTGCCTCTGCGTGTGGGGCCTGTTGCTTTTTTGGTCGGACGCAACGACCCCGTGGGTGGACGTGTGCTGCTGCCGTGGCCTGGCTTGCGCACGCGTTGGCCGTACAGAAGCTCGGGTGTGCGGTGCCCTGTTTTTGCCAGTGACATGTGGGTCGTGCCTTGTGGGCCACGCCTGTCAGCCTCCTGGTGCCTGGGTCGAATTGTTTCTTTTTTACATTTCGTGGGAGTTGTGGGGAGTACTTCTCGTGGTCTTCTCGGCTGCTTTGACTGGGGCGGATTTCTCTGCTGGATTTCTGCCGCGATTGGATTTCTCGGTGAGCGCTGGATTCCTTGGCGGCGGTGTGGTTCTTGGTGTTGCGCTCTCTCCGCCCCGCAACGACCATCGTCACCCTTTCCCGGATTGTCTCGGCGGCTTCGGTGACGATGGACATGACCACCATCGTTCCCTCGGCGGAGGTAGCCGTCCCGGACCTAGCCTACATCTGCCCCGTTTAAGCTCTCTAGCCATGCCTCACCTCTTCTCCGCGCAGCTCAGGTGTCGGCCCCCATCGCACGTGCCCGGCGATGGATCCCTAGCCTGGCCCAACCTTGGCAGGGGTGGCAGCGAGCCAATGCCAGATGCCCTCCTCTCCAGTTGATGCCCTCTCATCCACTCGAACTGGTTAGGGAAAGTGGCTCCTCAGATCCGTGCTGGAGGTTGGACCCTGCAGATTGAGTTGTGGAGATGGTGGTCCTGCCCAAGAGGAGCCAAGATGACCAGACACCCATGGAGAAGAAATCGTGGTAGCGGCAACAGACTGGAGCAACGGCAGGATGTGGTCCTTGCGCGCAAGACCACCGCACACATGCTCGCGCTCCCGCGTGCTGGTGTTCATCGGTCGGCCAAGAGGTGATGTCCTGCTCAATATTGTTCTTATGTATTTTTTTCAGTATATGTGTTTGTGTTGATTGCTTAATGGAATAATTTTGGCCTGACTGCCAAAAATTGCAGCCTGATCTACAGCTGCAAATCACCGCGCCGCTCAACTTCACATAGCACACACATTCTGCAGGCCATCCTCGAATCTAGATCACATAGACTAACCTTCAGTTTGTTGGTTTGGATAGCTTGGCCAAATAAGTTGATAACTCGTGTCACAAATATAGACCTTTAATTTGTTGATTGATTGGTACAGCCTGGCTGAATAAGTTGATGACTGTTGTTGGGTATTCACTAGACATTACCAAGAAATGAACTCATGTCGCAAATAGACCTTCAATATGTTGATTGATTGGTACAACCTGGCTTAATAAGTTGATGACTGATGTACTTTACTCACCAGATATTACCAAGAATTAAACATTTTGGATGTGGACATATTATTCTATAGATTAAGCGTGGTCGCTGCGGCGCACTGTGATGGTACTTGCAGGCGTCATGTTACCTTTGTGTTTCTGCCCTGTGGGCCTATCTCGATGTTGCGATGCATGTGGACGGGCGGTTGCCAGGGTGCACACCGGTCTCCCCACGTGTTGCCTCAGCGGTCGCCTAGGTGTGCGGTGTTTTTATTTCACTGCCTAGCGGGTGGAGCCGGCTTGGTGGCCTGTTTCTGTCAGTTACGGGTGGATCGGGTCAGTTTGTCTCTCTGCTATAGATTGTTTCGTATGGGTGGGTAGTGGTCTTCGTCTGCTCAGTTTCTTTGAACGGGATGCCGATTTGGATCTCATGTGCTGGCTCTGGGCGGTGGCGAGCTCCTCGGCAGCATTCTGGCCCTGTTTTGCCGGCGGCTGCACCTTGGGTCAACAACTTCTGCTCCGGATCCGTGGGATCGCGCGTCGGCGGGGCTGTCTTGCAGTGGTGCGTCGCGTTCCTCTTTCTGGCTGGCTGCATGGTTATCAGGTTTTTTAGGTGTATTTCTGAAATTCATTACGGTTATCATGTTTTCTGCAAGCTTTGAACTAAAAAAAAGTATACAAGGTATTCAAATTATCTAGCCATTCTCCCTTTGCTGCATTTCTATCGTATTGTCTTATTGATAGTCAATAATTTGGACTCTGAACTATTTCTTTTTTCAGATAAAACTACGAAAGTGGTTGCCACTTCATTCCTGTATCAATTCTATACCTGCTGGTAGTTGATCATATCTCTCCATTTTCAGACACAAAATATGTTCCTTCCCCATCCAGGGTGAAGTTGAATTTCGCTCTGCTAGGATCCACATTAGATTTCTACCAAACTACTTATTACAAAATCCATTGGTACATGTTGAGCATAATTATCTAATAGCTTAAGCGTGGTCACCAACGGCTGCGTTGAGGGCACTTGTTGTGCGCTATGGCTATTTGTGGGCCTTTCCTTCTAGATATGTCTGAGTCTGCCTGTGGGTCAGAGGCTTCTTTTTTTGCGATGCAGCTGGCGGTGGGATGTTTTCATGGTTTTCTCCGAGGATTTGATTGATGATTGGTTTGGATCTCTCAAGCAGTGGTGGACGGCGTTCTTCCTGGTCACCCTGTCCTCCTCGCTACGCCCCATCGACGAAACACATAACCCATGAACCTAGATCCACACGGAGTTATTGCGAGGGTATGGGAGACCGGCGCCACACGAGGGTAAGAAGGAGGGCCGGTCGGAGAGCTGTTTCTCTCCTATGGCGCACCGGCCGTAGAGCTCGGCTCCTTCACTAGAGGGTCTAGGCAGGGAGGCCCTAGCTGGTGTGGCGCTGTCCCGTGGCCCTAGCCAGGGGGGCGGGGAGGAAGCATCATGGTAGGATTTTTTTTGTCCTCATTTTTCCTCTTCTGTCAATGTTCGATTCATTTTATCTGTTTGTTGCTTGCCGTAGTAAAGGCTTAAGTCTGGTCACCGCCAGCTGCACTGAGGGCATCTGCTGCGCAACAATAGTTGTTCGGATCATACATGGCCACCGCTTGCACACACGGCCAGTGGCCCACCGCCTGTCTTTCTCCTCTTTTTTGGATCCCCTCTCTTCTTCCTCCTAGAGCACCTGCGTGTTAGGGTTTTGGGTCACCGCCTTAGTCACAGGCGACCTCATGCATCGCCGCGGGCCGACCCTTCGTGCACCCATGCCCCACCCCACCCTTCCTCCCTATCATCTTTCTATGTTACCCTCTCCCTCCACAGGATCTCGACCATGAAGACCAGACGCCGCAGGACCTCGACCGTGACGTGTTTCCTTCCCTGACCTTGGTCGCATACCAGGCTATTGTCCTCTACCACCAGCGTAATATTCTTTGGTTTCTCCTCCGACCTGTCCTATAGATGCTCTATCTCACAAACTATTTTCAAAATCCAAATCACAAGTTCTTATTCCCTCTGCGGTGCACTCCGAGGTGTAGCAATGCTCACCATCTTCATGTTTTTATTTCAACATTATACGTGTGATATTTGCCAAAAAAAGGATAATTTATGTATGGTCAGATTCATGTATGTGTAGGCCCTATCTTATTGTGCTATTTCAACATTATACATGTGATATTTTCTGAAAAAGGATTATTTATGTATGGTCAAATTCACGTATGTGCAGGCTGTATTCCTATGATATCCGTTGCTGGCTACCCGACGACTTTTGCCCCTGTCACCAGCTCTGCAAGACATGTCTGGTGGAAGAACAGAAAAGAGGCTTTTGTTGTGTGCGCAAACAACATTAAGTCCTCCAAGCGCATGCACCTCCCAGGTAAACTTTCGTTGGAGGTATAAAATCTAGCTTTCTATCATGTTTGATTTGGAGAAAAGGGCGAAAGGTTATGTGTCAAAAGCTTCACATACAGTGCTTTGTTTTGATATTGCTTTGTAGATTGTTAAGAGTAACTGATTCAACTGTTGCAATATGCATTGGAGAGGAAATTTTGGAGGATATTGCTTTATGATCTATTTATTGCTAATCTAGATAAAATCTATTGTCATATTCATATTCGCTCTTACCTACTTACATATTTTATGACAGTTGACGTGTTGTTATTTCATCTCTTTTACTCTTCATGGTTCGGATGTATGAAATGTTATGTTGAGAAGTTAATCATTCCATCAGATGTGTAGACTATAGAATGCAGGTTGTTGTTTTTCTTTACAAAATGCTGAAATATGAATATGTCTCACACCTTTAATGCATTTTCGTTTGACTTATGGTGTCAGCCTTCTGTTCCAAATTATACCGGTGTGAATGATGTCCAAATCCCTTTAGACTTCCCATCGATATTGTCAAAGATTTTCATGTTTTTCCTTTGTTTGCCTTTTTAACTTGCTTTCTCCTCTATAGGGTTGATTTATTGCTCTTGTATTCATGTATTTAGGATATTTATGTAGTTGGCTGCATAGTCAAGTAACTGAA